>OV743309.1:10012500-11262500 GCA_928268935.1 Lasiommata megera
CCACGTACGTCCGGTCAGAAGCTGGCGTTACTGGCATGTTCAGTGTGGAAGTGGGCTTGCACCAGGGATCGGCTTTGAGCCCTTACTTGTTCCTCCTGGTAATGGATGCTCTTACATCCAACATACAGGAGGAAGCACCCTGGTGCATGTTATTCGCTGACGACATTGTTCTTGTCGGAGAGGATGTGTCTGAGGTCCAGAGCAGATTGGCAAAATGGCAACATAAATTAGAGAGCGTGGGCCTAAAGATAAGCCAAACGAAAACTGAACATATGTTTTTTGATTTTGGCAGCCCCTCTCGTTTCTCCGAAATCTCCTTAAATAGCGTATCCCTACCAGTCTGCTCGGATTTCCGGTACCTCGGCTCGCTCTTCCAAAACGACGGTAATATTGACCGAGATGTGTACAATAGAATGAATGCGGGATGGATGAAATGGCGACAGGTCAGGTGATATGCGACCCACAAATGCCCCTTAAACTTAAGGGGAAAATTTATAAAACAGTCGTAAGACCTGTCGTGTTGTATGGATCAGAATGTTGGGCGGCAAAAAGAACGGATGAAAGAAGAGTTCATGCGACAGAAATGCGAATGTTGAGATGGATGTGTGGTGTGACAAGAATGGATAAGATAAGAAATGAATATATAAGGGGAAGTCTAAAAGTAGCGCCAGTGACAGAAAAGATGAGGAGTAACAGGCTGGCATGGTATGGTCATATAATGCGGAGGAAAGAAAGTGATGTCACCAAAAGAATGTTATATATGAACGTGGAAGGGCAAAAGAGTAAAGGAAGACCAAAGAAGAGATGGATGGATTGTGTAAAAGAGGATATGCGGGTAAAAGGTGGGGGTAGTGAGGTGACGGCTGATAGAAGTGAGTGGAAGAAGAAGACGTGTTGTGCCGACCCCACATAATGTGGGATAAGGGCAAGAAGAAGAAGATGTTTTAAAGTTGTCTGGTGGGAGGCTTCGACCGTGGCTAGTTACCGCCCTACCGACAAAGTATAAATTAATCTTGACAATAGACGGAAAACAAAGTGATTCTATAAGGTTTCCAATTTTACTTTGTAGGTACAGAACCCTAAAAATATCGATTCAAATATTTGTTTATTGATTTATTTGAAAGAAGGCTGTTTTCGGGGTTTGTTTCCTAACCGTATATTCGGGACCCTAATACTACACCGCTGCTACCAGTTTTGTTTATTCGTCCGTCTGCCTAACGGCGTGTTGTATCTGATGAAACATAATAGGTAGAGGGTTGAAATACACAGTGTGTATTTTTTTTTCCTGCTATGACAACAAAAAATGCTTACTAATATAATATTTTAAAATTGGCTATTCAAAGATGTTTTGGTTGCTTCTAGCTCGATCTTTATTTATTTATTTCTTTATTTATTTATTTATTTCTTTATTTATAAAATACAGGAAAATTACAAAAAAAACAGCAACTGGCGATCTTTAAAGCGTAAATAAAGCGTGTAATGTTTCATTTTGTACTTTTGGACAGAACCCTTCGAGTGCTAATCGGTCTCGTACTTAGCTGGATCTTCTACTTACATGTTAAGTAATGGTAATCTAACCCAACCTAATTAGGTGTAGCGCACTTACCTTAAGTTGCCTATTAACTCATGATTTGAAGGAAGCCATATTGAAATATGTATTTTGATGAAGACAGGATCCCAAAGGTATTTAAGTAACTATTCGTATATATCGATATCTAAAATATTAAATTTCATTAATTTACTTTTTTTATTTTATAGTTAATAAAACACTTTTTTAAGTTTTGGTGTGAGTAACGATGTAATCTAAGATGGTAGCGGGCTATCCTGTTAGGGGTATAGTAAACCCATATTGTTAATTAGTTAATTGGTTTTTACGCGACATCGTACCCGAACGCTTAATCGCTTGGCAACAGGTCTTTGTCGGTTGGGTGGTAACTAAGATCAAGAAGATTAGAATGTAAGATCTCCAACTTTATAAGGCAACAGCCCTGCTCCACGAAGGTCGTCTGAACACGAGAGTTATTTTCATACTTATTATGGTTACAAAATATTGTTACGTATATGTACGACTATAGTCAGCTTCAGAGACATGACGAAGACTGGCCACGGCTAAATCCCCAGACCAGACTCGAGCCGGGAATCAAACCTAGGACCTTCAATTTTATAATGCGACATCGCACGCGTTGCGCCTAGGAAGTTGAGGTTATGTTAAAAGTTCATCATCATCATCAGCCAACATTAATCCACTGCGGCATAGGCCTCTTTGAAGTAGCGCCAACTCATCCTGTCTCCGGCCTTTCGCATCCAGTCGATGCCTGCCACTTTTCGGAGGTCATTGCTCAACCTGGCCGGAGGACGGCCCACACACCGTTTACCGAGACGTGCTCTCTACTCAAGGACGTTCTGACTCCAACATCCGTCGGTTCTAAAAAAAAAAAGTTATGATTATTATAACTATTCGTAAGGTTGGAATCAAACTTAGTAGTTCATTGGAAAATATAATCGAAAATTATATCGGCTTTATCGTCTTCCAAAACGAGATTTACTAATCAAAATCGAGTCGTATGTTTTAGGTAGCCAACACTATATACTATATACAGTAAGTAGTACGACGTATATACTCTAAGCTAGTTTATAAAAACATATACAGTGCAGCTTCAAGTTCCGTTTATGAGCGTGAGTAAACAGTTGTACATAATTATCACATCAAACAGAGAACAAAGGAACATACGTAGGAAACGCAGTCGGTTATCGAAATAAAAGATCTAAATTTAAAGCCTTAATAACTCTATTGCATACCAAAATCTATGGTATGCTTGCAAAACAGCTATTATGATGTCATCATCATCGTCATGATCAACCCACTGCCGGCTCACTACAGAGCACGGGTCTCCTCTCAATATGAGAAGGGTTCGGCCATAGTCCACCACGCTGGCCATGTGCGGATTGGCAGACTTCACACACCTTTGAGAACATTACGGAGAACTCTCAGGCGTGCAGGTTTCTTCACAATGTTTTCCTTCACGGTTGAAGCAAGTGATATTTCAATTGCTTTAAAATTATGATGTATCATGATCTAAATAAAAACGAATGGATCCTCATTTTAATTGAACCACAGATTAACTACTACCAGGTTCGACCTACCCGATTTAGTATTAAACGCCGTGTTATATGTCGGAGATCCCGGGTTCGATTCCCCACAGGGCAATTTTAGGTATATATCATTTCAGAATTATTCCTAATCTGGTCTGGTGGGAGTGAGTTGGCTTTGGCTTCGGTAATAGGGCTAATTAACTACCAGCAGACAAAGATGTGAGTACAATAGACTTAGTGTTCTCCTAAACGGTTAGCCAGCGTTCATAAACACTTACCACTGAATAATATTACAGTCAAAAGATTGTCACAAATTAAAATACTGCAATCGACCGATTCATTTCGGCCGAAATTATTTATTTTAGTGTAAGGAGTACCTTGACAAAAATCATACTAGATTTAAGACATAAGTTAATAAGACAAATTAATAAGTGAAAAGAACCTTTCATAGGTTCTCTAAAGTCCATTAGACTTTAGAATGTGATGCTAAGAAGGCCTACCACTGTCATCATGATATTCAAAAATATATACTTTGAAAGGGCGTATCCTTTGCATTGAATATATTTTTAAAATTTCGACCGGCGGAGTGACAAAAGTTAAATAAAAAGCTGCTATGGATATATATCATGCACAGGAATCAGTTTTAGTGTAAGTATCCATAGATAGGTTATATTTTCAACAAGCTTTTAAAATTCAATACGCGTAAAATATAGAGCTTTAACCTTATTCATTTATTAATAACAATCAGTCGAACTCTTAACTATAATCAGAGCTTCGAGAGATTGCGCGAGATTAGCTCGTCCAAACATACAAACAATCAGGCGTATTAATAATACAAAGTTCCGTTTATTAAACGTGTGGCAACTCGAGTGCGATACGGTGAAAGAAAAAGTGACACAATTCAAGAGCTTAAAACGAAATCCTTGTGAGTAGATAGCAGTTCCGTCGTTCACGCAGTTAACTTATCACTGAGCAGATACGTACGCAGTCGCATCAGTTTCCGTTTACGAGCTCGTATACAATTATTACATTAAACAAGGTACAAAGTTTAATGTGAGTTTATAACGACTCTGACTACGGAGTACGTTTAGAAAAATAGAAATTAAATGTGACCTTAATATCATTCGCGAAGCCCCTGCAAAGCTTCTTTAAACAATGTTTGATGTTTATTGTTATATTTTTGGGGGAATCGCGTTTATAAAATTGTTTACGTGTTGTTTTGATGGTTTATTTTTTTTACTTCTGTGTTTATCAAAAGCTAATAAACATGTTTTGTAACGTGGAAATTAGGTATACTCCGCACACACACAATAAATTGGAATTTATAACTTGCCGAGTGTAGCCGAGCCACAATTTAGAGTAGACGAGATGATTTCGTGTATGAAAAATAATTCTCATTATTTCATGGGAAAATCTCCCCAATACTCTTCGACCAAAAGTATAAATTTGACAATCGTATCCCATTTAATATTATATTTATTCGAGTGTGGTTATCAGTCGGTTGGTTTGTCCTTCTTTCACGAAGCACAGTTTTATATATTATAACTTAATTACGTTATCAGCACAGCATGATAAAATGGCTGAAAAGATTTTGTATTTCGATACTAAGCATTTTTTAAGGTAAATCTCGGTAATTTACGCAGGATTTTTCCCAGGATCCCAAAGCCAAGTAATTACGTAGTACGCTGCTAAGCGAAAAGCCGTCTTTTGTATTCTACTTCAGAAAATATTACTTTATTGTTATCTTTTTTAATACACTACTTGTTAGCCCTTGACGGCAATCTCATCTGGTGATGATGCAGTCTAAGACAGTAGCGGTTTACCCTATTAGGTTAGGTTAGGGAAACCCATATTCCTAATTGGTCGGCTACGCGACATCGTGCCGGAACGCTAAATCGCTTGGTGACACGTCTTTGTCGGTAGGGTGGTACTAGCCATGGCCTAAACCGCCCACCAGATCAGACTCGAACCGAGAATCAAACCCAGGACTTGTTATGGTTACGAAATATTGTACGTATATCGTCGACTATAATCACTTTCAGTCTCAAGTTAGTTAGTTAGTTAGAATAGTTAGTTAGATTAGATAGGTGCTCACTTGTTTAACTTGGTCCCAGTCGTGATGTTAGCCGAATTTCATACCCGTACTTTAGGCTTAGAATGCGAAACAGAAACGTTCAATTCGGAAATCATTAAGAAAAAGAAATCTATTCTAGTTGGGTATTGAGGATTTCCGAGAGCTGTTTCGGTGACAAGTAAGTAGCAATACTTGTCACTGTTAATGAATTGTAAGGACCTAGTTATAAAGTTTTTGGTTCTTCTTAACAATATCAAGCGTAGTGTTATTATAAATTACAAACAAAAAATATATTTTAGAAGTGTATTACGTCGCGATGTTGAATTTTCAAAATTTCATATATGATCATGATCTACTCATTGCCGGCTCACTACAGAGTATGGGTCTCCTCTTAATATGAGAAGGGTTTGGCCATAGTCCACCATGCTGGCCATGCGCGGATTGGCTGATTTTGAGAAGGAACATTATGGAGAACTCTCAGTCATGCAGGTTTGATATTTAAGCAATAAGTATATATGATATTACACATAGATAAATAAAATATAAAATTAGTCGAAAAGAAGGGATACCGAACACTTGCGTGTTACTAAACTACTAATAGTTACTGCCATTTAAGCGCATATATTGTATTTTCGAAACTCGTTTTTCCGCAAAAATTCGACGCGCCTATTCAGTTATTACTTGTGAAAACAACTTGAAAATTGAAAGAAGAATCTTTTCTCCTAACAATCCTTCAGCATGTTGAGCATTAAATTGCTTTATATTTGCGTCCACGATTTTCGAAACCTGTAAAAATCGAATCGCCTACATACATTCCACTTATGCAATATTTAAACAAAGTTATTTATTTCATCGTCTACACCCAAATTAAAACAAAAGTTACAATAGTCTGGGGACGATATTTGCAGTCTTAATAATAAATTACAATGTTCTCAGGAAATTTAAACATTGGGAACAAATCTCTTTCTTAAATTAGCAAAATAAATTTCAAACGCGGCCTTAGTTTAAAGAGATTCCAGAACGGATCGTTTTAATTTAATGATTGTCAGTTAATCTACACTAATATTATAAAGAGGAAAGATTAGTTTATTTGTTTGCTCATTTATTTGCATTGTATTTGAAGCGACGAAACTGAAAAATTATTTGCACAATCATAAAATTACTAGTTAGTTATTATATTTATCCCGATGTAACGACTAAACTTTATGTCTGTAATACTAAGATTCCTGAAAGTTTTTGTAAAAGAAGGTGGTAAAGTTAAAGGATAGAGCGATACCAAGCTATTTTTTCTGCAGGACGACCTCCATGGCGCACCGCGCGCGCTGTCGCATTATAAAGTTGGAGGTCCTGGGTTCGATTCCTGGCTTGAGTCTAGTGGGAGGCTTCGGTCGTGGCTAGTTACCACCCTACCGACAAAGACGTGTCACCAAGCGATTTAGCGTTCCGGCACGATGTCGCGTAGCCAACCAATTAGGAGTATGGGTTTACCATACCCCTAACAGGTTAGTCCGCTACCATCTTAGACTGCATCATCACTTACCATCAGGTGAGATTGCCGTCTTAACCTGTAGTGGATAAAAAAAGGAGCTGACTGACAAAATGGTGTGTAGTAATTAATACTACAAATAAACTAGGACCTAAAAACAATATAAACTACATCGCTATTCTAAAAATGTGCAGATTTAAAAATGGACATCAAACATCAATTACGATGAAATCGACAGCGTATATTGCGTATAAAAGCTAATCCCGAAAATAGGATTGTATTCCCTTGGAATAAAAAATAATAAATATAAAATAAATATTTTTGCGTTCATCGTTCAAGAACAGTTCTTTCCACTTTTACCTATGTATGTCTAACTGATCAAATAGCTAAATCAATTTTGTCTGCTCTTGGAGCAAGCTATGGATTACTTCTGACATTGATTTACTACACATTAAAGAATTAAGTACGTTATTTGGTATTAAAAAGCTGAACACAAAATAAATTTATACTGGATCATTTTTACAGCAGTTATATATTATCGTGGCTTTCTCACGCTCGCCTTAGTAGGTTATTTTATATATACCAGTATTTAGATATACCGTTCAATATATTTACTAGTGCACTTTGATCCACTATAACTCCAATGAAAGGCCTACATCATATTGCAAGTACAAATACTGATTAAATTTAAATCCTGATTAATATTATCACAAATTCGCTTCCTTACTACCACCCCCTTTTCTGTATCAGTAAAATGTACATGAATGAGAAGCGGTGATAGCCTAGTGGTTAGGGCGTCAGCCTCTTAATCTGAGGTCGGCGGTTCGAATTCGGGCACGCACCTCTAACTTTTCGGAGTTATGTGCGTTTTTAAAAATTAAAATATCACTTGCTTGAAGGAAAACATCGTGAGGAAGCCTGCACGCCAGAGAGTTCTCCATAATGTTCTCAAAGGCGTGTGAAGTCTGCCAATCCGCACATGGCCAGCGTGGTGGACTATGGCCAAACCCTTCTCATATTGAGAAGAGACCCGTGCTCTGTAGTGAGTTGTTAATAGGTT
The DNA here is from genome assembly GCA_928268935.1 of Lasiommata megera. Classification (NCBI taxonomy): domain Eukaryota; kingdom Metazoa; phylum Arthropoda; class Insecta; order Lepidoptera; family Nymphalidae; genus Lasiommata; species Lasiommata megera. The sequence goes on from OV743309.1 coordinate 10,020,214, forward strand.
GATCATGATGATGATGATGAAAGGGTACATAGTGTGCTATTTTTTCTTATATTTCTCTAGGTACTTCTGTCATTGAATCTCCAAGGCCAAAGTGCCAGGCTCTCTTTTAATTAATTTCGATGGATTTAAACATTTAAAAATGATGTACATTTATTGATCTTTGACAATTTTTATAATGCCATCCATCTTAAACTGCACTTTTTTTTTTCTTTTTTACACTACAAGTTACTCTTGACGGCTATCTCACGGCTGGTGGTAAGTGATGATGTAGTCTAGGATGGTAGCGGGCTAACCTGTTAGGAGTATGGTAAACCCACGTTCGTAATTGGTTTCTACGCGACATCGTGCCGGAACGCTAAATCGCTTGGCTCTTGTCGCTAGGATGGTAACTGGCCACGGCTGAAGCCTCCCACCAGACAAGACTCGAGCCCAAGACCTCCAACTTTATAATGCGACGGCGCCTGAAATGCGCCACCAGTAAGACCATTATTCCATCAGTGTTCCGTCACTGTATTGCATTCATACAATTTCTATGAAATTATTCATACTTATTACGTTATTTGTTTTGGAGCATATCCTGCCTTGTCATATTATGACGTCAATCAAAAGACGCTGTACATGTTGGGTTAAAATTCTAAACTCGAAAACACAAGCTAAATTCAATTCGTTTGTAGGTACAAACAAAAATTGAGATAACCAAATCAGATTCTGCGAAAACCGTGATAAATGACCAGTGACCCTGATATGTCTGATTGGACCCTTTAGCCAAGCGCTATCCCAATCCTAAAAAAGCATTTTCGCTTACTTAGGCTATAATAAAATTACAATCAATCATGCCTAGAACTTGTTTATTCTCGGAAAAAAAATCGTTCCTCCTTCAAACGCTTTCTCATTTTATGGTTTTTTCTTCAACTTGCGTCACGACGCAAAACATATGTTGATTTGATTTGACTATAATAAATAATCTATATATATATAGTTATAAGGGTTTGATCTTTGTATGAATATAAAACCATCTACTTTGTAGTTAGAGTCGTATACTTAACTTTAAATAATATAAAAGCATAAAGTGATTCTTTATACAATTAATAAATCATTTAAACTCTTAAAATTTTAAAACACATGTCACTACTTTGCGCAAGTGGGCAAAACTGAACTCCACATAATTTTCGGCACAGAGGCACAACTATTTTTGCATATGAAACACACAACAATACCTTAGCACGCTTTCAACTTTGTTGAGTTCCAATATTTCTATTTCGGCCTTCATATAGTATATATAGAAACACTATGATGACAGAGTAAAATTAAATAAAGAGGTACTTTTTATTTTAAGACCGAATTCTTCCTTATATCTACAGTCTCTCCGGCACATTAACTTTTCTTAATATCTTAATTTTGTCATTTTACTCTAGGGTTATTATATTTTTAAATCTCGAAACCTTGATGGGCAACAATAATTTTTAAGAGGGATACGTTTTCAAACTATCGACAGGCTTACTGTCGACATTAAGAAATTCTTTATTGAATATCAATACATCTAACGTGTGTAACGTCTAACTCGTATGTACATCGAATTCTAAATAGGTATAAGACCTATTTAGAATTCGATGTACATACGAGTTCGTACGAATGCGAAACCAAATCAAAGCAAAAGCCTTCATGTTTATTAATTTATTTGAATAAAGGATCAGTGACCATGGAACTTAACAATCGATATAAAAGCATTGAATCTGATATTAATACGTATACATCGCTAAGCTGTGTAAGTTTTTGTAACGAGCGTTGAAATATTTGAAAAAAAAATCGAAAATAATACAGACAAAATATAAATACAAGATGAATACTACATCTTACCAGAAACCAAAATTATACTTTGTCAGCGATCGTCAGCGAATGTGTTACAAGCTCGCGAGTCTTGGCAAAAAAGTTTACGTGAAATGTTTTTGTGGCATTTCATTTGGTTTTGTAAAACGCACTAGCTGTCTGTTTGGGCTGATTTTCAGGTACTTCTTGTATATCAACTCTGGGTGCTATCTCTGGGTCGTCGTCGAAAGTCCAAACTGGATAGGATTCCAAACTCAATGTTACGTTATTGTGATATAAATTTCTTTTTAATAGTTTTAGACCTCAACAGACCATCTATTGATTCAGCTACAACATTGTTTTATTATTACACTCCTTTTCCCAGTCAATTAATCAATCAGTTTAGATTAAAGAAAATAGTAAATTATTTGGTTTGTCGGAAAACTCTGGTCTACTCGCCAAATTTCAATTTTCCAGAACTCCGGGAAGTACCCAAAATTAAAAAAAAAAAATGTTCCTTCTTAGACTCTCAGCTATCTGGTCAGACCCACTGACAGACAGACTGGTCGCCAATAATGAGTTTTTGAACTATAAAACATCACTTACAAGTAGCAACTCGTACCTTGTTTGATGTCGTTGGTCTTCAGGCGCTGAAGGCTACGATCGAAAAGATAATAATATTTTTTCCAAAAAAGGTAAGATTCGGATTCGTGTGTAGTTACGTAAAGCATAATAACAATATGGTGCGAAACCTTTACGGGTGCACCGGTAGAAACGTACGAATAACAAAGAAAAGAAAACGTGCTGCCTTCCACGCCACTTTCGAGAACAAAGCGTACTTTGTTGGAGAATACCTGACGATAATCTAAGCGTAAACCTAAGCGTATCGATATTCCATTATTCGATAACCCTAAGAATAGCGATATCGTAACACTGAGTGGCAAATGTCTGTTATACGGGCATATTGCTAATAGAATCCATTTATATAATAGTCTACATAATTTCGTTTTGTTATGTTAATAGTAAGGTAAGTACCTACTTACGGTAAATCCGCCATTAAATCGAATTTAATAATACACACGTGATTCCAATTATGCAGGTAACAACCGGGACCGTTTTAAAAGTAATTATTTTAACTAATTAATAATGTAGGTATTGCCAACTCTTTTGTAGATATGGTATAGATAGGCTAAAAAGTCACTAAATTGTTATAGTAAATATATGTTGGTCATAAAATTAGTAAATCTTTCGTTAATTATTTATAGTACGAGTATATGTAGTACAACCTATTTGGCTGTACTGTTTGTTTGTATCTATGTTGTTTCCAGCTATTTTACATTTATCATTTTTTTTTTTTAATTGCTGGATATTTAAAAAGAAATACAGTTTTTCTTAATTGCTGTTTTTTTAAATTTAATTGCGCATTTGTCATATAATCATGGCATATGTTTATTTATTTAATTACTGTTTTCTGTTCAACTAAAATATTTTCGGAATAAAAGTATCAGACTAATATTATTCTGGGATGAATGTCTCGCTCGATCAGTGACATCGAGACGGAGGCAGGACGATCTGTCTGGAAAATTTTACACAAATCCATTCAGCCCTTTATGCAGGATTTCTTACAAATATCTACAGTCTACGCTCTCAAGAAAATTAAATAAGTTCTAGATATATCTATCAAAGCATATGGTGAGCATTCACTTCTTCCACCACATAGCAGACGGTCTAGTCAGCAAGGCAAACCACAGCAGTTTTATCATGATCGTTCATAGCATGAGCGAACTTGGCTCTGTGGTACATACGACCTTGCCCTTCACAACGAGGTTCTTAATAGTCATAATCTCGCCTAAAGATGTTTTGAATTATATATATAATAGTACATATAATAGTAGGTAGGCTGAAGCACAGGTATACCTAGTTTAGCTTCAGTAGCTAATTATTACATTATATATGTCGCCGCGAAGGAGTTATTTTGAGAAGAGAGAAGAGAAGAGTTCATTCAGTGGCGCCATGAAAATCAAGAATTCAATAATTACCCACATTTAATTAAACTAATTAATAATTTCTTTGCTAATCAGTGTATTTAGAAGGTAGCAATCAATTTTGTACAAGCATGCTTTGCTATAAATACGGGCGTTTATTGCCTTTAGTGGCATTATCGCTCCAGACGTCGGACCGTTCGGACCTCTTAGTTATTGTCGCAAAAAAGTGTAATCACTCAAGTTGTGGTTTTAATTACTATGAGCGAAAGTAAACAAAAGCGTCACTCTTACTAAAATACAACTCTGAAGGCCTTGACTCGTCATATAAAATTATAAAATTCATAATTTTTGTTTTAAAATATGTGTGCAAAATATTGTATGGGCCATTCATATGAATAGCGAAAAAAAAGGTACCTACTAGATATTTTCTAAGCTCAAATAACGCGCCCCACTAAATAAATTTTTTGATTTGGATGTGTGAATGGAAATATCAATAATGAAACGTCTTCATCGATGTGGTAGTAAACATTGCGGTCGATTAGTCACGCAAAAAATCGGACAACGCTCTCGGTTATGAGCTTGCGCATTGTATGGAATAAAACGTCCATTATCTCGCGCATTCGTACAAATTATGGCTTTTCGGATAACAAATTGTAGAACAACCGCTTTTTAGCAAGTATGGTCTAAAGACCAATTACAGTGGTATTTTTATGAGTATTACGTCTTTATTTGAAATTCATTGTGTGTGTCTCATTTCTGCTTATACAATAGACAACCACGGCAATAGTAATATTGTCAAAAGATGATGATGATGAGTCAACGTCACAAGGGGAATGAAATATTGGGAAATTTAATACAAGGGTATTTTCAAACCAGATCCATATAGCTCTGGTGATGCTGTTGTTTGTGAACCGTAATCACAAGTAGCTACTAAAATATACGCTTAAATTCAATCACGGTGTCACTAAGAAACACTACCGCGCAGAATGCTCAATATCTTGCTGAGCAACGAAACAAAACATTTGTTTAGGTGTCTAACGCTGTCTGTCATACAAGGTTTTTTATACATTTTATTTTCACACTCCAACAAAAATGGAAATGGAAACGTACAGAAAGAAGTAGGATACAAAAAGACGGCCTTATCGCTTACTAGCGAATGATGAAATTAAGACAGAAAATAAATTGTGCTTCAATTTGGTTACCATAAAGTCGCGCCCCGTTGCGCAATGTTGCCAATTTTACACCACAAGTTAACCCTTGACGGCATCTCACCTGATGATAAGTGATGATGCGGTCTAAGATGGTAGCGGGCTAACTTGTTAGGGTATGGTAAGCATTTGGTTTCTACACGACATCATGCCGGAATGCTAAATCACTTCGGTGTCTTTGTCGGTAGGGCCGAAGCTTCCCACCAGACGAGACTCGAGCCGGGAATCGAACCCAGGACCTCCAACTTTATAATAAGACAACGCGTGCGCTGCACCATGGAGGTCGTCAAAAATGTAAACCTTCACGTATTGTCTCAATTACTGCATAGCTAATAGATAGCTTTAATTTTCACGTCTAACAGAAACAATAAAAGTGATGAATAAAATAAGATGACAAACGATCTAAATATGCAGATTTCATTGGAGGTTCCCAACAGCTGCGTCGCACCGCACTGCACTGCACCACACTCGATCAGTCATAATCGATTTCACGGAGCAAAACTATTGCATTTACACGAGACATGTTGAATATATTGTATCTTGTGCATGCGGGTGCCTGAACATTGATTTTGCTGAAAGTCTGCCTCAAATAAACATATACCTATACCTTATAATACTTATATATAAATATAGAACCGGTGATAGCCTAGTGGTTAGGACGTCAGCCTCCTACTCAGAGGTCGACGGTTCGAACCCGGGCACGCACTTCTAACTTTTCGGAGTTAGGTGTGTTTTTAAGCAATTAAAATGTCACTTGCATCAACGGCGAAGGAAATATTGCGAGGAAACATGCATGCCTGGGAGTTCTCTATAATGTTCTCAAAGGCGTGTGAAGTCTGCCAGTTTGCACATAGCCGCGTGGTGGACTACGGCCAAATCCTTCTCATATTGAGGGGAGACCCGTGTTCTGTAGTGAGCCGACAATGGGTTGATCATAATGAGTGTATAAATATTGTAGATATTGGTGCCATTATTTGGTACATCTCAAGTCTCTGTTAAATAGGTACAGAATGTAAATAAGTAGCAGATACAAATCAATATGATTGTATAAATCAAAATATATGATCATAAATTCTGCACTTAAGGAGAAGAATCGTGGCTGAATTATTCAAGGCATTCCACTGGTGATAGTCAGCGAGAGATGCCAGATCAATTTCCGTCGGTTCTGTCATTTATGATGTTTTCTAAGTTTTTAAGATATTTAAATTGTTCTGTAACAACTTTTCCTAACAAATTAGCATAACAAGAATAGGTCTACTATGAAGCCTAGAAATTTGGTTTGGAGAAATGTACCCAGCGACGGAATTAGCACAATCGGAAGATTACTAAAAGTAATACTGAGCCATCGTTATTTTAGTAATAATTAGAGAAGGCCTGAAGTTTTTAGTATTCACTAGACATCAGATAATCTAGAGGTATTCGTCCACACGTTTTACGCAGTTGTTTGGTAAACAAAAGACGGCGGCCAAACAAGAATTCTAGTCTAAAAAGTCGTTCTACAACATAAAATATATTTTAATGCAATTCGTTCGTTCGTTATAATTATAGAACCAAATGAATCTACAACATAGCTCTGCATTGATCTTGTTGAATATTTTTTTTTGACTTCTCCCTGACGTAGCGCGTCTGCTGTCACATTTTAATAAATCCTGGGTTCGATTCCCAGCTTGAGTCTGGTCTGGTGGGAGGTTTCAGCCGTGGCTAGTACCACCCTACCGACAAAGACGTGTCGCCAAGCGATTCAGCGTTCCGACACGATGTCGCGTAGAAACCAATTAGGAGTGTGGGCTGGCCATACCCCTTACAGGTTCACACGCTACCATTCTAGACTGCATCATCACTCACCATCAGGTGAGATTGCCCTCAAAGGCCAACTTGTAGCATTTAAAAAAAAATTAACAGACAAAGTTTGTTTGTTTTTTTTTATATTTTATTTTCTACAATGTATAGGATGACACTAAATAACTTTATAACCTAAATCTAGCTTATTGGCTAAACTAATTTAACAAAATTTGCATAGAGATATTTTAAGTAACCCTGGTAACCCTTTCATCCCTGGTACACTTAAGTAGTAAGAAATAAAAGTTCCTAACAGTTCACACCGCAGGTATCAGTTAAAAGGTTGCCCGTTCAAGCTACACCCGTTAGAGATAATTCGGTTCGGTCGTTAGTATAGACACTGTTATCAAACTGAAGCGGTAATGCTCGTAGACGACGTGTAGGTATTACTCCCGGATAACGGGGCAAAGGCCCTTGGTCCATTAAAGGCTCTGCTTCCGGATCATTGCATTCCATAACAGTTACCTATGTTGCTATTCAGTGATACTAGACAGTGAACAAAAACACGCAGCTACGTTCACTTTTAGTTCGCATCCCGTTTTTCTAGGTTTAAAACTACAAATTTGCATCCAAATAGCATTCACAAAGTACGCGCTTGAGTTCAATTGAATTAGTATGTATAAATGCAAAAAATATGATTACTTGTGTACTACTTTTGATGAATCTCTATGACAATTGCATAGTTAATATAATTCCCCTGCAGATTTAATTTTGTTTCAATTACACAATTTTAATACAGATTTTAAATGTAAATGTAGCAAGGTTTAAATTTAAAGTTTTTGTCAAAATGTTTAGTTTATAATCTTAACACGATTCGTTACATTAGCTTTTATAAACTTGCTATTATTAAAAAGAAATCATTCAATGGAAAATGCGGCTACGGTTCATCTTTTAAAGAGGATATTGTTAGATCCGCGTTTTCGTTCCGCACAGCGACACAATACTGATAATAAAATAAAGAACTATTGTTTGACTACAAACTTATAATGCAATTTAAACTTTAAATTGAACCGATAGTAAACGCTAGCTCAGCCTGCTTCATAAACCATTGGAAACGTTTCTTATTCTTTTTCTTTTTACATGTCTCTGATCACCTGTTTCTGTTATATATTATGTATCCTGTTTTTTATCTATACATAGATAATATATAGATGAAAAACAGGAGAACATGTATTAGTTGGTACTGAAGTTCAACTATAAACCGCAGTTTTGAATCACTGGGTAGGTTTTATCTGCTTAGATATTCTCAGTACCGCGGAATATTCGGTTGCTCGGAACTATATCTTACTTCTATTATCAATGCAATTTTGGATGGATGGATGGATGTTTGCTACTTAAACACCCGTAGCGGATCTAGATGAAATTTGGCACAGAGCTATTTTGTAGTGCTTTTTAAGCCGGAAAATGCACGGTTAGAATGGAATAGTTTTTTGCGTAGGCCGTCAGTTCACACATATTATGCACATCAATTCATCAAAATTTTCACAACATTCATTCATCACAGCTACCTAGTCAACTACTTTTGTTAGCCCATTATAGATAAAGCAATTCTTGTGATGAAATGATCATGGTTTTTAGTTAAGGAAGGACTATAATATCTACAAACTCACTATCAAATTACACCAAAATTAACAATTCAGGAACCCACCTACTTAAACGGTATATCAAACGTAATCTAAATTTATACGAAATTATCATTTAAATTGCGTTAGTGTGTCCTGTATCTTTTCTCAACTCAACTTTTGAAGTTAGAAATATTCAGCTATCTCTTGAAAACTTTACCAAGATAAAGGCATCGCCAGGCATAACGCGTATCTAACTCGCGCCAAAGCTGTAATTTAGATAAGGACCTATTCAAAAAAGCGCAGTTATCACAGCAGTTTCTGTAACAGTGTCTAGTGATTCAGATCAAGAAGGACTACTTTACTTTTGTACAGTACGCGTTATCACGTTTACGCAAGACATCATGGGTGCATAATAAGTAAAAGAAGTGGCATGATAAAATACTCGATGTCAGAACATTGTATCACCTGTATAATATATGTATTGAATATGGAGTCTAATTTTGGTCTCCAATTTTTCTGGAAATTACATTATTTAATCGTTCAAAATGTCCAATTTTAGAGTTTTCATCGCCGACGCAGTCAATCAGAGCGTATTACAGAACTTGTCCCAATCAAGTTCTGTATTAAATAACAACTCACTGCGTCCAGACGTAGCGACAAAGTATCCCACTAGTCCTGGTATTGTATGCCAGATATCTACTTGACAAATACACTAAAATGTGTTCTCAGACTTAAGGAATATAAAGCGCGCTAACAACGCCTTCTGTCTGACAAGCACTTAATACTTGACTGCGCCAGTTTTCATTTTTACGGTCCCTAGCGATTAGTCAAGTAATAACCTGTCCGAAGCAGCACCTCTCTCTTATGTCTGTAGTTTACTGCAATATCGGATATAATATGTACCTATTTGTTTCACTTTAATAACTTCTATTGTTTCCACGGCCGAAATTAATAATCAATCTAATCCAATATCATCAGGTAGCAGATTGAATTTTGTATTGCTATCCTTTTCTTAATATAAACTGTCTCTAAGGTCGGTGTTACTAAATTCAATCTACTTTCTGAAGTTATTGAATTAGAATTATTATTAACCTCGGGCGTATATTACGAATAGCTAAGGCAACTTTTATTGATACCTCCTGCTACGTGGGAATAAACTTACCCGAATACTACTTAACGAATGGTCTCAGTATTCATAGTAAATTTATTTATTTAACATCATGTAAATTAGGTGCAGGTGCCTCTTTCCCTACATTTCAGATTACTAAGTAGGATTTACAATAAAAACATTAAAAAATATAATACTTTTACTGTATGATATAAACAATGCATTGGCCTAAGAAATACCTCAGATCACTTGATAACTTCCTAGCAACTGTCCGTTAGATTCTAGCCGTGCGTATGTTAACGTTACTTTCAAATAAATATCATGGTTTTTAGAATCAGGTACTTACGTCTAATAAGGTGCAATACAAAAAGTTTGACCACCTCCGTAGCGCAGCGCGCGCACTAGCGCATTATAAAGTTGGAGGTCTTGGGTTCGATTCCCGGCTCGAGTCTGGTCTGGTGGGAGGCTTCGGCCGTGGCTAGTTACCACCCTACCGACAAACACGTGTCGCCAAGCGATTTAGCGTTCCGGCACGATGTGGCGTAGAAACCGATTAGGGTATGGTAAACCCGTACGGTTTACAATACCCATAATAACAGTTTAGCCCGCTGGCATCTTAGACAGCAAAATCACTTACCATCACGTGAGATTGCCGTCAAAGGCTAACTTGTTTAAACAACTTTATTGCATATTGAAACAAATGAAAAGAAAGGAAAACAAAAAATACATAATAATGCAGTGATAAGGCACCGTTACACCGTTTTTGTCTTTTATTTTTGTTTTTTTTTTGTATTTGTTGTGTGTAATAAAGAGTTTTATTATTATTATAATATAAAAGCAAAAGGCAATTAATATTTGAGTTAAAAAGTTGGTTCTCGTGCATTTTACTAAAAATTTTAGTTCCCATTTTATTTAAAATAATTTTAGTTCCATTCCCAGAACGACCAAAGAGTCTCGTTTCACGGCTTATTAGCTTTTACATTATTATGCGCTATCAGTCCATTTCGAGTGGCCTCAATACCGTTTATCTATCAAAACACTTGATACGTGTTTACTTATATAAAGGTATAGACACGAAAGCTTTCTACAATTCCATTAAACAGTTGATCTTTTTGGATCGTATAAATTCATGAAGTACAGGCCATTGAATCCCATTATTACGTTTATCTTCGATTATCGTAATACCTACTTAGAAGTTATACACATTATTCTAGACGTAGGTCTTTAGAAATCTGATACCTATAGACATTGATCATATGACCTTTTCATGATCCTTCATGAATATACTTTTTTAATTTAAAGATTTTCCATTTTCTCATTTTATGTTCAGATTTTCTCAGCACATTTTCTAATACATAACCACTATATAGCATAAGCAGTAAAGTAAAGTAGCAATATAATATTAAATAGAATATAATTTTTTTAATTCCAGATGAGAAATTCTTCACACTAGTTTGATAGTTGGACTGGGCAAAGGATGCCACCAAAGTTAGTCAACCGTCCATTGCGTAGAGTCAACGTTAATTATTTCCACAGCACTTATCTCGCAGAAGAATAGATATAAAATGAGGTTGAAATAAAAAGGAAAGTAAAATAAGTATATCATTAATAATGCCAATTATATTATATATTACATTGATATGGCATATTTGGTGTGCTAGGCCAATTAGAGCGATAATAGAAATACACATTCTGTGAAAATATTAATGTATTACAGATCATGAGATACAGGTAGCAGATTCTCGGTAGTAGGGTGTCACCCTTCGAGCTCGAATTTCTAAAAATAAACATGTTTTAACCTCTATATGCTCTTTAAATTACTGGTATATCGTTCAAGCTTTATGAATCATCATCATCACCATGAACAACCCATTGCCGGCTCACTACAGAGCACGGGTCTCCTCTCAATATGAGAAGGGTTTGACCATAGTCCACCACGCTGGCCATGTGCGGATTGGCAGACTTCACACGCCTTTGAGAATATTACGGAGAATTCTCAGGCGTGCAGGTTTCCTCACGATGTTTTCCTTCACCGTTGAAGCAAGTGATATGTTATTTTTTTTTTTAAATGCACATAACTCCGAAAAGTTTTAGGTGCGTGTCCGGATTCGAACCGCCGACCTCTGATTAGGAGGCTGACGCCCTGACCACTAGGCTATCACCGCTTCAGCTTTATGAATACTTGTCGTAAACTTGAGTTTATAACTCAATACCAGATAATTCAAGGGATCGGGTGCAATTAAAGGACCTAACCAATTTCAATACCGAGTAGATCTCAACTCATTCGTTGGTGCAATGAACAATATCCTATGCAAGGTGAAATTTCCACGCTCCGAGCACTTATTAGGTATTCTGGTAGTGGTTATCAGTAACATTGAAATGTTGAATTGGCATTACCAACGCGACAGCGGCCACGGTCGTCACGGAGACCCCACTTACGATAACCGACGAACACTCCTGGCATAGCATCACTAATTTTCCCCACGATAGCTACACTGCATTAACCAATTTTTCCTCTCAAAGTACATCAAATTCTCTTGAGCTTGATTCTCTGAGTACCTTTTGAGTATTCGTTTCTTTATTCGTTCGTTCGTTTACCTTTGTCGATCTCAGTGAAAGGCAGAGAGATAGCTTGCATCTCGAAGACATATCGAGTACTTTGCCTTTGTTAGATTAACAGATAAAATGACCTTGGTACCGATTGCATAAACTTATTTCAGCCTCAAATATTCTTGGGGTCCAAAAACTAAAAAGTTCCCGCAGAATATTAAAAAATAACTTTCTAGTCACTAAATAAATAAGGTATGATACACTCTAATATAATTTACAAAAAACTGAAAGCACTTCATTGTATTACCTAAACATAATGTTATTTTAAAAGCGATCATGGGAGAATAAGTCTTTGTGTTCTTTTCGAGTTAGAAAAATAATATCTATGATAACGCGCCTATTAAAAGAATACTTATTCGATGGATGTTAGAAAATAGGCATCAATTTTTATTTCATTTTATCACTGCTTTTGTACTTTAGTCACAATTGAATAGAAAATAAAGTATGCTATATGTTTAAGAAGAGCGTTGATTTTATGGATGATTCATATGTTTTATAACAAGATTTTAACAATAGTAGGTGCGAGAATTAAGCTTATTTCGAATATGAGTTTCGACATGGGACAGCATAAACTACTCGTAATGTTCAAGTTTTATTTTAAGAGGATACAATTGAGCGTTTTTATGTTTTTGGTTTAACCTCACTTATAAATCGATTTCCATTCTGTCCTAATTTGGCAACTTTTTGCTTGAATAATGTTCTTAAGAAGCAGTAGGTACACCGAAACGTTCACGCAGTGGGTGGGGCTAGGATCTATCGCAGATGTTTAAATTATATTAATTTTAAATGACAAAAATGCACACCCTATACAATCCTTTGATTATACAAATATATTTAACCCTACAAAAATGTTTTAAATTTCGTCAAAACGTCAATTTCATACTTTGGTTAAGCAACCCATTCGTTGGTTAAGCAACCCAATAACCAATATACAACGGGAACTGTTTAACGAGAAGAACACGGTGATAACACATATCCGGAACCCCACAATGGCTCAGACCTGAAAATACAATATTAAACCTAACCATAGGGCAATATTTGTGTGATGAAAAACCGCATATAGATTAGCCCAATATTCTTTACAAAATGTTATTTTAGAAAATAAACGATAACAATTTAGAAAAAAAGAACGGGTTTATACTTCATAACAGCAAAATAAACAAAGTGCTGAACAAGCCGTAAAACATTATCGACTGTCTATCTATGTCTGGTTCAAAAAGATACGTCCAATCCACTACGTTATAAATTGCTATGATGTCACAGATGACAGACAAGGCTGACATAACGCGGCTCTTTTTGCGTCTGGTCTTTTTGGGCCAATGAACAGATTACAGCATCATTTTCTACGTATACAGTGATTGTAATTCACTCACACCCAAATTTTAACAACGACGTGTCAACAACAGTCGAACAACAGTAAGAAGAAGACGCTTACATCGTTACCATCATCATCATCATCATGATCAACCCATTACCGGCTCACTACAGAGCACGGGTCTCCTCTCAATATGAGAAGGGTTTGGTCATAGTCCACCACGCTGGCCATGTGTGGATTAGTAGACTTCACAAGCCTTTGAGAACATTATGGAGGCGTGCAGGCGTGCAGGTTTCCTCAAGATGTTTCCTTCACCGTTAAAGCAAGTGAGAGGTGCGAGCCCGGATTCGAACCGCCGACCTCTGATTAGGAGGCTAACGCCCTAACCACTAGGCTATCACCTTCATCGTTCATCGTTACCGTACAAACTAAAATATGCTTTCCGCTTTATGTGCCTACTCAATATCGTATGAATCATTTTATGTTATCCTACCATCGGATCATAGACCGTCGCGCTATTTTTAACGAGTTATTTTTCCCACTTTTAGCCGTACCAAATTGAATATGTACGACTATTGATAAAACATATTCATGGAAGCGTGCCAAGTTTTTTAAGATGATAAGGTTTTCCGTAAAGCTTAGGTTTAGACCTCCGACTAATGAAACGGTAACCCAACGAATACAGGTCGCGAAGTAATGAAAATCAAAAAATACTTTCGTGTGAATTGATAGTAATAATAAATGTGAAAGTGTATCTTTTTTTTTGTTATCTTATTTCCACTCAAACATTGCACCACTCTTAATAGAATTTTGGACATAATATGTAGCTTTAAACCTGTAGTTCGAACTTTGATTGATACTTTTGTTGCCAGTAAAACACACGGATAATATATCCACGAGATTTCTAAAAATGCATGAGTAACATGTGGTTACATGTCAACTACTATATATATACATAAACAAAGATAACTAGCATCCGTCCCCGGATGCAGTTATCTTTATTCAAGATCGGTTTAGCCGATATGCTGTTTATGCAATAATCAAGGTCGAAGGTGAAGTATTTTCAAATTTATAAAAAAACGTAAGCTTAAATATCAAATTCAAATTCAAATAATCTTTATTCAAATAGTCCTTTAAAAGGCACTTTTGACACGTCAATAATTTACATAGTAGTGATTGAATGGTGATGACTACATTCGTAAACTTAAAACTAAAGCTATGCGGGTTCCAAACGCGCCCTGGTCTAAGAAGCCCACAACAAACTTAGCCGGTTTTTTTTGTTATCACCATCTCACATTATCAATAATAAATTATAGTCCCTATGGAGATGGAGCAATTCACACCCAAGCTTTTTTATCGTTGATATAATCCTTAAAATCGTAATAGGATTTTTCTATAAGCTATCGACAGAGCAAATGAATTCATTGGTGACTGACACCAAATTTGGCAAAATTTCCTCCATAAATGATGTACTAGTAAGACCAGTAAGTCTAAGCTCTAAATAGATTCCTCCGACATAATATGACATATAGACAAGTGTTGAGTGATTAATTTATGAGAATGATGATAGTTATGATCATGCATGCATGCATGCATGCAGAGATTATGAATCGTAATAAGTTCAGACACTGCAGATATACTGCTGTATTGTATCCAGTTGCCACACATTGTTAGAAGTTAAAACTACAGAGGCACCGCGATGCGACGTTCGAACAATCGTGACCAATTTGTGAGGCACTTAAGTTAATACAGGATTAGAAATTGCTATACAATTTATGCACATTATCTATTTTATTTGCACACAAGCCTTGTCAAAGTATTGTAAGAAAACCGTCTGTCCTTGATTTAGATGTGCATTCATGCCACATTTACTTTAAAAGTTTAGTCAAAATTTTGCTTATTTACTATGGTGACTGTGTTCTTTTTTTCGGACTGCCTATTAGCTGTGCTAACCCTATTGGTTGCGTAAGCGGGCTGTTTGGCGAGCTTCGGAAAGAAGCCCTGTCAGAAGATATTTTGAACCCTAGGGCTCGAAGAAACTAAGGGAACGTCTGCCTAAGATTCACCTCCTTTGAGGCCGAACCTCAGCTTAGGCGACGTTTGGGATAACGGGGGATCGGACGGTGAGTGGTCCGTATGACGTAAGATAGCGGGGACCTCGTCTTCACCAGCGAAGACGGTGTGTAGTGTATGATTGTGTGATAGGTGGTACTAGTATGTTGTCAGTAGTTATCTGATCGTCAGTTCCGTGAAGGATATGGTTAGGTCTACTCTTTCAGAGAGGAGCGCTTAGGTCGGGGGAGGGTGACTGTGTGTGACGACCTCCAGTGCGTGCTCTGTCGCATAATGAAGTTGTAGGTCCTGGATTCGATTCCCGGCTCGAGTCTGGTCTGGTGGGAGGCGTTCGGCCGTGGCTAGTTACCACCCTATCTACAAAGACGTATCGACAAGCGATTTAGCGTTCCAACACTATGTCGCGTAGAAACCAATTAGGACCGTGGATTTACCATACTACTAACAGGCTAGCCCGCTACCATCCTAGACTGCATCATCATTAACCACCAGGTGAGATAGCCGTCAAGGGCCAACTTGTATTGTATTAAAAAAAAGGTGCTTTATCGTGTAGACTTCAGTATACTTCACTTATACCGGTAAATGGTACCGTGGTACAAATGTAATGTAATACAATGTAAGCCTGAGTGGATATTAGATTTGCACCTCGCAGTCAATACAATTAGCTTAGTTTAAATAAAATGAGCTCTTTTATAGCCACTATAATATGGATGACCGTCCAAGTAATAAAATATTTGTAGGTTAATTTTAATGTTAATGAAAGAAAGGAAGAAAGAAACAAAAAGCCTGCTATATTTGTTTGCACAATAGACACTTAAAAACCAAATCAAACGGAGACAATAGCATGTGTAATTAGAAGCCGAATTAAACTAGTTAAAACTAAAGCTATCTATTGCATATATTATATGAACGCTTCATAGATCTATATTCGGTTTAGATGAACAATTTTTCATTTCGATTTTTGCATATTGCGCCCAGTCTGGCACTGCTTCGTTGATCTAGTGATTGACGAGATCTACTCAAGATCGACAAATCTTGAGCGCTAGATTCCTGGGTTGGACCAGGATTTTTAGTAACAATTCTATTAATAACCTTAACCGTAGTTGGAAAACCAGCGGTGTATCCACAACTCCTGGTACCTGTCATCATCATCATGATCAACCCATTACCGGCTCACTACAGAGCACGAGTCTCCTCTCAATATGAGAAGGGTTTGGCCATAGTCCACCACGCTGGTCATGTGCGGATTGGCAGACTTCACAAGACTTTGAGAACATTATGGAGAAATCTCAGGCGTGCAGGTTTCCTCACGATGTTTTCCTTTACCGTTGAAACAAGTGATATTTTAATTGTTTTTTAAAAACGCACATAACTCCGAAAAGTTAGAGGTGCGTGCCCGGATTCGAACCGCCGACCTCTGATAAGGAGGCTGACGCCCTAACCACTAGGCCATCACAGCTTACGCTGCTGGTACCTGTCCAACACGTAAATAAATTCCTATTATTATTTCCAGCATGTATGTACGTGGTTGATCTAATGTTAAACCCCCAAGAGGGTATCAAGAACCTATTTGATAATTGGTAACTTACTAAACTAAAGCGTTATTGGCCGCAATCTACGCAAGCACATAATGACTAACTTAATTACAGAAAACTGCTTTATTGGCTATCCAATAAAATAAACCGTAGGTAAATATTTAATGAAAACCCAAAGAAGTAAAAACGAATACTTATTCAAAAAAAAGGCGAATAAGTGATTGAAAGAGTTCAGAACCCAAAAAAGTCTCTTTAAATTCCGTGCAAGAATGCCGACTTTTCACTGTTGGTTTATTTATAATATAGGCCACATCTTTCAGGATCTCTTGAATACTTGAAAACGATTTTCTTATAAGTTGACTCAAGCCTGTAATAGAATAAGTAATTGGAGTTTATTGTACACTACTCAACACAAAACTCTGAAAATATACATTTATATATCTATCATATAATTCTATCATATAATCAAATAAGTAGAAGCTCTACGAAGTTTGCGTTAATATTGTGTATTTAGTATCTCGTCGATTCTGTGAATAATATTTTAATTGTAGCCCTGAACGACATCGACCAACCCAACCCACCCACGGTGTGTCTCGTTTAGCCTTAGAACGCCTTTAAAGAAAAAAAAATGCTTGCAATTTTTTTTTAAATACTGCAAACACTTGCAAAACTTGATAGCCCGCGCAGCCATATGTTTGATATTTAACTTTGCAACTAAGAAATGCAATGCTTACCTACCGGTAAATGATTGTACTAAACGACAGGTCGTATGGTAAAATTTAAAATTAAAAAGTGATGTTTCGAGGCTCACAATATGACTTAAAGATTGCATTCATTGCATTCTATGCAATTCAATTCAATGCTAGCTGGCCCTTCAGTCTTAACTATCGCTATCTTTTAATGAAATTTTGAATAATATCTGTTCAATAGTTTTACCAACTGTCGAAAATATAGGTTGAGTGTTCCTACAAACTGCACTGAACTAGCGTGCTGGACACTATTACGTTTAAATATTTAGTAAGTAGTTAGGATTGATTCAATATAACGTTTAGTGTCTTTAGTTGATAATTCTTAAATTAGTTACTCTGTTTTAGAAATAGTACGCTATGTCGGTATTCAGTATCCTATAAATTAATGTACCTATTCTGTTTCGTAACTAAACCTATCAATGTAACTTTTATAGAGCTGGCCTTTGATTTAACTAAATGATAAAAGAGTTAATTGAATACCAATATTGACGTAAGAGTTCAATTTCAATTTCAATCCAAAACATACATTGCGACTTTTGATTAAGCAGGACTTGATCTAAAGTTTCCGTGCTTACTTTTACTAGTTCCAGAAGCAATTGCATCTTTCAGTAACGGTGTCTACAAATACGTTCTACGAGAGATATCTGTCTGATCAATTTGCCTCACGGCTGTTTTGTTACAAGAGGTTCGTCAGACGTTATTGTCCCAAGACGTGCCTTGTAGGATTCCATTACACTGAGTGCATTCGATCAACAATATTGATCGGCTCAGGCGTACTCGTTACAATAAAAAATTCACTATTTTACATATAGATTTCAAGTATTATTAAAAAGAGCATTTTTTTTGTTTTTGTAAAAAATTCTAAGCAGTTATTTCATCATCATCATGATGAATTTATTGTAGGCTCACTACAGAGCACGGGTCTCCTCTTAATATGAGAAGGGTTTGGCCATAGTCCACCACGCTGGCCATGTGCGGATTGGCAGAATTCACACGTCTTTGAGAACATTATGGAGTACTCTCAGGAATGCAGGTTTCCTCACTATGTTTTCCTTCACCGTTAAAGCAAGTGATATTTTAATTGCTTAAAAACACACATAACTCCGAAAAGTTAAAGGTGCGTGCCCGGGTTCGAACCCCCGACCTCTGATTAGGAGCCTAACGTCCTAACCACTAGGCTATCACAGCTTTAGCAGCAGTTATTTACCTCTAGGTTAAAACATTAAAGTATAAAACATCAACTTTAACCCTGATTTTTTTGTAGACTTTACATAATTGCTGACGAAGAAAAGAAACCCCATAATTATTTTAAAAATCTATTTAGGAAGTTCCACTTGAGCTATAGAAATAAACATGCCATCATGTTTTTTATATTAAACGTGCTATTGCAAGTTTTTTTCCCACGTTACTACAAAATTTACCCAGACTTTAGTTTACTTAACAGTCGCCCGCGACTTCGTCAACGGTAACTTTCCGTCTTTACTTTGGACTAATAAAAAGTGGATTTTAGTGCTGCAAGGGCCGCAACGGTGCTTATTGCAAATATCGGGTAGCTCTAATTTGGTACACGGAACATGATGTCATGGTAAAAGAGAAACAAGTTTGTCTAATTTGCTTCATAGCATACAAAATGATCTCTACATACACATCTAACATAACGCAAAACATCTGTAACGGGATTATTAAAAGAAAGAACTGAGATGCCCCCAGTACCCCTGTATATACATATATGATCTGATACATCTCTATCTTTATTTTTCTCAGTGAACCAATGTTGTCTGGTAAAAAACTTAGTATTAAGTTCGATTTTTGTAAATTATTTTCTTTTGCAATAAAAATGACCTTGTGCCAACTGCCAAGCAATTTAGCGTTTCGGAGCGATGCCGCGTGGAAACGGATTATAGGTATGGGTTTAATATATCTTACGTACACCAACCAACCCATTAGACTGCATCCTCATTTGCCTTACGTGGTATTACAGTCAAATGGTAACTTCAAGAGGCAAAGCATAATTTAAAGTTTCATACTACATCAACGATTCCCACCGGTTGAGTTTGCAATTAAAGGCTTACTTATAGTGGAACATAAAAATCGTATGCAAGACACCACCGTCTTCGTGGGTATTTCACTATTCCGTAACGTTTTTCATCCCCGTTTTTAAATCGTACCGCTAAGTTGTGGAGCTCCCTTGAGGCATCTGTGTTTTATGCCTCGAATAACTTGACTACTACCTTCAAGACAAGCCAACCTTTTCATTGATTTCTATTGGACGTGACACTCTTCACGAATTTATCTTATAAAAAACCGTCGAAAAGAGAGTTGGACCCGTAAACCACCACCAGGTCTCTAGATGCAACATGACACGCTACGTAGTTAACCATATTTAATATCTAGCATAAGATACCAACAGAAATAGTTTATTTTAAGGGGATCCTGCTTAATTTTCCAACTTTATTCAATTTTTCCTATTTCATCAACTTAATATGAAACTAACCGCAATATCATAAAGACAGTGAGTGCTCATCTGGTAATATCACAAAATCGTGCGATCATATTACCGAACGGTACAAAGAAAATTTAAAAGTATGTTAGCTTCATGCGTAACCAGGTTCATTTAAGATTAGGCAGCTAATATCTTATGTACATAATATGAGTTATCTGAAAGAAAGATAGATAACATGGAAATCGTACGCTGGACATTAAGATTTCTTGTTCCAGATAATTATCTTGATTCATGATTGTTTGGTACGCCAATAAGATAGGTTTCATATTCAGAACAAAAAACATTAATATTGGAAATTGAGAAATTATTTATGTAAAAATAGCCCACGCCAAGTTTGACTTATTTTAAAAGTTGTTAAGGAAAATAAAGATTAAAGGCCGTTACGCTAAAGTAAATACTTTTTTCCATCAATCCAGCTCACCTAAGGTCAAAGGTCAATATCTAGTGTCAGCCCCAGCCGTTAAAAGTACCTTAGGGTAAATGTAAAAACATTTAAAGAACAAAACTATTTATTTGATCAAAAGCCTACGAGAATTCAGTTCCAAATTTAATTATCGATGATATCATCATCAAAAACATCCTTCAATTTTTATGCACATTTTAACTTTAATTTGACGCAATAATTTTGAAAGTATATTTTACTCCTTGTCAACGCGATATAGTGAGAAAGTGTGAATAGTACATACAAAAATTAAACTAAAGGATAAGACTTAAAAAGTATTCTTAACATCTCAATTACTTCCTCTCTGATCTACAACTCACAGCATAAAGCACATCTGTCACATTTGTATACGTTTATTTTATTTATTTATTTATTATTAATATACAAGGAATAAAATTAGTTATGTAATAAAGGCACCGAAAAAACCAAAGAGGTTTGTCCTCGGTGCTAATCAGTAACATAACAGC
This sequence comes from Lasiommata megera, assembly GCA_928268935.1. Lineage (NCBI taxonomy): Eukaryota > Metazoa > Arthropoda > Insecta > Lepidoptera > Nymphalidae > Lasiommata > Lasiommata megera. The sequence continues at coordinate 10,041,419 of OV743309.1, forward strand.
TAAAAATCGCTAATCTCTAAGGGTTACTTATATAGCGGCTTCTATTGATGTTTTAATATCACTTAGATAGCGCGATGCTGTACTCAGTTATTCATCTATAAGTTGAAAAGTACAGTAGTTTTATATTTATTATTTGCCCTCACAGTGAATACCTGGGTTGCTACAAAAAAATAATATCAGCCAATTTTAATCGATAAAAGCGATACTCTCTCGAACAACGATATAACTTATGAATTGTTTCATAATTCGCAGATAGGGCCTATAGCAGATTTGCGATGGGAAACCAGTGGCAAGACGACTACAGAGAACAACAACATTGCAATTCATGTCATTCCACCAGATGGAGAAGAAGATGACGAGTTTGTGCCACCGCTTCGTCCTCGCCGCAAACTTAGCACACCACTCAGTTCTGTGGATGGATTATCAACACCAGGTAAGGTTTTTTTGCTGCTCTGATTCTACTCAAAAAGGCACGCGCCTACGTGATCTATCCCCAACAAGAATAGTAATTGGGGAACTGCTCTATATTCCTAAATGAGTGTTCTCATAATGCCAACGATAGAAGCTGGAGACATACTTATCTGCTATAAACTATAGCTACGTTATTTGCAAAGAGTTAACGACTTAGATGATGAAATTTAAATCATGCATCATCATTATCTTCAGTCTATTAATGTCCCACGGCTGGTCACAGGCCTCCAATCTCATAGGATAGAGTCATTTAGGCCTTTTGCACTTCTCCAATATGGATACATAGACTTAAACAACCACATACAGTAATAATAAACGGTACTGACGACAAAATAGAACAACGCCTAATTCCATGTTGCTACTGATTTTGGTCATTTCTAGTCGCAAAATAGTTTTAAGTGCAGTCAATAATTTGAGATAAGTTTTGAATTTTTTTAATTTTCAGATCTGCTCCGTACTTCTCCCTCGCGGTCCCTTTCACCTTTCGATAGAACCAAACGTCGCTTCAGCACCATGGTGTCAAGTGCCGCGGCTGCCGCAGTATCCCGCCGGTTTTCCGCCACAATAGGCTGGTGTCTTGCTACGCCCACAGATGTCAAACCGCAAATTGTTCGACAAGGACGAGCTCTTTGTCTACAATACATAAAAACTCAAATAAGAAGGTCTCCAACCTGCCCCAAAAAGGTTAATACCATAATCTTCATCCTTATCATCATTATTAGCCCCTCGCCGAAGCACTTAATTTGACAGTAGCGTTGGGTACACTCATATAATAGGCATCTGCAGTTGGCAAACTGTCGTCATCTGACGACAGTTTGCCAACTATCATATAGTTCAAACAAGAGAGTTAAAAGGGAATTATGTTAAGAATAGAGGACAGAATTATTCCAAAAACCGGCATAATAAATATCCAAGCAACCGAGCCCGTGTAGCCATTTATCCTTGCTTCGATGTATGCAAGAACATATATTATATAATTTTCACTCACAAAGTAACAATGCTTTAATTTGAAATTGTAATTTATCTGACGCCATCCTTTACCTAGATACATCTGATAGAGTTTTCCAGTAGTATGTTAATTTGTAATCGTACATCATCTTGTCTGTATGTCCTCAAAAGGCTCATTTGTATGATAAAAGATTTACCTCATTGCTTTCGACTTCAATTCGAACTCATGTAGCAGGTAATTTGTAAAATAAAAATACATAATTCAGTTCATTTCAATTTTTTTTTTTTATTATCATCAATATTAAAAACTAATGAGCCATTAACGTTATAAAGGCTGTACAAGATTCAATGCCACATAAAAAAAAAAATAATAGATTTTCGTCAGTTATCCCGAGCACCTTACCCATGTTTCATCAAAATCTAATCAATGGTTTCAAATCATGTCATCTAAAACACGTAATGTACATAACGTAATAACACGAAATAATTCACTCATAACCATCATTTTTAAAAATCGACTTAAAAGCCCTTATATACAATGTAAAAAAAATATTGATTGTAAACGTAATTTATTTATTATAGAATTTTAGAAGCCTATCGATATCATCAGATTTCAAAATGCAACTACTTTTTTTTAGTATGGTAGTCTCTTTTAGACCTCCTCAATCTAGCTAAATATTCTAATCCAAAAAGATTAAAGTCTACTGATACTGAACCATCGACGACGTTACCTACAAATTTTGTTTTACTTTTGGGTGGTTTTTATGTCGATTTTTGAAAAGACTTGTTTTTTGTATTAAACATGACATTTCTGACAACGTTTCAGAAACTTAACAGTCCATCCTTTCAGCAAATAGTAATGAAACGTTTACAAAGAATGCTTGAAACCGAGTGCGGGGAGGAAGCTATGAACAACACCGAAACTGGCGTGTTGGCAGCTCTGCGAGCTTTGTGCGCAGCCTTGGAGAGAAAACGGCCTGACGCCTTCCGGCATGTTGCTCGGCAGGCCACGCGGGCACCGTCCGCCATGCTTCGATCCGACACTGCGCTCGCAGAACTTACGCTGGCACTAGCTAGACGTATCACCAGGGATAACGTTACCTGGTCAAAGGTACCTGTAATACTCCCATAGAACATGTAGATATCTTCAATCTTTGACATGTTTTACATGATCAGGGTTTATTCAAAAGGGTTTCCTTTAAGATTTGTCTGGGCTCGAGTTCTAGAAGGCTTCCTCAGCAACCAATCTACAGTAATAGATTTTTATACCAAATATAGATACAGGGCGTAAACCTGTTTGTTGTGGTGTTTGTGTATTAAACAAAAGACGGGTTGCACTCCGGGAGTGCCGGCAGAAGTGAAAACTTGATTATTAACGTTGAGCATGTTTGATATTTTGGAATGGTTAGGGAATAATTTTGCACCAATTGCTTTATCAGTATAAAAGTACTATCATTTATATGGTAGAATACAATATTCATTTATTGCGCTATCGTACACAAACATGACAATTTATATTACATTAAAAATTTAACACTTTAAAACTATTACAATTATTTTACATTAAAAAGTTTATCTATATCAATTTCCATATTTTAAGCACTTTACATTCACGAATTTTACGAATACACAACAATGTGATCACTACACAAACGGTCGAGCCATCAGCTGTCACCATCCATGGATGCGCGTGGCACGCTGTAACATACACGAACATTCGCGCAAGCGCCCTGCGCTGCCTAAACGAAACAGTAGGCCCAGGCATACATTTTCGCCGCGCCGTAGAGAGGGGATAGCTGTCTACTCTCCATCCGTCTTACGCTTTTTCGATCAGGTCACGTGTCCTGACGCGAGTTTAAGATTTTATACCCATTACAGAAAAAGTGCTCAACGCCGCTAAAGAAGTTTTCACTTCAAAAAATAACTACATCTTAACAATATAGTTTTTATTTAATATTTCCGTCACCATTGGATAAAACAAGCCACTAGAAAAAGCGTAATAATACTGCTTAGCTTATAAAAAATTTATTGAAATTGTTTTGAATAAATAATCTAATGCCTAATTGTTATTTCTAATAAATAATGATGATTATATTAGAATAATAATATTACAACAATGGATTTAGCTTTAAAGCGTAAATTAAACCATAAAGATTGTATACTCGACCCGCCTAATTTTTATTCATAGACGTTGACTTTTCATTAAATATAAAGTAAATTAGGATTAGCTATTCAGATTGTTCTTTTGAATAACTTTTTCACTGTCAGGAATGTAAGGGTTACCACCTACAGTTTAACTAATTAGCTAGAATTTTTTGTGATAATAAGAAATAAAAATATATTTGATTTTCAGATCGCGGCCGTATTTTGTATATGCGGTGCCTTAGCCAAAGAAGCTGCTGAATCAGCTGATGGTGAACCAGCTCTAGAACTAGTAGCAGCACCTGCAGCAGCAATTGCAGACCTGCTGCACGAAAACCCAGGCTCCTGGATAGCTTCAAACGGCGGATGGGTACTATTATTATTATCTAGATTATTATAAGAAAGGCGTGTTGCGTGGTACCAGAGATGACTTCGATACATATTCGCTAACAGACATTAGAATGCTAAGCGTCACTTGGTCTCTACGTGATCAACCCAGTGATGAGCAGATCCGTATTAGTAGTACAGATACCGACATAGCTCAATACGTTGTGATGATCAAGGTACAATGGATCTATGTAGCTACATAGCTTCGAAGGGATACTAAAGGGATACGAGGGAGCTTAAGAATGTGGGTTCGGAAATAGTTAAGGAGTCAAACACAGTATTAGTAGACCGCCAATTTGACGGATGGAAGACATAAAAAAAGTTACAGAGAGTTGCTGGTCAAAGGCGTAAAGGGGGCTTATAATTAAGCAATATCTAATAAAGACCTACGGTAGGTAGGTAGTATACGGTGGATAGGATGATAAGGGGGTTAGCTTATCCTTTGCATTGTATGCGACATGTCCCATAATCCAGCTACCGGGAGACGAGATTTACTTAAGGCGTTAAGAATTGAACGGAGTATCCATAAGGATTTACACTTATTGGCCAAAAAGGTGCTCGCTTAGATGATAAGACGGGCAAAATTCAACACAAATGTTAAAGTGTTGTTACACTCCTGTTACAGAATGTCATAAAACATTATTGAATATTTACTAACACTGTCACGTAAAGAAATTGTATAGTAAACTAACATCTCGTTAAAATTTATTACACGATTTGTTATATACATGTTTTTAATGCTGCTAGTGATGAAAACGTTGTAATGTTATTGTGTTAGATTTTGTAACAACGCAGGCGGTCTACACGGTTTACTGTTGATAGACAAAATATTATACGATCCACCTTACTTCACAGTATGTACCTTTAATATAGGAATTGTATGGTCACAATCATAGAGACGTCATAGTAACTTGAAACATATGTACTAATTACTAAAACGCAAATTCAACAACTCCACAGCCAGAAAAAATTTTGTATGGAAATTGTGACTCTAAACTGCCGACCTAAGGTCAATTTTACTACGACGCTATAGTGCTTCGATACTCGAAAGCGTCCCCATGACTGCGAAGCTACAATCATATACCAAGTCTACAGGAGACCATCGAAAAGCAGCTCCCTAAGAGATGGCTTCCTTAAATCTTCGTGACTTGTAGTCGAACATGCTAACCACTACACCAAAGCGGCAGTTAGATATAGTACCCTATAATATTTTAATTAAAATAACTCTGCTTGTTCCTACCTACGTAAAGAGCTTTATTAAATGTCTAGATACCAGATTTCTTGCGAGTCTTGGAAATTAATGTTTGACATTATATAGGTAGGTAGCTAATATTACAAAATATGCTTACCTAGAATGCTAATGATGATTATGATGTGATTAAACCTCTAAGTGGATTCTCGTAGCAGCTAACACAATTTAGGTAGGTACAAAGATATACCTACCTACAAGAAGTTGCGAGTTTAACTTAATCTTATCGTATCGCTCTAATGGGATGCAGTTATGCTTATTATCCACGAAACGCGACGCCAATATTTTTTTTATTTCATACATAAATCCTCGCTTAGTGAATAATCATCGGAAAGATAGAGAAAATTTAACATGAAGTCATATTTCCTTTCCTATTAATAGGAGATGATAAGAGCGATGTGCGATTTGGGTATCCGTTTCAACTACATTTAAAATTGTAACGTCTTATGTCAAAAATTAAATAACAAGAAATATAGATTAACACTCTTCATCACTTCGGGTACTTTGTGTACATTACCAACATAACAGTTGTTACATGTTTTCAATGCTTCTTAATATGTTTTAATAATGTTTACATAACATGAAAATATTTGCTAAAATTTGCTATCAATTCTCTCTCTAGTGGTTAGGGCGTCAGCCTCCTAATCAGAGGTCGGCGATTCGAATCCGGGCACTTATAACTTTTCGGAGTTATGTGCGTTTTTAAAAAACACTAAAATATCATTTGCTTCAACGGTGAAGGAAAACATCGTGAGGATACCTGCATACCTGAGAGTTCTCCACAATGTTCTCAAAGGCGTGAGAAGTCTGCCAATTCGCACATTGCCAGTGTGGTGGACTATGGCGAAACCCTTCTCATATTGAGAGGAGACCCGCGCTCTGTAGTGAGCCGGTAATGGGTTGATCATGATGATTATTTCCAGCATATGATGATGATGCTATCAGTTCTTGAAATTTGTTATAAAATATAATGTTGACTAACCTTTCATAAATGCGGTATAGCAGCAACATAAGTGCAACCTGCAATACTATCTATCTAAGATGTATCTAAAATTGTTTTCTTTCAGGATGGCCTGATCGAGCGCCTTAGAGTCAGTGATCGAGATCAGAGATCTGAAAAGACGCTCCGAGTTATAGTCTCATTCTTCGTGACCATTTGCCTCATACTCCTCTTACTACGGTGGGCGTGGGCATAGATAATATGAGTGATCCTTTTTGATCTCCCGGGTGCTACCATGAGCTTGATTATTACCCATATCGGCCATAGAGTAACAATATAAATTTATAAGTAGTGCAATTTTAAAGCAACGCCTGTCTTTAATATTATTTTAGGTAATCAGTCGAAGTTATCTCCAAGTCAAGATTTGATTCTAGATGTGACTGCATTTCTACTTCCTAAATTAGATACGAGCCTTCCTAATGTTGTGCCTAGCAAGCAAAGATCTGAATGAATGAAATTCCTATTAACCGAGACTGACGCATAAGAAAAAAGGATTCATACTTACTACTAGCTGATGCCTGCGGCTTCGTTCGTATAGATTTAGGGTTTTTCAAATTGCTGGATTTCGCGCAATTTTCAAAAACCCTGTAGAAAGGAATGTTGGAAGGAAGCAACGTTTGTAATTGAATACTATCCCATGTCTCATACCTGTTCCCGTTTCCGCACCCTATCCGAGTATATAAATCTAATTTCGAAGAAGGTTGCTATAGCAATTTATAGCTATACTTGTTGCCATAAAATTTTTCGCTAGCGGGAACCATGAATTTTGGATGGATAAAAATTATATTACATTTAAATCCCGAATATAATTAAAATTGGTTCATTAGTTGCAGCGTGAAGAATTAACAAACTTACGCATATACACATAAGGATATTTATAAAGCAGCCTATTAATGTCCCAATCCTCAAGTCTCCTCCCATTAGAGGGACGGATTGCTTTGCTGGCGATTATTTTCACGTGATAATGGAGACCGACGGCTCAAGGCAGCAGGTTTGGGAATGGGGTGTTAATTGTCTTTACTGTACACGGGCAGTAAATCGGTTATCCAGCGCCGGGCTTTGCCCAGTCACTATTATTATTATTAGTAGTTGCTGGCTCAGTAACTATTCTAGTTGTTGTTAGATATTGACATACTGTAACACCCAAACAAATTTCAGAGACAAACTATGCGTTTCATATTACCTGTGCGTTTTGTATATAGCCGAACAGTTAGTAACTAGTTGGAAAAGTTATTAATTTATTCTGAACCAAGATCTTAAGACAACACCTAAGAAGGTCATGATGTGTACAAGGAAAAATTATGTAACTAATTAATATATATTACTATCAAATAAAGTAAGCAATAAAGAATATACTTGAAACTCATCATACATAAGGGATAGTGCTGATTAGTCCTTCAGTATCGACAAAACGTTCAGGAATGGGATAACGTCGAGTTACTGAATTGGGCAGCTAAACACCACGTACCTATAAAGTATAACCAATTATGGCTTGCAGAACTAACGTCAAGTCACCCAAACACTTTTAGCAGGTTCTTGAGAAAATTCGTTCTTTTAAATGTACTGTGATACAAATTTTATTGTATAAACATCTCTAAACAAAACCAAATCGGTAGGTTTACAAGTAGTACCAACCTTTTCAACATGTTCTTCATGGAAAAGGACAGCACGATTTTTGAATCTTTCAACACAATCTTCTGCATACCTAGGTAGGTTTTTATGTAATAAAAAAAAAACATTTTATATAATATACCTGTGTGTGTTTTATACTGTGATACTTTGCTAGGCGTACAACAAGATGTATCGTGAATAAGGTTGCGCCTTATCATGCAGTAGGTCCGGTTTTTCGACGCCTGATGTATCGGGTCGTAATATTTTGCTGTCTAGAAGGCTATGATAGAATGCTACACTAACCTTTTCTCTCTTGCCTAAAATATGTTTTATGAAAAAGAGCGTACCTACCATAGGCCATGTTATACATACCTAATATATATATTTTTTATTTAATTTCCCTATATGGGTATAAGAATACAATAAATAATTATCCACAGAAACAGAAGTGTTTACATGTCTTAGTAATAGGTATGGCGTTTGGTATGTAGACGAGTTTATCACCGCTCTACCCTTACTAATTCCATGTGGGTCGTATTGAAGCGAGCAAGATTGGATCACATAATACGCTACTTAATACGGTTTTATTATACCTACTTAGTTACAAGTCCGTGTGAAATCGTAAATTAGTTCAATAAATAAAATCCTATTAATTTCAATTATTTTATAAATAGTTTAAACCATAGTAGATGATAATGTTATCCTGACTTCTTGTCAATTTCTTTGTATAATGAATGCATAATAACCATGTAACTACATACATTTCAAATATATATAGAAAAAAATAAGAATTAAAATTTCACGCCACAACGACCTGTACGTTTGATATATGTGTCACAACTTGGTCGATGAGTAATATCATAGTACTGATAAGAAAAAAACGTTTATTAACCTTAAAATATTCTGTGCAATTAATAGTTATAGTTTTCGAGTAAAAATTCAGCACAATTGGATTAGGCTCCACACGATACAAGCTTGCCTAGTGTACCAGACGAAATTATATTGTAAATTTCCTTCATATACCTACCAACCCACTTATCACTAATAATATAAACTGTGTAAAATATCGTTGTCATCAAAACTATTTAAAACTTTCTAAGGCTAAAGTATACAAGGGGTGCCTACTTATTTACTCTTACACACTCAATTAATTATTACTTGTATAAGTAACCACATAATGGTATGAAATATTAGCTATTTTTCGACGTGTTTTGATGTTTTACCTTCAAAAAGTATTAATCGTATGTTTAAATATACTTTAAGTCCTTAAATTTATTTATTTTCCTAATTATAAATATATTTGCTGTTGTAAATAATACTTTGTTTTATTTCTCCGCCTTGTACAATGCATATTTCAAGATAAGAAAATTATTATTTATATTGACATTTCACAAAATCATTTCGCGTTCGCATATTTTAGCCTATTATAAAAAAACAGCTTTCTCCTATTTCCTTTTTATATTATAAAAGTTCTCTGCATGAGAAAATTACAAATTAGAAAAACGTGTATGTAAATCTCTCAAATACGGCCTACTCGAAAAACTGTTCGTTTCTCGAACGCAAATAACGTCAACTTTTGTTCGATAAGTAGATATATCTTATCGTCGAGATTTGTTTAGACTCACCGCTTCAAAGAGTCATCATTCAGTGGTTGTAATAGTTCGTGAAGGTTTTGTACGCAATTTATATCAAAACTCAGTCATTTTTTCCAAAGTTTATTTACTATTTATTAGAGTGTTTATGTGCTATTTTGTTTGATGTTTTTTTTTTGCCATTTGATAATTCTATTGTATATAAGGTAGTATCATAGTTAAACGGAATAGTAGTACCAAATAGTGCTATATAGTAATTATTATACTACTACTTACTTTTTACAGATTGCGACCGCATTATAAATATATAGCTACAAAGACAAAGTAAAAAACTGCTTTTGTATAATTCTATTAGGGTAACTACCTTTATATCCCTGGAATATATATTACGGCTTTTTCTATCTTAATGCTACATATACATTTTAAGTACGCCATAGGATAGGCCATAGAGTACTTGTATCCAGGGCCGTAAAATAAATCTGAAGGTAACACTACACGGAATCAGTAGTTAGGTACATACCTAGTAATTCTTATAATGTACGGTACCTATATAAAATAAATAGTTTGTTCCTAGAAAATAATGATATTAGACTATAAAATAATGTATGTATAATGTAATAACAAACCCTTATTCTTTGACCCATCCGAATATTTAAATTTCTGACGTTTCATCTAAATAAATGGTTACCCTAACTTCAATTCTCCATGGCTATAAATCTGATATTGGCTAATCTCTGTAGAGCCATAAAGAGAAAAAAAATACAATCAGTATTTTTTAGGCTTACCTATATTGCGTTTTCATGTATGGCAACACGGTGGCTTTATGTAATTGTACTTAATCTAAGGTTGGCATCCATGGATGACTTTTAAAAACAGACTTTTTTTGTACAGAAAACCTATCTAAATTTTGTGGTCTGTGTCACTTACAGATTATATTCTCTTTGACGATCAGTAGTCTGTGGCTCTAACTCTGTGATTTGTGAACAAAAATGAAGTATCTAATCAAATAAAAAACAATCAAGAATTGAGTTGTGTTAGATTAAATTAGAAAACTAGGTTTAATCTTTAATAAAGATTGAATTATTAAACTTAAAATAGATTGTTCAACAAATCGCCTACACACGTGCGTAAGTTATACACTTTTACCAGGTTCAAGGTGTAATAAAAAAACGTCATAGCGTGAAGTGGCGCTGTGACATATTTTGTCTTGGCTATTGGTTTGGTTTCCATATCCAATTTTCAGATTGCCGCATAGTTAATTTCAACAATATGCCCATAATAAATCATTAATGTTAGTTGAGTCTAGAGAAACTAAAATATGAAATGCCGCAAATGGAAAAAACTGACGTTTAATGATTCTGTTTATAACATTTTTTTTTGTAAATTACAGATGTGAACGTGATTGTAACAATGAAGTATTCTTGTGACTGAATGAAATACTTAAAATAGTGGTATATTTAGTGCGCTAGTAATTGAAAATTCGGCCGTAATGATGAAAAGTACATTGCCTAAAGATAAACCAGGCAAAATGAGGATCAGAGCTTTTCCCGTAAGTTTTTAAGAAAAAAATAGTCAATTTTTTTTTTTTCAATACTAAAGATTCATTACAATACTCATCCAAAGTTACACTGTAAATTAAGATGCAATAATTTCTTCAAATTGCACAAACAACCTAGGTAAATTTGATAAATAAATAATTTGTTTTGGCATGAACAAAAGTACATATTTATGTTTAAGTAAAAAAAAATTAAAATAGTTTTATTTTGTAGCAAAAATTAATAATAAAAAAAGTTCTTTAAGGCAAGACTGCACAGTGTGGAACTGCATTTAACCCTAACATGTAACTGTGACATGTTAATAATATTTTTGTCTCTTGTCACTTCTGATTAGTACTATCTTTTTAAAATTAACATTACTTAATAGTGCAACATCAAATTGACAGATGATAATTCAAAATTAGAAAGGTAAATTCAGTTTGTTTGGAATAAAATTTTGGTATCCAACATGTCACTATTACAATTTTATTTGACAAGAGATAAAATTGGTTTAAAAGAAATATAATTTGATATTTATTATATTTGTGCCTTCTGTTATTATTTGTTAAAATGTTTACAAGATAGTTTATACAATTAATCTTATTAAAATGACAAGAAAATTTCAAGTATGGAATTATTCGGAACCTTATTACCAAATGTATCCTGACACATGGGTGTGTAATATTTATCTTTTAAGCAGATAAGTTATTTGTTAAAAAAATAAAAACAATAGCAAACCAATTTTAGAAATTCACTACTCACTCTCGATATTTCCATTAGAGCACTATATAACTTTGACAAAAACTTACCATTGTATATCAGAGGGATCTGCTTCACATACTTATGATATACTAGTGTGGTTCCCTATGTTTTTGTGCTGTATATCATCTGATAAGTAAATTAATGACATTTATTTGAAATAAAGTTAGTCATTCACATTTTAAACTAGTATTGTTTTTGTAAATATTAGTATTAATTAACACAACAACTCATAATAGCCTGAATCTTTTATATTTTAGATGACTATGGACTCCAAGTATGTGGAGAATATATGGAGTTTACTAAAGAATGCAATACAAGAAATACAAAAGAAGAATAATTCTGGACTATCCTTTGAAGAACTTTACAGAAATGCATACACTATGGTTCTCCACAAATATGGTGAAAGATTGTACACAGGTTTGAAAGAGGTTGTTACACAACATCTGGAAACCAAGGTAATAAAAATATCTGCACAATACAAAATATAATACAAATACAAATAACATTACCAAGCAAATTGACAAAAGTTTACAAATAAATGTTATTTTAATTTTAAAGAATGTCTTTATTGGAAATATGAAAAACAGACATGCACAATACTTATCCTAAAAGACTATTAATGTTAGTCTACAATACTAGGCAACTAAAGTAAAAACCTATATTAGATGACCAACAATTTTTTTTTTCAATTGGTATTAAAACTAAGTGTAGTTAAAATCAATTAGTATAAGAGTAAAGTTGGTTTTACATAGGTATTAAATTTTGAGAAATTAACCTAGTAATTACATTTGGAAGCGGTGATAGCCTAGTGGTTAGGGTATCAGCCTCCTAATCAGAGGTTGGCGGTTGAATCTGGGCACCCACCTCTAACATTTCGGAGAATGCGTTTTTAAACAATTAAAATATCACTTCCTTCCTTACTTTGCATGCCTGAGAGTTGTCTATAATGTTCTCAAAGGCGTGTGAAATCTGCCAATCCGCACATGGCCAGCATGGTGTACTACAGCCAAACCCTTCTCATATTGAGAGGAGACCCGTGCTTTGTAGTGAGCCGTTAATGGGTTGACCATCATGATGATTATGAATTAGCTTGAGCTGATCTTCTGAGCCTCTTAGTATACAAACAGTAAACAGTACAAAACACTTTACAACACAGAATTATAATGGTTTTTAGAATAGTTTTACAGTTAAAAATGTCTATTCCAATAAAGGTGCGTGAAGATGTTCTTAACTCTTTGCACAATGGATTCCTGCAAACACTAAATAACGCATGGACAGACCACCAAACCAGTATGGTGATGATTCGTGACATACTGATGTATATGGACAGAGTGTTTGTGCAACAGAATGATGTGGATAATGTTTACAACTTAGGGCTCATTATATTCAGAGATCAGGTAAGTTTCATGAACCCATCAAAGAATACGAAAATGTTATTATTACTAAGGGTATTCAATTTGTATGTTAATAACACATACAAGGCTGGCCAAGCAGTTCTACCAACTCTGTCTTCTGAAATATCAAACTCAAAGCTAGTTCAGAACTATTAGCATTCTTAAAACTCTGCCAGGATATTTCCAGGTAATGCAAGATTAAGCAAAGTTAAAGGTAAACCTTATCCTTTGTTACTACCTACTTATATGCTGGAAAAAATTGTATGTACTGAATCACTGCCAAGCAAGTCTTTCATCATGAAGGCCTGCTTAGTAGTGTTGGCACTAAGTCAAAACAATCAATACTTTATAGTAATGCAGGTAATCATGGATGAAAGTGCTTATTGTTTCTAGCGGTCTCTGGTATTTGCTGGTCTGAGATTCACATCTCGGGCCAAATTTGTAAAGTGTTGGGTTTTTCTATCTAAAAATTCTCAGAATATATTCCTTTTTTCCTCATCTGTAATCAGTCATAATTGTGACATGTTAAGTGAAGTTTCCTCGAAGAAGTACTTCAATAACTAAATTTATATTTATATAGATTTCTTTCTTTTAAGATTATCATCGTAGGTTCACTGTAATACTTCAGAAGCAAAATGATGATGATTAAGAAAAATTGTATTAAAAAGGTTGTTTGCTATGAAAATCTATTAATTTTTTTATTTATTTTAGGTCTATTTACTAGATTCGTTGTAATAGTTTGGAAGCAAGGTTATGATTTAAAAATTTCCTGTTTGTCCTAATGAGGTGGTTCGGTATGGCTGCATCCGCGACCACCTGAGGCAGTCGTTGCTGGAGCTGGTGGCGCGCGAGCGGCGCGGCGAGGTGGTGGACAGACTGGCCATCCGCAACGTGTGCCAGATGCTCATGGTGCTCGGAATCAACTCTCGCGCCGTCTACGAAGAAGACTTCGAGAAGCCTTTCTTGCTGCAGTCTGCTGAATTTTATAGGGTAACTATTTGTTTTTGACGAATTTTTCTGACATTGAAACTTATCAAGTTTTTAACCTATCACATTAAACTGCAGCTGTGGTAAAAAAAAAAGTTATTGTGTATCTAAGACCTAGAACTAAGGAAAGGGGACTAATAGATTTGATTTCCTTTCGTTTGGAGACTCGCAGAAAACTGAGGGGAGCGGAGGTACCTGGCTCAGCAGGCTGTCACGGATTTTGAAGAGGATGAATCTGGTTGTTTACAGTGATACAACTGTAAAGTAGATCACACTATATAATCTATAATTACGTTGATGGTGCCCTATCATGTCCTCACTGCGCGTGGTTATTTTGTGCAAAAATAGACATCAGCCACATCAGGGCACATGAACGACGCCCTTATTGAAATCTTTAAAATTAACAGAGTCGAAACAGTACAGCCGAAATTTTTTTTTTGTTAAATTCCGTTTCGGCTAGTGAAGATGAATTTGACAAAAAAAAAACATGTAACAACAATTTTAGTACCAAACTTTATTATAGTATACAGATAATGTTACAGTTTAGAGTGATATGAATAATATGTATGTGTCAAATATTACTTTTTATGGATTCCCAGATGGAATCTCAGAAGTTCTTGGCGGAGAATAGTGCAGCGGTTTACATAGCACGTGTTGAGGCGCGTATCAGTGAGGAGGCGGAGCGCGCACGGCACTACCTCGACGAAAGCACCGAACCGCGTGTCGTTGCCGTACTCGAGCACGAGCTCATCGAGCGACACATGAAGACCATCGTTGAGGTACGCTGAACGAGCCAGCTTGTCTGCTTTTATATCAAAAAAGTTGACATCTTTTGTAAATACCGGCAAGCAGCACGTCTGGCATTGAACGTGCGCCAAAGGAAATATATAGCAGCTCATCGTTTGTTTAAAGGTACTTTGACCGAGTAAACGCAGTAGAAAAACGCAGACTAACTATACAGATGAATTTATGCTAAATGCGCTTATTTAAAGTACTATAATGGGGACATGGTACACAACATATCGCACCTTTGGTAGAACAAGGGCATAATTGTCATAAATTGCCAAAATGACTTAAATATGCAGAAATGCTTCAAATAGGGCCTTGTAACTGGAGGGACAAAGACATTCGTTTAATTCCTTCAAAAAACCGCCAGAGAGACATAGTGGCGTTGTCTTTTTGGCGACATTTTGTTACTCTCTTGGCGCGACAAAGTCTCATTGGTCAGTTGTGCCATCGGCGGGGAGAAAGGTAGTCGTCACTTGGAGCGCTAACACCGTAAAGGTAAATATGCCCTTTAATGTTTTGATTTCTGGAGCGACAAGGCCACATCCGTCACACTTATGCCTAATTTATAATTTTTAAATTTGGAGAACAAAGTCGTTCAGACAAATGTGCCCTTGTCTGTCCAAGATTTGTTTTACTCCTATTAGTATATTTATTAATATTAGTATATTTATTTGTAAATAATTATTTTCAGTTTCAGATTCGTTTTCGGAATGTATTATTTTGCTGTGAACACATTGCCTATTAACTCGATCACACCTAAGTTTCTTATTAGGGGACATACCCAGAATAAAACGGATGCCGTCCATTCTGTTATAGAAAATAATATTAAACCTGCAAAAAAGCTGGACAAATATACACTCAGGCAGAATACATAAGCCTTATAAAAAATGCCAAGAAAGAGGATAATAAATATACTGTCAAAGAAATGAATTTCGATTCCTTCTTTGATATGAAGATGTTATCTGATGATGTTAATTTGTACATAAGCTGTTGATGGAAGACTTATAGTTTTTAAGTGTGATTCCTAATAGTCATTTTTAAAAAACAGAAACTGGTAAATTATAAAAGATTCTTCTTGATACGTTTAAGTTACTTTAAGTTTTAGACTGGTATCTTATTTTAACCTATTTTTAAGCATGATTCCAAAGAGTTTTAATAGGAAATAACGCCAATTTAAGTAAAACCTCTATTATTAAAAGATTGAAATTTTATTACAAAATAGTTACCTAATCTAACTAAAAAAAGTAAGAGATTATTTAGTTACGTTTACATTATTTTTTTTTTGATACTATTATCTTATTATAATAATATTATTATTTTTAAAGCGATTCTAAAGATTTTTGCTAGGAAACATAATTGCTTCAAATTGTTGACGAAGTGCGATGGCTGATTAGTGAGTTTTGATCTCTATTTTTGTGGTTAAGGTACTGCGGAATTTTTGATGTTTAAGAAAATAAAACATTTATGCAAAAAAACATGTTATTTTCATTCCAAAATTATCCAAACTTAAAGCTTAAAATATGGTCATATTTACAAATTCATTTTCTTATTGGTGGAACAAGGGCACAAATGTACACTTACTTTAGAAAAATAAATATAAAAAAAAAAAACTAGCAGTTTTTAATTCTTATAAACCACACACCTAAAAGAATATAGTATATAGTTTATGTCATACAAAGCAGAACAACCTTAGAACATTATTAACAGAGCAAGACCACATTAAGTACAAAAAATATCTTAAAATTGCTCTCCTGTAAAATTCTTAAAACTGCAATTGTGCCCTTGTTCTACCAAAGGTGCGATATTAAAAAATGCCCATTTGTCATATTCATAGTAATGGGAAAAATTGACTTGTTTTTTATCCAATTGCATGCACAGCGTATCGGTTTTTGGTTTTGATTTTGAATCTCTGTTTTAGACACATAATTATGTGTTTAACCGATACTTGCGATACTTGCTAATAAATAAACGAATTGCGAATTTGATAATAAATTAATACAGAACACGTGTTAGAGGCGAAAAAAAACTATTTTAAATTCTAGGTACGCACCATAAAATAGATTGAAAAAAATGGTATACTGATTTACTGCAAATATTTCTGCAACAGATGGAGAATTCGGGCGTGGTGCACATGCTGATGCATACACGCACTGTTGAGCTGGCGTGCGTGTACAAACTGCTGTCGCGCGTGAGCGAGGGGCTGCGTACGGTGGCCGACGCCGTGTCCGCCAACCTGCGCGAGCAGGGCCGCGCGCTCGTCACCGACACGCACCACAACACCAACGCCATTGCCTACGTGCAAGTATGGCCGCTTTTTACTGAATTACTTTTGTGTTTATTTAAAGCTTATTTATAATGTTTTGATTTGTATATATTATATTTATATATAATATAATATGTATTCACTTGAAACAATCTTCCCAAGCCTGTGTAATTTGGAACTCCCTTAGGACCTATGTCCAGCTGTAAGCGTCTATCGGTTGATATGATAATGATGATGGTTATTTTGAGTTGACAGGTCTTTTGAGCACGTATGAATTTATTTATGTTTCTTAGCACGTTAAACCACCATGCCCAGATTTCGCTTGTTTTGAACCCATCAAGTGTCTAGAAAATTTTTCTTATCCCTTCACGTGTTAATATCTAGAAAAACAATTTGGCATTCATGCGAAAGTGTCTGTGTTGAACATACACATATTACTACCCCTTGTTACCTATGTTTACGTCATCCTATTTTGGGCTTAACATCATAATTTTTTTGCGATTATTAAAATATTAAAATATTCACGGACTTATTTTGCCTTTCATTATCAGTCGACTCTGTATTGAGTACATATAGTGAGTTTGGCAGATTGGACTGATATTTGAATGTGGATGTATTCATAACGTTTTATTATGCAAAGAAGAATTACTTAAAGTTCAAAGATGTTTTTACAATGTTTCATTGTTGTTATTTTGTTACAGAATCTCCTCGATCTGAAAGATAGATTCGACCATTTCCTACACAACTCGTTCAACAACGACAAAATATTCAAACAAATGATTGCTTCCGATTTCGAATACTTCCTCAACCTGAACAATAAATCACCCGAGTTTCTTTCATTGTTTATTGATGGCAAACTGAAGAAAGGTGAAAAAGGGGTAAGTAGAAATAATAATAATCTCGGCCGTCTTTCCTACTTAAAAAACTCTTGTACAAAACACCTGACCTTAAGCCAAGATAAAACATTGAGATAACTTTAGTCGAAAAGTCGATTGGGTACAAATAAACCATTTTATATTGATATGCTATTTATTACATAATATTAGGCTAAGATCAATAAATGGTTAAAACAAAAAACAGTGAAAACAAGACCAAATTATGTGCCTGACATAAATCTGGTATATTTTAACTAAGTAAAGTCAAATACTAACTTAATTAGATTACTAAATAGGTAATTATTAATACAAAAATAATATTAAAACACTATTCATCGACCATCGTTTTATGAATCGTCTAATAAAAGTTAGAATATATAGATTTGGGCTAGAGACAAGTGCAACTTTGAGAGTTTGTTACAATCAGACAATCTGTATAATGGCATTTTTATCACTATCAATACTTACAAAATTTGCTCTTAACGTCCGTTCCTCTCAGATAAGGACCAAAGTGTCCTTAGAAATTCTGACTCTACAACAAAGTCGTCTGCAGTTTTAAAAAAACACCTAACAGATTTGTGTCGCTGTCGCAAATTTAGCTAAATTTTTTTAAAGATCTTTATTATGTACAAATTAAAGACACACTAGATAAAAAGTCACATGAAGTAATTTAATGCAAAAAGGCGTCCTTATAATTAACAGTGGTAGACTAGAACTACCCTTTAGACTGAAAGACAAGGTCACTTTAGTATCATGAACTTATATAATGTGTGAGATGGGAAAACTTGCTAAATAAAAAGTAATTACATAGATTACTACATGTAACATGACATTACTCCATGTGACATAAATTAATATACAGTTTCAGTGTTAATAAATTTTTTATTAATTTTAGATGAGTGAACAAGAAATTGAGGCAGTCTTGGACAAGACAATGGTTCTGTTCCGTTTCCTGCAAGAGAAGGACGTATTCGAGCGCTATTACAAGCAGCATCTCGCTAAGCGTCTCTTGCTCAACAAGTCCGTCTCTGATGATAGTGAGAAGAACATGATCTCGAAACTGAAGGTAAGAATTGCTTCCCAGTTTTTAACAAAGACGTATCGACATACGATTTAGCGTGATAATTACAGATTGGACTTTTTCTAGACATTTTATCATACGACAGTCATTAAAATCTATCAAATAGAGATTCCACCATTTTGTTGTAGTATATTAATAAAACATAAAAATTATTCACCTTCATGGTTTACAACATTCCCCAGAGAGAAGGCCTGTTAAAAGACGTGGAACCGCGGGATTTTCACTGTATAATTGGTGATGTCTCGCAAATAGAGAACCCGATAAACAATTAGTCACTTGTATTGTCTCCCGCCACCTCCATACATTTCTGCAAAATTCTTTACCAATTACAGTGGACATACGATTGTGAGTGTCCTTAAGGTATTAGAAAAGTACTTGCAGTATATCGTTCAGATATCTTGCTTAAAGTCTTTTTTTTTTTTATCTGTTGTATGTAAAGAATTTTGCAGATTTTGAGTAAGACTTTAAGCAGGATAGTATTTGTATTTATTACCTAACCTAAACTACACTGATAATTCTAAAAGTGCTACTATCCTATTCTCATTGATGGAAAGCGTGGATTATTTTTAGAGCATATTAATTTTTAGAAATATTAATCACTCAAAAACACAGAATCAGCCTTCATCATGTTCCACAATATCAATTGGTTTTAAAATTGTATGATTTAACAATAGAAATTTTGATTTTATCAGTGGTATTTTTAATTTAGTTACCAAACATATTCTGTATGTGGAACATAATAGCAATGGAATTTTAAAATTGTGTAAATGTGTGTGTAACTTAACACCTTAAATTTGACAAGCCAGACTAGGCTATAAACTGAAACATCTTGTATTAGATTATTGTAGTAAAATAATAATTGTTGTCTTATTTATTGTAGATTGTATTAAAGAGTAAATGTATTTATACTTATAGGACTACTTTAAAATGAACATGTTGGTTGTAAAGAATTAGGTAGGTACCTACAAATCATCTATTTATATATCTGTTTTTTCTTTCTTAAATATTATTTAAAAACGGATGTTATAAAGATATTTTAAATTCATACTTTTAGACTGAATGCGGATGCCAGTTCACATCAAAGCTGGAGGGTATGTTCAAAGACATGACAGTCTCCAACACCATCATGGAGGAGTTCAAGGAGCATGTGCTGTCATCAGGGGTGAATTTGTTTTTAATATTAATAAAAATTTGTTTGCTTTAGTTAAAACCACTTGTAATATACATTGGAAAACCAAAATAATATTATAGAATACAATTAAAATATAATAATTACCCAAAATTAGGGTATCGCTCGCGCGTTTATCATTTGCATGTGCTAAAAAAGACACTGTTTAAAGAAACAGGATTTGATTTGATGTTTTCTATGTACCTGTGATATCTCTGCCAAAAAATTTTAAAAAAAAAAAATTTTTTTTTTGCCAAAGATTATTACTTATCGAACATTGAAAGTTCCATCACTAAACGATAATGTCGCTTATATTCTGAGGTGTATGTTCAACAGACCAACCTGCACGGTGTAGACCTGTCTGTGCGCGTGCTTACCACCGGCTTCTGGCCCACGCAGAGCGCCACGCCCAAATGTAACATCCCCATTCCGCCACGAACAGCCTTCGAGGTCTTTAGATCGTAAGTATTCCTAAACGAGAGTTATTTGAAACTAGAGGTGATGGTTTGATTGATTTTATCGACATTGACACCAGGAGGTATCTTAGCGCCGTCAGCGATACACAACTATTCGGCTTTGCTCTGCCTAAGTTAGAGTGAAAACTGCACAGACTTGAATTAAAATCATTATTTGTGTTCATGGGCTTTACGAATTAGATCTTATGCAACATAACATGTCCTGAGCTACAACCTGCCAATCTATAGCATGCAAATTATCACATTTACAATACTTTAATATTAAAGAACATAACTGAACTATGCTATGATTATTAAAACTGTGCTAGATATTAATGCCAATTTCTATGTACACAAATCTCACAACTAGTTGACTGGTCTGAAAGTCTTAAAGTAATGATGTCTTTTTAACAAGTGACCGGTCTGTTGTTATGTTGTGTTAAGTAATGTCCTTTTACATGGCCTCGAAATCTATGCCATTGTTTTTTATAGATTTATTCACAACAAAACAGATTGATTGCCTGACCTACAACTAATTGTATAAATATTTTTAATACATGAGATAAAAAATATTATTACTAACCGATTGTAATAATACGCGATCTTCCCTTCAGAATATGTCAACCCGACGTCATAACTCCAATGGACTATGTTGGTGACTTCTGCCGAAAGTTCAATCGACTAAAAACCAACCTTATCCACAAGGATATCACTTGTTCTTCTTCTTTGTCGTTACACTCTTGACAGAGTGGTCGTGGTCATCACGAAGCAGTGTCTTTGAGGACAGATGTTATACGCCTTACGTGCATCCGCCACTTTTCTCGGCTGGCCGAAAGCCTGGTGCACTCGTGCAAAGGACCGCCCACAGCAGACTATCTGATCGGTCCATCGCATGGGTGACCTTCCACGAGGCAAGGGCAAGGTGGAGGGCAATAGAGGTATTGCCCTCCACCTTGCCCTGCACGACAAGACGCTCTATAGAGTAACCCCCAAGCCGAGAGACGTGTCGGAAGAAATTTAAGATGCGACTCTACTAACGCCGAAAGACGTTTTTAATGCCGATTTCTTGGAGTATAGAGATGTTGGTACGAAATTCGGTCCATGACACTCCCAGCACCACATCTATCACTACTATCTCAATATACGAGTGAGAGATTTGGATAAAAATGATACATTTTTCATTTGTGCTACTGATTACTAATATTTACGATGTGAATGTTGTTTCAGATTCTACCTAGCAAAACATTCAGGGCGCCAGCTGTCCTTACAACCGCAGTTAGGCAGCGCGGACTTGCACGCGACGTTCCGCTCGCACGCAGCGCCCGCGTCGCCGCCCCGCTCCCCGCCCGACGCCACCGCCGCGCCGGCGCCCGCACCCCGCCGCCACATCATACAAGTGTCCACCTTCCAGATGTGTGTGCTGCTGCTCTTCAACAAGCGTGAGCGGTTCACGTACGAGGTGAGAACCATTAACCATATTTACCCAATATGGAATCGTCCGGTAAGTGTACAACGACATGCCATGGTAGTTTTAGTATGTGGACTTAGTGGACGTAGTCAGGTTATGTGTATATGTAGGTCCCAAGAGACGGAGGCTACATATGGAATAATAGGCTTACAAAATGTTGATTACTTATATTAGTTTGACTCGAAGTCTGTACAAGACAAATTACTTTTACGTTCGGGAACTTTATTAATAAGTTTCATTGAATACGTACATACCTAAAGTAAAAAGTCATTTACCATTTATATTTTGTTTTATTATATTATGAATGTTTATTTTTAAATTTAACAGTAAATTAAAAAAAAAAAAAACAAATTTATGAAATAATCGTACAAAAAGTCATGTACTGTTTGTCACAAGACGAGATGGGATCGTCTAATAAAGTTTGTCTATATTAACATAAACATTATCTAAACAATCCTTGGACCTCTAAATATTATGAACCCCCTTTTGGTTCACCACTACGTTATGGGGTTAACGTGTTTTGTAATCTATGGATGGCCCTGTACTTAATATTTTCATTTTTTTGACTGTAGTTTGAATTTACATGTGTTTTACTTTTAGGAAATACTGAATGAGACTGACATCCCCGAGAAGGACCTGGTGCGCGCGCTGCAATCGCTGGCCATGGGCAAACCCACGCAACGAGTTCTCATCAAACATCCTAAGACCAAGGAGATAGAACCCTCGCACCAGTTTTACGTGAACGATGCGTTTACTTCTAAGTTACATAGGTATGAGAAATATGGCGTAAACGGGCTTGAATATTAACATTTAACCCTAAATAAAAGCTTAAGGATGATTTTTTTTGTTTGACCACTGACGCCAGCATTAAAGCTGGTTTAAAGAGTAGGAGGATAGTTAAGGATACTTTGAGCAGTAGTAAGTTAGAGGTTATTCCTAACTGCGTAATTAAGAAAAAATACAAGAAATATCACATTTTTAAAGCGATATAAATTTAGAGTTATTATATACGTGTATCCAAATAGCTAAGCGAGTTGCGAAGTTGAAGTGGCAATGGGCGGGGCACATAGCTCGGAGAACCGATGGACGTTGGGGTCCCAAGGTGCTGGAATGGCGACCCCGCACCTGTAAACGTAGCGTTGGTCGACCCCCAACAAGTTGGACAGACTACATCAAACGAGTCACAGGGAGCCGCTGGATACAAGCGGCCCAAGACCGTGGCCATTCGAACTCGAACTCGAACAAAAGACCTATGTCCAGCAGTGGACGTCTATCGGTTGAAATGAAGATCCAAAACGCAGAGAGACATATTGTCGCATTAAAAGTGGAATTTGTCGCGTCTCATCCCAGACTGATTAACGCGATAACGTAGGACACAAATTCACCCAGTTTTTGGGTGTCGAGGTGTCGTTTACCTAAGACAACGGCCTTCGTAGTATAAGTGTAACAAACTGACATTCTTCATAAAGGAACGCTTAAAGCCGCACTTTTCTATCCTGTACCAGAGGAAATGCGCTAAATCCTCTAACCATACTATTTGGCATGTAGGTAATTTTCTTCATTCAAAATTTCCAATAATAATAATAGTTATAAAATGGTTGATCAAATGATCGTGGTTGTGATACAGAGTTAAGATCCAGACAGTGGCGGCCAAGGGCGAGTCGGAGCCGGAGCGACGCGAGACGCGAAACAAGGTGGACGAGGACCGCAAGCATGAGATCGAGGCCGCCATTGTGCGCATCATGAAGGCCAGGAAGAAGATGGCGGTAAGACTTTAGTCTAGCGATCATCCCTAACTTTATCCGGGTTAAATTTCTGATTTCTACAAATGACAATAGGATACGTTACAAATGACAAATTCAGACGATTTACTGTCCGACCAGTCTACATTTGTGCAAAAAAATCCTAAATTCTTTGTATTTGTTAGCTTTAAGTGATATGGAAGGCCACAATCTTGTACTTTATAGTTTTGAACAATAAAAGCTTTGTTCATAAAATACTAGATGTGCTGCCAGTCGTCAAGAAGTGTCCGTAATAAAAAATAAAGTCCCTCACGAATTTGGGGTCTATTTAAATTAATTTAGTAGTGAAAACTCCAATTCTCACGTTTTTTAAATTCTTCTCGAATTCTTCCTTTAGGTATTTCCTTTATTTTCGTTTCAATATATTATAATAAAAGTTACATTCAATATTTTGAACACAAGAAACGGAACACTTCTTTTGCTATAGGTTAGATTTTTTATTGGACGAAATGTTTATATAACTAGTTTAAGGAAGAAAGCCTATCATGGAATATGTTGTTTCAGCACACGCTGCTGGTGGCGGAGGTGACAGAGCAGCTGCGGGCGCGGTTCCTTCCATCGCCCGTCATCATCAAGAAACGCATTGAGGGGCTCATCGAGCGCGAGTACCTGGCGCGTACGCCCGACGACCGCAAGGTCTACACCTACGTCGCATAGGTGGGTAGCGACGCTCAGACCTATGATCGCAGCGATGAAAACGGGGGCTGCGGGACAGCCACAGCCCCCGTTTACATTATTAGGGGCCTTTAGGCCCACGGCCTCGCGCACTAGAAGTCCAATTCCAAAAACATTAGACAACTCATCCCAGGAACGAAAACCTCCAACCGCAGACGAAAGACAGCAACACAGGCGTTAGATTTACGCAAAAAATCATCTAACATCTATATATGTTTGTTTACACACAAGACATTATATGTCAAAGTGCGCGATTGAACTGGTCTAATGCAGGCTTGGTTTTAGACTTCTAGTACGCGCGATCGTTGAGGGCAGGCGCAAGCAAGACCGGCGGTAAAACACCAAAAAAAAAGCACGCCAGATCGGAATGAAAGCGCGATAATACAGATCGCACGAACTTATCTAGCCGACCTGATGTTCGTTTTACTTAATTCCGCCCAAGTTATATCGCTCGCGTTATACGCCCAAGGCTAGTTACCCGTTGTCCTTGGTGAAAGGCAAACCTCCTATAGCGACGCAGTACTATGTAACGTGTTATAATATCAATGTGTTGTATTGATGGCCTACGTCGATCTGCTACAGATACGACTAAGTGCGGACTTAGATTCACGCGACGCATTGGTCCGAATATTTAAAACCAATTGTTTATTTAACTCTAAATATATGATATTTGTTTTCTTCCATCTTAAGAAGTTTCTGTAGATTCCAACTATGTATAATATATATACTTACGCATACTTAAAACCATAATGTACTGATATCGCAGCGTTTATAGCTCACAACTGAATACAAAACACGTGTCGCGTGAAGCCGCATTATGTCGCGTCGCGTCGCTACATGTCGCCTCCCGCCCTTCACTTAGATCAACGGGTTAATCGAGCCCCTTGTACTAGCAACAAACAGTGGCTAACGATTAAGTTTACATAACACTGGTTCATACTAGTTTCAAACCAAGAAATGGGTCGGGCGCACCCCATTTCTCGTTGCGTCAGGCGGTATTGATGACATCATTCAAATTTTGTTCATTGAACTAATAATATTTAAAAATGTGCATTCAAAAGCTGATTGTATGTAGCAGCATAAATCATTTTTCGGGTTGATGTTATTTGCAAACGCTCCGGTTCGATAAACCAGAATATAATTAACTGGATTAGTTTATTTCCCGCTAGTATAAAGTTGCCTTAATTCCATGCAGTAGTATCTTTTCTGCAGCCTTCTATAACTTTCCTAGACATATTACGAGAATAGCATTACCTAATCGGTCCCGTAAAAGATTCGACTTGGTGAAGTCGGCAGGGTAGTGCAAGTATTAAAACTGATTAAATAGAATATTAAAATGAATTGCTTTTTAAATGTTTTAAATTTATGTTGTAAAATATTGCATTAATTTGTTGAAACAAATAATAATATATATAGTCCTTTTCGCTACACATTTTGACATTATCAATATCTGGTATCTATGAACTGCCTATCAATGTTATATATAGATATTATTAATATTACATCACCATACTTGGATGGTTTAATTTTTCGAATACATTGGATAAAGGTGCCACTTTTGTGTCCACAAATATCTAAACTTAACGAAATGAAAGGTCTTAAAATGAAGACCTTCATAGCTAAAAGCAGTAACATTACATGCAGACCTTGTCGATTTTTTCAAGTTGAGAGTTTGTGGGTACAAATTTTGAAAACTCCCAGACGTTGTCCTAGAATTCATGATATCTCACTTCATAATAACCTGCCGACACCCGTGTCGAATTCGTATACACTTCAGCTTCCCTTCGAAGTCTAATTCACTCTAACCGCAATGCGCTTTTGTTATCGTCAGTAATAATAGCCGAAAAATTAAAAAGTGGTACATCCTCACTGAAAAAGATATAGTAATCTAGAAAACTCAGGGAATACATACGATAGAATGATTTGACATACATGGAATATTATTAATTAATTTATGGTATCTAAAAATCTTGTTTAAGTGCGGTGTCCGTTTGTATCTAATGAGCTAATATTAGTTGGCAGAGTATTTCATAGTATCGTAAGACTCATTAAGTTATGCCTTCATCACTTAGAAATGCTCACAAATGTAAACGAATATTTTCATATGTAAGTGACAAATTAAACATAAGTACAGATTGATTTGTAATCGCTGTAAAAATATTGTATATATACAAAAAAAAAAAATTGTCGCTTTAATCTGATCGTTTCGATGTGTACTATAAGTGTTCCTTATAATTTCCTAGAGTAGTTCTGTTAAATTAAATTCTCTTTTATAAAACTATGTTTCATTACATCTTCTTGGCATCCTGGTATTTAATTATATACTATTATTTACGCGTTTTACTTTAAGATAGCGTGTCTAGCGATAGGATTAGGAAGGTCAGAAATTTGGCGATGTTATATTATAAAAGTTATTATTGACGCATTATAATATTCAATTAAATGATACTTTAGCTGCCCGATTTAGTAACTTTTCCAATAAGTTGCCAACTGTCAAAAGTAAAGCACTATTATTGAAAATGACATATTTGCTGAGAAATACCTTTAGTCCATTGAAATGTTACATTTTTTAGGCCTTACCTTGCGTTTTTTAGAGGACGCAATTTTATTTTTTTGATGTGTTGGGGGGGTCAGTGTAAAGCTAAAACCAAGTTTGTGGGGTCGCCACCCTTGTCCCACGGCCGCCATCTTGAAAATAGGGGTTGAAATGGTTTTTACGGAATATCTCTTAAACTATTTTTCTGATAAAAAAAAATTATTAACATTTTTTGTTGCAAATTAAATTCTCTACAACTTTGGTCCAGTAACTTTTTGTCGTAGAACTATAAATAAAAAAGTTATAGGTGAAAATGTTCAGAAATTCGAAAAAAAAATTTATATTTTTCGATATAACTTTTTTTTTTATCATTTTACGAAAAAATGATCTCAGACCATTTTTGTTGATCGTTTTTTAAGGAACAACTTTTATTAGCAACATTTTTTCATTAAGTCAATAGCTAAGGTTTTACAGCGCTCCGAAGTGAGTACTATTTTTCAGTACTCTTAACTATACATATATCCGTTATTTTTTTTTTTTTTTTTAATTTTGTTATTATAATTTTTTTAATTATGAATAATTAATTATTGACTCTTTTCCACTCTATTACAGAATTTTACAATTATTGATTTTTAAAATAATTTTAAATTTGCGCTAATTTATTGTTAAAATGTTACATTGTTAAAATGTAAGAAGTTAAAAGCATAATATTTTTTATTCTACTACAATTTAGCTGTAATCTCCGCTTGTGATAAGTGATCAGATAAGTGATGACAGCCTAACATTTTAGAGCTGTAAGGAATCATCATCATAATCAGCCCTTTGCGGCTTACTACAGAGCACGGGTCTCCTCTTACTATGAGAAGGGTTTGGTTATGATACACCGATCTGGCCCATGTGCGGATTGGCAGACTTCACACGCTTTTGAGAACATTAGGGATAACTCATCATGCCGGTTTCCTCACGAGGTTTTACTTCATTATTTAAAACCCACATAACTCTGTAAAATTAGAGGTGCATGCCCTAGATCGAACCCCGACCTTTGATTAGAAGGTGGAAGTGCTAACCACTAGGCTATCACACCTTTTCTGTAAGGGGCATGGCAGTTATATTGTACCCATTACTGTTATGTATTTGTCCCTAGGGTCGGAACTATAATAGTCACAGCCAAAGCGTCTCGCTGAGTAAATAACGTCCATCTATTAATTTTCCAAATTTTGCTAAATTTAATGAAACTTTACATTATAACAATATACATACTACGTATGTACTGATTGTACGTAAAATCAGAGCGCTGTAAAACCTTAGCTATTGACTTAATGAAAAAATGTTGCTATTAAAAGTTATTCCTTAAAAAACGATCAACAAAAATGGTCTGAGATCATTTTTTCGTAAAATGATAAAAAAAAAAGTTATATCGAAAAATATAAATTTTTTTTTCGAATTTCTGAACATTTTCACCTATAACTTTTTTATTTATAGTTCTACGACAAAAAGTTACTGGACCAAAGTTGTAGAGAATTTAATTTGCAACAAAAAATGTTAATAAATTTTTTTTATCAAAAAAATAGTTTAAGAGATATTCCGTAAAAACCATTTCAACCCCTATTTTCAAGATGGCGGCCGTGGGACAAGGGTGGCGACCCCACAAACTTGGTTTTAGCTTTACACTGACCCCCCCCTACACATCAAAAAAATAAAATTGCGTCCTCTAAAAAACGCAACCCCAAATGTAACTTTTCAATGGACTACTTGGCATGCTCAATATTAGGATTATAATTTTGAACCAACAATGTCAGAGCGTTAAAAACATTACAATAGTACTGTGTTTTATACCATGATGGATATGACAGTTCGCAAAAAGTAGGCAATGGTAAGAAAAGTTACTGAATAGGTTTGCATTTTAGCAGCTTATTATAAAGTCGTAAATAACACAGGTCTCTTCTAGTGCATTAAGTTAATCGCAGATTGTCAAGAGACGCAAGAGTCGCGCGTAATTGATTCATCAAGGTCATTCGTATTTCTTCAGCGCTCCACTGGGTAGTCCCCAGTCAAGACGAAGTCATGGAACGAAATGGCGTATAATTCTCCTTCTGGTTCATACACAAACTAAAAAGTTTTGCTATGAATTGAAAGGTAACATTGCTCTTGTTCAATTATTATGAAGCGTTCAGTTTGAAAGTCTTGAAATGACGATTCTTTAAAACAACTTTTTGTAAGATAGCATTATAAGCTCAATAGAACAAATAAGATTAAAACGTTTCATTTTCTTCAATGACGTCGTGTTTCCTGGAACAAATGCGGAGAACCCACAGCACAGTTGTCATTGGAGTCGTTTGTAGGTTTTTCTGGCATTCTGCGATCAACTTTAGTAATTACTATGGTGAACATGTTTAATGTCACGGTTACAGGTATAAGTAATGAGTTTTATTTGCAGGCCAACACAGCCACATCTTTGATGGGTGAATGCCAAGTCAAAATGATAGAAATAACAAGAGTATTTAAATTATTTCAAAATAAAAATTATTAGTTCTTACTCAGTTATTTTATTTGTAATACAAAAGTACATTACATAAACATAATACTGTTATTTGAAATTTCATATAGCTGCCTTTACTATAGGCGAGGGGAAAAAAGAAATCCTTAGGCAAGTGAAAATCAAAATGCAATCCAATATGTTCGTGCACTGCAGATTTTCTCGCGTCGATAAAATTCGTGTCAATTGTTATAACAGCCGACGAACCTTCAATACTGAATGTTAAATTTTTTGTTGTACTATCGACTCTCGCACTGAGTATTTTATTAACTTCTTTATTATCTTCATTTGTGTCTTCAAAAACTATTATAAAAGCAATCCTTGTCATTAAGTTATAGCAAAGCAACTTAGAATCCTTAGAATGATATTCCCCGTAAATGTTGCTTTTATTAAATTTTTGGAGGCCCACCCAATTTTCGTCGCTGACATCTTGTGGGTTTCCATATGGAGCAATAAATATATTAGGACTAAGTCCGAATAGCTCGTCAATCCTGCTCTGAATATTCAGGCATCGTTCTGTTCCGTTATGTGTGGTCGAATTTTGTTTGAAATATGCTCGACATTTCATTCTTTTATTTTGTCCAAACTTTACAATGTTATGGGTTAAATTTGTGAACAAACATCTACCATCTTGGTTGGAGGGCAAATAAAGATAGTTTCTTTTTGATAGACTGCAGTTGAAGAATTTTTCGGTACGATTGCTTTCAGATAGAGATACTATGATGGGTAGACCTCTAATGTACCCAGGGTTACCACTAAGTTTTACAATGTTTTCGATTGAGTTATTTCCCATATAAAAGTTGACTTTAATTTCCTGACGAACAAACTCTTGGGTCATTGAGATTGTGCGAACGTGGACCTTAACTATTACTCTTGTTATTAAGGAAGCATTACAATAGAATTCATATTCAATTTTGACACCAATGTTGTTGCAATAGTTTTCTAAACATGTTGGTTCGTGCAATTCGTTGTTATAATTGGTACATTTATATTCCCCGCATATAAGAAGTGTCCAGTTTATACAACGCATTGTTGTACAATCCTGTATACAAAAAAGGGTTTTAAAATGTGTACCTTTTGGTAGATGTAATAAAAATGTTAAATTGAAAGGCCAAGTCCATGAAATTCAAAGATTTATTATTTAATAACTGAGATTATATTAAACGTATAATTATTATAAATTCAGAATTAGACGTTTTAAGAAAGTAATCGGATTAATTATAAAACTGGTTCAGAGCAATCCTGTAAAAAAGAACTCAATTGTTTCTCAACTTGGTCAATCAATCTGTAAACAAGAATAATGAAATTTTACTTACCATTTTGGTACTATTCTGTGTTATCTCTATTGGGCTCGCAATTTTCGCTCTGTTATACCTCTTGATAACGTCTACCATGTGAATATCCTTCAATTTTACGTAACATTTTACGTTGTAATTTCTTAGAAATTGTATTGCCTGCTGACCATTGCAGTATTCATTCGTGACGGTGAATGGGAGTTCTAAAAACAGTGTTTTTTTTTATACACTACAAGTCAGCCCTTGACGGCTATCTCACCTCGTGGTAAATGATGATGCTGTCTAGGATGGTAGCGGGCTAACCTGTTAGAAGTATGGTAAACCCACGCTCCTAGTTGGTTTCTACGCGACATCGTGCCGGAACGCTAAATCGCTTGGCGTTTGTCGGTAGGGTGGTAACTAGCCACGGCCGAAGCCTCCCACCAGACCAGACTCGAGCCGGGAATCGAACCCAGGACCTCCAACTTTAAAATCCGACAGCGCACGCACTGCGCCACGGAGATCATCAAAAATAATCATTAACAAAAGTAAGTGGTACTAAGCACTGATTATTTACGATTGTTATAGGATTGCTATACAATTGGCCTCTATTTGGATAAAAGCCAATGCTATAGGAAGAAAATGGTGTTCCATGACCAAAAAAACTTATCTTAACCTTGAGTACTTACGTAAAGAATCAATACTGTCATTTGTTACAATCCATATTGGCTGGCCGATAGAGTAAAGATTTTTTGTGAGCCTAATATTTTTTCCCTCTTTCTTTGTGACGTGCCATTTCTTGCGGTTGTCAACATCCAAAGCATACAACTGAAGAAAATTAAAATAATATTAAAAAGTAAATGTTAAATGAACAACGTCATTATCAGTAATCCCACGAATGCTTTCATCTGTGCAATACAAAATAATTCATTAATATGAAGATATATCGATATAATCACACACAAGTTAGCCCTTGACGGCAATGTCACCTGATAAGTGATGATACAGTCTAAGATGGTAGCAAACTAACCTGTTAGGGGTATGGTAAACCCGTACTCCTAATCGGTTTCTACGCGACATCGTGCCGGAACGCTAAATCGCTTGGTGACACGTCTTTGTCGGTAGGGTGGTAACTAGCCACGGGCAAAGCCTCCTACCAGACCAGACTCAAGCCGGGAATCGAACCCAGGACCTCAAACTTTATAATCCGACAGCGCGCGCGCTGCGCCACGGAGGTCGTCAGGTCTATGTGTACAACAATCTACTTACCGTAGTTTTAGATGGCTTTCGTTTTTCCGGCAAGTTAGCTTTACTAATACAAAAGAGATATCCAAATACATCACTCTGTAACTGTTGATTGCAAGTGAATTGAGATGAGCACATGCGTAAAAAATCTTTATTACGAATATCACACTTTTCTTTTTCACTTTCTTCGCAATTCTTTAAGAAACTTCTATCCAAATCCGAGCAATCATTATCACAGCAGCAGTTAATATCACAAGCTTCGTACTGAAAGTTACAATAGATAAAATAAAATCCTACCTACTAATGCCAAATTACGAAGTCAATCAAATAGTTAAGGCCACCTTAACCATTTTTTTAATAAATATTTTATCGACTTATTAAATGCTAAAACATCTAAAAATAAACCTTAGGCCCCGCTATTTTTACTTCTTTCCAAATTTGCCTTCAAATCACTAAGTTAAACACCCATCAGTGAGGGGTAAACACCCATCAATCATCAATGAGTCAGCATTGTTTATTTCCGCAGGATATTTTTAAAACCAAATTCTGTGTCACTACAAATTAATGAGTCACTATTTTCTTAACGCGAATTAACTGTAATTTTCAGTCTATGGGTACTTACCAACAGATTGCAATAGCATTTGTTAGTACTTATTTTCTTCGGTATAACAGCTGGTCCACTGGTTGATGGTACTTTATCAAAATAAGTAATTTCAGTTACATTATCAAAATCTGAACTAATTGTAAAAACTGTATCTGTAGCTGAAACACTGTCTGTCACAGATTCATTCTCATCATACAGTAATTCAAATACTGTGCTAGCTACCTCCGTTAAGGCTGTCAGTGAGGTTTCTGTTATAGAGTCGTTATTATACTTGGTCGGAGAATTGTTCTTGACTTGGAATTTACTATTTTCAGAGCGATAATACAGAGCATGCGGTTTTTGTTTTATAGAATGAAATATGTCACTTATATTCTTAGCGATGGTGCTGGTCCTGCTTGAATCAATAACACTGTCATCAACTTTAATTTGTCCATTTATAAAGTTCATGAGACAGAATTGTATGAACAAAGACATTAGTGTAAAGCACAGGTAGGTGATAGGCTTCATTTTTACTTATATTCTACGCCAAATTGGTTAAAATTCCTTAAGATAATAAAGATTTTTAATTCTATATCTCCTTTTGATTGAGTGTTCAGCTTAAACCTGAAAGAGTAAAAAAATACAGTATCTTATACGATAACATGTAATTTAATGTTTGATGTGATAAGTATAGCATTGGTCTACAAATAACAATTTTTAACATATTTCTGAGATTTCCCAATGGGATCTAACATACGAGTAAGTCACCAATTAGAGATAGGCAGATGATGATTCAAAAGATCATTATTTAACGTAACATTTTTACGTTAATGAATTTTATACGAATCAATATATTAAAGTTTGATCCATTTATTCATCCAACAGCAATAAATAGCCTCTGGGACATCTTGTTTGTCTAATATCTATAAGGCACACAGGTTTCATCACTTCAAAACTGCCACCAACACATGTACGTCGATATCGTTACCTTGTTTACAACAGGACTTTGCATCATGATCAACCCATTACCGGCTCACTACAGAGCACGGGTCTCCATCTCAATATGAGAAGGGTTTGGCCATAGTCCACCACGCTGGCCATGTGCGGATCGGCAGACTTCACACGCCTTTGAGAACATTATGGAGAACTCTCAGGCGTGCAGGTTTCCTCACGATGTTTTCCTTCACCGTTGAAGTAAGTGATATTTTAATCGCTTAAAAACGCACATAACTTCGAAAAGTTTGAGGTGCGTGCTCGTGCCCGGATTCGAACCGCTGACCTCTGATTAGGAGCACAGCTATCTTTGCATACTGAAACCTAACGCAAGTAGCTCATGCACATAAAGGGAACTTGTGTAAGTAGCTGGCCACAGTACCTCATGCTAGACTGTCCAAAAGCGTTGTAGTAAGACGCTAGTTCAAGACTTGCGAGTATAATTGCAGTTGCTCCAAATTGCAAGATACGTTGCGACCCCTCAAATCGTCGACTAATAAATATAAACACGTGCGACCTGTCTCAAGGATCAGTCTATGGTGACAGCTCCTACTTTGTATAAAGATTTCATAAGAAAGAAATACAATTACAGTTTACGGTACGAATTGTGTGTCCATACTTCTAATAGATTTCTACATGACATCGTGCTGGAACGCTAAATCGAGGAAATAAAGTTTGTAGGTAAGTATGTTTGTTACTCCTTCAAGCCTTCTGCACCAATAGCTGGAGTAAAGAATCAGATACACATCAAGGTATGTTCGTTACAAACCTGTCGCAACCTAAGTTAATAATATCTGTCTGTGTGAGCTTGTGTGTTCCACCGATAAATATCTGCCTTAACTTATCAGTTATACTTGTTGCAGCAGGAACCCAACATGGCACTTGTATAACATGGTGTCCAGGCGCTGCAGGTATATTGCAGGAACCGTAGCCAACAATCCATGAGCGTCCAATTGAATCAAGACAGTTAACCTGCAGAGTTACTTTAGGCCAACCTGCCATATTCGCAAAATATTAGTTGAAACGCAAACTTTACATCACACTAATATTATAAAGGCGAAAGTTTTTTTTATACACCACAAGTTAGCCCTTGACGGCATCTCACCTGATGCTAAGCGGTCTTAGATGGTAGCGGGCTAACCTGTTAGGGGTATGGTAAACCCATACTTCTAATTGGTTTCTATACGACATCGTGTTGGAACGCTAAATCGAGGAAATAAAGTTTGTAGGTAAGTATGTTTGTTACTCCTTCAAGCCGAAACTTCTGAACCAATTTGGCTAGAACTATGAATAGAAATAGATTATATCCTTATATAATCAAGATATATAATATAACACACCTAATAAAGGGATTAACACGGAAAAATTCATATTGCCAACGGGACGTTATAGCAAACTTTCTCAAAATTAGAATTATAGACTGGAAGAGGGAACGGAATTCAACTTTTTTATTCCACAGGAATTTTTAAAAAACCTTAATGGCGGCCATCAGCTAAAATGTTTATTTTAATGCAGTGATGGTAACGACTGATTTTCGCTGACCTAGCCTATTTTAAGCAGTCGGTGAAGAACAAAATGGACATTGAAAATCCATAGACTCCATATCATTTAGAACAGGACTTCCGACCTGGTTCTTATCATTACATAGCTGTCGCCCGCGACTTGATCTCATCTGACCACTATCTCACCTGGTGATAAGTGATGATGTTCTCTAGGATGGTAGCGGCTAACCTGTTAGGAGTATGGTAAATCCACGCTCCTAATTGGTTTCTACGCGACATCGTGCCGGAACGCTAAATCGCTTGGCGACGCGTATTTGTCGGTAACTAGCCATGGCCGAACCCAGGACCTCCAACTTTATAATGCGACAGCGCGCACACTGCGCCACGGAAATCGTCAAGTTAAATGAAACTTTTAAGCGCTTAAAATGAATTCTACTTGTATTCTAGTAAAACAACCTCTAAAAAAAATTTCGTTCGCTGCTGGCACCTACCTTGAATTCCTTTGCTAACGTAATGCAAATCTATAGGTTGACTCCAAACAACGCTTTTTCTATAATCAGGTTTAGCCGAAACAGTTTGACCCTCAGCGTATCCCGATAAAAGAGTCCAGTTTGGCCCTATAATAAAATCAATAATGAATAAAAGCTGCATCAGGGACGCAATGAACCCTCTACACAAAAACCCACCAGCCTGAAATGAATATCGACAGAATAAGGAATATGGTTCATTGAAGTTATATGCACACTCTAATGAACCTAAGATGTGAATTTCTGCCATTTGAATTGAAAAAGAAACATCTTTACAAACACAACATTGTACGTTGGAAGTTCAAGATGTTTGTTTACCATACAGTGTAACCATGGCAACGACATTCACAGACTACCAATATATTTTCATTTCTGGCTCTAGAATTTCTAATCTAAATTATTGATAGAGCTGAAGAAGCGAAGTGCTGTCCTTTACAGAATGTTAGCACTTCAGAATGTAGATTAAGCCATTAACTGTTTCATGGCTTCATCTATTCATCCATTCCAGGAATGTGGAACTGAGAAGCGTAGGTACCTATATATGGATTATGTAAGAAAATCGAGTCAGGCATCGTATCGTCTGTCTCATACAGCGTGCCATTTTTCCTTTGTTTGGCGAACTTCGTTCGAAGTTTGTACACAACAAAATTTATGAACGATAGAAGCTATATATTGCTTTTTCATATGCGGACACGGTTGCATTA
Source organism: Lasiommata megera (assembly GCA_928268935.1). Taxonomy (NCBI): domain Eukaryota; kingdom Metazoa; phylum Arthropoda; class Insecta; order Lepidoptera; family Nymphalidae; genus Lasiommata; species Lasiommata megera. The sequence goes on from OV743309.1 coordinate 10,077,973, forward strand.
TTTATTTGTATTTAATCTGAGTTATCTTTTGATGATATAGACCGTTTCATCGAATAGTTCCTATGGCGTTATGTTGGCAATGATGTTTTCTAGTGTTGCCACATTACCTATAAAAAACTACCTCAAAGTAAGGTAGATTTCAAGTATGTTTTTAGTAAGAATACTCATAAATGATTCGATTGTTTTCTAATGTTTACGGTATATTGTGAAAGTGAAATTTATTCACTCATTATAATGAAACTTTTATGCCCCTACTTTACTACCACGATAAAATCTGTTAAAGTTGTTTTGTGATGATTCGTTTATCTTTTTAAAAATCAGAATAGTAATAAAAATCATAAATTATTTAATATTTTTTATTATAATTATGATCAGACAAAAAATGCTCATCCAACAGACTTATACCCGGGAGTTCATCGTCATCTTCATCTTCCATGTTATCATCATCGTCATCAGAAGTGTCGCTATCGTCTCCTACTTTAATTATGAACCTGTCCATCTCACTATCAATAACTGGGCCATCGGCATAATATTACACTTAAAACAAATATTTCTGTTTATTTGTCTATTGTCAATCATATATGAACCAATAATGGCTTGCTTAGGTCTTACAAAAAACGACCTTAAAAAAAAGACTAAGGATAACTATCCGGGTCTGCCCGCAAAATTCCAATTTAATTTGGTTTTTCGCAATTTGTAAACTAATATGGTAAAGATAAAGTAAGCTTATGTGAGCTTTTTAACCAGTTTAAGAAATTAGTTCGAGGATCGACTAATTTTGTAACTCATGTCAAACTCGATACGCAGACTAATTTCTTAAACTGGACACTTTTAAGTAATGATTTTTATGAAAACCTGTGAAGATAATACTGCCACTGGCGCAATTAGAATGCTATAAGCCTTACTTTGACGTATTTATTTACAAATTGCGAAAAACCAAATTTGGGCAGACCTGTTTAGATAACCTTAAGTGTGGAAAATATTATCTTTTACTTGTAACCCTATTTGACTAACCTGTAATGGCGGCAACACGAGCCTGAACACATAGTAAAGGAATTAATGGGGCATTATATATATATATCACGTTCATCGAATTTCTCCGCCTTTAACACCATCATTCCTTCATCAGTTTTCAAAGTTTTAGGCATGATTTCAGTCAAAAATCAATCGAAATTAAACAAAATCTGTGGGAACGTCTTCTCGTACCAATGACTTTGACAAACAGGGGAGCCAACATAACGCCATAGGAACTATTCGTTGAAACGGTCTATAGAGGAGCTGTCTTCTATCGTAAATTTAAGAGCCTTACTCTTAGTATTGGTTGTCATACTCTCAGATCCTAGAGACAATTAAATTTTTTTTACCTCTACGGTCCAACTTAACTTGGCGCGTCGGTGATTGGTAGCACTGCTCTTTTCTCTCCAAGTCGCCATCTTGTTCATGTTTATTTTCAGGTTTTCTTGTTGCAGTTGAATCATTTGCTATTTCTGCATTTTATGTATCATTAAATTTCCGAGGACTAAGAAACAAATTATTCTTTTACATTCGTTTACGGATTTTATAACATGAAAATTAGCTTATTTGAAAAAACTGCCTGATAGTAGGTACTGCTACCCTCGACTGCTGTCGCACCTGGTCCCTTAGTATAAGATTTGAACGCTCACAATGGTAGAGTCGTTTTCGAATAGCGAAACACACTAACGCCAGGGAGATTGTCAAACAGAAGCAGCATTAGAATGGCATTATCATACTTTAGCACAAGCATATGCCCAAGTTGCCGTCATAAACCAGTTTTTAAGTTTGCCCTTAAGAACACATTCATATTTTAAGTAAAGAACACTTTTTATTTAAAAAGATTCGTATAAGCGTTACACTCGATTTTACATAATAAGGTATGTTTACTACCGACAACGTAGTACCTACTTATATAATGGGTAATAAAGCAGAGACATGAATATTATATATGTGCCTTATGTAGAATCGAAAGAGTGCCATTTAACAAATATTTTTCCTTCGATTCCATACAAATGGAAGTTAACTTTCACGCGATCGAATAAGTAAAACAATCTCAAATTAGGCACTCAGATCCATATGCTTACTAAAACGTGTTAACATCAGGTGCAATTGTAGATAGTACAACCAAGCCGTTTTATTTAGTTCGTGCTAGTTAAGTTAGCTCAATAGTTTATAGTATACTATAGCATCCTGTATTTTCCTGTAGCAGCGGAAAGTAGGTACTATGCCACCTATCGAATTCTCGATTCCTAGAAACTTCAAACCATCTAGCTAAATTCGAATTAATGCTGATGAAAAATCCTAAATCATATCAGGTCGAATGCAACCTGCATGACGTACCTACTTGAATATATACTCATATATGGACGCCATTCATAAATTTTGCCCCGAATGACTTTGAGTATAATAATATCGTAGTTTCAATACGTCCGCGTCGATAGTGTACGGTTACATATGGCACGTGACCTTTGTTCAGAACCCCCATCCCCCTAACGAAACCTGAGAGACACTTTATATAAGAGAAGCACCTCCTTATTGGCGTTCCAAGATTTATAGATTCATGCAAAAAGAACTAGGTATACTTGATAGGAATTAAAGTTGTTGATAATTTATAGTTGTGCAAGTCAATAACACGTTTTAACACGCTTTGTATACTGCGAATTAAAAAAAAAAAGCCTAGTGGTTAGAACGTCACCCTCCTAATCAGAGGTCGGAGGCTCGAACCCGAGCACGCACCTCTAAATTTTCGAAGTTATGTGCGTTTTTAAGCAATTAAAATACTTGCTTCAAAACATCGGTAGAAAACCTGCACGCCTGAAAGTTCTCCATTATGTTCTCAAAGGCGTCTTGAAGTCTGCCAATCCGCACATGGCCAGCGTGGTGGACTATACCTAACCCTTCTCATATTGAGAGGATACCGTGCTCTATAGTGAGCCGAGAATGGGTTGATCATGATGATGATGATACTGCAAATTATTTACTACTTTTAAATTTTTATCGTAGAGAGGTTTTCAAGTAACGACACGTCAAAATAAAATGCAGTTCTCGTTTTGAAGTTGTAAATTTTATAGGTACCTACCCAGTACATAGATTTTTATGCTAAGAGCGCTTCGCCAAGAGCGCTGGCCACAGAAGGTTTAAAGTAGTTACTCTGACGTGCTCGTGTTTCTATATTTCTATAAAAACTACTCAATGACCTGTAATAATAAACTGACATCGAGCTGAAAACAGGTTTCCAATGAAAGTTCAATCTATGCTTAAGACAAAACTTGATAAGCAGTTGCTCAGCTATGTGTATGGGTCTACAATCTACAATTGGCTGTGGTCGGTAGGGAATGTGCCTTAAGGACAACGGTGGCGCGACTTTACTTCAGTGAGGTGATGACGTTAGGGCAACTTCTTTTGTCATTTAAGAGTAACGAGAAGGTATGACAGATGTCCTGATAGTGAATTCCGAGATAACAAATATATATTAACAATAACGACCGCGATTTTGTTAGATACTACGAGTTGTATATTTTTTATAATTGACACACTGAACAGTACGATTTAATTAAAATAAATAAGATTGTTATTTAGTATTATTCTACTAATATAGTATCACGTGCACTGGCATATAAAAGCCTCACAGAATCACAATATCCAACTCCTCGACGTAAACTTGTCACTACGACATAGGCATCTCCTGCGCGTAATATTCTCTTGGCCTTACAGTAATCAAGAGCAGCGTGGATACGTGATTCAACTTCCAATATCCAACTGCTCTTGGCTGCTTCAAAGTAGTGCACTGCCCGAACGCCTCTCCAGAAACGAAGTTGCCTTGCTGTGTGACAGGTCCTAGTGACAGCAACGATGGAGCAAACAGGTTTTGCATGCGACAACATTTTTGCAGTACGTCCTGAATTAGTTAAGCAAATTATGACAACAGAACGAGATCGCGTAGCTAACTCCACTGCGCTAACACAAATTGCCTTTGTAGGCTCTTCAAGAGGGCTCTGCATTAATTCCAGATTGCCGTATATTTTTGGCTGCCATATTATTCTTTCGGCTTGTCTGCAAATTACAGCAGCCGCTGCTACACAATGTTCCGCCATTCGGACCACGTCGTAAGAGGGTGAAAATTTCGTCAAAGGCGAATCATAATGTAATTCTAAAGAAAGGACATCGGCACCATCCAATACCAAATTAGCAATATCAGTCACACATAAAGTAGGTATTTGCTCATTTATGACAGCCTTACATATACATGGCTTACCCGCGTTGTTGCATTTGGCCACAATAACTTTTTGAGCTATAAAAATTTTCTCTACCGGTAAATCTGTGCTCAAAATGCATCTGTCGATAAATATACCATCAGCTTCTGTTACTAATTGATCGATATTGTCCAATCCTAATATGGAGTCAATGCATGCAAAGACAAGAATATGCTTGCCTTTTTCGGAAAGAATAGATCGTACGTGGCGAATATCTTGAGCCGTTTGGGAATTTGGAACTAAAACTCCATCAATATCAAAAGCTATGGCCCATGCTATCTGATCTTCCATATATTCAAACGGTTGTTGCAAAGAGTCGCACGAAATAGATTCGGAACTTTCGCGTCCTTTTTTATAACCACTATCGTTATCATGAGGAACTTTTGACAATCGTACTGTCATTTTTGCTCCAATTGTACCTCCAACGGCGATTTTACATTCAATGGAATCATCACCAACAGCTAAAATTATTAATTTTATTTTGACAGGTGAGACACTATCAATAAACAAGATATCGCCTGGTTGTAAATCAGTAAGATGATCGTATCCGATGTATAAGCAATCAGTAGTTCCACATTCACGCCAACTCGGATCCGTAGTTAACCTAATAGTTTCATGTTGATTGAGTTCAATAGTAGTTTTGGGGCCCCCTTTAAGGTCTCCAGTAATAATATCAGGCCCTCTAACATCTACGATCAAAGCCAAAGGATAAACATATTCTAACTCAGAACTATAATTGTACACAGCTTGTCTTATGCTTTGTACTAAATGAGCGCAGGATTCTGGTTCTAAGTCACGCAAAATTAAACGCGCTACAGTCATACCTGAAGCTATAAGCCTCTGTATAACCGCTGGTTCTCGGTTATTCATACCAATTTCACACATAAGACCAGTTTGAAGCTCTTCGCACGGATTTTCATGAATATTCAATCTACAATAATGCTTCAATTGTGTTGTTTCAATTGGAACTTCCTTCTCTTTTAAGCTAGGTAGTGATTCAAGAGGAATGTGCCAAGGTAAGGACATTTTTAAACAATCAATTACAAAATGCTTTTGTTTATACAGTAAGTAAATCAGACAAACAAATTTCAAGCCAGCTAGCTTTCAAAGCTTTCTTTGCAGCAATAACAATCATTCAAAAAATGAAGTAGTTTTGGCAGCTGTCACATTTATTTTTTACACATTTTGCATGCTCTCCCATAGCCATAGCCACCTTTTTCAAAAATACGGATCTTCGCTGATGTTTATTAATAACTAGGTTTTCCTACTGCTTCACTCACATTAATTTCGATTTTGGCACTTCCCTTCAAATCAGGGGATGAGTTTTCCTGGGATGGTAGAGATGAGATGGAGGGATAGAGTTAAATACTTTTTAACAGACGTTGTATAGCTTCTGTATGCCAAATTTCAGCCCGACAGTAATTTATAAAACTGTGTGCGGATCGTTTTTTTTTTTTTTGATTATTTGATACTAGTACCTACCGTTATATTTCTTTATGTCAATATTTTTTTTTCTAGCAATATAGCCCAAGCGACTGTTCCTTACTCTTACGAAGTTTCATTTACCGAAAGGAGAATTTGGTTTCTATATATATGAAAATCTATAAAAAACAGACACATTCAAAAGTGTTCAAAAAAGTATAAAGTGCACCACATATTAATTTTGTTTGTGTCTGTGACAAATATTTTTTGAGTCGCAATTTTGAGGTTTCATATTTTTCCTGAAGGCTGTTGATCTCTAAACATGCGCAAAGCTTTAAAAAGCGTCAATGACAGAGCATTGCAACTAAAGTAAACTATACAGGTACATTTTTTGAAGTTTGTTACCCATCTTTTTTAACGGCCCCCCTGTGGTCCCAATGTATTCGACTTGTGTAATTGGAACGAAGTTCCTTACGGCAGGCTTGGAGGAGATAGGGATTTTGCTCCGCGACCGAACTGAAAAAAATATGATAGTAAAACCGTAAGAAAAATCCGTGGAATAAAACCGTTAAATTAGACGTGCGCAGGCGCGACAGTCGTATACACAAGCGAGTAGTGTATTATACCTTTCTCTTTTTCCCTCTTTAATTATTTCTATTTCTATGTAATTTTATGTTGTAATTTTATGTGTTGTTGTATGGACATATTTTGTTATTTTAGTTGATAATTTGAATTACGATTTTTTATTTATTTTACGTAATTTATCATTTCCTAAAATACTAAATTTCCTAAATACTTTCCTGTACTTAAATAAAAACTAATCAGCAAAATTTAAGAGAAAAATCAAGTAAACCTACATAAAATTGAGCACTATTTTGATTTTTCAAATTGTATCGATCCTACATTAGCCGAAGGAACTTCGTTCCTACCTGGTGTCCCACGACACCACATCTTTTTTTTATATTCTTGACTTTCATGAAGTTTCATATTTTATCTATAAGAAATAGATATCTATGCAAACACGAAACTATGATAAGTTATTTATATGTTTGATGACCATCTATTTTTATCCCAAGGCGTTGAACGTCTTTAACTGTGACTGTAAAGGATGCACCCTTTGGCCGACAACTTTTAATAAAAAATATGGCACCTATTTATTACTACGCCTGAACTGTACTACATCTACTTTGTCATTGATTAGAGTAATAACGCACATATGGATAAAAAGTCTTGTAATAATCCATTTCGAATGAGTGGAAAGTTATATAAAATACGTCTAAATGAGAACAATGATTTAGAATATAAAAGTATTTACATGTCATTTTCATAATTTCCCGCCAATAACTATAGGTTGCGCATTCCTGCTAGTCGTTCGATGGCTTATGGCAACTCTTTTACTGTAAAAGTGGTAAACCTTTGGAATGGACTGCCGAGGGACATTAGGCAATCTAAATCACTAAGCATCTTCAAAAATCGTTTAAAAGAATATTACCTATCTGATATGCAATAATAATTAAAATATATATATAATCTTGTGTGTATGTCTATATAGTTTATTTATTTATGTATATATATGAATTTATATATATAGGTATTTATTTATTTATTTATTTATGGATATATATATTTATTTATTTATATATTTATATCTTTATTTAGTTATTTATCTCTGTATGTGTAATTTCTATTATATTCTATTAGCTATTGCACTATCCCCATCTCGTTTTAACTCTTTCCTTTCACAAAAGGTTGTCTGGAGGAGATCGCTTTTAGCGATAAGACCGCCTTTGCGCATTATGTTTGTTTTTTTTTATTTAATTTTTTGTTTTAGTTATTTTCAATGTAGTGTGCAATAAAGAGTATATCTATCTATCTATCTATTCTCGTGGTATAGAGAAAATGAATATACAGAAAAAAAAACCATAGACCACTGACAACAATTGTTTTTTTCTATTGCTGTCATTTGATCCAGATGGTATTGCTTATGTTGTAAGTAGATACTTACAAAGAGGATTTTATTACTCAGTAACGTCACCTTTATTTGAGCCAGGAGGATTTTTGTGTAGACTGTCTGTCTTCGAGACTAAAGCATAAATTTTATTCGGACTGTGTTTAACCGTATGGGTTTTTACAGCATAACCGGGCGTATGGGCGAGCTTAGGAATAAATCGACGTTAGATCGTCCAGAGTTTAAAGATATGTCCTGAAATAAAGGTTTATAGCATAATCAGGGACAGTAGATTATAAATTGCACAAATACGTAATAATCACTAATGCACACTGTTCTAACATTAGTTACTTAAACGTTTTTGTAAGCCACGAGTGTTAATCTTATAACGTTAACTTAAGGATTGAATAATATAATTTGTAAGCCTACTTGGTACATGTTATGTTTTGGTTGTTTCCTGATGAAATTGGCCTTGGGGTCGCGACGCTTAAATCTTAAGATCAAACGCAATTAGATAAAGGAACCGCATTACCACATATTATGAAATAAGCAATAAACAACTTCATTATTTTTCTCAAAGGCGACTAGAAAACCAAAAAAAAACGGTATAGTGTAACTGCTAGTTTATTTCTATTGATGCCAAAAGTTACAAATAAAATCAGAAAATAAATTTCAGTTGAAAATTCTTATATTTTGCGAAGAAGATACAATCATTCTATAAGTATTTTAGTACAATCATATTTAATGACATTTACTTGGTTTTATATTCTTTGCAGGCTTGTTTAATTTAATTGAAATACCTAATACAATAATTTATACATTGTTTAAAAATAATACGCATGTTATGTAAATTTCGTAAACCAAAACAAAAATTATAGAAACATTACAGTACGAGTATCCAAACAACTGTAATGAAGATAACACGCCGCGGATTGTGAAAAATTAAAAAAATATGAACGAGGTTGCTTGACTGCGTGTCACGTTTGTTCTTTGGCGGAATAATAAAACGCGTTAGTTTATTTTGTCCCTCCTAAGCGGATTGTTTATATTGTCAAAGTGCATTTTTTAAATATCAGTGATTAGTGAAAAGTTTGTGAATAGGTGGTTACTGTGTTTTGTGTAAATTAACTTTCGTAGGTACTGTGCGACCGTGAAGGTTGAGAATGTTACGTCATTTTAACACTGGTGGTGTCTGATATGAACATATTTATTTTTTCAAGAACTGTACCGAGGGAGGATTTACAGCAAGTAAATCTGCAATAAGCGAAAATATATGTAAGTGATAAAAGTTCAAAATATTTATAGGTCCTCTTACACCGGCTGCAGTACGATGCCGCCATGTTATTTAGTTTTGCTGTCAACTACTGGTCGCGGATAGCCCTGATACACCTCGATATCATCTTTGTTCTAAAAAGCGTGAATGTATACACCTCCAGTTATATTAGAACTGACTGTTATCAGCTGTTGTTTTCAACAAGTATACCTACTAACTAGTTAGTAAGTTGGTTTTGTTTACTGTGTTTTATTGACTGTCAGTTTAATGACGTCATTCGGCGAGTTTAGTCCACACTCCACTATTTGTCTACCAATAAACATAAATTATTCAAGGGATGAAATAGTAAATTCCAAGAATAATTACTTTTCCAAAACCCATTAACATTGTTCTTTGGTTCCTAATTATTTATTATCAATACTTCAACGTAAACAAATTAACTTTTTATAATAAGGATGATTTGTACCAGGTACAACTCTATTGCTAAACTCACTTTAATTCTTAGTTATTAAATTACACCATAGTGTTACACAAAAAGAACATCATATAATATCTCTTCCCACATCCATCACTTTCTGTTCAGTATTGCCTACAAGCTTTGGCCATATATTTTTGGTCTTAATTGGATTTAACTGGAATTTACTTTGATACTAAATACTAAAAACAATAAGATGGGAAAATAGTAAACTGGGTAGATTTAATGTAAAAATTTCCTGTATGTAGTAATGCCAGACTAAAAATACTGTTATTTATGAATATTTTAGTTTATTCAAAATCTTTTGCCTCATCCCTAATTTACATTATAACTCTGCTCTACTCCTCATACTTCCGTAATGATTCTATGTTATTAAAGAAAAATAAAAAAAACTTCCTTTCTTTGACAAAGCATTAACTATCATTTCATTTCATAGACCTTACATTGAAAGAAAAGTTTATTGACTTTCTTTTCTTTTCATGCACCTTATATTTAGAGAAAAGTTTATTAAAAAGTAGTAAAAGTAGATTTTATGAATACCAATAAGAGATCATAATTTAAATTTTATAAGAAAATAGTTTGCCTATTTGGATTTATTAAAAATCTCTTGAGAATAGAATTTTAGTCAAGTCCCAGTAAATATATTTAAAAACTATGTAAATTGGAGACAGATATTATATAATAATGAATATAAGAAAGATCTGTTTTTATAGTTTCGATCATGTGGTGCGACCAACAGTTTCCTTTCAGGAAAAATATGGATCTTAATAATAGTCAGGATAAGAAATAACTCAATGTCTGGTTCTTCTTGACCTCTATCAGTACTTCAGTGGCTTCCAGTCCCAGTGTCATAGCAATCACTACTTACCTACTGAATTGGCATTAAAGCAGCAGCAAAAGTAATACCAATAACATTGATATATTCATCATATCTGTGATGCAATTCCAGAATTACCCAGATACTAGTGGATTTGTTGTAAAATATTAATTCAATTTACAAATAAAATTCCAGCCTAGTTCTAGTCTATATCTTAATACAAATACATATAATCGGGATCAATAGATGTTGTTAGATAAACATTTGTCAATTGCTGTTACATTTTAAAAAACTAAACTCAAGGCCAACAATAATCTCTATGGGGACATATACTCATTTCTCATGCAGATTGTGTGATGTGTACAGATGAGCAGCAAGCTATCCTTGCATCGAGTATTTTCAGTCTAGAAGACACACATAAGTTCCGTGTTATTGTTGTTTGACTTATAAAGAAAACGGAAAGGAGGTTCCAACTTTAATGTCTTTGGAGATTAAGATCGAACCATTACCAGGTTATCCAACTTTTAAGCAAGTTACCTGCATAGTCTGAGTTAAGTTTATATTCACTTTATAGAACCAGCCAGACTGAGTGAAGGACATATTTAGTGTGAGAACTGTTTTATAATGTAGTTCATCTGATAAAATTAGTTCATTGCCACTTCATTATATTATTTTTTAAGCATAATCATAATCAGATGTTGACAAAGCTGTTACTGTGGGATAGTTATATCCGGTTAAATTTTTACCTAGCTATTGAAATAAAATTGCATTGTCAAAATGTTTTCCTCAAAAAAAAAAAAGTGATTTTAGACATGTTATCAAAGGTGGTTTAGGAAACATCCCCAAATTGATTTGCTGTGGGTAGTGAAGAAGGCTTCTGTCAGTCTCCATAATTTTTTTTTTAAATATTACTGTAATGCTTCATATTATAATTTTAAGGTGTACACATGTAATGAATTTAAAAATTAAATAAGCATATCCCATGATTATTATAAACACCAATAGTAACTTCGCTCTCTGAAAAGTATGTCAAAGTTATCTATTAGGACTTTAGTCCAAAGTGACTTTAAGGCAAGATGGCAGGCCTAAGCACTCAGAAAATATTTAAGACCATCCTGAGGAAAGGACCAACCCGTTGATAGCCCATCCTAACAACCAACCAAATTAATTCCGTCCCCCAACCTACTGCATCAGGTTAAGATTAGCATATTATTTGTCATTAGTGTAGTAAATTCCAAGACTACAAGTAAACTAGAAATAATAAGTATAGATTATACCAATTGTATGACTGGAATCCTTGAACCATGAGTATATACCAATTCATTCTGTTGCTTACCGACCTGCACAAGTCTGCTCCAGCAGATGTTAGTTCGGAGACGAACAAGATGCGCCCAATGGGTTGGGCCTTGTCTGTCGCAGAATCTTAAGTCTAGCCTGATTTCAGGCAATGTCGACTTAAGATTCTGAAATTGCTTGTATTTAGAAGCAATTTCAGGCTATGTTGGTAGTTGAGTTCTCCTATTTTCTTTCCTGATTTCTTCGTATTCGCGAGAGCCCTGCGAGAACCTTTTATTTTTTATGGTCAAAAAAATAATAAATGTCTGTTACGATGCTGTAAGCTATCTCTATGTTTGTCTTTATTAGTTTTGCTTATAAGCCTGACATAGGTGGTATTTTCTTTTTAAATAACACTGAAATATATATATTTTTAATAACATAGAAACGTTCCCCAGGTTCTTTTCCGGGATAACAAATCTTCCTTTAATCTGCAAGCTATTTATATTATATTGAAATTTGTAGATTGCTACAGTCGTTAAGCCAAACTTAGTTAACAAATAAACACATTTTTATATATTTATATGGATTGTTACAGATTTGCGTGGCGTACGTTTACAAATAAGAAATAGCCACGGAGCGTCAGGATACGGCGCTGAATGGCGCCTATCGTATCCATGCCACATTTATGCAAGTCCTACCTGGTGAAAATGCAAGGTGAAGTATATTTTTGTTGTTCTATTACTTTTAGATCATAGGTACTGGGCGACGCTCAAGCAATTAATATGAAAAGTTAACTTGCAGCCAATATCAATGTTACCTATATATTTTGTCTTAAATTATGATAAGATATACTTGTAGCATAGCACTCACTATCTGCGTATATACTTTCGAATTATAATGATGACACTGATAAAAAAAAAAAATAGGTATCTGAGATATTTTGTTTATATTTGTTAGACATGCGACTTTGGTTAATAAGACTGAACCTAAGAACCCTATGGTTAACATTGCAATATTGAAAACGCATTTTTTTAAAACGTGAATATAGACCAATAATAGAATAGTAATACTATTAAACATTAAACTACAATAGATAGAATATAGAGATAGTTAAATATTTATGATCTTATAAATAAAATCTAATGCAACCATATTTTGCCAAGCTATGTAGCAATCCACAGTTCATCAGAAGTTTTATTGTTACTTAACTAATAACTTGTAACACCGTCACAATCGACTATTCGGATAATATTGTCAGGACGGTCGACACAAACGTCGGTCTATAAGCTAGAAATTTAAGGCTTCAATCTACTACCGATTCGGAGTTTCGATCGTACAAATTAGAAACAAGTAACTCAAGTCAATAACGCTTTTAGACTACACACATACTCATTTCAGTTATTCATGAACATACTGGCTGACATAATGGCCATGCCACGGCATTTTTGGTTTTGCTTGGGTTCGGCATTCTCAAGCACAAATGATATTGTCTAAAATAGATTTGGAGGCTTGACATTGTTAGCAATATAGGCATTGTTTGATAGGGAAACATAACAAATCAATCTTATAGAGACATTTTAATGAAATGGCACCAGTCACAAAATGAGTAACCGAAATGAACAGGCAAGTCCAATGGGAATCAAATGGAACATAATACCATCCGGCAGACAAAACCTCCATTTGATTGTTCATCGCATCCCCCTTCTGAAGGTCGCGTAACTTAAGATTTGATTTAGGATGAACGTTGTACTCTGACATTTTGTGTATTAAATCGGGTGCATTCTTTTAAGATAAATGGAGTGCAATTTTTATGCGTCAGTACTATTATCTCTTTCTGTGGGCATACGTTAGCGATCTTTTTAAATGATATGCACAGCTTTTATTTATCTATCAAAAAGTTTTACCTATATAATTTCTATGGTTGTTTTTGTTTTTCATAATTTAAAGAGTAATCCAGCTTATTGACAATTGTGTTACGTGTTACAAATGTAACACGTAACACAATTGTCAATAAGCTGTATATGTAAGTTTAAATTTCCCAGTTAGGATTCTTGAAAATGGTGACCTGCTTCGCAAAAGTTCACTTGTCACCATTACCACAAGGTAAATTAGTTTTACTTAGTAAACCGATATTGGCACCATGATTGGGCAAATGACTAACGATAAATAATTAATATTCCTCGTAAAGGTATAAGGCAAAATATTTAGACCTTGTTCTCATGATTGTCATATGTGAAACATGGCTGTTACAGGAATAATTTTTCAGTCAACGCAAATATTATGAAGCTTTTAAGAGTTGTATGTGTGAACGCGCTAATCTCAGCTACTACCAGATCAGTAAAATATTAGCACATTATAGAGGCCTTTCGTCGTGGAAGGGTTTTATTTTATAAATTTATCCCTCAACTTAAGTCTGCCTTTACAGGATTTAAATGCGATAAATATTTTTGTTGATAATTATTTCACTAAGGGCGAAAAGCGTAGTTAGATAATCTAGAAAGAATTTGCTTTGCGATTACTAAGTATGGGCCTAATTAATGAAATGCATAAGACGCATATCAGTTGTGTTACAGGAATATAACATGCTCTTGCACAAGTTATATCTTCAGCCCGCTGCCGGCTCAGGTGCCATTACCTAGATTTTATAATTAAACTTATTTCCGATAAAGTCACCTAATTTCTATAAAAAAAAAAAAAACTACTCGAATTATTATAATCGTCAAATAAGTTAATAAATATCACTTCTAACATTTAATTATGCCACATTCGCCCATCCTTGCCTCGTTTATTGTTAGTATCATTACCTAGATATTATAATTAAACTTATTTCCGATAAGAGTCACCTAATTTATATACAAAAAAAAAAAAACTACTCGAATTATTATAGTCGTCAAATAAGGTAATAAATATCATTTCTAACATTTAATTATGCCACATTTGCCCATCCTTGCCTCGTTTATTGTTAGTATATCCGATCATAGAGCTCCTGGTTTATTTGTCGGGCTTGGTTAAAGAATTTTAAGTATCTTTATGGTAAGAAATTTACACCCTAGTATTTCGTTCTTGTGCCTGCAAGAGTAGTAATTTCAGCAAATAAATTTCAAATAATAAATTAAACCATCGGCCATAGTTATTATGCATCACCATGAATCTTAAGTTGGGTGAGATGATGATTATGAATTTGTAATCTCAACGCGAAAAAAGAGCAATTCATGTTTTTTTATGAATAACATAGTTTTAATTCGACGCGATTTCTGGGATCGAATATATGATCGGGAGGTTTCAGCCGGCATCACATCGGTTGCTCCTCTGTTGCTGCAGTAGTTCACGTGCGACAGTAATCACTTTTTTTTATACACTACTAGTTAACCCTTAACGGCTATCTCAGTTAGTGGTAAGTGATGATGCAGTCTAGGATGATAGCGGGCTAACCTGTTAGGGGTATGGTAAACCCACAATCCTAATTGGTTTCTACGCGACATCGTGCCGGAACGCTAAATCGCTTTACGTCACGTCTTTGTCGGTAGGGGGGTAACTAGCCACGGATGGAGCCTCCCACCAGACCGGACTCGAGCTGGGAATCGAATCCAGGACCTCCAATTTTATAATGAGACAGCTCACGCACTGCGCCACGGAGATCGTCAAAAACCACCCGCATGCTCGTTAGCCTGTGATATAAAAGAAACCTCTTAAATGGTTACTTCTAATGATTTAGATTTTCACGGTTTACTTGAAAAATTGAGTATCTACAACATAGTATTTTCGAGTGCGTCGTGCGATATCTACTTCTATATTATTTTTTCCCTTTGTGCTACATATCCTTGCGAATTATTATAACAGGTAAATGGGATAAACATGTAATTTATGATAATGTTACAGTAAATGAGTAGCTATTCAGTCGTATCAGTTATCATGGCGACGCTGGGTCGGCAGCTGTGGATGGCGGTCGCCATGACTACACTGTTGCCTCCATGTACTCTGAATGAACGGTGAGATTGCGATCAATTTCGAGCTGAGGAAACCCGCGCCCGCCTTTAAACCGTCTCAACGTTGTGTTCGCGCACTTCTCCCGCGCACTTGTTTGCTTTGAGAGAAACACGAGGCACAAACTGGTATCGTTGTTCCATAATGAAAGGCAACACCCACAGTTATGAATAAATTGAAGGCGGACTTTATTGCAAGTACTAAAATTAGCATTAGAGCCAAATATGATGTTTATTTACTTTTGTGTATTCTTGAGAGATTGCCATAACAACGCCAAAGACATTGGCGTGAGCGTGATATCGTTGCAATAATGAACTATATCCTTATATAAAATATTTTCGGCTACTTTCAATTGTCTAGATTTCAATTTAAAATTAATAAGTTTCGCGTGATGCTAAAGACCATTCGAAATAATTATGGAGAAGTTTTACATTCTAAAATACTAAATTAATTTATTTCAAGAATTCTTTATGAGCACTGACAAAAGTCTGTTTGTAGTGAACGGACCTCCGGTTCCGAAGGCAAATTCTCAAGGCGAGAAGCCGGAAAGAATATATGCGATTGATCTTTTCTAAAACCAACATTTTACAATTTAACAATAATAAACAAGTAAGGAACTTTTTCCTTCAAAAAATGTGTTGCTAATGATTAAGAATATTTAAATTACGACGAAACATCGCCATAAAAGAAAAAAACAACGTGAGGAATTCTAGTCAAGGTAATAAATAGACTTTCTTAAAATATATGTATGATCGTAGGTAGAACTTTTCCTCCCTCCCTGTTAATTTTATATATCTGTAAAGGCAACATTAGGTCAACGAACTATTAGTACATGAACGAGACACGAAGCTGTAAGGGTTGAAGCCAAGCATACTTTTCTCATAATTACATGGGTACAAAACCCACTGCTCTCAATGTGAATAACATTTCTTTTAATATCATTTTTGTTATGATATATTTCATGAAATGATTGGTATGTACGTTCAATTCAATTATTATGATTACGCAGTATGACGTCTTCTTTCATTGGTAATTGCTGTTATTCTGTTTCAATAGACTACTCAAATGGTACCTGATTTAATAATTCAATATTTATTCAACAAATAAGTAGTACTAGTTGTATAGCATATAATTTAGATGTAAACTTGATTTTATTTCGTTTAATTTAGCCATTCATAGATATTTTATCAGACATACACAGCTCAAAATGTGTTTTTTCGCTGATTCGTAATTGACATTGTGAATCGATTGGAGGGTTGAAACATTGCACATATTAACATTTAAAGTTTAATTATCTAAAGGGATATGGCGATCGCTGTGCGTGTACCTATCGTATAGTAGTATTAAGATTATAAAGCACAACAAAACAGGAAATAAATAAGTCTGATTTTCAAGTAATTAAAACATTTTTTTTTGGTTACCTATGAATTAGCCCTTGACGGCAATATCATCTGATGGTAAGTGATGATACAGTCTAAGATGGTAGCGGGCTAACCTTGTTAAGGGTATAGTAAACCCATTCTCTTAAATGGCATTCTATATGGTGTCGAGCGCTAAATCGCGGTAACTAGCCTCGGCCAAAGCCTCCAATCAGACCAGAGTTGAGCCTGGAATTGAATCCAGGATCTCCAATGCAGGTCGACAAGTCACCAAAAAAATATGGCTGAGTAGTCCAGCTCGTCGAAATCTCATTTTATCACCCTCATACAGCAGCGAATGGTTGGTTACTTTAGATACTACGTAGTACGTATATAAACGTCGGGATTTTTCTCTTCAACTGGTACTGAAGATCCAGTTGTTCTGTTAAAGTACTACTCATTGGCACGAGATAAAAAATAAACTATCGAATAACATTTAACTTACTAACGAATACATTTTAAGTTTTAACCGTTGAGGAAATCAATCATTGTTTTGTTATGATACGATCATTATAATTAAATGGATTTGTAACATATACTTACACGAATAATTTGTTTATTATTATGATCATTATAAACTTATTACCGGCGTACTACAGGGCGCGTTTCTCCTCTCAGACTGAGAAGGATCGTGACCGTAGTCGTTCACTCTGGCCAGTGATATATATCATTGTGAAACTGCTTGAATTAGAACCTGAAAATTCAGATTTGCGTGAGATCGGGCTCGGTCTCCCCCAAATGAAATCCCAGAGTTTTAACCACCAGGCTTTCACTACTCTCATATCTTGTTTATGTCAAATAGTATGAAAGTAGTTGTTTGGCCAGCATTTCAGTGGGAAGAACAAACGTGACCTTGACCCCCGGAGTTATAGGCCTAACCTGCCCCAAAAGTGTTGGGTGAAAAGTTTGTGGTCGATATTTAAGATCGTGTTCGCGCACGCGCTCGGGTTTTCGCCCGCCCCATCGATCTGCCCGCCCACGTGACGCAGCAACGCATTTGCGGGGATTCTTCTCAACAAAAACGCCTCTTACTTTCCTAATGAATACGTAAACAATACATAAGCACTTATGAAAACAAATATTTGAGTAGCGCTTTTGCGTTTATTTACTGCAAAGACTTGAGATTTTCAGATGAAGAAATTGACAATTTTTAAGGGTTTTTACCCTTAGGGTTCTTCAATTTATAATAAAAACGACTGGATTTCCAGGCTCTACGTCTAAGAACGATGTTTAAATATATAATTATCTTTCTAAAAATAAGGAGATACACTTTTAGTTGCTGTTTTTTCGATATATAAAACTTTTTTTTTTTACTTATCTATGTTTGTGTTTTGGTAATTTACCTCCTGGTCTATTGTGAAATTTGTAATTATTATAATTATTACCGCTATTACTGTACATATGCATATTTTGGCTATTAGTGGATTTTATGCCTGATAATGAGAAAGTATCTGCGATCGTCAAATTGCAACTGCCATTCTCATGATGGACTTGAAAAAAGGTTTTCTGTACAAAAAAAAACGATTATATACGTCGGTGATTGGTTTACTTAACTGAACGACTTGTATCGTATGGCATTATTCCATACATAAAGGTCGGAAAAAAGGTTGTCAGACACGCTAGTGATCCTGTAAGGATTTTATTTTATCATGGTGTACATATCAGTAAAATTATATGTTTGGTATCTGCGAATTCCTTCGTCTGGCTATATTTTCTGATTTTCCGTGTTATTAAAAAAATTTACCACGGTGCCTGTTTCCCGGAAAGCATGCTACAAGACACCGCCACAATTTCCTTTAGATTCATTTTACATTTTACATAAGTAGATGTTAGATGGCCAAAATCAAACGGAATATTTATATTCCTATACGGACAACATATAAATATAAATATTCATAATTTTAAAGAACCGTTCAAAAAGTTTTTTTAGAAGTAAACTTTCCCAAAAAACCCGTTCTACGTCCGTTCTTCCCCGGGGTATTATAATCTATTTTATGTCCAAAGGACATTGCCCAAAACTAGGTACCAGTTGCGTCATAATGCGTTTTAACTATTTATGTAAAATCTCAAATCTGTTCTCAAAGGCGTGTGAAGTCTGCCAATCCGCACATGTCCAGCGTGGTGGACTATGGCCAAACCCTTCTCATATTGAGAGGAGACCCGTGCTCTGTAGTGAGCCGGTAATGGGTTGATCATGATGATGATGATGAAAAATAAATTTTCATTTGAATGATTTTATTTAATTTTTTGTTTGTGTCGCCTGACGCTAAATGGTGCTAGACTTAAACTATTTCCTTTTTTAAGGTTAATACCAATAAAAAAGCAGACTGCATTTGGCTAATATCATTAAATATTTATATATGAATTATATTTTAGTTATAGGAGCAACTACTTATGTATTTCGTCTGAACTAATTCAAAATTAAAAGATAATAGCAAATTTTTATCTGTAAAACCCTTATTTTATTACGAAACTTATCACTGATATACTATTATTAAGGGGCTATTATATATAACCTACTTCCTTCCTTCAAAAAACATAAAATCTCCTTACAACAAACCGCCGTGCATTTATTTTTCTTTTTACTTACGTATTCCAGATTCCTTCATGATGCAAGGATGGCCAACTCTCATTCAGAATTGAGTGTTCTTTCATATTAAATGAAATAAAATCATAATAGCTTTTTTCATGAATCATCGTTCATATATTTATATCACATTTTCCATTATTTCTATTCGTGAACTTATGGAGTTTGCGAGTGTAGTTATCAAACTACACTCGCAAACTTAAAACTAAAGTTAAGAGGGTTCCAATCGCGCCCAGGTCTAAGAGGTCCACAACAAACTTAGCCGGGCTTTTTTATATTTTATTTATGCCCAAAGTCGAAGGCAGTGGTGATGTGCAAAGTTTAAAATAAATCCAACGTTTATTAGGGGGTGAAAATCATGTTCCAAGATTCCGATACCTGCATACATACCTATAATGAAAGAGTGTTAAAAAATCGTGGGGGTTCAAAAAATAATTCTTCTTTTTTTCATGTCTGTGATACAATAATTAGATTCCTTGTTTCAGGAGAATTGACATGTAAAGTTAATCTGTTTCGTCTGCATGCATGTAAAATGCATTTTTCCCGTTAGCTCTGGTGAAAAGTTCTACCTCCCAAAATAACTTCCTGGCTTCGGCCTTGACAGCATCTGAATAAAATTCATTTGTTTCTATCAACAATTTTTTGTGTGTCTGACCAATTATGTCATGGTGGAAATAATATCGTCAGTGATTATACCTTACCTTACTGTACGTCTGCAAATCTCTTCTACGGATATGTGGAACGACCTCATATTGTTCTTCTGCACAAGTAGATAGAGACATAAAAGAACTAAATACCATGAAACTGCTAAAAGAAGAGATCCTTTCAGTCGAAATCTAAAAGTGAATTCCATCGTCGATCGTTTGATATTACATTTGATATGCTGATTGGACAAACTTATAAAACAAAAATCAAAAGTTGGATAGGTACACTACATAGTTTTCACATTATTAAGACCGACAAAAACACCAAAAAACAATTTTCTTATTATTTATTTTGCGGCTTGTATAACTAGCGGTACTAGGAATATACATTGTGTCATTGACAGAGGGATGGACAAACAATGGAGGGTTTCGCACCCTTAAAAAACTGACATCTTTGGGTCAACATTCTTCACATAATAACTAATTTTCATGTATGTTACTAATTCCATCAACGAACTAGCAGTTTCGTAATATACGCGATGGACGTACAGACGGATACAACTTAAGCCTTTACATAAAATAAAATGGTAAGGTTATATTTGGTACTCACGGATAGTGCAAGTTTCCTTTATCTCGACCATTAGTCTGGGCACGTTTAAGTTGGGGAGGCAAAATAAATTTGTCAGGCATCTATCTGTTCTTTTCTTAACTTGATGTGAATAAACAAAACCATAATGTGTCGTATCATATTTTCAATTTCGATGGTTTTCGAGACGTGTGTTCGATTTAGAAGAAGACTTAGTAAGTATCGACGCATCACTTTTCCTTTAAAATAGCTATGAAAGAAAGCGAAAGCCCTGTGATGATGTTTTAGCTTGCTTTAGAAGAAAGTTGCATAACTCTACTATTTGTATTGATCGTTTGAATATTTGTCGCTATCTGGTTGTGTCGTGCTCTTCTTCTGCGGGTGTTTCACTCTACGTGTCTGGAAGAGTTTATTGTACGGGTTTTATATATATTATCTTTTAGTTTGGAACGCTTCGGTTTACGATTCTATATTATACGCACCGGTCGCTTCTCTGGTGCAGCAGATGTTCATGTGCGGCGATGATCACTTAAATAAAAGTGACGCTTTATGCTCGTTAGTTATAGTTATTAAAATATATGAGTTGTAATATGTATGTATTAAATTAAAGTAAGTTTTCTGCTCATTTTCTTTAAAGGTCTATAAAGGCACACTGCGACATGGTGAGACGTGTTCACATGGCGTTTTCACAAGCGAATAAAACGATGAAAAATCTAGTAGGTATGTTCCATTATTCATCGAAGTGCAAAGACAACATTATTAAATCGTTTAGTTTTTAAATTCTAGCCATCGTTTTTGCCAAATTGACAATATTATTTTCTTATTTATAACAACGCATTGTTAGCGTATCCAAATGATATTGATGACTTGACGATGAAGTTAATTAGCTACTCAGCAAAGTCAACTCTTGCAAAATTTGATTGCGAAGTTTTGCTAAATTTTTATTCGAAATTAATAGGTTATTGGGACTAGTCCCTTACAGCATATCATATAGCTTCCTATCTCTAGCTATAACAACAATTTAAATAAAATAAATTAGTAGTTATTAGGTAATTAGTAAAGCTGTTGTATAATAAATAATATATGGTATTAAAACTCGGGTGTGAGTTTTTAAAATAGAACCTTGAAAGTAATTAAGAGCTTCTTGCCCCTAACTGCAGCTGCAAAGTTTATAATTTAGTTAAATCATATTGGTTTAAGTAACCTTCATAGTAGGCGTAAAGGGGTTTAAATCACGAGTATCATAAATCCATTTCATACATACTATATCTTAATTTTGCAGCCTATTGTAAGACTTTAGATAGGCCAGTCGATTATTAAACTTTGGTAACATATGGCGTGAGATGTTAATTAAATTTTTTATCACCAACAGACACAAAAAATTATCAGACATAATATAATTAATTAAGCCATTAAAGAAATGGCAGTAATATGTGATTTTTATAAATCTTAAAAAAAAAACGACGCAAGCGTATACCCCGGCCTTTTCAAGACACGTTCGCGATCAAAATTGTTTGTTGAGACTGACTTTTTACCTTACTAGGGTTCCAATCCACACATCACTGGATTCAAAATGTGGTCGGGACGCATTAGACTGGTTTATTTAATTAAAATTAAATTGGGGAAGAGAAACGTTATTAATGGAATACTTTTTGACTTATAGCAAGATGGGATCATATTCATTCCTTACAATTATTAGGTTTTAGGACACAGGCTGTTATCAATTTGTATAAAAAAGTTGAATAATCTAGTAATAAAAATACATACATATTACATATAAAGGTAAATATAAAATAACAACAATAATAATATTTCTATGCATTATCGCATCGAAAATTATAATTATTTAAACGAAACAAAGGGAAAAGTATAGATTATTACAATCCATAATTCATAGCTATTTAAGTTAATAGTGGAGATAATAGTTTTATTTGTTTACAAATTGTTGTTCTTGTTGCATACAATGTATTATAATATTTTCCTTGAGCAAAGAAATAATTATAAAATCATGAAGCAATTTGACGAATACCAATGAGTAATATACGAATGTAAATCTAGGAACATAGTTGTGTCATTCATGGAACTGACCGTTACAACTGAGCAAGTTAGCAACGTAAACGTAGTCGTGAATTGTGCAACTATTGATATGTATTGATAAGTTGCGCAGACACTGAACACTTTATGACACTCGATCCAACTACTTAGACAAAAGGATTTGTACAAGGACTTCCTCGTTAAGGAATCGGCTTGAACAGCGTTTGATACTTCTAAAGTTTTCTGACAACCTCCGTGGCGCAGCGCGTGCGCTGTCGCATCATAAAGTTGGAGGTCCTGGGTTCGATTCCCGGCTCGAGTCTGGTCTGGTGGGAGGCTTTGGCCGTGGCTAGTTACCACCCTACCGACAAGGACGTATCGCCAAGCGATTTAGCGTTCCGGCACGATGTCGCGTAGAAACCAATTAGGAGTATGGTTTAACCTTACCCCTAACAAGTTAGCCCGCTACCATCTTAGACTGCATCATCATTAACCATCAGGTGAGATTGCCGTCAAGGGTTAACTTGTAGTGAATTAAAAAAAATACTAGTACAAATTGACGCTCAATCAATTAAAAGTACAATCTAAAATATATTTATAAAATCTCATCTACCTTCATTGATTTTCTATATTATGTTACTTATACCACTTGGTCCCACAGCAATATATTTACCACTTTAGGTCTCATTACTCATTTCATTTCGTTATATTAAGATTTCCCCCGAGACACTGTGTGTCCTTTTGCATCAGTGACCTAATAGGCGTTGATATCGGAAAAAGCAAGGCTGGTCATTATTTAAATATATATGATTAACATTCGTTTTAGTAACTCCAAATCATCATCATGAACAACAACCCATTCTCGGCTTACTAAAGAGCGCGGGTCTCCTCTCAATATGAGAAGGGTTTGGCCATAGTCCACCACGCTGGCCATGTGCGAATTGGCAGACTTCACACGACTTTGAGAACATTATGGAGAACTCTCCGACTTCCTCACAATGTTTTCCTTCACCGTTGAAGCAAGTGATATGTAAATTTCTTTACAACGCAAATAACTCCGAAAAGTTAGAGGTGTGTGCACCGGTTCGAACCCCCGACCTCAGATTAGGAGGCTGACGTCCTAACCACTAGGCTATCACAGCTTACTCAAACTATATTCGACATTAATGAATAAACGAAGTATCACGAAAGTATAATTGTGTTATGAAAGTTAGTTTATCAAATAACCTAAAATCATGTTCTCTTTAACGAGATAATGTTTCTTCTGCAATTCTTTGTTTATGAATTATCTGCTTTTTAATATTCGGAATGTAAAAAAATCGGGCAAATACGTTCAGTATTTCTACTAAAATTATCATTTCTGTAGTCTGTCACGTGATTATAACGTTGCTCCTCAGTCGGTCAATGTCAATCGCAGTTTGGCTTGACGCGTCTATTAAAATGGGTATGATGGTGAACGACGTGTGAATTTGACAGGTTAACATATTAGGGCATAAATGGCTAGTAGAAGCGAAGACACCGGCGAAGCGGAATTAGAATGAAGTGCGCGGCTCGGCGCGGCCGTGTGCCACGTCATTGCCGTGACCCACTGACACACATCCGCGGGGCCGCTTGCACCGATATCTGCACACGCCGCGCGTGCTTGCTCTTCCTCTACTACTCCTTTATTCGTAATACTTGAATTCGTATTATGTACTTCAGTAAACAATGCATGTTGCAAAATTACTTGATGTACCATACCCATTTTGTAGTTTTATTTTTATTTATTTGGGACAGTAAACAATTGTATATTAAATACTAGTACAAGATAAACTTACACATAATAACTATAAATAAATATACAATTAACAGCACTAACCATGACTTATGTTGATGTGAATATTTATGATTGTACACCCCAACTTCGCCTTACTTTATATTTTATTCCTGATTTGTGCTAGGTTTCCAGATAGAGGTCGCTCATTAGCGATAAGGCCGCCTATTGCACCTATTTATTTTCTGTGTGTGTGTTTATTTCTTTTTTGTATTTTTCTTATTGTATTGGTGTGCATTTAAGTATATTTTCATTTTTTCATTTCAATATCATTTATTTTTATGGGAACCCAGACAGTTATTTTTCCAAGTTTTTGATACAGGATTGTCATGCAATCATTGTGTCACCAAGATATATTAAAAGTAACCAAGTTATTGTATATAGTTGCATTCAATGCACATAATACGTTTAAGTAATTCTTAATGTTACATTTTACGTTTAACTAAAACTATAAATTGTTATTCTCAAATAGGCGTTTATACTAAAATAAGTTATGCAATACGTTGACCTTGTTATCTAAATTGTGCACTTGACACGAATACTGTTCCATTTCACTTTCATGTCTGTAGAGATATCTAACTAGGTACTCATTGCTAGCCTCGTCTTCTGACGTAGGTTTATCAAACGATAAACTGTTGTTTACTGGAAAGGAGAAAAATCCAGTCTTAATAATTATCTTTAATTTTAAAGTAGTTTAATATCAACATAAAAGATAAATATAAGTAAGGATAGCAACTTTGTAAAACCACATTTCTATGTACGTTTCGTTCGACCTTTAGTAGACAAATTAAACAGTTAATATATTATAATAACTTATTAAGTTAATAAATAAATTTGTTTATCAGAATTCCAATAATATTGTTTCGTGCAAGATCGGTTCCACTCGACGACGCGTAGGGCCGTCGATCCGGCGAGTGAGACCGATACAGAATCGCTAAGTTGGAAATGACGTGGGAGTGACTGTAGCGGCGATAATATGGCTGAGCCAGAGCGGCCGCCCCGCACCGCCGCGCCGCCGCCGCCGACACTGCGTGTCGTATCGTGCTGCCGCCGCCGCACCGTGTTGATAATTTGTGAAGTAGACAAGGATGTATGTATATGTATGTCTCGTCTTTCAGTTGACTTTCATCGTCGTTTTGTAGCGAACGTTTCGCACGAGCATCGATAGGAAATTACATTACTTTATTAGCTGCGTAATAAAGTCGGTGCATGTTTTGATTATTCGATTCAGTATAACTACATACTGTGACGGTTCGACGGCTCAGTACTCTAAGAATTCTGATAGGACATTGAAAAAATCAGCTTGAAAATAGCGTCGCAGCGAGCGTGGCGCAATGCAGTGTGTGTTTGGATGCAGATATAAATTGTGTTCAAAGTTTTTTCATGGATATTTTCGTTTTGATAGCGGTGCCAGTGTAAGAATTTGGTGTAAACTGTAACGATGTTGCCCATGGTGCAAACGGAACCTGTGCTCTTTAATTGCGCGGCTCATTCGTCCGATGGGGCCTCGCCGACGGCCACATTACCTCCCTCACTGACACCGGATTCGGAGGTTGACGGACTGGCGGAATTCTTTTACGATATTGATGTGGCGGTCAATACTTTTTCAAGGTAATCAGGAGCGCATTATTTCATCTGTAATAAAAAAATAACTGACGTAATAAATATGTTTAGCGTTGGAATGAATACCAATATCTGCAATACAATGTCATGCTGCTGATTTCGTTATTGAAGCTGATACATCAATAGATTGAACTATACCAATATGTTTTAGTATTTGAATCATGTTCTAGTGCTTCCACGTAAGATAATAATAATTCATATTTATAGCTTTCAGGTTTATAGCTACCGACACCTGAAAATTCAAAAATTTTAATCCAAATCAGTTAAAGGAATTTGCTATAAACATTTTACCTCAAATTTAACTTTTCTAAACTACCAAAGCGAAACAGAAATCCTTAAGAGGACCTTTCAAAGGGTTTCTCTTCGTTTTTTAAAAATTACAGTTTTCTTTCGATTTTACTTGTGTGTCACGTAAAATGTCAGCCCAAAAATAATACTTTACCTTTGATAATGGAGTGACAATAAGCCTTACTCAAATTAAACCATGCATAAATGGAAAATTTACGATTTTTAGAGGCCAGGTTTCTTTAATATTTCTTCAAGATTATCAAGACCGTATTTGTTACCTTAAATAGTGATATTTATATTAACAATTAGTTCTCCTGACTACATATTATGATACATATTCCTAATGAGTATAAGTCAAGAAAATATTTCCTTTTTATAAAGTTAATTTTTTTGTTTCATTATCTTTTTCTCTTTCATTTTTTAGCACTTTCATGTGTTGTTACGTTGAAATTTTAATGACAGCCCATTCGATCATACCCAGCTTTTTAATGAAAATCGGTAAAGCCCATTGGCTTTGGCTGTATTAAAAACCTATATGAATTGCTTTAAATAGTTAATTTTGAAAGGAACTACTTTCGCCTATCTACATATTGGTAATCTTGTTCCTTTAGATGAACTTGAATTCAATAACTATAACTGCAAATCGTACTGATATTTTTGGCATCAGGTAAAATTTATTCTTACAATGTTTTATATCGAGCATTTTCACCGCAATTATAAAAAGTAAAACGAATCGATATCTAAATAGTCGAGTCCTGTTATGTGTATGATATTTGCTAGGACCAGAGCTTTCCGAAGCTCGCCAAACAGCCCGGTTACGCTGTGGCAACCAATAGGGTTAGTACAGCTAATAGACAGTCCGAAAAAAAAACTGAAGAATATTGATATCTAAGCAATTTTTCCTGCGATAGCCTAGAGGTTAGGACGGCCGCCTCCTAATCAGAGGTCATAGGTTCGATCCCGGACACGCACCTCTACTTTTCAGAGTTATGTGCGTTTTTAAGCAATTAAAATCTCACTTACTACAATGGTGAAGGAAAACATCGTGAGGAAACCTGCACTCCTGAGAGATCTCCATAATGTTCTCGAAGGCGTGTGAAGTCGGCCAATGTGTACATGGCCAGCGTGGTGGACTATGGCCAAACCCTTCTCACATTGAGAGGAGACCCGTGCTCTATAGTGAGCCGGCAATGGGTTGATCATGATGAAGCAGTATTTACACTTTCTACTTAAACATGCGCGTTGTCTTAAGTGTACAACAAATCATTTATTACAGTTGAACTTTCGATCTCAATCGTACGACTAATTGGATATATTAATACCTTCTCTTCATCAGAGAAGCTCAAACATAATCCAGCTTAGGATAATTTTCTGCATTTTGGACTACGCTAGGCCCACATCAGCAACGATCTAGAGGGCTCTAGATCCGTTCAGCCCAGGTTTTTTAACTTTTTCGTGTATTTAAATCATACCCTCTAAATTTCACATCAAGACTGACTTTTGAACTGCAATTTTGGGAGGAGCAATGTGGCATATGAATAACTAAAACGCCTCTTTAATAAGCACAACACAAGTCCTAAACGCATTGTACTATTCTTGGAGTGCATGCTGGAGCCTTATCTGGCTTGAGCTAGAAGCTCACCATATGCCGCTCGTAATTATGTATGTTGTGCTGACACAGCAGTATTGAAGACCTCTGAATTAGAGCTCCACATCAACCTTTACCCTGAATGTACGCGGATTGAACGTGCTGCTTCTTGCACTTTAAGCCACATGATAATCCATTACCTACCAAAAAAAAATCCTGAAAAGACAAATGTTTAAAAGGTGCAGCCTTGACGCTTTAGCCACGTTGCCAAGGCTAATCGAGATTAACCCAACGTGCAAAATATATTTCTTTCGTACCCTGATGCCTACAAATAGTAATTCTGAGATAACCCTGTCTTAAAGGAATTTGCTATCCCAAATTTAATGATTCTAGCTTGAATGATTCGGGGTCGACGTTAATTAATCTGATAATCAATCACTAGTAAGATAACTTTTTTGCGTGAGAACCGCCTTCATCTTAAATACAAGTATATATATTAGATAGTCTTTGTACGATATAGGTGTACATTGAATCGATTAGGGAAGCTTTTATGACAAAGCCTTGACAGTTATTTGTGATAACATCTTTGAAACCACACTCCTTAAAATATATGGTGTGTATTTTTCGCGTCGGTATCCGTGCACGTTGACGGAAACCGAAATATTGCGATATTACGTGAATCATGTTTATCTCTATATCTGATCATTCGGCAGAAGAAAAACAAACTTTGCGATTGGGAGAAGCTTACTGCGACCATAAGAAAAAAGCCACATTTACCTTACACATGAAGTGTAAACAAGAATGGCGACCAGCGCTTGATAAGATCCGAATTAAGCCGGACGAAACCGAACGACTCACATAAAGATTTTTCGTTTCTGTGTGTGAAGTTACGATTACTCCCTCAACTCCTACCGCAACCCTTTCTAAAGAACTTGATTTAAAAAATGTTCATATATTTTTGTGTGGAGATGTTCTTCATTCTCTAACAGGCGAAAAGGGATTGATTTTCAACTCGCATATGCTTACTTTAAAATAAAATATACTCAAAATTGTATAACAACATACAGTTGTTTCGTAATATCAACGCAATACAACAGTGACCATTAGAAACGAGTAACTAACATAGCATGTGATTCTACACAATGGTACAAACCAAACAACCTAACCTCACCAAACTATGAATAAGTAAGGTTAAGGTTTTTCCTTGAGGTAGGTAAGTGCATTTTGAAAGCTAACCGACTCTTTACACATTCACATCTATAAAAGCAACTGTGTTCTTATGAAAATGCATTGCTATTATGTGCATTATTTATTTATTTATTCTCAAGTGACCATTACTGTTTAGCTAGTTAGATAATCGAGTAGGTATAGTAATTTTCCCAGATGGATATATAATCTTATTAATATATTAAATTTAATTATCTTATTTGAATGATCTTCGTGTGACCCTACAAATTGATTTGATTTGTCTGAGTTTACGATGATAATGTTAAAAGCCAATATTCACAAGTCGAGAAATTTCGAATAGTTCAGAGCATTAATAATATATTTATTTTGTGCAAGCTAATTTTATTTGCTTGCTTTCAAGTCTGGCGGTAGGTGTAAAAATAATCAATTGAGTGAATTACATACATGACGTCAGGCGTGATTACTTTATGAGTGGGCGTCCCAAGACGCCCTTATCATTATCTGAGACCTCCAAATAAATAATACTGCTGAATCATTTTGACAACCAAACGTAACGCTGTCGTAAGGTATTTATTTGGTCATGGTCTGCCCGCTCTATGATCCCATTTTTGAAAGTTATTCAAAATGCCTTCGATTTCGAGGCACTTGACTATTTGAGTATGCGATGCAAATAAATATACTCGTATATATAAATAATTCGTCTTTTTGGCTTGTTTGTACACTAATAGCAGACGATGCTAAGCTGCGGGTAGCACTATGCAAATTCACTTTCTGAGAGCGTCTTACCATCTCTATACCAAATAAATACGTTCTAAAACATCAGACACTTGACCGGTAGCAAGAGATTTCCTCGATCAATAGAGTCCATGGTAGCCGTAGACGTCAACAGTGGCATCGTCGAGGCTGGATTATGTTTCTTTTTTTTTTCATTACATAGTTTCGTAGTCTAGATAATATGGATGCCAACCACAACGTAACATATATTCAAAATAATCTTTATTCAAATAGTCCTTAAAAAGGCACTTTTGACGCGTCAATAATTTACATAGTAGTTATTTCATGGTGATAACTATATTCGTAAACTTAAAACTAAAGCTATGAGGATTCCAAACGCGCCCCTGTCTAAGAAGAAGCCCACAACAAACTCAGCCGGGATATATACTAAATGAGTTATGCGTCACCGCTATCTAAATGATCAGTTGATACTGGTTGGTAAGTGAAACCCAGGTATGACTGCGTCTGATTGTAGTTCTCAGCAGTATAAGCAGCGAAAGTGGCTGCATGAACACTTTTTACGCTGGCGTGCTTGTATTTCTTCATTATCATTATGTATTAAATGTAAATTATTATTCAATTCTACACACTAGCCTAGATACAACGAAAGTCAAGGTGATGATAGTACTGTTTTAAAAAGCAATTATATATTAGATACGAACTGGATGTCAGATCATTAAAGATACGATACTTTTTTTCTACTGACAATAACAATGTAACACGATTTTGCCACCATTAAATATGGATTTACCTACTGTAAATATTTTCACATTAAGTCTCGCAAATTTATCCATTTTTACTTTAAAGTGACAACTCTACTTTTATTAATAGACTTCAAAAGGGAGAACGTTCTCAATCAAATTGTTGTTCTATGTTTTTTACGTCAGAACTCCGTCACTTAGAAACAGATTTTAACTTATTTTTATTTTATTTAATATTTCATGTAGTTCAGGTTACATTTTATTTTAATATAAAATTAATTTGGTACATAAGTCATAATTAAGGAAACTGCGCTGAGTTAATTTTGCTTTTACTTATTTTAGTTAATTATGCTCGTCTTTAATAGTTATAGTTTTTTCTATTTTTTTATTAATTAATTTCGTGGTATATTTTGGTGTCGTGTAGGATTTTATCGTACTCAAGATCTCCAATATTTTATCAGATTTCGTACAGTTTCCTAGGCGGTTGGAACAATTTCACCTCACTCACGAAACGCTAGTATTTACTGAGTTACGTGATTTTTGAAACAGTACTCATCTCTTTAGATGCTTAAAAACTGCTACTGTTTAAAAATCTCGTATATTTTTATAATGTTTATTAATTCTTTGGACGCACTTTTTATTTTCACTAATATAAAAATATTACATTAAGGTACGTGCAGTTTCTTTTAAGATGTATAATTTGAAACTAAAATTCAAATGTAATCTTCTTGCTCTTACCTACAGCTTTGTAGGATCGCATCTTTTACATAACAACTTTTAATCATAATAACTTGGGTAAATTGTATCTGAACGGAAGCTTGTGACATATTCTGTGACAGACATGAAGAAACTTTCGCGAGGATTTTCGTAAAAACCTTACAAATTTCTAGTTACTAATAAACTAAGCCTAATTATTCCTGAGATTCATAAACAGTCAGTGATTGAGGGTGCCGGTACGTGGAACGTATATATTATATAAATGCCTTTATATATTATATATATGATATTTTATTAATAAACAATAATAATATTTTGTGATAGAAACTGACGCTGGTGCTCATTAGTGCACTCTTCTTAGTAGACCAACCAGCTTATTTAATTTAGATTGGCTCAAGAAGGTATATAATTACTAACCAAAAGCGAAGAAGGACAAGGACATAGATCAAAATTATTATAAAAAAAATTGTTGTTATAATACTACCATGTAATAATATTTACCATGACAAGAGAGTGATAAAGAAAAAATACAAATATGCGCAAATTTGTGCATAAGCTATTATTATAGGAGTGAGTTTATTTTATAGACGTATGCTTATTAGTCAGTCAGTAATAAACTCAAGGTCTCTTCCGGTTCTATTCCTGTAGGGTACATGAACTGACTTACACAGTACAGGTTTGTGTATTTTATCTATTATTTTTACATTTCCGTTTCATAGCTCATTCTCAAATATTTTTTACGTCGCCTCGTAATTTAACTAACTTTTCCCAACGACTTTACTATATTATTAGGTGATTAGTGTGGCATGCCACGGCGAACCACTTCTTGAGTAGTATGTTTGTCAACAAGGTCCTTTCAGTGTAGTATCCTTTGTACCATTCACCTAATCTTCATCATCTTACCTTTATCCCACGCCGCGAACCGTAGAAAATGTCTGTCCGTCGGCAGAAAATGTCTCTTTCAAACCCAAAAAAAAAAATTGGCGGAGATATTGCGTACCATTTTTTTATTACCATTATGCACAAAAAATACAACCCAATCTCAAAATCAATCTATACCAAATATGAGATGCTCCCTTGTAGGACACGGACCGTACATGAGTTAGATTCTGAAATTTTTTACGGACGAAAATCTCCCTCGGGTGAAATTGCACTCTATTCATCTGTCAGACCTAAATATATATTCGTCTATTGATCAATTCGAAAAATATGTATATCTATAGCTCAAAAGCCGGAAAATACATATTTTCAAAAAATATTTGTATGACAAAATTTAATTAAATTTTTGTTTATCTTTCATCAGTTTACTTAAGTCTTTTGGGTTAGCAATTTTCACAAAGAATAAATAATACCCATATTTCTAAAATCTCCTTGATGTTTTACTGACAGTTTTGGGGGCTATTATATTATGTTTTGAGAGGTACTTTGTCCGGATTTATTACATCTTTCTCACGTTAAATGGAGGCGGCGAAATCAAAGGTAGTTAAATTCTTTCCCACAAATAGTTTGTATTCTTTAAGAAGCAGACTCTAGCGTCTCCCGGCGAAAGCTGAAAGGCAGAGTTTGTCCACTTCAAACACAGCGTGAGCTGTTCACCTGCAGTGCAGAGGTTTTATGAGTATATGACTAATCGTTACCCCCGTATTAAAGCAATAACTTTGTCTTAAATAACTAAGTAAGCCATTACTTCAAGTTAAAATTCTTAAAATTACTACTACTACCTACTTGTCTATAAATGCGATTGTTAGATAATATTTTAATTTTCCTTTGTCAATTTATTTTAATTTATGTAAAAAAAAAGTTGCTTTTATTTATTTTCACGTGCCTAAGGGTATACGATAAACCGTTAAACCATTTAATCGAACTATGTGGTAGATGAATGATTTTGTATTTGGCTAAATTTTGTCTTGATAAATAATCTACCTTTAAAATTAATTCATTCTTCAAAAAATTGTCAATACGTTGAATTGACTCCTCAGTAAATAAATGTTTGATTGAAAATCTGCCCTTAATACAGTTTAAATATCTACAAATTTGAAATAACTGCCTTCTATTTGTATAGAATTCAATACAAATAAATATCTTTTTCCATAAAACAACGTAAATTTTCAGAATATCACTAAATCGAATTTCGAAATTAATATATAACGTGTTATATTTTAATCTTTAGTCCGGGTTCAGGTAGAGAGGAACTATGGAATCTGGCACTTATTGCCTGGGAAAATATAAATTCACCCGTTTCACCAAGTCTCGGCTAATTGCTCGATTAGATTAAAATTGCCAGAGAGATGTCTATTTTAGCTATACACTGAATATTTAATTGAATAAAACAGGGTATGTCTGTAAAAGTCCACCTCGAAGATCAATAGCGCAATGGATGACAAATAGCTATTGTGCAATAAATGAAACTGATATCTTCGCGTAACGTTTTCGATGCTTATCAACTTTCACTGATTTTAACTTGAAATAAGCAGATAACACTATAGGAATCGGTAAGTAGGTACCTACACGAAAACCTGAGTAGTTATATTTTCATTATAATAGTCAATCTCTTATTGTTCCAATGCTTCGCAAAGACTTACGCTCCTATCGTAAAGAGGGATTAGAGCTTAGAGACAACTTACCGTGCTCTCAAAAAGGCAAGGATCTCAAAATGGGGGTGGACATTGACAATTTATTTTTATTTATTTATTTATTTATTTATATAACGTTATTGCAATCTATAGGACATAACATACATGAAAAAGACAAAAACAATTAGCAACTGGCACTATTTAATTTAACAAATAAATTTAAGTCAATTAAATTAAATATATAATATACAAACTAACAATTTTTTGATAGAAAATTCCAAGACGTAATATTTATTGGCAAACCATCCGCCGTCGAAAATTTTACCACATGATCATAAAAACAAATTCAGGGGTGCATTTACATAGTTATTAACAAAATTTGACATTTTTTACATTTGCTTGGTGTAAATCTAAAATTTAACTTGATCTTGATTGATTTATATCTAATGAAACTTGCGATACCCTCGAACGACAGAATTACGCAACATCAAAAACTGAATTACTTCCGAAATTAATAATAACACCTGAATCATTACGACGAAGGGGCGTTTATACATACAACCTTCAAATTCACAGGGAATATGATAATAGTTTTGATACCTAGATAAAAACTAGTTTATAATGCGCATTTGAAAATTAAAGAAGAGGGGAAATTTAACATATGAGCCGTTTTAACCGGCAAGGCTATTTAGAATAACAAATTATGAATTCAAATTTTTCCCAAATTTACTTCGAATCTGAAGCACTTAAATCAATTTTTTCTTTGAAGCCTCCATCACTAAGCCATCACATTAGTAACAAATTATAATATGCATTTAACATTATTATCTACTTGGGTATACTACATAATAAATATCTTTAATAAGTAACGTATTATTTAATTTTAACAAGGCAATGCCAAAGTTATAGAATATGTAAAAAATATTGTATTGGAAATTACGATACATCCTAGTTTCTGTTTCGAATCGTTGTTGTTTTTGTTAATGATTGATTATTTCTTAGATTATTACAAGTTAATGTTTTCTTCCTACTATTAATTCAAAAAATGTTTGCGCTAATAATTTAAAATAAAATTACTATATTTATAAATATGCTTCACTGTGTATAAAAGCTTTAGAGTCCCTTAAAAACACTGTGGCCTTGGAAAATAAGACACATTGAAAATGTTCTATCATGTTAGAAGTTACTCCTTCATGGAGTTTGCATATAATATGTTATAATCACTTTAATCGATTGATGGATCCCTCTTTTTCTCACGAACTGATTGATACACACATTTTTTGTGTGATTATAATAATAATTATTATTTTTGGTCTGTCTTATAACGCGTTGTTATGCCGAACATTATTATTTCAAGGTTGCGCGGTCGCCCGTCACAGTGAGGTTGCGTTGTGGGGCTCCTCGATAGGCATCGTTTGTATTTCTGTCCCTTTTTCGCATTATGCTATTCTGTACCTTGAAGCCGGTATCGTCGACGAATTTCTTGATAGCTGCTCCTTAATTATTGTTAACGTAATAATTGATTACTTTGTTATACTTAACTCGTAACTAAACGTTAAGCAAAACAAAGAGAATCAGCAAATACCTAAATACCTACCTGATTATAAAAAGACAATGACTCATAAACTCCTTGTACTGCGAATAGCACAATAATTGATGAATTTATAGCAGCTAGTTTACTTTTAGGTTATTTCTATTACTCTCGCAGTCAAAATATGGTGTTTACTCAAATAATATCTTATTAATGAGGCTTAACCAAACGGGTACTTTACATATCGTGATAATTACCGTAAACGTTCTTCCTGTCATGTCTCATTAATCGCTACCTTTTAATGAAGTAGGCGTCTCCACTCTATATTTCAAGCGTTAGAGTAGGTCGTTCTTTAAATAAAATAGAGTCTTTTTAGATTTTACAATATTTGGAGCAATCATTTTAAACTTACAATGCGAAGTAATATTATACAGCAATAAAATAATAATATTAGTCCATTGAAAAGTTACATTTGGGGTTGCGTTTTTTAGAGGACGCAATTTTATTTTTTTGATGTGTAGGGGGGGTCAGTGTAAAGCTAAAACCAAGTTTGTGGGGTCGCCACCCTTGTCCCACGGCCGCCATCTTGAAAATAGGGGTTGAAATGGTTTTTACGGAATATCTCTTAAACTATTTTTTTGATAAAAAAAATTTATTAACATTTTTTGTTGCAAATTAAATTCTCTACAACTTTGGTCCAGTAACTTTTTGTCGTAGAACTATAAATAAAAAAGTTATAGGTGAAAATGTTCAGAAATTCGAAAAAAAAAATTATATTTTTCGATATAACTTTTTTTTTTATCATTTTACGAAAAAATGATCTCAGACCATTTTTGTTGATCGTTTTTTAAGGAATAACTTTTATTAGCAACATTTTTTCATTAAGTCAATAGCTAAGGTTTTACAGCGCTCCGAAGTGAGTACTATTTTTCAGTACTCACTTCGGCGGTTCATCGTCAAAGTCATTTTCATTTATTAATTCTGAGAGCTCCATTACGTTGCTGCAAGTCTCTCCAGAACAATGGAAGCACACTGCAGAACATTTTAGCCCTGCTTTTCGACATCCACACATCGCTCCGCAGTTTCCTTTGCATTTGCAAAAGATCAATTTTAGAAGCTCAGGGTGTGCTGGAGGTTTAGAACTCTGCACTGGCATCAATAATTTTCCACTTTTTTTCCAGCCCCAGTCTTCAGGATCAATGTAATTACCAAGCCACGACTGGACCTGATGGTAGACTCGTAAAGTATGAAACCGAGCTTTGTCTTGTGTTGGAGGAAGTGAAGATAAGTTAAATGTACTTTTTGTCACTGCCTTGGTGAATTGTTTGTATCTTAGGCTATCAAGAGAATTATCATCTTTATTACCACCGTATAAAGAGATAAAAAAAACGTTCACCAATTACAATGAGTAAAGCAGGGTCAACTCTCTTGTTGAGAAACAAAGCCGTTCCACTTGCAGACTCTAAATGTTTTTCCAGGGTTTTCAAAAATTTCATTTTACCGATATTGTAAGGAGCTGAAGTTGTGTCACATCCTGAAAAAGCATGAAGAAACAGCAAGTTGTCCGCAATGACATCTCCGTAAATAAAACCTGACGCACAATATAATTGTTCTGCTGTTCGTCCTTTTGATGGTTTCAAAAAAAATACATTTGCTTGTTCTCTACCAAGTGCTGTGAGCAATATCAGTATGTCAATATCTTCAGCTACAATAGTAACGGTATCGAATAATGGAGATGCAGCAAGAGCAGAGCGAACGATAAGAGTGTCTGCATCTGATTCTGCTTGGTCAACAGTGAAACCTTTTTCCGAGAATGCAGAACAGTATTCGGAATTACTAACTCGGAAACGGCCATCAAATTTAAAATTATTTTAAAAATCAATAATTGTAAAATTCTGTAATAGAGTGGAAAAGAGTCAATAATTAATTATTCATAATTAAAAAAATTATAATAACAAAATTAAAAAAAAAAAAAACATAACAGATATATGTATAGTTAAGAGTACTGAAAAATAGTACTCACTTCGGAGCGCTGTAAAACCTATTAGCTGTAAAGCTATTGACTTAATGAAAAAATGTTGCTAATAAAAGTTGTTCCTTAAAAAACGATCAACAAAAATGGTCTGAGATCATTTTTTCGTAAAATGATAAAAAAAAAAGTTATATCGAAAAATATAAATTTTTTTTTCGAATTTCTGAACATTTTCACCTATAACTTTTTTATTTATAGTTCTACGACAAAAAGTTACTGGACCAAAGTTGTAGAGAATTTAATTTGCAACAAAAAATGTTAATAATTTTTTTTTATCAAAAAAATAGTTTAAGAGATATTCCGTAAAAACCATTTCAACCCCTATTTTCAAGATGGCGGCCGTGGGACAAGGGTGGCGACCCCACAAACTTGGTTTTAGCTTTACACTGACCCCCCCAACACATCAAAAAAATAAAATTGCGTCCTCTAAAAAACGCAAGGTAAGGCCTAAAAAATGTAACATTTCAATGGACTATATAAGCTGCTGGTACAATGCACTTGTGAAGTGTGTTATATAAATGAATCAAGGTACCGAATTTAATGATAGCTAACCTACTATGAAGTTATATACCTATCTTGTTATGTATGTATGTATGTGGGTAATTTGTTATTATATTTAAAAAAATATATCACATCGACTTACATCGCCAGAGCTGCTAGACGCTGGATTAGATTATAAGAACACGAGAAGCTATCGTGATTATGTTTTCTCAAAGAAAATTGCGGTAGCGTTTCTTTTCTATTTAGATGATCGTTCAGTTTGTTTAGCATCTCATATTCAGATTAAAAAAAAAATGATTGAGCGATAATTCATAAGTCGTTGCTTAAAGATGACAACGGCTTTGGTTGATGCACCCAATTAAACAATAAATAGATTTTTTATTGCATGTCATAATGTAACTGTAATTATATACGTAATTAACACCAAAACATATTGAACTACTTATTTTGTTATACAAAACTAATTCCGACGATGTTTAATAAAGAGCAGATTTAATTGTATAATACCCATGTTAAGATTATGAGGGTACAAAAAATATTTCTAAACTAAAGAATTGATCTATTTTGATTTATTTATATTTCTTTTGAATTAATAAAACTGATCAGTCCATCTACTAGTTTAACCATCTGGTGAAACTGCATAATCGTTTATGCTACTAATAGTCGATACCTGGTAGTTTAATTTTTCTATTAGTAAAATCTTCTATTGCTAAAGAGTATTTTCTTTTTTTTTTTTTTTTCAAAAACTCACGAAATATATAGGAAGTAGTATATTCCTGCTTTAAGACCTGTCAAAATAAGTAGTTATTCTCGTATTTGATTGATATGCAAATTAATTAATTTATTATCTACATTCGCAATATAGCTAATCAGTTTATTTCATCTAATTCAGGTAGCTACAATAAGTTACATAATCAGGTACACTGTACCTATAGACAAAAGGAAAATTAGGTTATCGTTTATTGGAATATATACCACCTACATACATACTCTACATTATTTTTTTGTAAAAATGTTTACTAATGTGATGAATGTTACTTTGATGGTTAGGCGTTAGTTTTATAATACAGTTAGTTAACCTATAATAACAATTCGTTTTGTTTGCTGCTTCTGTAGAATTGAATCCTGTGACCTCCAACTGGGAGACACATGGAGGGGGATGCAGGGCAAGATGAGCGTGACCGCGCCGGGTAAGAAGATAAGAAAAAAGTCATCAGACAATAAATCTCAACAGTAGGTATTTAAGCGATATAGTACCTATATAAACGTTTTTATTTTGAGATTGTTATAACTCTCCTTCTTAAAATATTTTATTATTATCAATAACTTTTAAAAGATAACATTGATTTCACCGAACATATTATACCTTATGTATATTATTTATATGTTATGTAACTCTGTCTTACTGACTACGTCTTTATTAAGTTGATTGAGAAACGCATTCTTACCGGTCCTTGAGTACAATCCAGCCCATTAAAAATACGCCTTGACTCCCCTAAAATAGTTCTCTTAACAGGGGTGGTATACATTTAGCTATATATTTGTATATATAAATAAATATCTCACATGAGTGTTTACAACCTACGTTATGTGTAGTTCCTCATATTTTTACTAACCCATGCAATAAGAACGTTAGATCTCTTACGAATTCGTAAGATCTTACTTCTCTTATGTATCTGTTAAAAACTGATGATCATTTTCGTTGCCAGTTCATTATGTAACATGGAGATTATTTTATCTACACACATACGCGCACGTTCGTTACATAGTCGTATTTTATTTTAGTTTAATAAAATAAATAATTAATTACTAGCCAGCGGTTGTCCGTGACTTTGTAAAGAATTGATAACCTGATCAAAAAATTGTTCCCACGGAACCCATAAATCGTTTTACCTATAAATATGCCTTAGTGCTATTCCAGACTATAATCTATCTGTTAAATTCGTTACGATCCGTTCAGCCGTTCTGGTGCGATTGAGTAACAAACTAGTAGGAGTATGACTTGTGACTTCAAAATTAGATGTCTACCGCACATTATTTTCTATACTGCTACAGATTAAATATATCTTATCTAAAACCGGCCTTACGGCTCTGGGGTGGCCCTTTTGTGTCTAACAGTCCATAGCGCATGCGTGCACCAGCCTAGAAAATAAGCGGCGGTCAAAAAAAAAACTAACCTTGCTCTGGCCGAAGTGTACCTATTGTAAAAACTATGTTTTACTTTAAATGACTCTTTTAAATTCCATATAAATGTAGATCGTCGTATTTTTTCGTGGTATTCATGTAACATAATATGAATATTATACACGTAAACTATCTTTTGTTAACTAGCGAGTGGTATATCTACTAAATTAATTAAAACTTACATATATATCTAAATCAAAACCGTCTCGGCAGACGCAGTTATAAGGCAGGAAACAATTATTTCTGTGATTCTAGATTAATAACTCGTTCTGACACGCTATTCTCCAAAAATACTGTTCGTGAGTTTGTCTGACTTTTAATTACACGCCGATTATAAAACCTCAAAATGTTTTGCAGATTTTATCATTTTTGACACCGAAAATCATCGATTAATATAACCAGAATATAACCAAGAGACAATTCAGATATAATAAATTTCAAACTACTATAATTTGTAGTTTTATGTAAAAAACATTACTAACAACAAAATACGGGTTTATATAACATTCTATATCTATCTTTTCTTGCACTTTCCAAGGGTGGTTTAAGCTTTAATTCTACTATTATTTATTGAAATTAAAGCAGTCGATGCCTAAAAATAACGAGACGTTACACAAATTTCGAAATTTTGTAACGCTAATTAGCTTCATTAAAAACGGAATAACTAGGCGTTGCCATTTATAAGTGTAAACAGTATTTAAAGCATATTTCTGGTCATGACGCAAAACGCAATAATCGAAGATTAACATGCGACGGTGAAATTTTTATCGAAGCATTATTTGGTAACTGTTCAGGTAAGACGCGACATACATTATAACCGACGTGGTCTCTGCTACATAACTTTATAAAAGCTCTAAGTATAAATAACGATTAACTCGTCTTAGATTAGTTTAAGCATTGCCCAGAATAAAATTGGATAACTATTCTTTCATAAGCGTAAAATCTGAAGCAAGAGTACGTCGACAGGAGTCATACAAGATACAAGCGTCGTGTAGGCGTAGCCGCATGAAGGGACGTCGCTGTCCCTTTTTACGGAGTAGCGAAAGCGAAGAAAAACGAGTATGACGCAGCACACGTAGAAATAAATGTTGACATCCTTAAGTCCCCCGCTATCAAATTCTCACAGCGTACCGTTGTTACCAGCGCGTTGCGAGATATACGACGTGTATGTATTGGTTATTTA
The DNA here is from genome assembly GCA_928268935.1 of Lasiommata megera. Classification (NCBI taxonomy): domain Eukaryota; kingdom Metazoa; phylum Arthropoda; class Insecta; order Lepidoptera; family Nymphalidae; genus Lasiommata; species Lasiommata megera. The sequence continues at coordinate 10,119,403 of OV743309.1, forward strand.
GACGAATTTTCATTACATTCGATTATGAACACATGACATCTAGACATGATACATTCTTACCGGTATCGACCGGTACTGTGCTGTTGGCATTATCAAACGTTATTTTATGTATGCTATCTACGATGGAATGGACAAAAAACTTTAATTTTGGTTTTACTAATGACATGTAAAATTTGGACTATCAATCAATAGCATCAAGACAGGCTTATAAGGTACTTCAAAGAAATATTGAACACTGGCTTGTATTCCACTTTTATTATGTACGACAAATATTTCAGCATTAAATGCTAGACCGTTACACATATGTTTCGAACACTAGTACCTTGTCGATAGGGGGTAGAATAACTTTTTAACAGTTCAATAGTACTCCACTCGGAACTTAAAGCTAGATCTTGATCGCGGTCCTTTTCGCGTGCCATTTGCTGCTAAATCCAATCCAGAGCTTTCTTTGCCATGATATTAGTTTCCCTTCACTAAATATAGACAACTTAACTTAGTACGAGTTTAACTGAACGTTACTCCTTTCAATTAGTGTAGTAAATATCGAGAATCGCGTGATTGACGGAAACTTAGCTAGACTGTCTCGTAACTTTCAGAACGAAATTATTAAGGTTAGAACCCTTGTCAGTTCGAGTAATTGCCATACGCTTCAGTGCACGTGGCTGAGTCTGGGAGGTCCTCCTTAGTATCTCATTTTTCTGACACGATGCTCTCAAGGTAGATGAGGCATTGTCAGCCCTTCTAAGAAATGCCTCGCTTTGACTCACCTTGCTCGCTTTACAAGATTCTTACCAGTCCGAAAATAAATTCTCATAGGATTATTTTTACCAATTAGCATTATTAGATATTTATACGTAAATATTGTCTCCATGTTAATGATTTCAGTTTAATGTATATATGTGTTATTCGCTTGACATAAAAATAAATGCCTACAAAAATTGCTGTTAAAATAAAATTCTGCAAAATATCTTCCAAGAGTTCCGCTAGTTATCTATTTATTAATCACGCTAGGCATCGCGTCCGCCAAGCAATCTACTCTAGGTACCGAGGACTCTTGTTTGTGCAACCACGGGTTCCATGATTGACTGCATCAATAGGTATTTGCCATGCATGGTCAAGTGTGAATAATAAAGCTGGTACCTGATTAAACCCCCATCAATAAAATAAAGAAATTTCCATTAGCTTTAACAAATTACAAAACCTTCAAATACCTATAACTTCTGGAGGTTAGGCACGAACTATATGGAATTTACAATGCTTGTTACAAATGAAACTTTTACATATTTATTACTTACATAACAGCTATGATCGCAATCGCCATAACCTTATATAATCTGGATTATTATGTGTTTAATGTTCAGGAAGGGTAGGTCTGAAAAATATTTTCAATCTTCATTATAAATTATTCAGTTGGTCACTTTTCTTAGTTGAAACATAAACCACTAATTATAGTTGTTGAAAAGAATTTCCTATTTTGGAATGTCCTTGCTACTGCGAGCGACTTGACCGAGATTAACTTCCTCGCTATCAGTGCCAATATTAAAAGGGTCATTTGACCCACTTCAAATAGTGTTAAATCAAGGTATTGGTAAGTTGGTAAACCAACATTGGTTTGAAATCTTGTTAAATTGTAACTAGCGTTCGTTTACTTATCTTCGATGGTGTTTCCTTCCTACTTTTAAAGAACTTAATATCATGTGATATAAATGTGAACCGTGTTTATTAGGTTTAATACTACTGTAATAACTGTCTAGTTGTTACAGCTACTTAAGTGTTGAGCACCCATGATTAGTTCATAACTATTGTATTTTTTACTACCTTTATGAACATATTATGTGATATATGAGAGTGTACTTCAGCTCAACTGATAGAAAGTAGTCATTTTGCTGATTAACGAAACTTGTATATATAACTGTCCTTTAACGATTGGATCGACACGTGACAATACTTTGCTATATTATATCATAGACATTATGATATACTATTCAAACTAAGCTTTATTATTCGCACCTTTGATAGAACAAAGCCATATTTGGAAAAATTTGTCATGTATGCCATACAAAATTGTAAATTTTGAAGTAAGATAGTTCTTGTATTTGGTTTTTTTAAGGGAAAATAAGAATTATTCGAATCCAAAAAAAAGCTTTTACGTATTTGGTTTTTTTAAGGGAAAATAAGAATTATTCGAATCCAAAAAAAAACTTTTACTGGCGCTATCGTTAAATGGCAAATCCTCGTTCTACCAAACGCTTCGCGTGACGTGACGCTAGTAACCACACCAAATAGATTCCTCAGGAAATGTTAACTTCAAAACGCACAAAATTGTTACTAGTTTCGCAGATGATAATAAAGATTAATGTTCTTCTTCAATATAGTGTATCGTTCCAATATAAGACTTCTAAGACATCGACAAAGGAATCTCCGCCTTATTTTCTTATTGATAAGTATTCCATTTTTCTCTTGAGAATTTTCTTAGTACCGGCAAGAATCAAGAAAAACGGTTTATTTTTCAGATTGCACGTTTAACCGTCGGTTCCGCCTTTATTGTCCATAATGTTATTTTTTACACCTCTTTAAGTTTATCAGCCATCGACACTCGAAGTTAATTTTAAGTCAACGCTCAATATTCCTACCAAACAATAATTCCTACCAAAATAAATTTTACTAAATAATAGGTACTGTTACTCATTTTACCAATTTTCATTTCATAATTGTTACTAATTGTCACTGGATCAGATTTTGATAAAGGATACGAGATTCATTGATCCAAACTTTTCATATATATCTGATAAATTTGACGAACGACTTAAACTTTAGGCGAATTTTATTATCTATTAACTTGTTTATGGCCATAAAATCCGTAATGTCTTAAAAAAAGTGGTTAAACATTAAACGCAACTTGGAAGTTTTAACTACAATTATATCTTTTTTATTGAATAAGTTGGTAAATACAATATAAAGATAATACATATATATAAAAGTATGCATTTAGAATTTTTACTACTGCCTTTTCAGTAACAAATAGGTTATAACAATTTGGTTTGATTGAAACAATATATAGAAATTTATAAAAATATTTAAAAAAAAATCTTCCTGTTTCTATCAAGTCATTTTATGCCAGAGTCCCACGGCGCTCAAAACTATGTACTCATAGGAGGGGATCTTGAGTAAGGTTTCCGATAGCAAACAATGCCTGAAAGTTGTTTGTTAATCATTAATTGTCATATTGTATCGAGTTTTCAAATTTCTAATTCCAAGTCATAACTTTTGCAGATTGATTGATGTGTAGATCGACTGCAACAATATATCATGAAAACTGGTCATGATTGCGAGTCCCTTTTGTCCAAAAAAGTAGCAACTACCCTGGTAGGCCGTTTACAAAAGTCCCATTTGCCTCCTAGTAAACTGGAAAACGCATGAATGTCGTTTCTCCACATAGGTCTCAACTTCTTTGGGCTATTTATTTTGTGAATTGATAAAAGGATTCGAAACATTTTTTATAGGCAAATTTTCTTGAAACAATCATTTTAAAAAATAAGTTTTGCCATGTTTTCACTAATGTATAAAGAAGTATAAAGTCGCCAGCCCAGAGTGTTGTTCGTATGAAAAAGGCTTTTAACCATAATTTCCAGGACAAGAGTCCCTGTCAAGAGGTTACATACCGTCCTTAATAACCTGTGTGATTTTCCCTTCCTTAATAAGAAACTGTGGTCACGGCAACAATCTCAATTTTCTCCATAGGTCCCTATTGACAACATGTAATAATATTTCCAAGGTCAATGAACCAGTATTTATAATTATCGTTGTATTGAAACATTAAGTAGGGTAAGGTAAATAAAAATAACCCCTGAATCCCCCATTTGCAAACTTTTTCACTCGCCCTTGAACTTGTCAACTTCAGCTCATGAGGAAAGTTTATTTTGGTGTTTTAACGTAAACCTGTTTTGCATTTTTATCTAAAAAATTGTCGAATCCAATTCCACCAAACAATTTAGATAGTTACATCTATCGGTGACTGATAAGGCCATATCAATTTTCAGAAATAAGTGCGACAATGAAAAGCGACGCCGAGAGCACGAAAACGAAGTGATAAACCAACTAGAGGAGCTCCTTGGTACTTGTTTAGCTGAGGTAAAGCAACCCGACAAGAACGGTATCGTCCGCGAGGCCACACGCCTGATCGAGGACGTCCTAGAACAACGGAGGGCCTGTCCCGGCGAGTGTCCTCTGAGTTTGGCTGGATACGTCTCGCCAGTACAAGGAGGCGAAGTCAGCTCCACCGAGTCACAGCCGCCAACATCTGACTTCCAGTATTCTGAACTTAGCACTCTTATCGAGGTACATAATATTAATATTTAAAAGTTTCAATGCTTCAATTAATGATGTACTAAATATGCAGTTATATACAAAATCAAGTAGTTTTTCCAGTTACTTGAACTTACTGATGGTTATCAGTTGTCAAATCAACGTAAAGAGACTCCAAATTCTTGAGTAAATTTTTCTTATACACTTTTTGGCACATCTATTATATTGATGAAGCTAAACCGTATAGATATGGCTTAACAATTCTTGAAGGAACGCACACTTAAAATGTTTAATTACCATTTAGTCCGTGAATGTTTGAGTTAATGCATCAAGGGGCTGTTGCTCCCTTTGAGAGCTATTGCTTCGTAAGGATTCACGGGCTGTTGATCTGCTTAAATGGAGTTCATCGAAATTTTATATGTGGGAATTGCACAATAATGTGAAGAACCCAAGGGCCGTTAGCCTGGTTATCATCAGCTTGTCATGATTGCGAATGTGAGACTTTCCACATAGTATTAGGATATAGGATATAGGGTATGTGGAATAGCTTATCGTGAGACCGTCAAGATAACGTTAATGTAATTGCTTCACAATAACGGGCTGATTTACAAATTCATATAACATATAATAATAAAAGAAGAATGAAAGAAATCAATATGTCTATCGATATTAGTCGCACAGGCCTAATGCTATTGACCTGTTCATTATCCGATTATCTATACAAATACCAATAGCAAGCCGAACAGTTTGTGTTTTTGTTATTTGTTTTAGTTTTTTTTTTGCGTGTACGCGCTATGCTCTGGTAGGACCAGCCAGCCGGATTTACTAGTAGAATAGTAGTGGAATAGTGTAGAAGTTCTTATGACGGAAATGTACCCATCGGCAGACGCTGAGAACCGCTAGTTACACAATTTTATCTTAATTGAAAGCAAAAGCTTTTCAAATATTACAAAAGTATTAAACAGTATTTGTACTGGTACAGTAAATAACATTGTTATTGTTGTAAAGTCTATACTGAATATAGTCTTATATGATAAATAATTAGCATTTAGTCTTACTTTAAAGCAGTCGACGACTTCAGTCCAGACCTTATTGGACTAAAATAAATAGATGATTCAAATACAGTTTTTGAAGTTTTTGTTAAGTAAGATTATGATAATGTGTTTACGATGCCACAGTAGTAGGTAATTAAGTATTATATATAGGTTTTAAAAAGTTTTGATATCTGGGAATACGAATGCGAAATTTTGTCAATTCATTGCCTACTACAGTTTATTATCTCCCATATTGCTATCCACTCGAATATACTGCAATCAATTGGAGATACGACCCAGGTACATAGTGGTTGCGCTTATTTCGCATCAAACTTATATTTGTATAATGTTTGTCAGTCACATAATTTAGCCTTATTTAAACTGTTTCTTAAGAAATTTCAAAACACATATATAGATTACAGTTGACTAGAGAACTAGTAAATATTGCTGCCAGTATTTCTCCTAACGATGTACGAGTATTTAAAATAAGTCAGGAAAAATAACGTTGTATCCATAGATAGTATACGTAATCGTTAGGTAGCCTCGTATACAACTAACAAATTCGTTCTGCACCTGCTCCAACATAAGACTATCCACTTATAATATAAGCCTTAATACGTACATTATACAGGGTTTAAATCACTTTCGTACACATTAGCCTGAATGTCTCCATTTATGACCATTTATGAATATTGTTAGTCAGATGTTTTAGTTTTGAATCCAAAATCCAGTGCATTATAAGACAGACAATCGCTTAATTGTGACTGTAAATGGTGCTCGTATTGTTTTTATACGTGGATTAGTGTACTCAATCATAGATGATTAAGCGTTTCGCAAACTTTATCCCCTTGCTTAATGACGGATACAATTTCAGGCAATCAAGCATTACACGAACGTCCTGGGTTTAATATTAATGGAAATTAACTCGAAAGGCGAAATTGAGTGCGTGTCTGAAAATATTAAAGATCTTGTACTAGCGGACAGAACAGAGTTGTATAAGAAATCAATATTCTCTCTCCTGCATGCCGATGATCATGCGAAAATAAAACCATTGCTGAGGAATATACAAAACTTCGCATGGAGCTCGGGAGAATCTGACAAGTTTCAGTATCTCCAAGCGCGTCTTCTTATAAAGGACTCAAATGTGACTGATGGTCCCAGGTTTGTATAACACACATTTTTTTTTATATATATAAGTGAAATACGTTTTTTTTATATGCCTGTATCAAATGATGTCATGAATCAAATCAAATCAAACCATTTTTTTTCATATATACTTATTACAGGCATCTATGAATCGTTCATATATAACAAATTTTTCATTATTTCTATTAGTGATGGTGATAATTACGCTCGCCAACTTAAAACTAAAGCTAAGAGGGTTCCAGGTACCAACCAACATCGAACCTGAATTTATTTTAACTATGTTACATTTCTTTGTTGGCTTCAGGGGTAGGGTATGCTTGACTTGACATTGCAGATATATTCTTAAATTTTAAATTAATTTATATTAATGAATAAGTATAAGCTAAAATTAATTTGGCTAGACAACGTTCAGGCTAGATTATAACTTCATTAAAGTTCCTAAATGATATGGTATTTATCATAACTAACAACAAACATTTTAATACACACTTGTGTTTTCGAATCAGTTTTATTAGAGTAAATAAAAAATACAGACAGTACATACATAGCAATGTGCTAGTATGACTACAAAATCCTAAATACCGAATGAATAAACGGCAATATAAACAAACGGAAATAGGAAATGATGACAATCGCGTCGTGTAAAAACTAGCAGCCTATCAAAAACTAGTTCGGTAGTAGTGGTAGTAGTTATAATAAATAATTGGACCTTGATTAAATACCAGACGAATGTAAGTTGGAATAAGTATTTTTAACAAAACTAATATTTACTTTTATATACTTATATATGATTTTAAAAATAATTTATTTAAACAATAAATCGCAGTGTTTTCCAAGCGTTACCGTGACGAACAAACGATAACCATAAATCGGTTTAACGATAAAAGGTAACGTGACCTTATCGATTACTTTTTATGCATATTTTTGCAAGTTTACTATTGTCTTTCTGATTCAATGTCGCTTTTCCCATGTGCTGGTTTGATGATGAAAATCAGTCAACTTGCTCCCGCCGAGTTTAGACTCAATCGTGGCAAATAAGTGAAATTGGATGGCGGATGTAGGTCTTATAATGGAACCAGCATTAAAACTGGTTTTAAAATCTTTTTAAGTAATTATTATTAAGTCGACGTTCGAGTCGACATTACTAACTATCAATAAAACATGTATTTTTCTTTATTACTTAATCGTAATATTAAGTTAGTTTGTCTCGTATACTTATTCTAAATACGATAATATCGTATTAGAATAAGTATAAAAGCCTTCAAGAATAATATAATCCGACAATCACGATAATTTTTTATAGTTTCAACCATTTTACGAAGGTACTAACGGTTACGTAATGTTTTCTTACATTATAGAGAGTTCGGTAGAAAAAATAAGGCGTTATTTAGCCGCTTGTTCTTTTAGTCCTTGAACTAGTTCACAATGACCAAAAACACAATTCACGGGTTTTTTGTAAATGTCTATGCGATCCTCAATATAGATAGTGGAAAATTTTTATCATACGGATGCCCTGTAACTAAAGGAGTTTAAAATTTATAAAAAAAACATTAATTTATATGACGTGGACTAGTCAAAATCATACTCGGCTTAATACTTTACTAATGTTTTTTTTAAATAGAGAAAACCTATTTTAATACGAAAAAAGGTGTTTTAATTTTCAAGGATCACTTTGCAATTTATCTTTATTGTTTGTATGTTCAGGTTTGTGGACACAGTGATCCACGCTGCGCCAGTACGCGGCTCGTCCACGGAGGAGGCCGGCTCCGTCATGTGCGTCATTCGGCGCTGTGAGTCGGCCGCTATCTCCAACGACGGCGGACCCACCATCGTTTTCCGATTGGACTGCAATTTTAACATCTTATGTAAGGCAGCGAAACTTTCCTTGCATACATGAATTTATTTTCAATAACAAGCATATTTTCATAGCATTATTTTTATATTTCAGATTGTGACTTGTCCGGCGTAGAAAATTGCATAAATTCTTCCTCTTCCTCTCTTGTGGGAACTCATTACTTAGATATCGTCGAAAGTAGTGATCGTGCACGCGTATCGTCTCATCTTCAGGAAGTGGTCAGTCGGGTTGGACTGTTAGTCGTCAGCGATCCATACCGACTACGCATTGCGAACGACGCTCCTCGTATACGAGTCACCGCCCAGTCGCGGTTCTTTCCGACTGTCGGCGAGCCGGATTTCATCATGTCCACGAACACCGTGCTCAGTGACGACGACGTGGATCTGCTGGAGGCGGGAGTCTCTCGGCCTTCGCACGGAGGGCCCCTCATGACGTCCGTCGCCAACGGCGAGTCTTCTGGATCCGAGCCGCGTTACCGCTCCCCGGTAGGTAGCCCCGTCGCCGAGCAGCAGTTCTCTATTAACGTGTTCGATCTCGACGAACCCTGGGCGCCATCGTTTCCGATGGGCGAGATGGCCGGCGAGGAGACCAAGGAGCGTAAGGAGGGCGGGGTTGACGAGACGGCGTCGCTAGCTTCGCCCGCGGACGTGCAACCGCCGACGCCTGCGCACGAGGAGCCCAACCGCCTCCGATCGCTCCTGAGCAAGAAGACAGGGCCCAGCGCCGCAGATGCCAATTCGAATAATCGCATCTTGAAAGACCTGCTGAAGCAGGAGGACGAAGAGGCGACGGGCAGCGAGACGTCGGCGCCGCACACACCGCTCACGCCCCACACGCCGCACACGCCCCACACGCCCCACACGCCCCTCACGCCCGGCTCGGCGCTGTCCCCCCTGTACTCGGCGCAGGCGCACGCGCGCCCTGGTCCGCACCACAACAACCAACTGCTCAGGGTGAGCACATTTATATCTATTGCTTATGCCGGCTTGCGTATTAGTTGTAATAGTGATACTGAGTAGACTTCAATCCCCGAGAAGTCACGCGAAAATCAATCCAATGACGAATAATAAACAAAAATAAAATATGTGAAAACGTGTGGTAAACTGCCCTATCTTACTTTCTGTTGTAGAGGTCTTTTCTTTTGCCAGTCTATTTTTCACTTATGGTATATTATAGATAACTTTTCCATTTTTAGATATTAAATGACAAATCTGATGAAGACGGAGAAGATAGTAGAAGGAATTCGACGGACAGCGGGCGTGGGTCTTCGCAGACCAGCGTCCTCTCGCAACTGCTCTCAAATACCAACAGCCCATCCAGTAATGGTCGGTCGCAAGAGGGCGGCGATATGTATATGGATAGAATTGCTGGCATGAAACGGAAATTTGAAGAATCTAAGGCTTCACCAAATAACACTAAGAGAGCTACACCTGAAAATCAGCAGGTTCGTACCTAAACACCCTATTTTACCATGGAATTCTTAGAAAGAAGCTGCGAGATTAATTTTTATTAAAGAATCTCAAGAGCAGTTTAAGCTACTTCGACATTACTTACAAATTAGTCTCAGAGAAATTGGGGTTACTCATTTTAAAACTTATTTATTATTTAAACTAAAAATTTGCCTTGTAATATCAAGTCGTTTTGTACAGAACAATATGTCTGTCTTTAGAAAAAAGGCATAAAATAATACCTTAATTCTAATCTTAACATTAGGTGTCATCGAGCGCTGCGAATGCCAGTACGGCCACTTCCATAACGACGTCGAGTATCAACAGCGCGGCCACCAGTAGCGGCATGAGCCAACTGTGCCAGAAAAACCAGATATTGGTATCCCTGCTAGCGCGGCAGCAGACCACGCCGCCCACACCTCTGCCGCTTCCCAACCCCATCATGCGGTACCCAACGCGGGCGCGACCGCCGCAGCCGCAACCGCAGCACCCGCAGCCGCAGCCGCACCCTCACCACCAGCTCCAACAGTTGCGCTCCTTCCATCACGCGCTCTCTAACATCAGGTGTGTGATCGAGAATTCATTTATTTTATATCAAATCAGTACGGCGGTGTCACTTGATAAACTTACATATCACTTTTTGACTACTAAGTATACAATATAAGATATAATATGGTGGTAGTAACTAAGCTATTTCAGCACTAAGGACCAATGCTGTCCACCCGTGTCCTTGAATAGATGACGTCACTGTCCAAGAGCACGTTGAATGCATCAATAAACGCGTTATAGGTGCCATAGTTTGGGAGACAGTTTGGGACCACGAACCATTTTTTTCCCTGTGGGCGAAGGTTGTTGGATTTTGGGGCACGTATACGACACAGTTGGTCATGAATTTCTGGAGCATCGACGTCAAAATGTCCTATATATGTCCGGTTTTGTTTTTTACTGAGCATTGGCTGATGAGTGGTTAAGAATGTAGAATATTACTCACATGTTCTTCCTTACCTAAAGTAACATATTTCGTGACTATATTACTTTAAAGTTGTGCAACCGATCACATTGGCTTTTCCATTTGCAAATTAATGTAAATAGAAACCAAATTCGTGAGGGACTTTAGATTTTAAATAGACAAATGACTTGGTTATGATTCCATATAAGTAAGTGCTTCATTATGGACTGATCTTTAAAGTTTTATTCATTTTATAATAGCTGTGCCCACGACTTGATGCGAGTATTTTATCTGCGTGGACTTTGACTCAACTAATGTTGTATATTAAAAGTTGCCACTGAAAGAAGTACAAACCAAACTAATAATCGATATTTTAAAATAAAAGCAAATCATTTCCTAATCCAAATCTGTAAAAATGTGCAAATAAAAGAATTGCGCTTCAGATAAGAATAGCGTCGCTACAACTCAATCAGATGCTGTGCGAAAGGATAACAAATCAGTAAACATGATTATAATAAGATAGTAATGTCTTAATTTTGAGAAGTCTGTTAAAAGTCGGTGGTCTTAATAACTTCTACTAAAGAATATCTATGATGGTATATTACATTGATATTTAGAATTGAAACAATTGTCTTGCATAGGTTTGCAAATGTTGGAAAACTGAAAGAACTTTCAGATCATAGAAGGCTTTACTGTCAATTCGCAGTAATCGAGGGAGCAATGTCAACGGCGGCGCTGGGCCTGTTTCCTCGGCTTCGAGCGTGGAGTGTACGCCCATGCAAACGTCGCAAGCCGGGCTCGGAGCGCAAAGCCACCTCCAAATGGTACTGCAAGGTGGCTCACGAGCTACATACAACCCTGCTTCAGCGCCGCCGCTCTATGCCACAGCTAGTACCCACCATTCCTACAATCAGTGAGTTTTTTGTTTTATTTTTCGCCAAAGGTATATTTATAGTGGTTGCTCCCCAAACTGCCATACCCATCTTTTCAACATTATCAACAGATCGACATCCACAGCTGGACATATAGGTCTTTTGTAGAGAGTTGCAATGTCCACGGTCTTAGACCGCTTGTATCCAGCGACTCCCTGCGACTCTCTTACTTGCCCATCTTTTACTTGATCCAAATCAAGTGCTAATTTGTTGTAGAATAAAAAAAAATTGATATGTTTCCTGTAGGAATCTTCATTCTCTATTTTAGTTGTTTAAAAAAACACCTGAAGAGGAATTATATAAATGCTATGAATCTAAGTGCATATTTAATTATCTCTATCTAGCTTGGAACACATGACACCTTCATCCAATCTTGCAGTTCCCAATTACCCTGTAAGAGATGGAATGGTATATAGAATATGCTACTTCCTGTATAATCTAGTACCTCTCCGTGGAAGACATTTACCCAATTCCAAATAACAACAATTTATGCATAGGATTGGGTTATGCACTTGGTCAATTAAATAATTGAGTTACATTTTTATTTTTGTTTAGTGATACAAACAATGCACCTTATTTTATTGCAGAAACATAACAGGCATACACTTCTAATTTAATTTAAATTATTGTACACCTTCAAAGGGCTGCACCACAGAATTAACAAATATTTCATCGTGTATTTGTATTGGCTTAGGACAACAACACCGTCTGAGCTTAGGCTTATCGGAGCTCGTTTACAGGAGCGGCAACTCGAGGACGCAGGGTGGGTCGGGCGACAGCGAGGTGCCCAGTGATCAGGCATTGTCGGACATCTTGGACGAAGTCATCGAGAATATGCCATATGCCGACCGATCCGCTCCCGAAGTCAGCGTTCTTATGGACCTGGAGAGCCATCGGCAATTATTACGTTCAGACGTTGTGAGTTTCAAGCGATGCATTCAAAATTTACTAATCTTCTTAATCAAAGTATATTTGCATATGTTTCTATAAAATATAACCGTTTCAGGGTGCGAAAGAGAAGAACGATGTGATTAATGCGATAACACAAAGTCTAATGCAGTGTGAAACTGCAACCAAAAGCCCAGTGTCTTCAAGTCCCGGCGCTCCGCCCGTTTATCCCGTTCAAAGTCTAGTAAGTTTTGAACTATTCTGTCACCGTCATTTAATCATTTCCGTGTACAATTTCTAGACTGGAGAATAAATCAACTTAGTTCAAAAATACTTGTACAATTTAAGTACACATTGGTGCAAACAAATCCTGAAACTAAATTCTACTGGCAGGTCTTAAAGTAATGCCAACTCGTTCACTACATTATATGTGGAAAGGGATAACAACTGTGCTAACACAATATGTACCTATGATTATTTCAAAATACCTTTTGATAGTTGTCCTAATATATTGAACGAGGTAAATGTCATCCCTAACGAAACAGAACGATATTTAAAAATTGTAAAATCCATAGGGTGAGCTATGTGGCTATTTTTGATGAATTTTTTATAATTTTTATTTTTGATTTTTGATGATATTTTTCTTAAATAATTTATTCAGGTGTCTAATATATATTATTAGAAGTGACTAGCTGATATTGTTTATAATCTAAGATAGTAGGTAATAATAAAATAAACACGGGTAATGCCCTTGCTGTCATAGCGCTTTTTTAAAGCAAAAACCGGATGCGAAATATTTGTGGAATTATGAAGAATACTGGATAACGATAATACTTGGAAAGATATACCATGTGCTGCATATCACCCCATTTCCAATTTGTATATTCAAAAAAATTGTGTTTCAATGGCGGCTTGATGACTTGCTATGAAAATTATATCAGCGGCGCGGAAGTACTATGTAGTAGTTGTATAGGTACTATAACTATGAGTTGTGTTCAGGGAACGTGTACAATGAGTGGCGGTAGTGTCGGCGGTGCGCTGTACAGCATGGTCGCCCGCACCGATCAAGACCCGGTGCGCGCGCGGGCCATCTCGGAACAGCGGGCGCGTTTGCTACAGATGCAGCGTTTACAGCAGTTGCACGTATCACCAGAGGTTCGTAGTCATCATGATCAACCCATTCCTAGCTCACTACAGAGCACGCGTCTCCGTCTCGGATATGCAGACTTCACACGCCTTTGAGAACATTGTGGAGAATTCTAGGGCGTGCAGGTTTCCTCACGATGTTTTCCTTCACGCACGTCGAAGCAAGTGATATTTTAATTGTTTAAAAACGCACATAACTCCAAAAAGTTAGAGGTGCGTGCCCGGGTTCGAACCTCCGAGGTTCGTAGTATATTTACGGAATAAAAAAATAAAATAAGAACTTCAATAAATAATTCAAATTATTTATTGATGTTCTTATTTTATTTATCAAATTACATTTATTTAATATGATCTGAACATTCATCTAACAGTCTTGTAGTATTAAATAGAAGCAGAAGTCTTAGTCTTAGCCCCTAGCCCATGATATACAAGGTAATACACATTTAGCCTTATTTGCTATAATCAATACGGTACAGTGCAATGTATAATTTCTTAAATTCTTATACAACACACTGTTGTTCTTCCAAAAATGCGATTTTGTCACTCAGAAATTGAACGTTGACGAGTCAATATTTGAGGGTAAGCTCAGTGTCGAAGCCAAACATGCGTTGAGAGCGTATTTTGGAAGATTAGTATGGTGTGGAGTAAGGATTGACGAAATTATTAATTACACTGCAGATTTGCATATTTTGCGTGGAATCTAGCAAGTTAACTCCACAGCTAAATTGTAAAGAATTTAATTGCTTACATGTGTAATTACTCGTTGATAGAGTTTAACTGCGGAAAAACCTGTCTACAATAGTTTTTTCACTTACTTTAATGTAGTTAACATTGCGAGCATGACTTATTTAATTTTATTAGTTAAGTAATTTTACATTAAAGAGGAATGTGCAGCACTCCGATAATTGACGACACTATAGAGCGCTTAATAATTATACCTTAAGCAATGTTATATATGAATAAATAAATGAAATAAGGTTTATGAATAGTAGCGTACGACGCAGTTATTAGACGTTCTTTATAAGCCTAATAAAAAAATACTCAGAGTCACCGCAATGCCAAATAAAGTTATTCTTCTGTGCTCGGAATAACTGTGATCAAACAGAGAAAGAAAATATTATCACAGACGTAATATTACACAGGTTCTATTTCTATATTCCCACAACAATTTGTCTGTGTAATAGGATTTTCCAAATAAACTATTGAAAATATTATAGAATCAAATGTTATCATTACTAGGCTTTTGGTGTTCTTCTAGTCCAGTCATTGTACCTTTGTATGTCAAAGTGTAAATAAAAAGATACATAATATGTATCACTTTATTGCACAAGAATTCGTTACGAATAATACAAAGTAATATTTTACCTAATATGTAAATGTAAATGATTACCTACTGTTGCTCTATTAGATTGAAATTGATTCTCTAGCCAAAGTATTTGTTCTGTAGTTTGAAATGATTAAGCGACCTTGGGTCATTTGAAGACTGTTTTTTGTGTCGACGGATTGCCAATAAAATATGATTCACTTGCCTTTTTCGTGTTTCCGCTTCATAGCTAAGTCTGTATGCCATCCGTTATGCTGGTTCTTGTACGGATATGTAAGACACGGACCTATATTGTGTTTAAATGAATTGCCTATAAAATTTATTTCTTTGTTTCTTTCGATCATACATTCCGAGAATGCCGGGTCAAACGTCAATGTGAATCTGTAAACAAATTCATTTTATTACTCACTTGATCGGATACTATATTATTATGTATTTGATATGTGAGTTCATTTACGTACAAAAGATTTTGATATAATACATATGATGTCGTATCACCTAACATCTCTAGGTGAACTTTTACTCAATCGCTGGCAAAAGTTAGGGAACCAGTGACAAACCTTTTTTTAACATTGCGCAAATAACACAACACAAGCCTGAAACTGGAATTTACAGCTTATTTTGTAACCATGACTTATATAATGGCTCAAGAGTTCAGGAAGCAGTTTTTATTTCCATTTTAAATCTCCCACTATTTACTATTAAAAATATTTATTATAATATTTACTAATAAAAATATTATTCCTTTTTTTAAGAGTTTCAATCGTGTAAAACAAGTCTTATTCTATTCTTTAGGCGGCCGAACAACCGCAGGCGGATCTCGGCTCAACGATCAACGCTTTGGTTTCCGAGACACCCCCAAACGTGGCCCTAACGCGAACTGACTTCCATCACCTTTATCATCAGTCAAGTGAGTTTATTCATGGTTTCTTCCCCTTGATTTTCTTGAGAGATATTGGTGTTACTCATTTTATACATTGATTTTTGTTTTACAGATCAAATGGGTCCAAATTATGGTACAAATAAAATTCAGCCTCCTCAACAAAATCCAATGCTCAGTCGGCAACTTTGTGTAAGTGTGACATTGTTTTTATTAATAGTACTTTTTTATTGCAAATGACTCGATCAATAAACGGATTAATAATTAGTCATCTGTTTAATAGGACTGCGATAACCAACATGGCCTATGTTATCAGAGTTAGAAATATTCTCGCATCTCGAATGCGTTCCTTATCAACTTATGTTATTTCACCCAATGGTGTAGAGTAACTCAAAAAACGCTATCAAAATATCACATGTTTATGATGATCTGACAAATAGATTTCCATGTTACAGGGTGGAGGTGCAGGCAGCGCGGGTGGATACGCGGCTGCCCTCCACACGCCCGTTGCGCCGCAGCCTTATCACCGTGCGCCGCGCCCGCTTCACGGTATGTCCGAATGCGAACTATGCGACACGCACACATACACAAGACACAACACACGAACACAATGATCTTCTTGCGAACGTCACAAATCAAGTAGTCGGATCTGGTATGAGGCATTTGGCTATAGACTGCACCAAAGCGGATCTCTGTATTTATCTGTGCAGACCGACATGTTGCAACTACCGGTTGGTTGGACTACTTTGCGCATACTGTAACAGATAGGATTCTGCATAGGATGGCAGCGCCTTCAACCTATACTTAATTGTGATTTTTGATAACTCGGCGAAATAAAATAAATTAACACTTTTTGATTTGATCAAATTAATATTATCACTTGCATATAATAAATATCATTTGAGATACTTAGCCAACTGCACTAAGTCATGTTGCCAGGCAT
This sequence comes from Lasiommata megera, assembly GCA_928268935.1. Classification (NCBI taxonomy): domain Eukaryota; kingdom Metazoa; phylum Arthropoda; class Insecta; order Lepidoptera; family Nymphalidae; genus Lasiommata; species Lasiommata megera. The sequence goes on from OV743309.1 coordinate 10,136,253, forward strand.
CTTTAAAAAAAAACATTTTGTAATGGTAACAGCCATAGCAGTTGTATTTTATTTTTAAACCACAATCTTTATTTTCTGTTGTAGCCAAGTTTTTGATTGGGCATCGCAAATAATTCCTAGCTAATATATATACTGCGTTAATCAGGCTGGAAAAACGCTAACAGGCATACATATTTAAAAAAAACTTTGTTCTTTGCTGAATTTTGTCATTTATGGTCTTAATAAATCCAGTTAAAGGAATATGTATCTCTAGATTGTTATTTCCATATTTATTACTGCAATTGCAATTGAATTTGCCAGTTCTACTTCTCGAATTGTATGTTGTTTTTAATTCAAAATATCCTAATTAATCCGCTGGTTCATTTAATATATGTAGGAATGTCAATATCGTGCCTGCTTGATTCGGAAGTTTAGTTTAGAAAGATGCACTAGTTTTTTGTTATCATACTTTTATTACCCACTAAAAACACCATACCGGCTATTCAACGATTCCATAATGTTCCCAACTACATAAAAAAAAGTGTTATTTATTTCTTATATAGGCAGGCGAACTCATTTGATTTATTTTAAAGATTCGAACGAATATTATTGTTTTAGTCTCCCCATGATACTGTAGATATAATTAAAGGTATGTATTTTAATCAAATCGTCATGAAAACATAGTTTGTAAGTTTAATAATTATTCAGTCTGATCCAAGGTTTATGGTCTGCTTATGTATATTTAAATTATAATACTAATTTATATTTAGGTAGATATAGATAATATTATTCTATTCTTAATTTTTTTTCAATTTGAAGCATGATATTGTCAGGTCTATTAGGAGATCTTTTAGCATGCCCTGTAGTTCTTTTAAGTAAGATACTATGTAATTTATACAAGATACAGTTTTCGATCCTAAAGAATAAACTAATTGCATGAGTAAAATATTTGCTTCATTATTCGGCAATCGACCTTAACGCGATGGGTAGAGATAGCGAATTAGATAGTCGAGCTTTTCGAAAATTCGCATGTTCTCGTAGCGGCTGAATACCAAATTTCATTAGGGGGCGGCCTCGTCACAATGTCAACGCGAAACGTCGTGAGCTCGTTGCGCTCTTCGCTGCCGGTTCAAAATGGCAATCAGTAGGTAGGTTTCGATACCGCGTCTCTCAACCGGTACTATATGAGGCGTGTGTGGCAGTGGGCGGCTACTATGAGGAGGGAGAGGCGGGCGCGGGCGCTTACTGCGGCGAATTTGCGCGGCGCGTGCCGCATCCAGCGCACACGCCGCATCCGCCGCATCCGCCGCATCCGCCGCACCCGCCGCATCCGCCGCATCCACCGCACACCCCGCATCCCTCGCATACCTCGCATTCTACGCCGCACAACCATCAGCTCTCATGTAAGTAACCACCGCGATGGTTTACGTAGATAATTAATTTACCGATCTAAGAGTGAACTTTAATCAGATCGTGACGCGAAATTAAACTAATATCTAATCAGATTAATACTTAATAACTAATTTGGTTTGTTTTTATATATCTAATGAATTTAATCACCGACTCTTCACACCTCCGCAACGCACGACTGCCGAGAGATACCGAGGTAATCAGTAGATCGCTTAAAAATTCCGCCAGCCGTCGGTCGTGCATGATATCGAATATTTTTCCGCCGAATCTACTTTCGCTTCTATTAATAACTTCTTTATATATTATAGCGTTACTGGACAACGTCTATGTTCATTAGCATTGTACTTCTAATACTATTTGGATCAGTCTGGCGCTCTTCTTGTCGACAGCTCGTGTGCAGCTTCTGATGTTGATTTGTGTGTTTTATGTGCAGGTGGTGTTGGCGGGGTGAGTGGCATGGGTGGCGTGGGTGGCGTGGTCGGTGGCGGAGCGACGGGCGCTGTGGGCGGCGGCACGTCGGAGTACGTGCGCAATGAACTGCGCGCCGTAGTGGGCGCTCGCTCAGCGCGCCCCGACATACACACGCTGCACGCGCCCGAAATCGACCCACTGCTCAACTTCGACATGGCCGCGCCTGGTTAGTATCAACATACAATTTCAATATCCAGGCGTACTACTCCTAGAGAAAACTCGACTAATGATTCGTGGAGCGGAAACGGTGTCGTTAATCGCCTTTAACTAAGAATTAGTTGATAAATAAAATTGCGTTCTTGGATTTTAATCCGCTGAAATTATCATTGGTTTTTTTATACAGGATCCCAAACATGAAAATACTTATACCAATAAAATATTTTCTTTAAGCGACAACACTGATATAAAAAGGTTTCAAAAGGTTTCGATCATGTTGGATGCTAGTGGCCGTCGAATGTATAAATTATCTAAAAGCATACTAATTTCGGACAGTGGACATTTTAGATAAAAAACAAAGATGAGACATTGTCAGTCTGAATGTTGGCCACTGGCAATGTATCCGTGTGTACGTACGTAGGTGGCGGCGGTGTGGTGGGGGGCCGCGGCGCCTCGGCGACGGCGAACTCGTGGGAGTCGCAACAGAGCACGCCGGTAAGCCTGGGACGCGACCAGTGAAACCAAACCATCTAGTCACTTTTACACTACTTCTGTATCGGTTTTCATTATTTTTCGTAGACTACATCTCTGATTATTACGTATTGAGTCTGCTCTGCTGCGTGTGTTGTCGAGTCAATCATCTTGATTAATTAGAGGCTGATTGAAAGAAATGTGCCAATTATATTTTTAACTGGATGACTTTGATATTTATGCATTTTCGCCCGCTTAGATTTTTTCCAGTGAACACTGTATAAATATCGTCAGAGTCATTGACGTAGACATTTGTAAAAATATCGAATTGAACGGAATCGATTAATAATAATGAATTGTTTTGTTAGTTGGTGCATTCCTGAGATTATTTCCAATAAAGCTTATGTGATGTGATGTCTAATAAATGATTTCGTAGAGGATATTATTTAATAATTACATAATTTGCATTTAAGACTACTATCTTTAGATATATGAAATTCATGAGAACATGAATTAAATTCATCGCTTCTAGGTTTTCTCGTACCTGTGATATTTCAGCTTTTTAAAGAAAAATGGGGTAATTCGCATGCGCAAGCGGTATAATTTATGGTGACGGTTATTCGTAAAGTGTAGTGTACTTATTATGGAAACGTTTTTGCAATTAGATTGCTTTTTTTTATGCTTGTACGATGTTGTTGCATACGAATTATTTCGTTTATCGAGTGGCAAACTTTAAACCATTAAAATGAGTGCATGAAAATTCTTTTACTTCCAGCTAAAAGTGAGGTGTGATCAAAACGTTTCTTGTCAATCATTAAAAAAAAAACAATGGAGTAGCAATACTTTAGTTTGATCAAAACAACATAAAAAAGCTAAAATAAATCTTATCTGTCAAAATAGGCAGTGATAATAACTTTAAAAGTGGGTATGAGATAGAGTCTCCTCTTGTCTGCTTATCTTAAATTTACAAATATTGTTTCTACTGTTTTGAAGTAGGAATACGGAATTATATTGGTTCTTTGTCAAGTTAAGTGGAGACGTGCATTTCTTATCTTCTATCTTTCTGACCAAGTAGATCTGTGACTTGTTACTGGTTGGGCCTTTGTAATTTCTTTTGCATTGAACAGCATTAGAGAACCGGTTATAATTTGCTCAATCGTAAGCGTGGTTTTACAGTGACGCTTACTGTCCGCGCGGGTGGTAAGCGCGCGGATGACCCGCTCGAAACTAAAAACTAGTTTAAAGCTAGTCGCGCGGTTAGCCGCCTCGTACAGTCGTGATCGGTTTGCCGGCTCATACAGTCGTGATGAGACTTCTCGTATTTATTATACTATATTACTTATGGAAAAAAAGGCAACGACGACGACGTATACAAGTACATCCTTACAATGCCACTAGATTGCTGAGAGGCGCGTTCTCTACATCGTTTGCGGATTTAAGAGAACATAGTGACAAGTTCTTTAAACATTTTCGTCTGTCTATAACAACATTTAATGAATTACTCTGCAAGATAGAACATAATTTAAAAAGATCAAGTTTACGTCGAGCACCTATAGAACCAGTTGAAAAGTTGGCGATTACCTTAAGGTAAGTGGCATGAAAAATACTATTTAATTTTTAGTAATTACTTTATTTAGAAAATTTAAACAATCAAAAAAACAAAACTCGTTGAAATGTAATTAATAGAAATTGTCGTTTTCTGATGCAATATTTGGAAAGTGCTGTATTTCTTCACAGCTTTGCTGAACAGAATTATTGACTGTTGAATGAGGATCATATTGATTTGCTGTTTGATAGCCTTGCTGAGTGGTGGTACTAGACATTGATTCGTTGACTGGTAGCGTTTGGTTTGAAAAATATGATGAATTGGTTGCACACATTACAGAAGAATTAGAATCATTTTCTGGTGACATGACGGTGTAATATTGACTTGCTGATTGATAACCTCGTTGCGTAGTAGTATCATTAGAATGATTGGTTGTTGATGTTGTAGTAGAATTTGAGTTATGTTCTGGTGACAAGATGTTGGACGTCGACGTAGTGCCACTTGAAGTTGGCGCGGAGAGATCCATGGCGATTTGCAATACTTTGGAACGAAATAATAGTTTTTTATAACTGTTAAAAGATTTTAGTATTGGACCTAGAGAATTAAAAAATGACAAATCGTCAGAGCTTATGTCTGGCATATTTTTGTCTAACAAATCTACCAACTTTTTCTCAAACGCGGAGTTCTCTTGTACCCGTTCATGTTTCCTCTTCCGAGTCCATGTTGGTTTATCTTGGTCAGCCACCGGAGTAGAACTGTTTTGAGAAGAGCCAGAAATTTCGTCGTTATTTACTACGTGAGCTATTGTTTCAGATGAACTTGATTGTTCATTAATGTTGTACATAGATTCTGAAACTTCGTTTTCAGTGATACGATCAAGAAAGTTTAATTCTTTGAAATAAATGTATTTTGTAACGGTTTTTGCCCCGCTACCAGATGGTGCTTTTTTCATATTAGCTTTGGTTTTGAAATATCCATCTCTTGCAGATTTCCATCTTTGACGTAAAAGCTTATCTGAAACAAAAAAAAATTGGCAAAAATAATATTTTGTGTATCACGCCTTCTCACTTGTACTTTTTATGAATCCTTTCCTACTTGGAACTTTCTACTAGTTCTAATAATTATATATATTTTTTTCAGATTCTTAGCTACTGGGAACACTTACTCCGATCTACATGTCACATACAGAATGGGCGTTACTACTATAAGCAAAATCGTCAAGGAAGTTTGCTGTGAGATATGGGAAAAACTACGCGAAGAATGCATTCCTCAACCGACAACGCAAATGTGGCAACGTATTAGTGCAGAGTTTGAGATGTATGCAAACTTTCCTAACTGTTGTGGGGCAATAGATGGTAAACATATACGCATAGTTAATCCCGCAGGTGGAGGGTCAATGTTTTACAATTACAAACATTTTTATTCTATTGTCCTTCTGGCAATGTGCGATGCCAACTATTGCTTTACTTATGTCAACATTGGTTCTTGTGGGAAAAACTCTGATTCCACCATATTCCAAAACAGTGTACTATTTCAACAGTTAGAAAGAAATAATTTAAGGTTACCGGCTCCAAAGTACCTGCAAGGATCTAATATTGTGGCACCTCATATAATAATTGGTGATGGTGCATTTGGCATATCGAACTATGTGATGAAACCTTATCTTCGAAATGATATGAGCCACAAACAGAAGATATTCAATTACCGTCTAAGCCGTGCCAGAAGGTACATAGAATGTACATTTGGAATATTATCAAACAAGTTTAGAGTGTTTCACACTCCAATGAACGTGAGCTTCTCCAACGCAAAAACTATAGTTAAAGCTTGTTGCGTATTACACAATTTTATCAGAGTGCGAGACGGCTACAATGGAAATGACTTATTAAGCATTAGTGGTTTGATTGACATGAATCTTCAGCCAGTTTCTAGAACAGGAAACACACTACGCGAAGTGTTTGCCGATTACTTTATATCGCCTGCTGGCAGTGTTTCGTGGCAAGACAGACAAATATTCTAGAGGTACCTACCTAGTACCTATTTGAAAGAACTTATTAGTGGAATTGAATTCATTGTCGTCCTTTCAAGTATAGACTATAGTGATGATTCATAGTCATTTATGACTAATCTAATGTGTTTTTTCTGCAAGTAAACCGTTGAAGAGTGTTCAAATCATCAAAAATCCACAATCTTATTTTTAAATCCATAAAGATAGTGCTCCAACAAGTAAAATTGATCAATTTACCTTATCTTACCCTACATATCGATTGAAATCTTACCCTACATATGTTTAACGACGACTTTTATACCAACATAATATAAATTTTATATTATAAATGTAATTGATAAAAATACAAATTTTATAAACATACCTTTGTCTTTCTTTATGTAATTTTCTCCAAAGATTGCTTCTCCAACTTCTTCCCAAGCCTTATTTTTTGCGTCTTTGTTTTTGTATAATTCGTTCGATGGATCCCACAGCAACGGTCGAAAGCGAACTTCTTCAATCAATCGACCCGTATCGATATAATTCGCATTCATTTTGGCGACGACGGTACGCATGCGCGCGTCCGACCGGCGAGACTGTGCAACGCACACTGAACACAATGACTCCTCGCCCGCACGCGGTTGAAAAGCGCGGCTGAATTGCCGTCAACGCGGGCCATCCGCGTGACTATGTAATGATCCATGAGACGCAAAGCTCGTGGCCCGCGACGCTTACCAACTGCGCTGGCGAAAGCGTCACTGTAAAACCACACTAAGTACTGGAGTGACTATATCGATACGACGGTATATACGGTATATGGTCGGATCTTTTAGGTACCTAGATTTGTTGAACCTCAGAAATCCGCGTTCAATAGACAATCGTTACGTTATTGCCTACAACCAAACAAACCAACCAAAACAAAAGTGCAAACAATGGTGCTAATTCAACAGCATTGTTATGCAGTAAAGGTTTTTTTTATCCCTGAGCTGTTTATGGCCTCAAATCTGACATGTATTAAGCCTTTATGGTTGTAATGCACCGTTTAAAGAAATATACACAGCGACCAAGCTGCCTTATTTTCTTTAACATACTCTCCAGTAACCCTAACGCTGGAAAATGCGTTTACGCATCTCCTCCGGGTATGTGTGACTCCGGCGGCCAGACTAGCGACCAGAATACTCACTAAAACCCAGCAATGCTCACTGTGGCTGGGTCAAGGGAACGCTCGCGCACTCGACCGCAACCCAGTTAGCAGCGTCCGCGAGTACTAGGAAACCCTACTGTATTCATTACTTTCATTAAATATAACCTTTAAATTACAAACATTAATTAAAAAAATAAAGGATATTGTTATGCATTGAAGTTTTTTTTTTTTTTTTTAGTATTGACTTTTTCGTTATATAGTGAATATTTTGATCTATCCTCGCTACACATATTATTATTAAAAATATTTTTAAAAAACGTTTAGTGTACTACAAGATGCCCCAGTATTTTGTGCGCGCGTAAGATATTATTCGCAGTAAATCATTTCTAATAAACTTGATTTATCTTCGAAAAGCAGCTTGTTCGTGGCACGAAGTTACACTTTAGATTATTTTATTTCATTGTACTAAAACAATCACCCCCGTAGTGGTATTATTTATATTTAACAGTTCGATAGATGTTGAATAATATAAGGCATCTATGTTGCTTCGATACTGGATTCTTCTTCTTAATTCCATAAATTTTAGTAAATCGAACATCAACAGGGGAGCTTTTCAAGCTATCTTATTTGACCTTAACTTAGTAAATGCTGCTTAATTCGAATCTGTGATGAATTATGGGAAAAAAATGGATCTGACTTTTTGACAGACATGAAAAATAAAGTTGCTTAAACGAAAAAAAAACGATAAAAAATTGCCTAAAAACACCGTGTTTGATTATTTTATTGAATATTACCTTCCATAAGATGTCCACGCTCGCATCTATTTCGTGTATCGAAACATTGCAACCCTGATGTAAAATGGAACTTGTATGTCTTTATTTAAAGTTCAAATTCGTACTTATAATCTGCAAGTATATAATAAAAGATATAATAAATATATAATAAAAGATAGAAGAAATACTATTTACGTATTTCATAATTAAAACAGAAAGGCAAAATGTTATCTTTACTCAGATATAAAATTGTTATTGAATCTTTATGTTGAAAGATGTATTATACGTCCTATAGTTTATGTCCTTATGTTTTCTACGGATGAAGGCAGAGATCGCCTATAAGTAATTATATAGGCCATCTTTTATATTCTGCTTCTTCATATTATATGATAAAAATAAATAAATTTCAAATTACTTATTATAGTGTACCGATACCCGAAAACCACTTCACGATTGCAAGCGTGCGAATCTTATATACATAGTACCGTCCGCTATTGTGCCTTACTTAGTTTGTGTGCTTGGTGTCGACAGAGTACTACGGAGGAGGTCTCGGTGGCGGCGGGGGCGGCGGGCGGTGATGAGACTGGCGCAGCGGGGGTCGCGGGGGCGGCGGGGGCGCCGGGCGCGCCCGCTAAGGCTTCGCTGCTGCAGAAGCTACTGTCGCAGTGACCGCGGCCCGGGTCCTACTTTGCATTTATCCCGCCCGAGGCTTCCCCGGCTGCGGGCTCGCGAGCGCTACCTCTGCGGCTGTAAATCTCACTCGCTCCGTGAGTGACGTAGTACACGTATTTATAGAGCGTCTCTATGTGGATAGTAGTACGATAGTCTAGTAGTGCTAGTGATATTTTCGAGTAATTGGAGATCGATCGATCGTATGTATCCTTTGGGTTCTTTGAGAACTCTGTTTGTCATACGAGTCGTAGATATATGTATCTATGTATAGTTTTTAATGTGGTCCGATGAGGAGTACGACGGTAGCTTCCTGTAAGGGAATAAAAAATATGTGATTCGCTATATGATTGGCGCATACGCCTAGTTTACATACGTTATATACAATAGTGACATACCGCGTGCAATATTGTATAGAAATAAACATTTTTTTTTGGCGTTGTGAACGTTCTGTATTATAGTGTGAAAGTCAGATGTTACCTGTTATGACAAAGTTAAGTTGTACTGTAGTATTCGATGGGGCGTATGTATGAATTTTTACCCGGTGCTATAGTCATCGGAAATAATAACGAACATGTTTCATTGTAAGAGACGTTCGTCAAGCCTACTTTTATATTCTTCAAAATAATTTCTCGAAAATAATATTTTAAGAATTGTCTTATGTCACACACTCCCGAGGAGTATAGAGTCGGGTAAATAAATATGTAAATAACGTGTTGTTAAATTATAGCAATTACTTTGTGTAAATATTTTGTTAAATCTATCATTGTGTTTCTTTTATGATATATTAGTTTTTCTTGTAATATTAAAAAAAAATCCTTTATTGATTTTATTAAAGTTATTTTTCAACTTTACTATAATTTTACAAAATAATTTTATTTTTATTTTATTCACCTGTGTGGTCATTTTACTTCTGTTTTCGTTTGAACATTTCTGATGGAAACTACTTTAGGCAATCGTTCGCCTACCTGACCTCTCACATTAGTGTTAATGATGTGTGTGCCCTTATGATATTTGCAAAAAATATATTTATTGGCAAAAGCTATCCTTTTCGATTGTTACAAACAACCTTTCGAAATCAAATCCCTTGATTTTATAATAATAATGGTACTTGAAATACTCAACCATAACATCAATTTGAACAAAATTTAACTTTATATTTTGAAGTTTTTGGGATAAAAGTACTTTACGTTTAAGCTTTCGGATAAATAACACAGCATCATCTAAGAAACCAAAATAATATCAGTCACCTAATGCTAACCTTTTGAAAGAAATAAGGAATCGAATCCTTAGAATTGTAACACAATTGAAATTTTAATATTCTGGAACACTTACATCTGAAATCACACGTCATCTTAATAGTAAAATTATACAAAATTGGCTAGCTTCCACAAATTTCAAATTTCCAAGTTTGGTTCTGTTTTGTTATTTCATTATTGTCAATGTGATATTATGTAAACATTATAATATTTTTTATTTTAATCTTATTTTGTACTATATTTTCTCTATAAAATAATAACTACTAGTATGGACTGCGACGCGGAGAACCCTATAGACGGTAGATGTATGTTTCGTTGTTTATAAATGTTTCAATTATATTATGTATGCTCAATTGATGTGAAAAATATATCGAATGAAATGTTCACTTATAATGAAGTTCTCGCAAAAGTAAGGACAACATTGCAACGATTGCTATTGATAGGTTTAATTCCATAATCATTTTAATTAATGATAGGAAAGAAAAAAAGTTGCTATTTTTAAGAGCAAGGGGCAGCGAATGGCAGCCCCATAATTTAGTGTTTGAAGTTTGAGATATCGATGAGTGCGCTATGCTTTACTCATTACGATGTATGTTCACAACGTAAAAATACTAATTTATGAAGCTCTAATACCGACTACAGCGGTCCGCTGGTTTAGCAACGACGTATGCTGCCGCCCCAAGCTGGGTGACTATCAGTTACTCGCATAGTATATGAAGGTCGGCGGCTTCTTTCCAGCGACACAAATCGCCTCCGAAACTGCCGGCCTTTGTTTTGTAAGGTCGCGCCTGTCTGTCTGTTCTGACGCTGCCAAAGGTTTTCTTTTTTTCAATTTATGTCTTCTGTACACACCGACACAATCAGTAATGTGAATGTAACAGATTAAAAAAAAAGGTGTCGCGACGGGTAAAAATAAGAAAATGTAAAAATAACTTTTTTAATTAATATTTTTATACTATAGTGCAAAGCTAGATCGATGTTATAAGCTAAAACTATGGTAGAAACAAATTGGAAACACCACGCCCCATGCTTCGCTAAATACTTCCAGTCCAGTCAAATCGTGCTAACATTCGACATCACGTTAGACTTCTACTGGCCACTTGATTGACCATCTTTTAATGCATAAATCTTTATAATCTGCCGCTGGAATGGGACCCCTCTTTCGGTAACCCTAGCTTAGTGTCGATTGCTGATAGCTCGGATATTTCATGGGATTTATGTACTTTACAAAATAATACATACAGAAATGAAGGATATTAAGGTACTCTTAATTTTGAGAAAGGACGTCACGACTAGCTTCAGTTGTAACGTTGTGTGCCAGCATGGGGTAGGGTGTTGGATGTGTTTCTACTCTAAGAGGTATGTCCAATATTTAAGTACATAGTTTACTACAGAAACGACAACGAATCAACGAGACATGAGTTAAGCATTTTTGTAAAGATGCCGATGACAAAACTCTTTCTAGAGTTGGTTGGATATCTTCAAAATACATGAACTGTGTCAGGCATTGGGCAAAGTGCAATTACTTTACAGAAATGATGTTCATGACTCGATGCTTACATTATTATAAGTGTCACAAATATTGTGAATCGATTTCCACGCATGATTTGAAATACACATTGGAACAAAACATTATATGTAGGTATATAATCCGAAAAAAATAAATCTAAAAATAATAACGCCAAATCATTGCGTGGTGTTGCCATTTATTTTACAGCAGTGTAAATGTGCTAATTATATTATCCCAAAATGAAATTAGGCGTTAAGGTAAGTGTGTGGTCTCGACTCAGCGTTTTATGAATAAATATTAATAACGTCAATGTTATACGTCGTTTAATTAACTTGTAGCTTTATATTGTAACTTTGTGCACCAAATTATTGGTAAATGATAGTCATTTCTACTTATTACTGCAAATCAACGTTTTCACTTAAATAGTAACTTATTAAGTCAGTAAAATCATCTGACAGTTTTATTACTCTTATGAACCTCTTTCACAGGGCCAAAATTAATTTTATATGTATAATGCCGTTTGAAAACTATTCGATAACTAAAATTAATTGCGACTTTGTGGAAGAGCCTAATTCGCACAATATTATCATCATGTTTGAATTTTATGTGTAAACTCTAAAATAGTAATAATTTATGAATGTTTAAGTGAGACGTGTGATCTGGATAGTGTAGTATAAGAAATAACTCATTGAATACACCTGTTGCTTACGGGACCACAAAACATTGAACTTTACCGATACCCTGTTGAATATTTATAATGATGTTAAACAGTCGCTTTATATAAAAAAAAAACGAGTACCACGACGTTAAATCATATAATATATTCACATAGGTGTGTATGTGATAACAAAAAAAAACTGCTGTTAATAGTTTTTAATGTAGACAGTCCTTAACTCAATCTGCAAGATTTAGAGCGGCTTCTTTAAAATTATATACATACGAATAATTTGATGATCAGTCAGCTCAGTTATCAAGAGCTTAGCTCTAAGTCTTGCTTTCTTATTTTAAAATGACAACTCTCACATGCTTCATTGAAAATTCTGAATTCATTAATCATAAGCTAAATAATCAGCAAAACTCAAACTTTTAATACGAGTTTAATAATCTTGGCAACGTTGGTAAAATATTTTCTTGGGTTTAATACTATGATATAAAATTAACATTAGGGTTTTTTTCTTTAAGCTCATCTTTCTCTGTACATGTGTAGTCAGCAACTCTAGCGGAAATTTTATGAAACACAAAATCAAGATTTATCGTGAGAATTTTATTAAATAAGAGACACAAAATCAATCAATTCAAGTCAATTTACTGTAACATTCTTAAGGGTGTAAATAATCAACGCTGTCAAGATGTTCAAACGAAAGATATCTACCGTTAATTAATTATATTTCTTTGTATGTTATGGCTTGTGAAAGTTGATTAAGGGCAATTACTTAAATTATCTCTTTGGTACTTAACTAACATTGACTGTCTCCTTATGTTCAAGGCATAATAGCACATTTAGTAGTTTTGGTAATATTTCATTATTATAAAAAATAGTATATTCGTCTCATTTGGGACAGATCTCTATCGAAATACACTTCAACTTGGACATTACCGAAGTGCATAGACCACATTTTCCTTCACATAAAAATGATATAGAATACCGACCGTAGTTATAGCATGTAAACGTATATTGTGATGTTATTATAACCTACCTAAACAACGTACAAATAATAATGTAGGGTGTATCCATAAAATTATAAATAATGGAAATTGAAACGGTTAAATATTAATATTTTTATACCCTAAAGATACATAATTGACGTCTAATAGACTACTGGCCAATACAATTAATGACTCGTGAAAATAAAACCATCTTTTTAACAGTAATAATAGTGAGATGAAGCTTTACAATAACTAAAAAAAAACAAAACTAGCTATTTACAACTTCATTCCATTAAGAAGGTTACGAGGGGACAAGATGTGCCGGAGGGTCCGACTAGCGAATACCGATTCCGTAAAGTACAAGTGATGGCCTTGTTAGGTACACGAAAACGTAAAACAAATAGTTGAGAATTAGTGATTATGTATCATATTGAAAATATTGGAAGCATATTTATTGGATTGTTAGATTGAAGAGCATTAAATGCCGTCACATAGTTTTTGAAGTTCCGCTGCGGACGAAATGTACCCGAAGAAGGCTATATTTTTTACAGTTTTATATAGTGTACAAAGGAATAAAAGACTCGTTTTTCGACAACACGTCCATTGCACGGGTTAAAAAAAAATGGTTTTCCGAAATAACTCTGTAAAATGCGAAGCAGTAACGACGCATGTGTGCCTGATATTAAAAATAGAAGATATTTTTCAGTACCATCTTTATAAAGAGACTATGTAATTATATGTAATAGAAATAACATACGATTAATAAATTAATAGTTATAAAAGATTGATAACTTTCATAATGGGAATCTATTGTTTCTGTTGTAATTGTTACTGGCTAAACTTTATAAGGAACCATCTGTTGTCCTATAAAATATTCACAGCTACCACGAAAGCGAATCAAAATCGATTAAATTTTATATGAATAAACCGTTCGTAATATTTATCTATAGATTGGGTGACCAATTAATATATTTTGTAAGATTACATTGTTGTTATAATAAGAATGAAGTCTGGAGAAAGCCTAAAACCAATGGAGAATCTGGTCAAGGCTGAATAATGTATGGAATCCGGTCCTGGGGCCAATGCAAGCATGTCAGTAGAAAGTTCTTTATATGTACAAAAGTTACAGACGGCTAGTAAATAAACCGTCCTGGCGATTGTCATATAACCATAAAAGGGACATATAACCGTTCAATCGTCTACACACGTACAAGTACATTTTGGTTTAAAGTGTGCCTTCACAGGTGGAGCAAGCCCAATCTAAAGATTCATTCATTAAAAACTGGGTGGGTGTGATCCTTGTAAAATAATTTGGACTATCAGGAATAATAATGAGCTATGTTTATAACTGAACTATTCGCATATTATTTTCTAATCACATAGGAATATTTTGATGTTACCCTAGCTTTCCACAGTGGTTATGATTTGATATAGTGATTTGAAATTCATAGGTGATTGACAAAGTGATGATTTCAGTACATAGGAACTTTCTAATGAGGATAATGTTATTATTGGGTTCCAGGACCGTAGTTTGATATTCTTTGATTGGTGAATTTTAGTCTTCCAAAGTACACTAATTATGCCTACTGTTGTTGTACTTTTCACACAGATAATAATATTTCCAGTTACCAAAAATCTGAAATATCTTAATTTTATGCGTTGAACCGCTACAATAATATAATATCGAATTTAATCGATATTTGTATGTCAATTTCGTTATTTTTGTGATTATTCATATTTGTTAGGGTCTCGTGGTAACAACACCAATATTTTGATATAACGATTGGTAAAAAAAATAATCAACGAAAAATATTCCTAATAAAAATAATAGTTACATATTTTGATAAATGGACATTAAATTGTTGAATTGGGCTTATCGAATAAAATATAATTATAACTCATACGCAAATCGTCTATATTATATAGAACTTTAGAATAATGCAAACATCTCGGTGTAATGGGTTTATACCTCATTTTAATGTTCGTAACATTAAGGTCGTATTTGATATTAAAACTAAAAAGCTTATAAAAATCTTTAAAGTATCAACCCTCATTAATGTTTCTTTTTTTTTAAAGTACTGTTTTTATATATTTTATATTAGGCTGCTATTCGGATATATTATAGTAAGGTTTATGGTAATTTCAGAACTATTAGACATTATATTGAGTAAATCATATTTAAGAACTTGATAAAATTTTAAATAATGATGTTTGGTCAGATGATTGGAAATGTTATGTATAATTTGAAATTTTATGTAAAATGATCAAAGTAATCATTATTTTTGCAATAAGAAATTTGAGTTCCGTATCACAGAGTAAAATAAAAGACATCAAAATAATAGGGTCCAATGTTTCCATCCAATGCTACAGCAAGTTTACGAGTTGGACTATTATAGGAATGTGATAATAATTTGGCAAGGTTTATTTATTATGGTCTACTTACTCTGTGACCAGGGACTAATGAGAATAAATAAGAAAATTTTGTCAAAATTAATCGATGAAACATTGATGGGTACGGGAATCTTTGTTTCAAAGAGAAAACATAATTAGTATACCAACAAAAAATATTCATTTTATAACTTGAGAAATTTTGTTCTGCATATTTTAAATATAATATGCTGATATAGTTTTATGTGATTCCTCTGTAGATGATAACGTGTGATAATATATTTATAGTGAGATGACAGTTGCTAACACAACGAGGTAATTATACTCCCGTACAAAATTGATTTTATTTTTTGTATAAAATCGTGCCTCTTGTCTTGGCCTGTCGTCTGCGAACAGGGGTATTGTGTATATTTTTAGAGGTAAAAATTCAGTTTTGAGGGGCGACTTTGAACCTAATTATGTTTTTTCAACGATTAAGTGTTTAGGCCAACGGCAGAAAGGATTATAGCTAGAGTTTATTTCTACTATTGTAATTTTAAAAGCGAATGTGTTTGACACATCGTTACGGGTGGGTAATGATTTTCAGCTTTAAGAACTAAGTATATAATACCCCAGTCTTGAACAGACTCAAACTTCATTTAATGTTGAATAGAACTAACCTAGTCTTATCGTAAGCCGTAATCTTTTTTGCGGATGGCCGTTAAGTCTGTGTTATTAAGTTCTTCAAATGTTAGATTAGAGCTCTTTTGTGTTGCTGTGCATTTCTAAGCATTGTATGTATGTATGTTTATATGTTGTAAATAGCTAAACATATATTTTTACGACTAGAATACACAACCAAAGTTGTTATAAAAATATGGTTGATTAAATGATAAAATTGATATAGGTCGTTATGTTTATATTTTAGTGAACATTCAACTGTAGCCGCAGTTGTATGGGTACACCGGTGTCTCGTCAAAGCCTTTTTACATAACCGCCCTGATATTAGTAAAAACGAATTTATTGTTTGAGGTATGAAATTCGAATAATTCAAAACAGATATAAAAATTAATCTGTAAACTGATTATAGTATGAGTAGCTTACTGTTTTTGTTCCTAATAGCTTGCTCCAGAACTTTACCACGTTACGGTCATTGTCAATTAATGAAGCCGACATAAATGATTTACCTCTAAGGTAATCAGATTGTAATATTTTTATCCATTGACAAAGCAGGCGTTAAGAGTACATTATTTTTAAGTTGTATTTTTTTGTACATTTTAGATTCGAAAATATAATTATATCTAAATGATAAGTGGTTTTATTCATTGCCTAGTATTATAATTCTTATTTATTTTGCTGAATAAGTAAACAAGAAATAATTAAATTATAATTGAATTGCCGCGTTCATGGTATATTGTGTGGGTATTTTGATATTAATGGGGGTTCATTAGAGATACTTTTTTCTATACACTACAAGTTAGCCCTTGACTGCAATCTCAACTGATGGTAAGTGATGATGCAGTCTTAAGATGGTAGCGAGCTAACCTGTTAATTCCTGCTAACAGTATGGTAAACCCATACTACTAATTGCTTTCTACGCGACATTGTGCCGGAACGCTAAGTCACTTTGTAACACGATTTGTCAGTAGGGTAGTAACTAGCTAATAAAAATAGCTGGCAATAACATTATGATATTGCCAGCTAACTTATCACTAGTTTACTTTCACTTCTAATGTTCAGTGCGGTCAATATTTTTATGAACATACTTTAAATTTTCATATATATATTGGCTATGCACTGTCATCTATATATATGTATATAAAAGCGAAATACCACTCACTGATTATCACGAAATCTCAGGAACAGGAAGGTAGATTCCTTTTATGATGTAGGGGTCAGCTAAGAACCGGTTTTGAGAAAATAAAAACCCTAAGGGGTTGAAATGGGGGTTGAAAGCTTGTACGAAAGTCCTATATTTTTTAAAGTCGAATGTTACGAAAATTGTTGTTTGCTTGTGTCTCTTAGTGTCTATAATAATTATATATATATTTTTTGAAGAAGCTAAAGAAAGGTATAAGATTGCTAAAATAAACCTACAAACCCTTATTTTAAAATCAATAGGAGATAACTGGCAAAAAGTAAGCGACGAAGTAGACAAGGATGTCTGGGGTTTGGGTTACAAAATTGTAACAAAAAAGCTCCGTAGATTGCCGCCTGCCCCTATAAGTCTGAATAAAATACGTGAAATTGTGTCAGTTCTGTTTCCTGATCATGGGGAGTTCGCGAGGACCATAGTGAAATCTGATGAGGTTCCAAAGATTACAGGAGAACAACTGTAGAACGCTTGCAAACGTATCAAATCAAGAAAAGGGCCAGACGAAATAGCACCAGAGATAGTCAAGCTCGCTGCCGATGTAATTCCAGACAGAATAAGAGAAGTCCTGAGTAATATCTTTCAAAATGGTGAGTTTCCGGCTATATGGAAAACTGCGAGGTTGATACTTCTGCGAAAAAATAACAAACCAGCAGACGATCCTTTAGGTTACAGACCTCTTTGCCTATTAGACAGACTGCTATGGCAAACTCTTGGAGCGTTTGCTTCTCAATCGAATAGAGGGATTGCTTCCAGACCACGGAGGATTGGCAGACGAACAGTACGGATCCAGAAGTGGAAGATCAACGTTAGATGCCATCGAAAGAGTTAAAAATATAGCAGCGAAAGCTAAACAAGGAACACAGCGTACCAGAAAGCTTTGTGCCCTTGTCGCCATAGATGTCCGGAATGCTTTCAATACTGCGTCATGGAACCAAATCCTTAAAGAGTTTGAAGAGCGCAAATTCCCAAAGTACATCTGCAATCTCATTAGCAGCTATTTAGATATGAGAAACATAATATTAAAAGATGCTGCGGGGTTAACAGAGACAGTTAGGGTGACTAGTGGAGTTTCACAAGGCTCTATTCTTGGCCCAACCTTATGGAACATACTGTATGATGGAGTGTTTAAATTAAAACTTGGTGAAGGGGCACACCTCATAAGGTTCGCAGATGATCTGGCCTTAGTAGTAGCTGCCAGAACAGACCAACTACTTATGGAAAAAACCAAACCAACTGCGCCTTAAAGCTAATTAACGAGTGGATGGCTACGAAAAAACTGAAACTGGCACCGGAAAAGACCGAAGCAATTATGCTAAGTGGCAGGAGAAGGCATGGCTCAATAACCTTTAATATTGAAGGCATACAAATAACACCAACTGACAAAATAAAATATCTTGGAGTCTGGCTAGATAAAAGCCTAAAGTTTGATAAACATGTGGTGCAAACTTGTGATAAAGCGGAAAAGTTAACAACAGCCCTTAGTCAGCTAATGCCTAGAAAAGGTGGGCCAAAAGCCAGTAAAAGAAGAGTTTTAGCATCAGATGCTCACTCTGTCATGCTGTATGGTGCTCCAGTTTGGGGTCAAGCGTTCCAAATAGCTAAATATAATAATATGCTGGGCAGAATACAGCGACGTTTGGCTATTCGAATCTGTGGTGCATACCGAACAGTATCTAAAGAAGCTGTTTTGGTAATAGCAGGCTTAATTCCCATAGATAGGTTAGTAAAAGAGCGAACAAGGCTTAATAAAAAACTTGACCACTGAAACCCAAAATAAGAGCGGCAAAAGACGCTACAAGAATGGGGAAAGAAGTGGAAAGAAAAGGGAAAGGGGCAATCGACAAGGGACCTTATACCAGACCTTGAAAAGTGGCTGGTCAGGAAGCATGGCGAGGTGGATAGGCTAATAACACAGGCACTAAGTGGACACGGAGTTTTCAATACCTACCTGCACGCAATAGGTAAAGCAGCTAGTGAAAACTGCCCTTATTGTGGTGAGGAGGATACGCCTAACCATGCGATATTCGAGTGCATGGAGTTTGAAGAAGAGAGAAGCAAAGCTTACGAAAACGGAGAGCGTTTGACAAAGGAAAATTTGGTGCCCCAGATGTTGAAGAGCGAAGAGGGTTGGACAAGGGGTGCAACAGCGCTCCAAACCATTATGAAAAGACGCGTAAAAGATGAATGGGATCGGCAAAATATGAACGAAGCCTGACCAGACAGCAGCCCCCTTCCTGAAGTCATGCACATTGCGGTTCCGGGAAGGACGGCCAGTGAATGTAGGAGGTTTTAGTCCGTAGGGCACTAAGAGGTTTCATTTTACTCTTCGTGAAGTCGGGCATGTCAGTTGGTTGAAGCCAAATGACATCCATGAGGATTTCCTCCCACAACAATAAAAAAAAACCTATAATAATTATATTAATCTTAATAAATGATTAGATAGGTATGTAGTGTTATTATCCCATTACATCCAAGTAATTTGAGATTATGCGGCTGAATCCGCGGACCACAACTAGCATAAACTAATTAGAAACTTCGACTAAACTTGACTGGTTGCAAGTCTTTTCATTTGAAAATAATCCATGAACGAACGACATTTATGCGTTTTCTCACCATTTTTCATCTATAACAATAAATAACGATTAAACGATTGCAAATTGCTATTTCGCCAGTTCAATATATTAGTAGTAGTATAGTAGTAGTACCTACTAGTATTATCGCCTAGTCTACCTATTCACTTCGCTAAAGAAATTAAATGACATTTAAAATAATTTGTTTAGGTACTGAAAACATCTCAACAATTTTTTTTTTTTAAGTACTGATATATTTTAAGACAGATTTTAATATGTTAAACTGTTATTGGATTTAATGCAAATTATTAACAATTGGGGTACTGAACTTTAACTGGTACTATTTAAAAAAATATACCGATTTGCAGTCCCTGGTTACGTTAGGTATTTAAGCACATAAACACTTTCATGAACAATGTGAACTCTAAACAGAGTTCAGAAAGGCCAATGCGCATTTCAGTTTTATTATGTTCATTGGAGGCGACCGCGTCATAACGTTAGCAATGTTACCTGAAATGGTTATTCAATATTAAAATGATACTTTATAATTTTGTAATAATGATTGTAATAGTTACAGTTAGCGTTTTAATATTGTGTAAGAGATTGAAATGTTTTTTTACTAAGTGTTTAAAGAAGTTGGTGTCCACGCTTTTATATCCCAGAACACTCGATAAGGTAAGTCCACAAGTGTAGGCATCTATTTACTATCGCTTTTTTAAGATTCTGTACTTCTTTTTATAAGTACATGTTTGACATAACAGTTTTGGTATCACAATAAAAAAAAGAATAAACGTCTAGGGTCGACTAGTAGCCAAGCTGGTGGGAGGGTCTGGTGGGAGGCTTCGGCCGTGACTAGTTACCACCCTACCGACAAAGACGTGTCGCTATGCGATATAGCGTTCCGGCACGATGTCGCGTAGACACCAATTAGAAGTGTGTAGTGTAGTAGTGCGTTTACCATACCCTGACAGGTAGCCCGCTACCATATTACAATGCATCATCACTTATCACCAGGTGAGATAGCCGTCAAGAGCTAACTTGTAGTGAATAAAAAAAGCTACGGTAAGTACTTGTTGGTAGATACCAAGTGAAGGACTTTCCACGTCATAGGTAGAGACTTATTTGTGAGGTGATCTTACTCTCTAGGAGAAAGGGTTATAGAAACACAGACTCGCCAGGGTAGGTAGTTGGTTGGTTGGTTGATAGGTTGTTGATGATGATGATGATAATATAAAATGTAGTCATCCCGTATTGCAAACTTAACTATATACCTACAGCTACCTAGGCAGTAGCCTAATTCTACTGAGAAATAAGTATTAAAGTACTAACGTTATATCTATCAATGAATACTCTATGTTACTATAATGTGCCTTTATTTGATAGAATATGCGCAAAGATTAATTGGGTCAAATTAGAGAAAAACATCAATAGGTTAGGTAAATTAATCGACGAGGTCGAACTAAATGTTCCGTAATTGCTCTAAATTGTGTGAAGTGGTTAGTTACATTTCAGGTATATGCTAAACCAGATAAAAAGGCATGGAATATTTTGGCTTAGGTACTTACTCGTCCGCTATTTCCATTTTTTATGTAACGTGAATGACTCAATCGCTGGAATTAATAGGACAAAAACCCATATTGCAGCTGATATTGTTATACACTAATCTTCAAACTACACTTCATCATGATAACAATATTTTAGACACCACTATAACTTCATTCAAAGCGGTGATAGCCTAGTGGTTAGGGCGCCAGCCTCCTAATCGGTGGTAGGCTTATCGAATCCAGGCACGCACCTCTAACTTTTCAGAGTTATGTGCGTTTTAAGAAAAATTAAAATATCACTTGCTTCAACGGTAAGGAAAACATCGTGAAGAAACCTGCACGCCTGAGAGTTCTCCATAATGTTCTCAAAGGCGTGTGAAGTCTGCCAATCGTGATGAACTATAGCCAAACCCTTTTCATATTGAGAGGAGACCCGTGCTCTGTAGTGAGCCGAGAATGGGTTGATCATGATGATGTTGATTATTTCAATAGCTTCAGTAATCCGTATTTTTTGTCTTCTAGTCACATTTGGGGAAAATTTTGCGTAAAAACAGTTTGAAGTTACTTACTGCTGTTTCATGTGCAGCCACATTGTGGCTTTATCTATTTGTATTAATTCTGAGTTAATGCTTACCAGCAAACCAAAATACAGACTTCTAATTCCAAAGAAAAAACATCCCTGAAACTACTCTTATTGGTTTTTTGTTAATCTTAAATTCGATACTGCTGAAGCAATATATTCAGCCATTTCGTACGTTTAATATTACTTTTAAGTTTAGTCACGTTTTAACTTGCCACAGTGAAACTCTAACGGCTTTTATCTCATATAGGATCTCTGTTACAAATTTAAATTGTTTCATTGACTTTGCACAAATATTGGTAAACTCTTAGTTTTTTAATTATGACTTGATGTGGGGTAACCACATAGCATACCTAAGTAATAAAATATTTTTATAATAATATAATCTCATATCCGTGATATCAGCAAGGGTTATGCCTGAAAATCAGCGCTGCAGTCAATTTTGACGCAGCACCAAGCTGAGGCAGCGCCCTGTTCAGCCAATTTCTACACACAAGTTTTTTGAAGAGATGTATTTGATTTGATTTCATTTGATCATACAAAACAAAAGCACAAAACTATCTGCCAGAATTTATCTTAATAAGAAGATTTGAGTGACTAAAAGTTACCTCCTTTAAGTGAAATTCAAATTCAAAATAATCTTTATTCAAATAGTCCTTAAAAAGGCACTTTTGACGCGTCAATTATTTACATAGTAGTTATTTCATGGTGATAACTATATTCATCATTTCATCCTGGTGGCTTTCTCAAAAATGGATTTCTCTAAAGGCTTCCTTCTTTACTTTTCTATAAATAAAGTCATATCTCATGGTAAAAAAATAAATACAGAAATGTGATTTAAAACGTGAATAAATTATGTTCTCTTAAATTGTTCTTCGAAATACTTGCAGCATCATCTGTTCTTAGACGGAGTATAGGGATGCTAAAAGATGTTTTATTTTGCTTTAGGCTTCATATCATGCGTTAGCTACGGCCTGTGCTGAAATATTTATATATCTCGCTTAAGAGAAAGATTACGGCACATACAACTGATAGGTTTCGGGGAGGCATGCCGCCGGAAAACTAGGTAAAACTTGTGTATATATATAAGCATGGGGATAAGGGTGGGATGGTCCATATATAACACTTGCAATGGCAAGCGTAAATTCTTATATCGATGGTTTGCTTAATACCTACTAAAATGTAATGCCACTGATTATATAAGGCTATCTTTTCACCAGAGATCTTCTATGTTGCTGAGCTATAGAGGTGTAATAAACTCACTAATACGATCATTTGAATTGCTTGAAGTAATTTTGCTGAACCTGAATTACTTAGCGATTTTAATTAAATAATATAATTAATCCATACTGCACTGTAGGTTTGGTTCGGTTTTGCTACTTCTTATTTTGTGAATTTATACGTACTCGTAGCTTAAGTTTGTTTCTAATAATGGAGTACGGCTCTGAGAGAATAACTGACAGAAGATCAGCAATTTTTCATCATACAAATATAATATATCTTAGTTTTGTTTTGTTTAAATTGATCTAGACATGGAAAAATATATTATAGGTATAAATATATAATATATTTTAATGTTCGTAACTTACGATTCTAGCGATACGTACAATAACTTGTTACATATTGTACCTGCCTACTTAACGCAATGCGAATTGCGGCAGCCGTCCCGGAATTCCTTGGGTGTATCAAATAATTTAGAATACAGTGGCCCGGATACTGGGGAGATAGACTGCTTACCATGTAGTCCCGAGTCGCGCGGCTCGCAGTTCGCACGCATGCGTACGACCACCCGCTATCCTGTTGCACGTAAACCTACGCTAACCTTGCCTCAGGTTTCAAACAATAAAAATAAAATCTCTACAATGTGTGGTCATTAAAAATCGATCGGGTGGTTTTTAAAAATGGTTTTGTAACTATCGCGATGCGATTTTTTTCCATGTTTCTTATTGTTTCTTGTGGTCGCGTTTACGAGGAGTTCAGACAGCCGTATATTGCAATAACAGAAGTATGCCCTGGAGATGTCCATGGTCCCGCGACCGCAGGCGTCCGCTTGTGGTCAGCGCACCTCTTATAATACCTGAGGTTTGTATCTGTAGTCAGTATATACTCGGTTGATAAAGGTTTTATGTGATCGTATAAACTTGAATGCGGGTGTTGGTAATTCGAGTAATTTATTATTCGACTTTGCGTGGTTGGGTATTGTGTTTTATCTTTATGTAGGGATAAATTGACTCGCCCGCACATCGCTTGGATTATAGTAAATAATTCAATATATATTATTGTACATCATAGCTTTTAGCAAATAAAGTTTCTGTCCTCTGTCTTTTTTAACAGTAAATAAATAAAAGTGATAAAATTATATTTCACATTTTTGCAAATTTTTTTTACTTTAACTTCTTAATGAGAAAGGTAATTAATATTATAATCAGATAAAAAATAATCAGGATACTACAACAGCGTTACTTAGAATTTCTAATTGAGAATATCTAAACCATCCATACCAACTTGATGGTTTATTTATTATACAAGACAAGCCGTTAGGATTTAAAGTAAAGAATAATATTTATACATAAATAAAATTCCGTAGTACATTCCTACAAAAAAAAAATATGTATGGGACCGTATCGAGGGGGTTCTATCATTAAAAAACTACGTAGCATTCAAAATTTCCAATTTTTATTTTGCATATCAATGAACGCTTTGTCTATGTGGCTATGTCATCGTACGCCGCAAACGGATAGACCGTTTTGAATACAGTTTCTACTTCCTTTACCATAACGTTCGTAATACTTCCCCACTAATTTATCCGCGTATAGCTTCTGATAGGTAAATTTCTTCCACGCACACTTCCACTCTACGACCCTCCGCGTCGTATCGCCCGCCCGTTGCTGGACTCCTCCGGTACGACATGTAAAATTGCCTTAAGAATTAATTGCCTTAATTGCCTTTTCTTAAGAATTAGCCCATCAAATACAAAAAAATTCCAACCCAATTGATAGTTTCAAAAAATTAATTTAATATTAGTTATTGGTTAAAAGCGGAAGATTCTAATGTTTTTTCTATACTACTTGCGATGAAAATGATATTTTATCATATTAATATATTATATTACTTAGTATATGTAAGTGGTGATAGCCTAGTGGTTAGGGCGTCAGCCTCCTAATCAGAGATCGGCGGTTCGAATCCGGGAACGCACCTCTAACTTTTCGGAGTTATGTGCGTTTTTAAACAATTAAAATATCACTTGCTTCAACGGTGAAGGAAAACATCGTGAGGAAACCTGCACGTCTGAGAGTTCTCTATAATGTTCGCAAAGGCGCGTGAAGTCCGCCAATCCGCACATGGCCAGCGTGGTGGACTATGGCCAAACCCTCCTCATATTGAGAGGAGACCCGTGCTCAGTAGTGAGCCAGTATTGGGTTGATCATGATGACTTAGTTTATTTAGACGTGTGCAACAAACACGAAATTTATAATTAAGACTTCAATAAAAACCTATACATAAATAATTATTAACTGCCCACATGTGTATTTGGTATTTGTTTAATACTTTAATTGCCAGGATAATCTTGGTCACACAATTCTGTAGATTGGATTTAATGGATTTAGAGTGTTGTATGCATGTAAATGATATAACCATAAAACCGTTTTGATTACCCATTAGAAGTGTACTCTACAAGTCACTATGGTGACTAAGTGTTAAGTTATTTTACGGTAAAATGTGACATACACAATTATTTTTCGGTACCGTTTATATTATATTCGGTACCGTTGTTCATTATTATCATCTTCATATTTGTGAACGTCAAAGTTTTTATGAAACGAATGCTTGTAGAAAAATCATATTACGATATTAAGGATTATATAAAGGATAAAAAAAGTTGGGTGTGAATTGCTCTATCTCCATAGGTACTATAATTTATTATTGATTATGTGAGATGGTGATAACGAAAAAAAAGTCGGGCTAAGTTTGTTGTGGGCTTCTTATCACCATCATATAACTACTATGTAAATTATTGACGCGTCAAAAGTGCCTTTTAAAGGACTATTTGAATAAAGATTATTTGAATTGAATTTAATTGGGCATTAACTAACAAAACTCCTTTTATATGCGACAAAGGGAAAAAGCATTATGATGTTTTAATATAATTTTCTCATGTGAGACGTATCTTGTATCTTCCCACGTAACGATTATTGTCAAATGAAATAATTACTGATAGGTAGATTGGTAGTAATTTTATATAAATAAAATAAAATTACTTAATAGACATATTCGACCAACGAATGCTAACATAATATAGTTACCTATGTTTGTTTGTAATATTTGAGAGTAGGTTAGGAAGATTTTTTTCGATAACACCAACCAAGGATGGTAAAATATTGTCTCTTTGATCTATAGCGGTAGGTTTTTTGTAATAGAACCTTTCCCGGGTGATGATCGTTGACGAGAGCGGATCAGCTGTGCCGGCTGCCGGACGCCCCCGGCCTGGGCCGCGCAGTTGTGGCGCGGTCGTGCTCTGGGACGCTCGTATAACCTATTTTTTATTTGTCTACGCCGAATCTGGTCGTACCATACACAAACCGTATTTACCCATGCATTTAACTAATATTCGGTTAGCTGTTCGGGCCCTACATGATGAATATTTGATATATTCAACAATGGTTGGATATTTGCGGGAGGTGTGAAATGGAGGCAAAATTAACGTATTCGTCCGGTTTTCGAAAATGAATCAAATCGAAAATGCCTTGGAACTGTTTCTGGGGATACCAAAGTCCGCCGCCAGCTTGCCGCGTCAGTGCACCATTGCAGTTAGCATTTCAGGTAGGTACCTAATACCTAGTCGATGAGAAACATGAAATTTTGTTTACAAGCTCTCTATCGATCTTTATTAAAATAAAAATTAAATGATGCTCTTCGGTAAGCGATATCAAAAGCGAAGGGATTTACGATTTTTCTAATTTTTAAATCTTCTCGACTTTATTAAAAAAGACTTTTTGAATTATTGAGACTTATCAATCCGTCAAATAATATTTGCATAAAATAGTAAAGGTGTAATCATTTATAGTATATCATAATTTATAGCTCGTAACTCATAAACAAGAATATACATTTTTAAATATCTAAGGAGGCCAAACTTGAAGGGGTTTTGTCATTTTATTGCGAAGTTCCCATTGCCACCTCTTGGAATCATCAGCTCAGCGCCTAGTAATATTATTATTGCATTGTCACTGGACACATGCGTGCAAAATTTCAGCTCAATCGGAAACAGAGCAGTCTCCTAAAATTAAAAATTTAAATACAAGACTTTATTACTATGACATATCGTTGGACAACGTCAGTTTTAACAATATTCACTATCTGAATTTTCACTACATATTTTGCAACATGTCGCTTTTAAGGTTTGATTATCTAGAAAATTGTCATTCCTATACAATACTTCATTTTATGTTTCACCTTCAGCGTTCCTCACGTACTCATTTCAATAATAATTGTAAGAATGTAAATAATGAACTAGTTGGGTATTTAACAGATGTACACTTAATATTCCTACAACCTGATAAAGTATAACCTTTTTTTTTTTTTAACATGGGTAATCCTCATGGATACCCCGCGTCCGAGGAGACGCGGCGGTTATGTCAGACTCTTACTCACTAAACCCCCACGGTGCATATCCTTTCCCGTCGCCTGGCTGCCGGGTCACGGGTTTCGCTCGCGCACACAACCGCAACCAGGCCGGCAGAGTCCGTCCTTAGGACGGTGCCAACTCGGGGGCAATATCAGATGCCCCCCAATTGAACGCCATAAGACGCACCAGGAGCACAGGGTGCGTCTTCCAGCTCGAGGACCTAACTCCTGGGTGTTGGACAGATCCTCGTATCCAACGCCCGGAGGTGCTACTCTCAAGGGGGTCGGCGGTGGTGAAGCGTGATAAAGTATAACCTAATAAAAAAAAAAAAAAATTAGAAATACCTATACTATACCACTACACAATTTGAATACGGATTTACTTTAAAATTATCTGCAAACAAGTTATTGAATTATTTTTAAAACTTCCTCGAAATTAAACTACAGTTTCCTATTCCTATATACCCTTAACACATACCTAGTGCTTTTAATTACTTTAAAATATTGGTAGGTAGGTGTAAACACTAAGATCTAATGAACTAGTCCAAATAAGACAAAACTGTAGGTGTGAGGGCGATATAGTCAACAGCATCAAATCGAGTTTACCATATTATTTAGTATTTTCTATAAGTCGACTAAGTGCGCAAATGTGTTAAGTATTTGTAGAATTCATTGAAGTAGGTAATCATAACCAAACACCTTCGAATAAAATAACCGTATTATATATGATAAAATAGACACACGGCAGGAGTTTAAAAAACATCCAACGTTCCGTTATTCCGTTAAGATTCCTATGTTAGTTATTGGATATTGCAGCTTTTGCGTTACGATAAATAAGTGACGCGCTTATGTGAAAGGATATCCCAGTTTTCTCACATGCCACCAGCTCCCGCTCTAACAAAGGCAATGAGGAATAATTGATCGCCGGCGCTCCTAAACGGCTAGAGCCGCCGGATACATTCCTTCAATTGGCTTTAAGGATGATTTTCCGATTATTGTCAATGGCCATCTTTCATATCTACTCGTGTGTGTGTCGTACATTCCGTAGCTGTATATTTTTTGTATCAAACACATCGAGTTGTAGCTACGATTTCTATTGTATTAACCTTCGATCAATTGTACCTTAATTACCTAATTCATCGAAGGTTTATTAATTATCATAGTTTAGTTACTATTTAACTATAAATTTTTTTTACGATATAGACTTATTTTCACATAAGATTATTACGTTATGTTTATAGAAATAAAGTGAGCCGTTAAGATATTAACTATTGGCACCCAAAACAGAGCGTTTTGGGTTACTGGCCCTATTGCTTTTATATAAAGTTACACTTAGCAGTTGAAAATAAGAACCGTCAGCTCCTGAGTATCCAATCGCGAGCAGTTGTCACGACAGTTACAATCGTATCCGAAGACATGGATCCAGAATCTGATAAGCAAGCCCTTACTGATAACTAAGTTTTTGTGAAGCTTAAGCATTAGAGCAGATTTGGCAGCTGCACAAGCTTTGGGAACGTACCCCGTACGTGAGCCGCTGCCTACGTAACGCAGATTGCATCCCAAACCAGGTCACGCCCAATCGACCACTGTAGTACAGTCGTCGCGTCTGGTATTTTGTCGTCATTTGGGAATGAACCAAAAGGTTCCAATTATGGAGGAATGTAGGCAGTGGTCAGAGCACGACGGACTATGTCCTTAATTGCACCATGGCGTTACAAACGGCCTGCACTTCGGAAACAACTGTGATCAGACTGTTTCACGCCGTTGCCACACGGGCAGGAATGAGCCTTATATAGCTTTATCCTCAAGCTTTAAAACACGACAACACGAAGATGTCTAGTAGAGAATTGTTTCAAAACGGCGAGATGGCAGAGAATGTAGCATGTTATAATAAAGCGTCCGAGAGAGTCTCGGACGCTTTATTATAATACTTTTTATCACAAACTTATTACTGTACATTGTTATTGTCAATATATCATATGTATGTATCTACATATCAAAAGTACTGTTTGACGATAATAGTTTAAAACCCGAATATACGTACATATATATATTTCACTTGATTTGCAGTCAAAATCTACATATGCTTCAATACCAATAACGTTTATCTATTTTCAATATTTATGTTGTTCAGTTACCTTGACGTTACTTCAGGGAGTTTTTTCCCTACCAGTTCTGTTATTTATTTCATAAACGATTTGTTTATGTAAAAAAGTGTTATGTAGACTTTTGAACTAGTTCGTGAACTCACCGAATAGGGGAATTCTGGGTCCGACCTCCAGGAAAGCATTCGATGGCGTAAGCCGTCTGAATTGTAGGGCTTGCAAACTTCTATATTTTAGGGATTAATGAAAACAAAACAGTGTCTTTTCGCGATAAAATTTTCGCCATCGAAGCTCCAAAGTGTAAGTTCTTCAGTGGAGCAAATATTTAAACAGGCTCATAAGTAGATCTTTGATAAATTATGCATGTCTCATTGCTGTTTACATGCCTTCTCGTTTAATAATGAGGGATTCTTTAGGAGAGTAGTTTCAGACTCTCTATGCTGCTCAGATGTAGTTGAACGCTAATGACCTAGTTTATTATTTTTACATAGGTTCTGCGAGTTGTAAATTATAATGTACTTGAAAGTTATATAATGAAGTTTACAGTTTCAGACAACTTTGCA
Organism: Lasiommata megera; assembly: GCA_928268935.1. Taxonomy (NCBI): domain Eukaryota; kingdom Metazoa; phylum Arthropoda; class Insecta; order Lepidoptera; family Nymphalidae; genus Lasiommata; species Lasiommata megera. The sequence goes on from OV743309.1 coordinate 10,166,502, forward strand.
TAAGTGTTTCAAGTTTTCTTTGAGGCCGGGTAAGTAAAAATTATTTTAAATTAATATACGCTGATGCGAATACATAAAATTGATGGGCAATCTTATCCAAATGTTCACATACAAAAGTTTGTGAGCATCGATGAACACTTTATAGAGAACTTGACACGCAAGCACATTTCGTTCGCAGGCAGGACAGTTTAGTGAGTACGTAAAAACTAAATCTTACTAAAACTTAAGTTTTGCTCGCGAAAGAATGTTTAGTTCGCGAATGATTGTGCTTGCATGACAAGATTTAGCAAAGAGAATGTTCCCAGTCTACTCCCTACTGTAGGTATCCTTTACACTTCCAATACAATCATGAACCTTTAGGCTGTGTCCCCAAACTGTTAGCGGCCGTCTGAGTGAGCCGCAATTATGTGGTAAACAATTTTCGTGCGTCGCAAGCAAACTATTATGAGAGTCGGCCACGAACTGAGACAGCTGTGATAACCCTATTGGTTGCCACAGCGTAACCGGGCTGTTTGGAAAAGCTTCGGAAAGTAGCTTTGCCAGAAGAAATTTTGAACAGTAGGGATCGAAGAAACTAAGGAAAAGTCTGCCTAAGGGCGCCTCCTGTGAGGCCGCAGCCGAACCCCAGCTTAGGCGACGTAGGGGGGGGGGGGGGTGTCGACGGTGAGTGGTCCGTACGTCTCCGAGGCCGTGGACGGAGACCACGTCCGGACGTAAGATAGCGGGGACCTCGTCTTCGCCGGCGAAGACGGTGTTTAGCGTATGATTGTGTGGTAGATGGTACGACTATGTTGTCAGTAATCATCTGATCGTCAGGATCATGAAGGATATGTTTAGGTCTCTTTCGGAGAGGAGCGCTTAGGTCGGGGGAGTAAAAAGATGCCGCAACTACGAGAGGCTTGGGGTGTCGTATTGACGTTGGGGTGTCGGATTGAAGTGAGTGCCAAACTAGCAAACCGTGGACACTCCATTTCAAATATATGGAAGGGCGTACTAAACCTATACGCCGCAAACTTAGTTGGCAGCTAACAGTTTGCGTACTGTGGTCACAGCCTTATAGCGCAAAGATAAACAAGCCGTAGTTTCGAACGGCATCTGTTTTTGTCACATTGCCGAGACACGAATGACTGTCGTTACAAATAAACAGACATATGGACGGCAATGATTCTCAATGACTTTGAAAACTCATCCCTCTGAAATGCAATGGTGTGACGCTAACGTGTCGTCACGTAAGAAGTGTCCTCTGTTGTTTTTCACACAAATTGCATTCGGCCCTTTGTTACTATTTCTTAATCAGTAAATTGTTGTCATCATAGTTCTTAGTCTATTATTATTCTACTGTTAGGCATAGCCGAAAAACCTTTTTGTATGGTGCCAACACAGGTCAGATAGGTATTTTTTTGTTTATCTGTGGATAGTAAGCAGTATATTTGAAGAAGGCACCGACAATATTTTTTCAAAACGTTTCATAAATGTAACAAACATATGTATGTATTGTTGTTTAGAATTAAGATCCTATTATTTTTTTAAACCAATAAAAAAATTAAAACGTACTGTTTAACTCTGCATCCAAATCGGTCAATCTGTTAACAAGTTACGATGGAATTCAGATACAAGTGGTCAATTTAATAGCCTGTATTATAGTTGAAAAGTAAAAGAAATCATTATCATAATTGAGAGACATTATCAACAACAGTAACCCGTAGGTTATCATAAATGCATTTATCGCAGTACGTTATGAAGATACTTTCTACACAATCGATCTCAGTATACTTAACCGAAAACTTATCATCTAAACCCAGCTCCCAAACATTTTTTCTCGTGGACCACTTTTAAAATTTAGCTGAATCCTTTGGACCCCCTGTAGCTATATTTCTACCTTATTCCTAAACTCGAGGAAAAATGTGAAGATTAGATCAAACTATGGAAATTTTCAAGTATCGACGCGTTTATAGAATATGCGCGCTACCATCTTGGACTTCGTCATCACTTACCACCAGGTGAAATGAAAAGATATATAAACTGTGATTCGTATACGTAACGTTAATAAAATTAATCGATTTATAATGACAAGTGGAGTGAAAATTCAATATTTGTGATAATTTAATGTAAATCGATAAAATTATCTCAAACTCTAGTTAATTTTCTAATTACCTTTTAATTAGTATCTAGTATTGGAAATAGTATATAGTATAGGATTGGAATGATTATAGTTTAAGTACGTAATTAATCAAAGTAATAACCAATCAGACTTTTGGTCTTTTGCTTATTACATATTGGTTATATGGTTTATTGAACTTTTAAGAAATTGATTTCGGGTGATTTGCTGTTACCCGTAAAAGATTCGATTTCTATATTCGATACAGTTTTAGACCGAACTTCGTACTTTTACAACTTATAACATAAGACATCTAAAAATAAATTAAAAAACTCTAAAAATAAATCTTCATTAGTAGGTACTACGACTATATTATAGTATTTAAAGGATGAAGGAATAAAACATATCGCTCTTGTTATTCTAGTGTCGTATACGCCGTCTACTAGCGAAGTTACTTGGAGGTTCCTAAGTCCTATGCAAATAAAGAACGATAGGGTAAAGTAGATGCGCCGTTGTTATTCTATAGTGATGGTATGTCGTCATCGGTTTGCCTTGGCAAGTGTAGTTAACGGTTGAATGCTAATGTGCCGATGCGAGACCGGGCCGATGTCACATGGCGCACACGAGAGTTCCCAAACAGTTGCGCAAGAACAAGTGCACCGCCCACGGGGCTGGTCGGCGCCGGCCGCGCCACCCGCCGCCTCCGCCGCAAACGGCCAAGTTCACTGTCACCCATTACAAACCTTGAAGCCCTTTAGTTTAAGAGTCTGTGACCGGTCATTGTGACACAGTCCAATATGTAGATAGTCGCAGAATTTATTTTCAAAACAGACTAAATGCCAACCATTCTGGAGACCAGTGTAGACACTAGGATAACTATATCGTGGAGACGATAAAATGTTATTTACCGCTATTTGACAGTTGACTAGGGGTTAGGTTGAATTAAATATTTATCAAATTGTAAATCTATATATTAAATAAATACATATATATATAATATCTTTATATTGATAAAACTTATATTTCTGTTAATATATAAGTTTACTATCATATAATGCGGAGGAAAGAAAGTGATGTCACCAAAGGAAATGTGTAAAAGAGGTTATGCGGGTAAAAGGTGTGGTTAGTGAGGTGACGGCTGATAGAAGTGACTGGAAGAAGAAGACGTGCTGTGCCAACCCAACATAATGTGGGATGAGGGCAAGAAAAAAAAGAAGATTTAAGTTTTATATCCTATTTGTCTCTATTATTTTGATTATATCTTTATATTCTCTTTTTGATTCTTCGTCAAATGTGTTTATTGCTAACGTACCTGTAACGATTGATTTACAAGGTGTCAAGTTGATCATAAGCGAAGTCACTGTCACCAGTATACAGAAACCCTAGAATTCAAGAGGTGGTAACCGGTAATTCCCTACAATTATTTTTTGAGGTTTTTAAGAGTTGAATCTTTGTTTTACAAACCACAGAACTGAACCTGTGTTTGGTATAAAAGTTTTCGAGGGGAAGTACATATGTCTATTAGGTACTCTTTAGTCTCTGGCACGAACCAGCGAAGTTCACTGCCACCCGACTCAAACCTCAGAAACGCTGTAGGTAAAGAGATCGTTACCTGTCTGCAAACGTCAGGTCGACAAATGTACTTTCGATGTATATTTTTCTAAATCTTTATTTAAACAGCTCTGTTGCTGATGCGACTATGCCGCTCTGTTGAGGTCAATAAATTAAACAAATCAACTAAATAAACCAGATTATACTTCTCCTAAACTATCTATTATATATTCTAGCAGACTATAACCCTGTACCCTACAGACACGGAAAAGGCTTTTACAGTAAAAGTACACACATATTATGTCTGATTCTATACTCCTGAAATACAGTAGATAATTATAATAAAAATCTAGTTAACTGTATCACAAAGGTAGATATCGCCTCGGAATAGGTTTATAAACATTTTCATTTCAAGATTTCAGCCAGCTTTGATTCGCCTCAATATCTTTAAATCTATAAGTGCCATATTAAGCTGAAGTTGTTATATTAAGGTTTCATTCAGGACTCATTTTAATTATTATTTATATTTATATATTCCAACTCTCACGCCCGTGTGCAAAATAAATACATATAAAAACCAAAAGAGATATAATAAACTTAAATAAATAAAAATAAATAAACCTACATACACATTACATAAATACATTCATACATACATTTATTTATATTATTATTTTAATTAGATATTGGATATTGGATAATCAAGCTACATTAAAAAATATAATTAATGAAATAGAATTAAGAATATTTAAGAGTGAGCTATATAAGTGAACTTTAATAAACACAGTAGTTTTTTCGATGATCAGCTCTCATAAGTACGCAGTCATTACTGGACAACTCTGTGATTGGAAAACATTGTTAAGTTTTTAGGTCAAAAAGCAGTTATTGTCTTTGACCTTTATACAAAATGAAGTGGTGTAAATTAGTATTCATCGGCGTGACTTGTCTAACGACGTAGTCATAACAAATGCCTACCATAAAATAGGCGTATGACAACGGAATATAATAAAAACAAGGGGATTGACGTACCTACCAATTCTCCTATTGAAAAGCAGTATTGTTATTTTGACAACCTCCGTGGCGCAGCGCGTGCGCTGTAGCATTATAAAGTTGGAGGTCCTCGGTTCGATTCCCGACTCGATTCTGGTCTTGTGGGAGGCTTTGCTCGTTACCACCCTACCGACAAAGACGTGTTGCGAAGCGAATGACGTTCCGGCACGATTTCACATAGAAACCAATGATTAGGAGTATGGGTTTACCATACCCCGTATGGGTTAGCCCGTTATCATCTTAGACTGCATCATCACTTACCATCAGGTGAGATTGTCGTCAAGAGATTACCAATCTTATGTTAAAGCAAAATATCATTCTCTTATTTATATTATAACGTCGCTGTTTTGGTCTAGGCCTTGAAACTTCTTTAGATCCAGTACAAATTCGAGTCGGTCGAATTCAAGAGTATAAGTACATTTATATGCATATGCTTATAGGAACTTGTTGACTTTAGCTGGAACTTTATGTTATTTCATGTAACAAGTAAACATCAGAAAAGGGTTCAAGTGTCTCAAACATACAATAGGTACTGAAGTATCACAGTAAAAATATTTTCGTAACTCCCGCAGGAATTCAGATTTTTTTATTTCGCTAGAATACAAATTTCACCAGTACCGCAGTATGCTCAACAGAGCATAACGTAGATTTATTTTATTTTATTACTAGCTGTTGACCGCGACTTCTTCTGCGTAGAATTGCTGATTTTCGTGTTTCTAAATTAAAAAACATAGGACTTTCTTACAAACTTCAAACCCCTATTTTACATTTTGTAAGATTTTTAGTTTTACGTTAATCTAATTTTATTTTAAGTTATATACGTAGTCTTGAAATTTATAGACAGCCAATAAAGACTAATGTATGTAACGATAAAAATATATATAAAGAAACAGAGGCATTTGCGCATTTTAATATCGGTACGGACGGACCTTGCAATGTGTAGCCATTGTTTGTGTATCTGAGCCACATCTGAGCGGTGTTTAAGAGTTAATTAAGAGCATGTGATGCTGTAGTGCGTGCCGAAAGACTTAGCGGACAAAAGGCCTTTCAAAAGCGGTGCTTTTGGTACATCTTCTTGTAATGAGCCAATACGGGCTCACTCTTACGTTATTGTTCGAAGTGTATGCTTTATATCTATAATTAAGATAGTGTGTATTAAGACTTCATTGTGGCTTTAGTTACTTATGTAGATACATAATCCTTACTATCCAGACAAAATCAGTAATATTATTATAAACGCTAAAGTGTGTTGGTGTGTTGGTTTGTCCTTCAATCACGTCGTAATAGAGCAATGGATCGACGTGATTTTTGAAAGTATCGTTTAGGACCTGGGGAGTGACGTAGGAATTTTTACAACTTATTCTGAGTGAATTTTAAAAACTTATTCCACGCGGACGAAGTCGCGGGCGCCAGCTAGGATGTTATAATCGAATGTTTACTTTTTGTATTTTAGTTATAAATAACTAAAGTTAAAAAGTGTGGAATATATGTTAAACAAAACCTTATTGTTTGAAGTGGGTAAGAAACCTACCTAAATGCATTATCTTAATATCCTATAATTAAGATAGTGCCAATAAGTTATTTATTGTATCTAACTATAGTTCATTATGCAAGTCTATTGTACTCGTTTATAGTCGATTGCGTTCATAATAATCTCTAAATTATCATCTATGCAGATAAGTGACAAGTAAAAAGTTAAAAGTAAAGAAGCTGTGATAGTGTCTGTGCCTAGTGGTTAGGACGGTTCGAACCCGGGCACGCACCTCTAACTTCTCGGAGTTATGAGAGCTTTTAAGTAATTAAAATATCACTTGCTTCAACGGTGAAGGAAAACATCGTGTGGAAACCTGCATGCCTGAGAGTTCTCCATAATGTTCTCAAAGGCGTGTGAAGTCTGCCAATCCCCACATGGCTAGCGTGGTAGACTGTGGCCAAACCCTTGTCATATTGAGAGGTGACCCGTGCTCGGTAGTGAGCCGGCAATGGGTTGATCATGACGATGATGAATACCTTTGCATGGAATACTCTCGAACAAGGAAATATTGCATCAAGACTTTCCCCTTCACGTCATACACTTATCCCAGTGGTAGACTATGACCAAACCCTTGTCATATTGAAACCCGTGCTCTGTACTGAGCCGGTAATGGGTTGACCATGATGAAAACTAAATAACATACATATATATATACTGAATAACTAAAACTATTATGCACACATAGACATAGGTAACTACCTAATTGGTATTTTTTTTCTTACACAGGATACAAAGCGCAATTGTACTATCGTGATGATAGCATCATCTACATAATGTTATGGTTTTCTTGATTATCGCACAATCAAAATCGCCTTCGTTAGCGCTTCGCTGCTTTGTTTTCCTTAGACATTTTGCTAAGGGTCGATTTTTCAATCGGCTAATAATGTAATTAGTATATAAACAACAAAAAACAGAAACAGAAGAACAAACATGAGATATTGACTTTCTAGAAACCTTACATCTAAATAATTCAATAAATATAATGCAGTAGTGCATATGGCGATTAAAAATCCTCTGAAAATTTCACTTCTAGACAGAATTTATCTAGGAATTATTAATATCTAGGCACTTACTCAAATTCTTTACTATTACTATTTTCTCGTATTTTTAGTTGCTCTATCATTACAACGAACTGTTTCAATAGGGGTGCATTTAATACGTTGCTACCTACTGTATTTTTAAATAAATAATATTTACTGTGAATAGCTTTAATGATGTTAGTTGATGCTTGAAAGTTATAATATTACTCACCTACCTACTTAATATCTGTATCGTTCAAGCTGCACATTAACCTTTATTAAGAACATTCTATTGATAACAATGAATTGTGGGTAGTGCCACGGTTCTGGCATGTCGGTTTCTTTGAGAGTGGATATACATGGGATATACGATGATTTATGGCACATTCCTGTGGGGAGTGAACCTTCTAAGCCCCAACGTTGCGTTCATATTGATGGGAACGAGAGTACCCCCAGTTTTTGAAAGGCTAATCAAATGAATGAATGATTAACTAAAGTAAGATCAAAGTAGATTGCTTAAGCAATAAGACTGCCTTTGCATACTCATGTGTTACGTGTTCCGTGTTGTTGTTTCTTTAAAATTTGTGTGCAATAAAGAGTATTACATCTTATCTTATCGATTTAACAATTTCGATCGGTTTGAAAAGCAAAAAAATATTTTTAATCAGCATTGTCAAACCCGTACAAATAGCCCAGTTTACTCATTATTATTAATTTAATTAGCATATTTGGGCATTGATTCTCTGCTTGCTTAATTTCGGCCTACATACGCAAAATAAGTTGTATTAAAAATATTATTGTGAGTCCACAATAATATTTTCATACAACTTCGGATCTATGGAGTTCAAAGTTATAGTAATGCTAAATTCTTTTAAACACATATCTCTAAACCCAACTAAATTGACATTATTACGGACAGTAAAGTCCGTTTGTTGTTTTTTTGAAAGGGCTGCTTTTTCTCTGTCAACATGTTGGCAAACCAATAAGTAATTGATCAACGTTAAGTAGTACAGATCAGCGTCTCAGAAACTCGACGCAAATCACATTCGTTTAACGATTGACAAACCTTTTCACCACTCAGACAATAATTTGTATTCTTTTAGCTGTGTATAGACGGTTTTAGACGGGACTAGTCACCGCGTTCAGTATAAAAGGTAATAGAAGTGTGCCCAGCTTGTTTGCGCTGTGGTATTATGATGACTATAATTATGAACTCCGTCGAGCAGTGCGTGCGCTATGGCATTATAAAGTTGGAGGTCCTGGGTACGATTCCCGGCTCGGGTCTGATCTGGAAGGCTTCGGCCGTGGCTGATTACCACCCTACCGACAAAGATATGTTGCGAAGCGATTTAGCGTTTTGACTCAATGTCGCTTAGAAACCTATTAGAAGTGTGGGTTTACCTAACCTCTAGTAGGTAAGCCCGCTACCGCTAATGCATCATCACCAGGCGAGATAGTCGTCAAGAGCTAATTTGTAAAGCATAAAAAAAAGCTACAATTGATGAAATTTCGAGACCAATCAGTGACATGGATAAGAAGTGGCAGATTTGTGCGTATTACCTGACCTTCATCCACCAGATCGTAGGTATCTTTCCATCTTGTAATGTCCCAAAAAACCTAAGCAATCGTAATTGGCAAAGCCACGAGAATATCAATTAGTTCACTAGTGTAGTCGGCAGCACCTTTAGAGTTAGATTCAGTTTTCAATTAAAATGCTAACCGTCCTGTAAATTATGTATGGAAAAGTTCAGGGCGCCAGCACAGCATCCGTACTTTTTTAATTAGAATTTTTAGCGCTAATTACAGTATGTACTTATGGCATCAACGTTTAGCTGACATTCTAGTTAACTGACAATAAAATCTCTTTGTTGGTATTACACACACCACTTACTAAACAACCCGATAAATTGTCAATTCGCCAGCCATGTTTAAAAGGTTTTTCGTATTTTTTATATTAGGTACTAAATTACAGAAATACAAATTAAAGACAAAATCCTATTGAGCCAATCGAAAAAGTTTGATAACATGAATTTTATTAATACTATACTATATATATATATACTTATAAGCAAAGAGCTATTTACCTTGGTGGCTAGTTAATCGAAAACTTAAATGATTATTGTTTTGAGAACAACACATTTTAAATAAGTAGAAAAAAGACGCAAACTCGGTTCTTTTTATATACATTGAAAATTGGCTTGGTTACTGACTCCGAAGAAGTTTGCTAGATATGTTATAGCCAAATATATATTTATTTAGGTACATGGTTGGTAACACGTCAGCCTCCTAGCACTGTTTGAATACGACTAAACAGAGAGAGAGAGAGAGAGAGAGAATATGTAGTTAAAATTTAAAAAAAACTTTTAAATACATTTATAAAATAATTTTTTGCAATTCATGTGAAATATTACAACATAATATATATTAAATAAATAAAAAAAAACATAAACTGAGAGTTTCTTTGTGTATGTTTTTCTTTACACATATACCTACCTACTTTTAAAAGTAATGCAAATGTTGTTTACATTTGAGAAATGTAAAATAAAATGCAGTGAATAGTGAGTGATGATTATGATTATCAGTAATTTACTCGAGAAATACTTCCAATTGATTTCCTCGTAGTGTTTTTCTTCACTAAAATTCAAACAGTATTATAAACATTGTGTATTGCATTGTCGTAATAAAACGTTATAACCAGTAGTCGGTAAGACTTAAATTGATTTAATACCATGGGAGACCCCCTGCGTAGAATCACGTTTTATACATATGTGCGCGTAAAGAACTTTAGGTGTCGGTTTTGGTAAGCGACACCTAAAGTTTATGTGAGCCGAAGATTTATTATATTAGGTACTATCATATGACTACGATCTCGACATAGCTAATCAGCTTAAGAAATAACTTTTCTATCTATAAACCTTGATCAAAATCAATCTCAGTTTGATTAACTATTGCAAATTGACGTTCCTACATCAATCTCATGAGATTGCAATTACTCGTCATAATCAATTGAATTGAATTGAACATGGAATCTCTAAATGTAATAATTGACGTAGGTCAATGTACTTGCACATCAATATTACAAAATCTTTGCATTTTTGAATACATATAATTATTAAAAAAACAACGTTTATTATAATCATCATCATCATCGTGATCAACCCATTGCCGGCTCACTACAGAGCAGAGTCCCAGAGTCTCCTCTCAATATGAGAAGGGATTGGCCATAGTCCACCACGCTGGCCATGTGCGGATTGACAGACTTCACATGCCTTTGAGAACATTTTGTAAAACTCTCAGGCGTGCAGGTTTCCTCATGATGTTTTCCTTCACCGTTGAAGCAAGTGATATTTTAATTGCTTAAAAACGAGCATAACTCCTATAAGTTAGAGGTGCGTGCCAAGGATCGAACCCCCGACCTCTGTTTAGGAGGTAGACATCATAACCACTAGGCTATCACAGCTATTTATTATAATAGAGCTCAATCAATTAAATAAAATGCATGCAATTCATAAATATTTTTTCTTTATCTTAGCTTTACTTACTTTCCTAGTTCTCTTTTTTTATTACTTATTTGTTGTTTAATATTATTCAAAACTCTACTTTCATTACTAGGTACATTGCTAGATTTGTAATTAGGTTAGTACTATAAAGAAAACAATATAAGAACTATGAACAAACTATGATTGAAAAGGGGTCAGCCCTTTTCAATCTGTAGTTCTCTCGGACCGCACGTGTGTGAATGTGCGCGCTATTTTCTGATCTAAATGCGTAATTGTTATTGCCACCGGATGTTGCACAGTACAGGAACTGCCTAAAGCGAGTCGAGTGCTGACCGGAAGTCGAGAGGGGCACCGGCCAACTCACAGGTACTTAACGATGCCTCTAATGAACAAACAGGAGCGTTGTTTCATTATGAGTACCTCATGCTTTATAAATAGCTAGTTAACTTTACACTTATTTTGTTTAACCTGTGTATATTTTTATACTTTTTTATACGCTACAAGATCTCACCTGGTGGTAAGTGATGATGCAGTTTAAGATGGTAGCGGGCCAACCTGTTAGGGGTGTGGTAAACCCACACACCTAATTGGTTTCTACGCGATATCGTGCCAGAACGCTAAATCGCTTGGCGACACTTCTTTGTTGGTACGGTGGTAACTACCGAAACCGGTAAGCCACGGCCGAAGGCCCCCATCAGACCAGACTCGAGCCGGGAACCGAAACCAGGACCTTCAACTTTATAATGCGAAAAAGCACGCACTGCGCCACGGGGGTCGTCAAAAATCACACTCACTCAACAATTCACCTTAGCTGGCAGTTACAAAACATATATGAACTAGAAAAAGATGTTTTTTATTTATATTTGTTAACGAGTATTTAGTAATAAAGAACATATCCTGAAGGCGTGATCTAAATTAGCCGGACTGAAATAAATCAGCAAACAAATATAAGGTTTAAGGTATTCAGTAGTAAAATTACAGGTAGGTGCGGTCTTCCAAAACCAACTTTAGGATGGCCGAGTAAGATCTGCGATCAGCAGTAACCCGCCTAGTTTCGCCCCTAAGAAAAAACAGGAGGTTGCGAAAGCATTATTAAGTTAGGTAATCGGTTACATTACCTAGCTGGGATAACAATTTACATAACCTTATTAGCTTATTATTGAAGCGATCGAAATTTCAAGCATGACCGAATCTGAGATCAAGCTTGTAATTAATGCGTAAAATTCAGGTATAAGTTTCATTCGGATAGTTTTGTTACGCAATTCTAGTCATGGTACGTAATTATGTATAGAATTACAAAGTTGATATAGTATTACATCGCTGAAATTTTAACTGCAGCCACAAAACTTGGTCTTTGCAAAAAATGTCACGCTCCGGGTAACATGCCCGCCAGCTGTCAAGCGGTACTACTCCGTCGTATAAAACAACCACTGTACATGTAGGTACACATTCCGCAACATTCTCGAATGTTTGACTGTGAACAGCGTTTGTTACTTCGAATGCGACATACAACTTGAATTGTTCCTCACCATGAATCAAATGTTTCAATGGAAGTCGTAAAATAAAATTTACTCCCTTATTACTGGTGCATAAGCAGAAGACTGAAATAACTTGGGCCACCTGGTGCACTGTTCTCGTAACTCAGAGTGTAACGTTATTTATGATACTTGAAGCTGAACAGGCAACACAATGCAACCGCAAAATAACCCTTGACTATTTTTTCTAGCTTACAAATTGTCCCGACTCGGCGATGTCAAGAGCGACGTGGCGCCGCACAAAGAAATATTTTACTTTCAAAGGGGAATATTACACGCGTTTTGACGCTCCCCTTACGAAAACACTAGGGAAATAAATCATTTAATTATCAAAGTTGCATACGTTCGTAGGGGCTGCGTAGTAAATATTCCGTTGTTATCTATTAGTTGGTAAAAGTTATTTATAAATATACATAACAATATTAATATAAATTATTATTGCATGAAAGTTTTATTTGTTTAGACTCGACTAAATATACTCGTACAATAAGTACTTAGTCGCGACAGTGAGTCGGAGCGTCTACCAAATAAAAGCAATAAAGCATGACCGTGCGACTTTGAATTAAATCATTCTCTTTGTTTTGATCTGTAAAATATAATAATATTAATATAGGTACAGTTTTACTTAAATATTTGCTTGGACAAAATTCTAGATGTTCCTGCCTTCTTCGATACCTTACCGACTGAACGATAAGCAGGCAAATTTTGCTACATATACAGAACTCTCTTATATTTTCGGTCATATTATAATAAACATGTGTTTAGAAGTCAAAACATATTTAATTCCTGGTTGTGTAAAACTAATATCAGCGGTGATTAGGAGCTAAAAAGAAAAGCTTGCATACCTAATAAGCATACCTATAATAATAAGTATTCGATTTAATTTATTGAACTAAAAGTCAGTAAGATTACGAAACCAAAATGTTTACAGATGGTTGAAGTTGTAGGAATATACCAACTTTCATCCCTTCCAAAATTATGTAATGTTACTATGAGTGAAGTTTTTATATTTTGCAGCAGATTTTAACGTCTCTTGCTCCGGATATATAAACATTTTTATACAATCTCTTTTCATCTCGTTAGAAATTCTTTTTAGTAGAAATCTTTTAGCAACCTAAATTAGAACTGAGTTTATATTTGGGTTTCTTTTAATGCTCGTGTTTACTAGAAATGGACTTACATATATATATTTTTTTTATAAATATAGCCAATTTCACTTTCTGCGTAGGTATTATAATCGAGTTTAAGCCGAACGACAGTTTAACGAAGAGACAGATAATAAATTTAAGATATGTGTGTTTATGTTGTGATTTCGTAAAATTTATCATCATACTTACTGTATGTAGAAATTTGTTCAGACTAATTTCCAATTTTACTTATTTGTCTAGACTATAGATAAAGTTACATATAACGAAAAAATATATATATTGTCTGTTAATTATCACAAGTTCTGTGTTATTTTAAAATTTTATCCACGCAAAGAAGCTTATTCCGCGTAAAAAAATGTAAACAAAATAAAATTTTACAACACCATCGCCACTTGGGAGGTCTATGGAGATGCGTATCGGATTTTCCATATGAATTAAGTTGATCGGACGCGCTTTAAGATAATATCTATCCATTTGGCTATATTGACAGAATCAATCCCTGCGTTGTTATAACGAATCAAAAAAAGAAATTACTATAGAAGAAGCATTCCGATTTTATTTAATCCGTTTGAGATTTCTTTCTAGTTCAAATCGTTAGTTACTGATACTGACTTACAGTTTGGTTCTGTATATTTACTCTAATACTTACAACATATATAACGTGGAATGCAAAATTTATAAAAACTATGAGTTTCTGATATCGGTTGGTAATAAAAATAATAATAAGGTTTTGTTGAACATAATATTCGCAATAACGTGGTACATCAGCCACATCAGGGCAGAGCTTCTTTTCGAAGCTCGCCAAACATCCCGGTTACGCTGTGGCAACCAATAGGGTTAGCACAGCTACAAACAGTCCGAAAAAAAAACACGGCTTTGGCCGTGGCTAGTTACCACCCTACCGATAAAGTCTATTAGCTAAGCGTTTTAGCGTTCCGGCACGATGCTGCGTAGAAACCTATAAGTATGGGTTTACTATACAACTGACAGATTACAACGCTACCATTTTAGACTGCATCACCACTTACCACCATTTGAGATTGCCGTCAGCTTGTAGAGATATAAAAAACTGCAATATTTTGGATATCAGACGCCAATTTACTTAATGCCTCTTCAGAATGTGTCGTTAGCAAAGGTATTATTCTGGTAGCCCGATGTTTGGACCCAGCAGTTCTGTAAACCGGGCTGAGAATTATAGATTTACGCATAGTAGCGTGTAGATTTACCTGTCTTTTAGCCCATGTTCTCCATTAATAATCGCTAGTTACCTTCTAAGCAGGTCTTCACTATCACTTTTTCGTCAAGCAATTAATAAAAACTCATTATATCTACCTATTAATCTTCCGAGATAAGTATCTATATAAACCACCCGAGCGTTTCGCTCAGGTTAACAATGCGATAACCTTTTTGCAAGAGCGCTTTACTTGATTACATAAAACCAAACTGCTGTATAAAGCTGCATAAACAAAATGGCTGGCAAATTAAAACAAACTACGAGTACTTTAGTGGATTGCGCGGATAGCGTGTGGCGCCGATTAATTCCCACCGGTACTTATTTATTCTACAACTTTACCTAATATTGATTGTCATAATTTTCCGCAAACCATTTACTCTAAAGGCTTTTGATTTATTTCCATCAAAATGATTTTGCGTATTAAAGGTAAAATTTGAAACATATTATTTTACCTACCTAAAGAATTGGGTACTTAACCGACCACCGAGATCATACGGATTTTGATACAACGTATTCTTATCATGATTAACCGATTGCCGGCTCACTACAGAGCACGGGTCTCCGCTCAATATGAGAAGGGTTTAGCCATAGTCCACCAAGCTGGCCATGTGCGGATTGGTAGACTTCACACCAAGTTTTCCAAGTAATTCGTTCGTCTTATTATTCGTATTAATATATTCAAATTATTCGTATTAATATTACCTAATTAAGGCACTGATTAACAATAATTCAAAGATATTCGTGTTCAACTAAACTTGTGCGCTTTGTCCTTTGGTTTAAATCAGGAAATAGCGTCTTCATAACTAAATGTCCTTAGATTGGTAGTTTACGATCATTTTGTCAACCTTATTATATTTTGAACTCCATAGCGCAGAGCGTGCGCTGTCACATTCAATTTTCAGAGTGGGAGGTCCTGGGTTCAAATCCTGGCTCGAGTCTGGGCAGCGAAGGATAGTTAGCACCCTACCAACAAAGACGTGTCGCCGAGCGATTTAGCGTTCCGGCGCGATGACGCGTGAAAACCAATTAAGAGTATGGGTTAACCATACCCATAAAAGGTTAGCC
This sequence comes from Lasiommata megera, assembly GCA_928268935.1. Classification (NCBI taxonomy): domain Eukaryota; kingdom Metazoa; phylum Arthropoda; class Insecta; order Lepidoptera; family Nymphalidae; genus Lasiommata; species Lasiommata megera. Next base: position 10,182,236 of record OV743309.1, read on the forward strand.
ACCACTCAGACAGCATCATTACTTACCACCAGATATTCAGTCAAGGGCTAACTAGTAGTGGGAAAAAAGTTAAGCATAAATTGATGGTAGCTTAGAAAATCTTTAAGAACAAAAAGAACGTCCAAATAGCGGTATATTGAGAGCACATTTCTCGGTCCCCTCGAGGGCTGACAGGCGTGACTTAATGGCGTGTTCCCATCGTCAGCACTCTTCCCGCCTCAGTCGTTGACACTGTGAGCAATTAACTTGTCACTGGCAAGCATAACTGAACATCGTAAAATATTAGCTTCACTACAGAATGATAGTATAATATAATGCTCAGGAGATTGTGGACACCTATCAATAAATTAGAAACGTAAAGTGTACTTACCTATCTGGATGTATCTAGGTAAAGCAGATTATCCATTCTATACTTTTAAAATCACCTTCAACTTTTTTTACCTGCGTATATGTCGAGGTAAAATATACCTAGTAAAAATTTTAATATTTTTTTTTAGGTGTATACCTTTTTAAACCTTCTTAATAACTTATCAATCAACCATAAATATTTATTTAAATAATCCTTTGAGAGGCTTTTTTAATGCAATATTAAGCTTAAATTGTGATGGTGTTAACAACATTCGTAAACTTAAAACTTAAGCTTAAACGAGCATCAAAACGTCCAATTTCCAGAAGGAGGTCAGCCGCCGAATTCAGCTCGGGTGGGCAGCGTTTGGGAAACTTCGCGACATTTTTTCGTCCAAAATCCCTCAGTGCCTGAAGACTAAAGTTTTCGAACAGTGCGTGTTGCCAGTGATGACTTACGGATCCGAAACGTGGTCGCTCACTATGGGCCTTATAAGAAGGCTCAGAGTCACTCAGCGAGCAATGGAGAGAGCTATGCTAGGAGTATCTCTACGTGATCAAATCAGAAATGAAGAGTCCGTAGGAGGACCAGAGTTACCGACATAGCTCAGCGAGTTGCGAAGTTGAAGTGGCAATGGGCGGGGCACATAGCTCGGAGAACCGATGGACGTTGGGGTCCCAAGGTGTTGGAATGGCGACCCCGCACCGGTAAACGTAGCGTTGGTCGACCCCCAACAAGGTGGACAGACGACATCAAACGAGTCGCAGGGAGCCGCTGGATACAAGCGGCCCAGGACCGTGGCCATTGGAACTCCCTTCAAAAGACCTATGTCCAGCAGTGGACGTCTATAGGTTGAAATGATGATGATGATGAGCATCAAAACGCGTCCTAGTGTAAGAAGAAAATATATACACAGACAGGTATTTTTTTAAGCTGGTCTCTTTCTTATTGTTTATTAGAGAGGTGGGTAGGTGGTACAGACAATTCACAATGCCGATGTTGCTAAGAAATAACGCTGTTTTTTTTAAGCTGCAGTCCTAAATTTTCTTTTGCAATAATATAATGAAAGTGTATTGTGAATCTCGCACCTCGCGTAAAGGATCGCCATAAATTTGTTAAAGTTAGACGGGTAACAACGAATACCTGCTGTCAATATAAATTACAATTAAACTTCCGCTAGCACACCGAGTGCCAGACAATACAAAAACCATTTTATGACTGTTTTTACGGGCAATTCTGTGAAGCATTCATATTATTTTTGGGGGTACGGGATTCATTTTAATGCCGAATACCCCTGACAGGTTAGCCTACTAACATCTTAGACTGCATCACCATACATCTCTTACCACCAGGTGAGATTGTATGACCTAGCCTATATTTAAATAATATACAGAACAAACGCGATAATGTACCTGCGTACAACAATGTATTACGCAGTTTCTACTTACATTTCGATACTAATGTTAAAAATTCGAAAATATTTAGTTACATACAACTGTAAAAAATCAACAATAAACAAAAAAATAAAATCAGCCAAGTGCGAGGTGGACTCGCACTCGAAGAATTCCGTACCGTAGTGCAATATGAAATAGTACATTATATCATATTTTATTAAGATCAAAACATCAACTTCATTTCATTTAAATTATTTTTTGTTAAAACTGCTAAATAAACAACACCGAGAAAATAGCATAAATCTACCTTTTACGGCAAATCAGATACAGTCCAGTGACAGACGAACCCTGGAGGCTTAATATTATTAAACCTTTGAGTAGGGAACTCTTAATCAAACAAACACTACAATAGCCTTTATCTAATAGCCAAGTTATCAGCGAAAATTAGCGAGGTATGACTTTGCTACTGAACTCTACACTCAAGATCTATAAAGCAAACTTAGCTTTGTCTCTGAATAAGAAACAGTTAAAATGACACAAAGTCACATGTCCAACATTATTCGGTCTCGTTTTAACTGTATCTTAGGTTGGAGGTAAAACAATATAGATTTATAGACAAAATGCCAGTGCCCAGTGGTGGAAATAAATATATGCTGAAGATTAAGCGGTGATAGCCTAGTAAGCGGTGATAGCTTAGTGGTTAGGGCGTCAGCCTCCTAATCAGAGGTCGGCGGTTCGAATCCGGGCACGCACCTCTAACTTTTCGGAGTTATGTGCGTTTAAAAAAAAAAAATATCACTTGCTTCAACGGTGAAGGAAAACATCGTGAGGAAACCTGCACGCCTGAGAGTTCTCCATAATGTTCTCAAAGGCGTGTGAAGTCTGCCAATCCGCACATGGCCAGCGTGGTGGACTATGGCCAACACCCTTTTCATATTGAGAGGAGACCTGTGCTCTGTAGTGAGCCGGTAATGGGTTGTTCATGATGATGATGATGATGATGCGGATGTTAACGAGATATGTATGAGTAAAAAAAGCAAGTATAAGTTTACCATACTGGTAACATGAACTACCTTAGTATAAAGTTAATAATTTACAAAGTGTAACGTTAATTAGCATAGACAAGCGACTAGTATGCAAATTAGGTGTAATGCAAAAGTATAATCGTGACCGCGTGTCTTGTACTTGTAGGTACTTTGGCAGCAAGGGAAATAACAAGGTGCCATTATGAAATGTAAAACCGTCTCGCGTTAATCCGATTAACTTCACTTATAAAAGACCTTTAGATACTTGCTTCTTTAGTGTTGCTTTGCGTTTGATATTAATTCTAAGTGTAGTTTGTAACGAGAATAACGCTAAGTGTGCGTTTAAATTGAAAACTCTAAAATATACGATTATTATGTTTTAAGCGGTGATAGCCTTTTTTTTTTCCCGTGGTGGAAAAGCTTTATGGCTACCTCCGTCCGTTGGGCAGGACGGAGGTTATGTGGGACTCCCCCCCCTTATCGTTGAGGTATACCCGAACTAAAAACCACCACAGCATGTCCCACTCGCTGGATTTGCTGAACACCTGGGGTAGCCATTGTATTCTTCCCAGACAAACGGTGATAGCCTAGTGGTTAGGACGTCCGCCTCTTAATCAGAGGTCGGCGGTTCGAATCCGGGCACGCACCTCTAACTTTTCGGAGTTATGTGCGTTTTTAAACAATTAAAATATCACTTGCTTCAGCGGTGAAGGAAAACATCGTGAGGAAACCTGCACGCCTGAGAGTTCTCCATAATGTTCTCAAAGGCGTGTGAAGTCTGCCAATCCGCACATGGCCAGCGTGATGGACTATCGCCCAACCCTTCTCATATTGAGAGGAGACCCGTGCTCTGTAGTGAGCCGGTAATGGGTTGCTCATGATGATGATGATATTTTAAACATCAACTTCCAAGTTTGTTTTTATCACTAGTTATACCAGCAAAATAGATACACATTCTCTGAGAATTTTAACTCTCTGCCTATTACGATTTGTGAGATACAGGTACATACGCTATTAGGCAAGCGTATGTATAATAGTGCGGTACCCTTAAAATAACATATATCTGCCATTTATTAATTATCGTAATTATCCTGAAGCCTGAAGGTTTGTAGGTTACCACTCAATTCTACATGTTACTTTTTTAGGACAATTCTCAACATTTAAGTACTTTTCGTATCGTTTTCATAATTTTCAATGAATATAATTGATTGGAGAAATATAAAACGGTACCTACCTATCAAGTCGAATTCCTAAGAAAGTATCATAAGAATTTCATAAAACAAAACGCATTTATAACTTATAATATGAGTTTAATATGCTTTTAAAAATAAAGCTAAAGTGTTATATATTTTCTCTGTACCTAATTTATCTCTTAAACTGAATAGGTCTGACCAAACAACAAAAAAGCGGTTCCAAACGGACCGTAAAGATCTTTGAAGTGGCTCAAACGTTTGCATGAAAAAGCCATTGTCTCAAACTCATATGGCATCGGGCTATTATCATAAAACCAGATAAGGGAAAACAAATTTTTATTATAAACCTACGCACTTCAAACGTAAGTATGTAGGTACTTACAATAATTATTTACAAAATACGAACCTCCAAAGCCATTACCAAAAAAATCGTAGCTTTATTTCAAATACAAAAGTAAGTTTGCATTTTGTACCAGTTTATGTCTACCGCGGATAGAAATCTCGTGACCATGCCACTGTGCAAGCGAATAGGAGGTAAAACGGTAAATGCGAGCAAAGCCACGTGCAAATCCAGTGCCATTTTTTTTTGTCAACCACTACAAGTTAGCCCTTGACGGCAATCTCACCTGGTATAAGTGGTGATGCGAAGATGGTAGCGGGCTAACTCTTTAAGGGTATGGTATACCCATACTCCTAATTGGTTCCTATGCGACATCGTGCCGGAACGCTAAATCGCTTGGCGACACCTCTTTGTCGCTTTGTGGTAACTAGCCACGGCCGAAGCCTCCCACCAGACAACACTAAAATCCGGGAATCGAATCCAGGACCAACTTTATAAGGCGACAGCGCACGCGCTGCGCCACGGAGTTCGTCAAATAAATTAAAGGTAAACTTAGCACACCTCAGTAATATTTATCAGACGAGTTTTATTTCTTGGTAATACGTAATTTTTTTGGCCCCTGCTTGGTATTACTTACAATCAGCAACATGCCAACGAAACTGCTTAGAGAAGTATAAATACATTTCTGACCTGTTACCTACCTACTGGCTACATGTAACAACTAATTAATGAATTGATTCCAATGTTTATGTAATGCTACCTGCGGCGATTTCACCCGCGCATTTCCCGTTTCGTTCAGTTTCGATGAAATTTGGCAAGGATACCTTTATATTGCATGCTGGGGAAGGACATAGAATACAATTTTGCATGGGAATACAGAAGATTCATGTAGATGCAAAAAACTCAAGTGATATTAACATACGGTTTTATATAAGCACTTAGTTATAGGTAGATAAGTAATATGCTTTGCTTGGGTCTAATACCTGCAAAGATATGCTGATTCGTGACCATTTTCTTTTCGGGACATATGAGTGTAATGGATTTGTTTTAGTCGTACCTTAGTTTAGTTTAACCACTTTTATTTTTGCCAAGTTCTTATTCTGTTCCCAAGTATTTTTAAAGCGTTGATTTTACTTAATATAATGCCAGCGTTGTTGTTTAATTATGCAAGTTTTTATATATATCTACTACTACTAATTATTAAGTAATGATGAAATGATGAAGATCAGACTGTGCGGTATAACCCTAACTAATATTATAATGCAAATGCGAGTTTGTTTGATGCACCTAAGTTACTGAAGCTTCTTTTAACGAGTAATAGGCTATTTTCTATTTCCTTATGCCGTCGAAAAAAAGAACTACGCGGGGCGTAGCTAGTCAATAAATAAATCCATCAATTCCCAATACGCCCTGCGGATTGCGTTCTTACGCGAATTGATAAATAATTCAGGCGCAATAAAATAAAGAGGTAAATTCCTCGCTATCTAGGTTCAGTGCGTCGTCGTATACACCGTAATGAATCTTAAACGTATTTAAAATGAGCTTCTCTATAAAATTGCGCAAGTATTCTCGGTTTTACGTACCAACATGCATGACGTCACGCAGAGGTTTCAACATTGTACAAACAAAGCCAACCTCGCACATTGCCATTGTGCTCTCATTTGGAGAGCAAACAATTAATGTAACAACATTTGGACTCCCAAATTTACCGTAACTAACTCGAATTTTTCATTCAAATCACCAAACGTATCGTCCTACATTTTTCTTAACAATCGCGGTCATTATGTTCACAACTAAGTGCATCCCACCGTATCGATAGTTACTTGTCGATGATATTACTAAATTCTATTGTTCTTGTAATAATAATAACTTGAAATAGCTACTTTATTATTAACGCATATGTGCGAATGAAATACTATAATCACTGTGATTATTTTTATCAAGATATCACCATTATCGCCCAATTTTAATGGTATAATAGACAGAAAATATGGATCTTTAATAACTTACTTAAGTACGTAAATAAAATTTATTTAAAATTGTATTTGGGTGATGCGGTTCCCAGAAACGCTAGCGAAATATCATACTGGTTGTTTTCTATCTTTTAACAACTGCCGTGGCGCAGCGCGTGTGCTGTCGCGTTGTGTACTTGGAGGCCCTAGTTTGGGAGAAGGCTTCAGCCGTGGCGAGTGAGGAGTCGCCAAGCGATTTCTAAGCAATTAAAGTATCACTTGCTTCAACGGTGAAAGAAAACATCGAGAGGAAACCTGCACGCCGTTGTCTGTAATGTTCTCATAGGCGTGTGAAATCTGCAATGTCTGTATTTATCGGTATCGGAATCATAATGGGTATATAAAAAAAGATACTAAGTATCTCCAGATATTGATTTATTAGTTTTTTTTATAATTGTTTCCTTTATTTCTATATAACTGATAGGTTTATTTAAAAGTACATATTAATATCATTTTATCGATATATATTTGACAAACATCTCTAAACATCATAGTACTGAACCGTCTTTCATTCGGCCCCTATAAATAACTAGTCAAGATTTAATTTAATTGAAACACGCCGTGCAACTCTTAACGAAGATAAATAGTATTTTGATTAATACTTTTGATGTTAACTCATGTTGGTACGTATTAATCATGGATGTGAGTTATTTATTTTTATTCTTGAATCAAAATCGAGCTACTTTATCTAAAGCCAACAAGGACTTATTTATATCATTCAGAAATAGGTAAGTACCAACTTACTAGACTTACTATCTGACTAAGTAACTTATGAACTTAAAATAAATTAGTAAGGAGTCAGCTTCTGATAGAGACACGTAATTAAATAGGCCGTACTCGTTCCTACGTGAAGTTAAACTTGGAAAAAAAAGTTAAATTAGATTATTAACTCGTTAGCTATCTCAATTTCAAAATGAAGCCAAAACGGTTCTGTCATCGTAGCGTAAAGAATTACAAACTTCCAAACAATGAAACTTTCACATTGATCATTAAAGCACGACGGAAGGCCCTACAAAATGTTCGCGCTTGCGAGATATATATATATTTTTTTTTTATCCACTACTAGTTAACCCTTGACGGCAATTTCACCTGATGGTAAGTGATGATGCAGTCTAAGATGGTAGCGGGCTAACCTGTTAGGGGTATGGTAAACCCATCCTCCTAATTGTTTTCTATACGACATCGTGCCGTGCTAAATCACTTGGCGACACGTCTTTGTCGGGATATTAACTATCTAATTAGACATATTTTAGACTAGGCATTAGACATATTTTAAAAAGGGCGTATCTAAACTTATGTACTCGTAAGAAATAGATCAGTTGGTGTGATATAAACAATGATTATTTGTTTATAGTTCCCGAAAATTGCTAGCCCGTCTTGCCCTCATACTGGCTGCTAAAAACGTGTGAACAGAAAGTTCACAGTGCTTGTTTAAACATGCTTTTGTCCATAATGCACAAAAAGATTATAAGGTAGGCATTGGTCGAAATAGCGGTTTATTGTTTACTTATACTTTTAACGTAGTAACTGCATGTTTCATTCTCTAATTAGCACATAAGCACTATTTGCATTGCATAGAAGCTTTTAAATTTCGACCCATTTATGACACTGGCGGTTTATAGCGTAAAAATATCTTTTGTCAACATCCCTGCCGCAGTGGTGAGCGCTGTGTTACAAGTGGAAGGTGTCGCGTTTGATTCCCGGCATTGGCAATTCGATTTTTTCCGAATTTTCTCTGGTCAGATCTGCTGATCGCTTAGGCCGGAGCTAGTTATCATATTACGACAAAGATGTGCCGCCAAGCAAATCAGTGTTCCAGTACGATGCTCCATAGAAACCGCTCTTAGGGGCATGGGCTTAAGGAAACTATCACAATCCCAATAGGTTAGCTCGCTGCCATCTTAGACTGCATCATCACGTCTCACCACCATAAGATTGCAGTCTAGGATTTCTCTCTCTCCAGTCGTTCCTTCATTACTGAAGATCGTGGTCCCGGTGTCCTTGCAACCTCGTGCGGATTATTTGTTTCCACCGGCTTCTATCAGAGGCTAGTCTCGCAATTGTGGAGGATTAACTCATTTAGAGTTTTAAACCATATTACGTACTCTAATCTTATTTTTGTAATATTGCAAATGAGAAAGTGCAAAATAGTTTTAAGAGATCCGAGTAGTGGATTCTATTGCCTCTTCATATTAAGGTAGTTCAGTAGTATTTATCTACCACTAGGGAACGGGTAGAAATGTTCATTTATTTTTTGATAGCTAATATTTGATTGTTCTGCATTATAGGCTGCCGAGTTTCTCATGTCTAGAAATGCATATCTCTTGCATTTATATTCAATATATAATATGGGGGTTTGTTATGTAAAACACCGAAAAACTAAAAGACATGCGTTTAACGTGTTTTCTTTATTTTATTACTCTGACTTCGAATTATGATTAACGGTACGGGTGGTCTCGGAATCGCCAGAAATAATAAACGCTTCGCCGATGAAATTATTTCTTAGCGTTCTTCGCATAAGCAACAGAAAGAGTTAACCATGCAATCACCAAAAATACGCCGAGTTTTACATTTATTATTTCGCAAACAGATGTGTTCCAACTTCCAACATCTGTATCAACAGATGTTTGTACCTACCTATTTGATTACAGAAAATGGAATAAGAATAAAAAAATGTGTATATATTTCAGCTTGGTAACAAAGCAACGCTGATACAAACTGAAAATTTATTGATACGTGGCCGATTGTATGAATAATAACGGATCAAAATTTTTAAAGCGTTTTGGTGTTTAAACATATAGGTAGATACCTTCTACGTTCTTAGACAAAGTATTAGTCTTTTTTATCCAGTTAAAATAAGTTTACTGTAGGTAAAATATAAGTTAATAAGCATACTAGCTGACAGCTGCGACTTCTGCTAAATTATTAGGATTTAAATTTTTTTTTACAGCATAAGCAAGTTTGTAACAGAACATAACATGTCCTTTCACCGTTTCTCTTTTCGCTCTACCACTTTACCAATATAACATAAATCTAATTTCGAGAAGTTAGGTGGATATTATCAGTCATTCACAAATCACGCTGATAAATTTAGCCCATGTGTTCAGTCAAGGGTATAATCTATCTCCGTTTAAAATTTCAGCCCAATTGGTACTGTATTTCCAGCGCTAAAACATACACACATAAACACATAAAAATGTTTCGCCTTTATAATATGAGTAATTAGTATAATATGAATAATTAGAGTAAGTATCTTCGGAACCTTGCCTAAAGGCAACCCTTTAAATAATTACAATTAAAAGACTAATGTGTGTACATTAATATTTCACTCCTTTTAATAATATATTTTAGTTATGATGTTATTTTTTTTAAGATTTTTAGTTTTAGGTTTATCTAAGGTTCATTTTAAGTTATATATGTATTATAGTAATAGGTAAGAACATACTTGTAATACGCGGGCGTAGCTGTTTGTAAAACTATGCTATAGCTAAAGGTCGAAATGCTCGAATAATATGCAAAGATTAATTTATTTACAGTTATTGGTGACCGTTAATTCATTTGACATGAGTACCTAATAGTTTATCGATATTCTTAGGCACGTTTTATTATCACATAAACCTCTTTATTGTCACACAAACCCAGCTTTCTCTTCAATTCATACTATAGAAGGCGAGGCACCCGCATACGTTGTCCTTGCTTAATCTGTGTTAGGTTACTATAGAATACCTGATGGAACGTGATGATGGACTACAGGATACTTTTAACCCGCCTGTTTTAGGTTGCATTTAAATATCAATGTTTACGTACTAGGTACCTAGGTAAAAGTATAATAATATGGACCACAAGCCTTTATTAGCATCTACGTGAATTAAACCGTTTTTTTTTTCATTTAGTAATCTTTAGATTTGACTCTTCTTTAACTTCAAACCAGCTATAGAGCTAACTAGGAAAGGAACTGAGGAATATGGGCTATGATGTAGTTTAAGCACAGCAGAAGTGGGACGTAGAGGTAAACCTACTAGTAAAATCTGTCTATAATATACTGAAAGACCTTGACCCGGTGAAGACAATTAAGTTATATTTTGGAACGAATTAATAAAGATTATCTAGTTCCTACTAAATTTGGCTTAGCACGAGCTGTGAAGGTGAGCATTGAAGAGCATTGTACGGAGGAACCGTAAACCTACATCCAAGTTGCAAGTTCTACTTACCTGGACGGTAATTCCATGGAATATTAGCAATTTCGTCTCTCTTGTAAAGCACACTAACTCAACGAATTACTCCTATAAAGAAGGGGCTCACGGGAAGTTTTTTTTTCGGACTGACTATTAGCTGTGCTAAATTTTGAGCTCGAAGAAACTAAGGGAACGTCTGCTTAAGGGCGCCTCCTGTGAGGCCGAACCTCGGCTTAGGCGACGTTTGGGATAACGGGGGGGTCCCGGGGGGGTTTTGACTCCTGTCCATGGTTCTGAATACAGATATGATTTGACAAACCTGAGTGTTATATAAACGATTGTCGCGTTACAATTAAAAGACTAATGTGTGTACAATAATATTATAAAGACACCTAAAAGCGTACGATTGGACGGTACGACGAACGGATGGACGGACGGTACGATTGCATAGTGACCTAACTCTTGACAGCAACTAAATACTTCTAATATTTAATCTGGTAACAGGGTGGTATGTTTTAACAGATTTCACGGGTAATGGTAACACTTTATACGCCATATTTGGGCACTAGTAGCGTTGCGATTAAATCACGCACACGCAGTGGCGTGCATTTTACACATGCATACACTCCGGACTATAAAAAGATATTCGTGAGAAATCTTTCGGTTTGGTGTTGTTGGAAAGAGTCATTACACCCATGAGCGCGCACTTCATACATGCTCCTAAGCATGCTCTTAAAGAGTTTTTAGGGAAGACATCCTAAAGACTCGTGTAAGAGAAGATTGTTTTTGTATATGGTGGCAAATGTCTATTAACACTACTCTACGACTACATTCCATAATAATTACTTATAGTATATGTGTATTACGGTGAAGGAAAACATTGTGAGGATACCTGCATGCCTGAGAGTTCTCCATAATGTTCTCAAAGGCGTGTGAAGTCTGCCAATACGCACATGGCCAGCGTGGTGGATTTTGGCCAAACCCTTCTCATAATGAGAGAAGACCCGTGCACTGTAGTGCGCCGGTAATGGGTTGATCATGATCATGATTTTTACTCATAAAAGTATATATTTATGTATAATATTTATAGGTAATATTTATTATATATAGTTTATTTATTGCGCCGCTACCCTCGTCTATCATTTACTTCTTTCCCCAAGGTTTGTCTGGAAGAGATTGCTTAAGCAATAAGACCGCCATTGCATACTTATGTGTTAAGTGTTCCGTTTTGTTGTTTCTCTATAATGTGTGTGCAAGAAAGAGTATCTATCTATCTATTTAACAAACTCAGTGCATGCTACTGCACACACATTAAAAAAGTTGCGATACATAATTTTCGTTTAGTTTTTTTAGTAAGTAGGTACACTTAGATATCTGTTCTTCGCGCCTCACAAATAAACGTGGCATACATTTGCAGTGTTTATCACACTCAGACATTTGAAAGGTGCTGTCAGTTGAAGATTTCAATAGGCTATACATATAAAAATCAATGTTTACACTCTATGCGATTCGCAATCATTGTTCAAATTGTAACTTCGGTAGTGTTCTGGGATGTTGGCGGAAACCTATATGTACTTATATGTTTTTTTTCTTACGTGGTTTTCACTGACGAGATAAAACTCAATCAAATTGGTTAGTCCCTTGATCGTCAAGTTATACTTATAGATAAACACCGATAATTCGGAAAAACTTAAAAAAAAAACACACACCACAATATTTAATGTTAAATTATCTACATGCCAAGTTTAATTAACCGACGAAGGTACTAAATGGAAACGTGCTAGCCTTACTTATCTTACAGTGTATATAAATTCAGCACCTGGACTTGGCATCTTAAATCTCCAATCAAATCTATCGTGCCACTAAATCAGAAACGACCATTCTCCTCCTAGATACCGTCATCGTCATCTTATATAATATAGATAGGTAGTTATATGTAAGTCCAGTATTACAACTACGCATTAATGTGCGTTGTTATATTTCTAGGAATGCTTCTTTTAAGTGTTTCACGAAATTATAAATTGCACTATAATTAAATCAATAGCCGTGAGATTACCTATTAGAAGAGTATCTACTGCAAAAAATAAAATTGGGTTGACATATTTTTTTTTTAAAGGAAATTAGAAAAAACTAGCACGCAACTCTTTTCGTTATTAGCGTGCTATTAAGTTGAAGGAAAACCTGCAAGGAGTAGAGTTTGCTATAATATTCTTAATGGCGAGTTAAATTTACCAATCAATTTACAATCGGCAAGCGTGGTGGGCTAAGTCCAAAACGCTTCTTATGCCGAGTCCTGATACCAGTTGCTTGCATTATGAAACGTTACAATCAAACGAAAGCACATAAATTTTATGTGATGCGAGGTTCACCAGGTCTTCTAGACTGTCATTAATATTTAATGTTGCAATTAAAAATACTAACGTGCCTACATGTATTTCATTAGTTTTATAATAAGGTATGCAGTTACCAACAGATCTTTATTGCAATTTTATCTCTCGCTTAAACTTTAATATCGCAATATGTTGCTTTGAAAGTAGATCGAAAGTATAATTTTTGCTATTAGATTTATACTGGGAAAATTCCTTATCGAATATTTCAGGAATGAATGACACGTGTCTGGTGATTGTATTGGTAAAACTGATAAAAAGTGAGATTCCGCTGGTTTCTGAAATTTAGTTTTACGCAGTAGATACACAATTCATACTATACCTGTATCTACCTATACGTAGTACGTAGGTATGGGTTAGTGGATATTATATGGTGAAACGTTTTACAGCGTATTTTTGTATTAACATGACATCATGAATCACAAAGAACATTAAATTATTTGAAATCCTCCCTTCGTGTTTGTAATCCTAAGATGAAAGATCATCGAGAGAGAGGAGAAATAGTAATCGCATATGTAATGTATGTATATTTAAGATGTTAAATTAAGATTGCCCACTAATAAAATTATCAGACAGGTAATCTGCTAAGATTTCTTATCTCCTATGTTACTTATAACACTATATACGAGTAGATAACAAAATAAATAAAATAACTGCCTAAGTGAAAGTTGCACACAAATACGAAGGGTTTCGTACCACGATGCAACCACTAAGTACAAAAATGGACACTGTTTTCAACATTGTACAAAAAACACCAAAAACAAGATTCTTGTTTTTGCTTTAGAGACACTTTATTAACTCTCTATTACGGTTCATGAGATATAGATAGAGCGCCATAATAGACATATTATTTAGACACAATGTAGGTAACTTTAACTAATTATTTTTAAATAAATAGGGTCGCTCATAAACTGACATGCAATAGCTAGGATATAATAAAATTGTGGTTCGTCATGCACCAGAGCATTTTTTCATATTAAAAATATAAGCATCAATGATTATTTGTATGTCACGAACATTTTATGTTGATCGCTTAAACAATGACGCATTATTGCATTTATTATTGATTATTTATAACAACCGCTACGTACGAAAATCTAAATAATAATTATTTAAAAATTTTATGGTAATAACTTATTTAAGTGACCTACAACGCCCAGTTATATTTATTGTGTATGTATATGGCAAACATACTCAAAAATTAGTTATAATCAATACACAGCTGACACATAACTCTCCAATGAAGTTTGAAATAAATCATTTTGGTTAGGCAATGCTTTTAGTATGAAATGCAATCCAGTGTCTGAGTATTCCAATCCTCCCAGCAGTTCATACCAAATCCGATCAAATGTATGTACGTCCGAATAAAAAAATACTGTGACAGTTTATTAATACAAGCATGTCAATTTATTAAACTTACAACACAACGTAATTCCAGGTAGGGATGTACCTTGCAACTTTCTATTCTACCAAAGAGTAGTTTTATAATGTAAATTAAGCTACCCTCATTTATGATTCGGATAGGGACGGTCCCTCACGTCTAATCATAAAGGAGGGTGTGTCCGCAATCATCATCATTTAAACGACGGGGTCGAAATGTTTCAAACCGGTAAAATATAGGAGACATTACGTTATAATTTAGTGTGAAATTGCTATTTCTCCGTATAATTATAGCGTTGAATATTTTAATTTCTTTATTACTAAGATCAAAATAAGAAATATATTAAGAGGAAAAAATAAAAAAAGTTACTTAGCAGAGCGTGGTTTCGATCCACGGACCTCTGGGTTATGGGCCCAGCACGCTTCCACTGCGCCACTCTGCTACGTTCGAAACTTGCGAAATTGTGTAATGGTTACTTCATTGCTTCAAGATTTTTATAGTAAGCGATATGAAACCGATAGTGTTATGACTGGAATCTTTCCTATCACAACAAAATAAATTAATAAACTTCAGCTTCTTCAATTATAAAGGGCTTTTTCCGTGAAGTAGCGTCATACGGTAAGCTAGTAAGGTTTTCAAACGGATTCTACGTACTTAGGTAATTCATTTGAAATATTCACTTTCACAAATCCCAACGTCAGAAGCAGGCTTATCCGTTTCTTACTATACCTAGTAAAAATTAATGAATGAATAAATACAGTTCTATTGTACACTACGGCAAATATCTTATAAAAAAAAGTCGTTCAAACCTTATCTATTTAAAACTATACTTACATATTAATTAGGTTTGAATTTTTAATGGGAGATAACTTTTCTCAGTAACAATAATAATTTATGCACTGCTTGTTTGGTAATAGAAATCTCGACAAATTATTTTCTGTAGATACGGCACCCTAGTTAAAAAATTTGCATGCTCCTTTTTTGCTTATCGAAACACTAATGTGAAAGTAAGGTAGATCTTATATTCATGTGTTTAACTCGTAGATACGTCTGTAGGTAAGTGTTGACGAACTTAAGCTATAAAAAAGGTCAACTTCATTAGAACGTTACATTGTTTTGAACTTTTGACAATGGCAAACCGATCTCCTATACGGCAAGCAAAATCTTTATAGCACAGATAGTAGTAGTATAAATAAATAACTGTATTCAGTATAATTTGCACAAATATACCACAGTTGTGGAGGCTTATCGGTAAACATCAACTTTCTATTGATGAATAAATACGTACCCGCCGGCTATCTACGCACAATATCAAAGAAAGTAGAGAACATTTGCAAATAATTGCACATTCAAGTAACGATTGTCAGAGTACGCGGTACTTTCAAAACCGGGTGTAATTTATAGTTCGAGGGACGCTAATTGGAGGTAGCAATTAAGTTTGCTGACAAGAAGATATTACCTATTGTTCATGCATAATGTAAATGTCATTGGAATATCCCTGGAAATTCATAGAACTCCGGACCGCCAAGCTTTAAATTATTGTAGCTATTTGCTACGTAGCCACCAATTACCATAGGTATTCCGTTGAAATGGAGTCGAGCAACATGGTTTCGTCAGAATGTTAGCTTAACATTTAAATCTGTAATCCAAGTGGAAAATATGTTTGAGAACGGTATGAGATTGGATAAAAAATCCAACCATAGGTAGGGCAGATTCGAAATATATCAAAATTAAAATTTATATCGTGATCATCATTATGTACCGCTTAGCGGGCTATGTACTATAGAACGTAGTCCAGCACGCTCGCCAAGTAAGGATTGATAAGCATTTCGAACATTTTGGAGAACTATCATACATGAATAAATTATTTATTATAAAATATGCAAATACAATAGAGCGATTAAACAGGAGGTACAATTTGGCGGCCTTATCGCTAAATAGCGACTTCTTGCAGAAGGACATGCAGGTTTCTTAACCGTTAAAGTACGCGAAGTTTCAAATGGCTTTAATATAATAAGAAATTGGATAGATGTAATTCGGTCACTCCTAAAGAAAGTCCTAAGCATTATTAGCATTATTGTTATTTCGAATACATTTTGTGTACGTAGGTACACAAAATGTATTCGAAATAACAAATCCTAACAGCCTAACATGTCCTTCTAAAAAAGACACCGAATATGTTGTGTTTAGTTCAAATATACTAGTCCTTTTAAGCGTCTTGATCCGAAGTGGAGCCCTTGCGAAAGGGTCAGGAATAATATGCGCATGCTTATACTGATTTATGATTAAAAGGAAATTTAAATCTTAGAACCATAAAGTGGTACTTATACGTAATAAATATACCTATACACAAACGAAATATCTTGACGTTTAAATAGAATAAATGATTTAGGATAAGGTAAAAGGTCAGGAAGAAGAATTTCTATGGTATCCGCTTCAGGCTGTTGTAGAAAAACCTTTATACCTCTTATGTTCTACAGTTTAATAACATTTCGAACCTTCCTCAGATTGTTAACAATAAGTATTATTAATAATAGTTATCTAAATTAACCAAATGCAATGGAGTTAAAATCATAGATCACCAACGCATGGCCTCCCATCCGCTACACGTGTCCTAACCATTATAATGCCATAAACTAAAGAGCCATAATTCTCTCTGTTCGCAGTAAAAAGTAAACGTACATAATTTATTGCATTATTATCATAATCTAAGTATAGAAGTGCAGCGAGCACGCGTAACAAATAACTACATATAGATAAGAATAAAATACATTGTAGAACTACCATAACGTCTTGTTATTTATTATTACAATAAATTAAACTTTTACCGCGTAGATACATTATTTACAGTAATAGAGGTTGAAGTATTTGTGACATCGTTTGCTGGAAAAGTGTGGTTCGAATACCAGTCCCATGTTATGTTATAGGTGAAATTCTACAGGCCTGCATTTTTCTTTATATTCTTCTGCGAGTTAGACCTCGACTACAATATTATCTGTTTGTAATTGATTGATATACAGTCCAAGATAGTAGCAGATTATGGAATATCCATTTCCATAAAAAGCAATAAATCTATATTTCCTACATTTTCAAAGTTTAGGTAAATATCTCGTCTGTGGTTCCGGTGTGAACCTTCTCCTATTATTAAAGTCTGTTAAAAATTTAAAACCTGACTTCCATATCGATCCCGGGACCTTCCACTTATAAGATCACAGCGCTTATAACTTCGCCAGGGAGGTTATTAAAATATAATAGTTCTTAGCTTAGCTTCATTTTCATTTCCTTAAAGAGATTGTTATTATAATATTATAAAGTAATAAAATTTATATTGTTAAGAGCAAGACCCCCAAAAAATACACGTTTTTTCCAAACATAAATGGAAATCTTCGACTATTGTTTAATAATATAATTGTAATAACAAATTATTTAATTTCAATTCATTGTGCCGCTAAGACTTCTGACGTTTCTATTTTTCCATTCTATCATATAAGTTTACTTTAGTGAGTTCCTTGTTATCCATAAATGAAACTAAAAACCAACCGGGAGCGCGGTGCGTTTTCAGTAAGTACACTCACGTACACACTTGGATTAATTTGTTTTGTATATGTTACCAGGAATCGTACATGATTATAATGTGAATGGTGATTGGCGATGCAACAGCGTGTTCGCGCGATGCTCGATGCGTGAGACAATTTTTATTTGGCTTACATCATAGGCCCTTCCACATAATGCCGGTCACGTTCGTGGGTACACCTTTAGAAATTGCCGCTGCCGCTAGATGACTCAATTGTTCCACAGGTTCTCATGTTTTTTGTGAAGACCTCAAGCCCAATTCCGAATTCGACGTCACGTTTATTAAGCTGTAAACACTAAACTTGCCACACACGCGTGAGAGCTTACGAAAGTGGCTATCTTCGGTAGATAACAAAAATCTGGATCACGAGTAAAACAGTGTCACTGTTTATCAGTGTGGAGACATTATTCCACCCAAATTTAGATAAAGTCGGAAGTACCTAATTGTGAAATGAAAACTGTATGCTTTCTATTGTTGGATATGTTCATAAATAATGTTAGAGAATTGATAAGGCGTCTCGTAGAGATAAGAAGTTACCAACTCAAGGCTAACATAATAACTTATTCAAAAAGGAAATAGGAACCACTCATATAGGAATCATTCTTTAATATATATGTCTACATCTTGGTGGGTGGTGACGTCTAGTTTCGACCGCCCAAATCGGATGGCATTAGAAGAATGTTGGTACGGATTACTTACTGAATTGAATAGGACTCCTTCCTTGACACGAAGATCAACTTGGTATGATCACGTTCGTGATTTTGAGTTGGTGACATAAGCCAGCCATCTTGCATTCGGGCAGTGTGTTTTATGTAAACTCTAACCGAACCAACTCAGCAGTAATGCATACTGATCCCACTGATGAAGACTTTAATAGATATTATTAAATAGCTAGTACCTGCATTCATAGGAATACACAATAAAATCATCATGATCAACCCGGCTCACTACAGAGCACGGGTCTCCTCTCAATATGAGAAGGGTTTGGCCATAGTCCACCACGATGACCATTTGCGGATTGTCTGACTTCACACGCCTTTGAGAACATTATGAAGAAGTCTCCGGCGTGCAGGCTTCCTCACGATGTTTTCCTTCACCGTTAAAGCAAGTGATATTTTTTTTTTTTTTAAAAGGCACTTAACTCCGGAAAGTTAGAGGTGCATGCCCGGATTCGAACCGCCGACCTCTGATTAGGAGGCTGACGCCCTTACCACTAGGCTATCACCGCTTCACAATAAACTCATACTTATCTAATAACCTTTATATAAAAGGAGACTATAAGGCAGTCAGGATGCTGTTTTTTAATCTGGGAAATGAACTTAACTATGAAATTCATTATTAATTTTCGTGTAGTGTCTTTATATCATTTTTATAAAGAAAAAGTCTTTAAAATTATAGAAGTAGTAAAGAAAGCAGACGATAAAAGGCGGTAAACCTAATAAGAATCTGATATGTATATAGTCACGCGTATGGAAGTAGGTACCTGTGCTATCCAATTATAATATCGGAAGATCGGATATAAGAATATATAAAATAAATTATTACGCAAGTAGCGCCCAGGGCACCTTTAAGTTAAAACCAGTAATTTAATCAGTATGAATTCTTTTATAAATTACAAAATAATAGCCACGGCTGTGTTGTGATTACGAAACAATGGAGGTTAATATCAAAGCGCGCCGCTTCCGTTGATTTATCGTTTTCCGCTATTGGACCCTTTGTTCCTGAGTCGTTGATCGTTTCTTGTTCCTTGATCGAAAGTCCCTAGTGTAGTGACAAGTTTTATAAGACAAAGTCAATACTTCCCTTATTCAAATAGACCTGTAGAAGGCACTTGACGCGTGCATATAATTTTTTCCATGCATCCTCTTGGTAATTTACAAACGCTACTAATTTGCGCACAGAGTACTGGTAGAAATCAGTTACTCAACCGATATGATTGTTCGCGTACATTAAGAGATTTGAAAATTCCTTTGGAATAAACAAAATTTAGAAATGAAGATCATTCCATGTCACCTTCCTGATCCCGTTCCCGTTTCCGCTCCCTTTCCCAACATATAAATCTAATTAAGGGGAAGTTTGGTATGGCAACTAGGTCTGAAGTTGTAGCTCTTCGTGCTTACATTCAGTTTTTGGAAATCTAGTGGAAACCCTGGATTTTCCGGGTATAAAAAAAGTGTTAATCCAGGGTATAATGTCCATTGCAAGTTTCAGCCAGAATAATTCCGGCATGAAGGAGTAACCAATGTTATCTTATAGACACTTAAATACAAACTATTTTAAGGGGTTATACACACAATTATTATATTATATATCTCTAGGTACTAAATTCATCACAATAATATTATAAGGGATTCACCCTTATAATATTATTGTGATGAATTTATTACCTAGATATACGTAACCTAGTATATGAACTCCTATTTAATTTTTGCTTTAATTTATATTAATGTTGCTATGGACTGTTATCGTGTACATTTTTAATCGTAAATCAAATTTTCTCAGATCTTGTTTTCATGAATTACCTACATTATCGATCTGCTAAGGAATCCAACGTACAATTTGTTTATCTTCCGAAAGATATAATTCTATTTTAGAAGCAAGTCTTATTGATTCAGGCCACTGCAATGAGGAACTGCGTAAGGTGAAATAGGATTTATTACGTAGGTACGCATAATTTAATTAATATTTTTTTAATTTACAAATAATATACAACTTTTTCCCGATTCGCATCTCACCGATTTTTTAAAGATTCTTAAAGGTTTCTTCTTTAAGAGTTTTTAGGTGCAGAATCATTATCACCTTTATCACTGGTGTGTTTTATTGATCCATGAATATCAGTATATTATCTCTTATGTACTGGATATACTATCTACATGCAGAGTTAAAATTTCGTAGAAAGATAAATAAAATAAAAATAAATAGAAAGGATATAAGTGGAAACATAATAATATATAGTAACGACTTCGCATTTGGGGGTAGATTTTTAATAAATAACTCATCTTTACTTAAATTACTAGAGTAATTGCTTATTAGTTAAGTTTAAAAATGCTGTACCGAATACAACCATAGTTCGTTACCCCTATAACAATATATCCCTATCTGTGCCCAGCGGTTTAAGCCACGTTAATTTAATTAATTTTTTTAGATTCCCTCTTAAAACATCGTGTAGAATTAATTGGTAGAATATATAGAAATGAACTAAAGTAACACTTATTATTCAACTATTCATTTTAAAAGTATTATTATACAGTGATACTCGTATATCATTAGAATAGTTTTAACATGATTATTTTGTTACGGAATTTTTTTAAGACCATCATATCCCTATAAGAGACGTCATTTTGTTTAAAATGTCTCAAGTCTAATTTAGTTCAAAATCACCGATTTTTAATGAATAACGTGCTTATTTCATTAGTGACAAATATCATGTTTATTATAATGCATACTTTTGAAGGAGAACAATTCCGTTATATCTATACAGCGCACGCAACGAAAATACTCCTAATTTTTTTTTTTAACATTTTTCATTCTATTCATTGATTGAGATTATTTAAAACAAAAAAAAACCTAAGATAATCGCGTACAAAAAACTAATATAATAAACAAAATCCTAAGCTTTATAATAATGTAGAGATGTTAACCTTAAATGAACAAATACTAGAGGAAGAACAATGGGTATGTTTTATTAAAGAGGAAGCTGTATTCATTTCGTCACTATATTTCGTTTACACAGTATTGTTGTTATTATAAATATTGTGCGAACTGTGCGCGTACTCGTGGACTTATTGCTACCAGAGGCGATTGTAATGCTCACAAACGACGCTGGATTTCGAGTATTGACACACCATAACGTCAGAGTCACAATCATCAACCATTGATAGCAATATATTGATGTACGAATGTTGCTGACGAGGATAAAGAATTTGGTCCTATTGCTGCTTGTACTGCTCGGTAATTTTATCTGTCGAAGGCATGGGGTATATAATATAAGCTTCAAAATTGCACACCCATCTAGTAACGGACGCAGTATAAAATGCAAACCTTCAATCTTAAAAAAATTGATACAGCCGTTCATACTTTTACTGACAGTCTTGTGCGACTTTGTTAGCGTATCGCGATTTACACGGCCGTTCAAAACAAGAAGTTCTGTTTCTACGCGCAGTAACTAAGTGTCGTTTCCCTGCATGCTTCATGCACATTTGTTGGATACGCACACAAGTGAGAGCACTAAGCGAACCCTCACTCAGCACTCACTTGGCTCACACACTGATTATTCGCGTAGTATTTATATTGCGCGTATTTTTGCTGTCTGGAAATGTGCTAGCTTCGACTCTGACGAACTTCGAAGCACCAAGCAAAGTAATAATAAAATCAAAACTAATATTGTTCGGGGCTTAAGTGCGTGTGAGTGTATTTTGGAGGAACTATGTGGTGCCTAAAACTCTCTTCTGTCTCCTCATTACTTATATCTAAGTAATGAAAACCTTCCCAAGCTGCTGTTTATTGCAAATCATGGCGAATTAAAAGCTAAACTTACTGGTACATTAAAGTTTGTGTATCCTCAAAGTAAAGCCTGTTTTTATTCAATATTTCCGACCACCACCCTAATTTAAACATCTGCCACTAGGTATAGTGCATTATAGGTGCATTGCATGTGTATCTATTTGATTTATTTGACTACTACTACAACTGGCTTTGCGTGACTGCACGTATATACTCGTATATACCATCGTCAATTTACTACAGATAATAATGCGATCATCCCTATTAATGCCGATTGTCACGCAGGGAAGCCGATGTTATTATAATGTTCATGCAATGAATACTCTATATAAAACTTCGGTTTCAGCGTATTAAGGTTGTCTGTTATCGTAAGTGACCTGTTCAGAGGTGAACCTTTTTCTTTTCAGTGTATCAAATTATTTAGATCTGTATCAGCTCCCCTTATATTCATAGGATACGCACAAAATCTGAATCGACCTAAAATGGGTTATATCTTATAAGAATGGCGTATAGAAACTGCGTATTAATACCCGTTGTTAGATACGTGAAACGCTCGGCGAAATGGATATGATGATCGGATCAGGCCATTGACATGTCTAGACCATGCCTAAGATCCTTCTTAAAGCAAAACTCGGCGGGTAATGCAACGCACACACCCGACTCTCCTGGGACGGAGATGAGAGTTCACGTTTCTGACGAAAACCTGCTATGATTAATTCATTGATGTCATAGTTTTTCTATTTTCAATCAACGCAATCGTTGAACAACTTTTCGATTTCGATAATTTAAGTATTCACTTAAAATCACTTAATTCCGAATCTCCGTTCTAAATTCCGTGATTTCACTTCAAAAATATCTCAGTACTTTATTTTGAAGAAAAATTATTAGATAAAATATTGGATGCCAGATTAAATGAAAACTCAAAGATAAAACTCCAACCTTAAAAAACCAAAACTTTCAAAAGCTTCAAAATAACGTTTGGAAAGTACATTTTGCAAGGATTGGTACCTACTTATTTATTTTATTACTAATGCGTTGAAAGCATTTTTATAGAAAATATAGATAGTTCTATTGTCATTTAAGAGATTTTTTTACTCAAATAGTGATTTTGATCTTTTAAAAGGCAATGGCGCCTTCTATATATTATAGATTCTATACGGATAGGGACATTTGGTTTATTGTAAACGCGCAGAGACCAGCTGTTCCGATGAAATTTGACTCAATCACCTAATGGGGCATGTGCCACCGCCACGTTACATCTCAATGTGTCCCTATAGAGCTACTGTGCAGGATGTTTTTGGAGTTCTTTTGTATAAAATTTGATTTATTGGTACTTATAAACAGGAATCTCTAAACTAAATTTATCACACTAATATCAATCAATCACAGTTGTGGGCAACAACCCTTTGTGCGTTTTGGAATGCTGTAAAAGTACCAAATGCATAAATGCGAAAAACCCGCACGCCACGCGTGGGGAGTCATATTCAATCTGTGTTAATATGTACACTGTATACAAATAATGTAACATCTGACAAAATATAATTGGAAGAAATGCGTCTGGTAAAACATGGACTGCTTTGGTTTATATAGTAATTTTTTACAGGTTACAAAACCAACAAGTAAATTCAAATTCAAATAATCTTTATTCAAATAGTCCTTTAAACTTAAAACTAAAGCTATGAGGGTTCCAAACGCGCCCCGGTCTAAGAAGAAGCCCACAACAAATTTTTGTTATCACCATCTCACATGCCACTTAAAATTATATTAAGAGCTATCTTATTAGAGCAATATTTCATACCCATGCTTGTTTATCATTTACATAATCCTTTACACTATAGTAGGACTTTTCTACAAGCTTACGTTTTATATAAACTTTGAACTTATTGAGAGACATCCCTGAAATTTCATTTGGTAATTTGTGACCTTTAAATGAATTTCTAAGTATTAACCTAACCTGGGTTATAGAAAATGCAGAATTGTCTATCTTATTCATCCATATAGATTGTAGATGGGTACCGTTAAACATTTTCTAGTATCTTATATTGTATGCGGAACCCTTACGTAAAATTTGGGGTCGAATTGCTCTAGGTCGGTGTCTTTATCGTATCTTTTGTCGTTGTTGGCACGGGCGGGGTTTGCCGCGGCTTGGAACTTCGAATAAACGTCGGCAGGTGTTACACTACACGTGTGTTGAACGTCATCTATTGTAAGTGATTTATTATAGCCTCCGAACAACGGTTTAGCTTCCATTTTGCAGAGTCAATAATCACGGAAATATGTACTGTAGTTAGTTTTGTTGTTTCGAAATGACAAAACAGATAACCCTATTAGTTCGCTCTGCCAGGGGGTTTCGGCCAGCGTGAAGCTCAGTTTGTGAGAAGACCGTGTTGTTAGTTGTTATAAGTAACATTAATAAAAGATTTCTTCTCTCACAATCGTGGAGCCGTTTGCGAATACCGAAACGCACTAACGTTATAGTAAAATGAAACTTAAAACCTAGTATTAAAACTCAAATTCGTACAATACTTCCAGGAGAAGTTTGTAAAAATAATAAGTAGTACGGAAATTGCGACTCAGAAAGAAAACATAAGGTCCACGTTATAGTGATTTTTTTTTTACACTACAAGTTAGCCCTTGACGGCTATCTCACCTGGTGGTAAGTGCTATCTAGGATGGTAGCGGGCTAACCAGTTAGGAGTATGGTAAACCCACGCTCCTAATTGGTTTCTACGTTACATCGTGCTGGAACGCTAAATCGCTTAGCAACACGTCTTTGTCGGTAGGGTGGTAACTAGCCACTGCCGAAGCGTCCTACCAGACCAGACTCGAGCCGGGAATCGAACCCAGGACCTCCATCTTTATAATGCAACAGCGCACGCGCTGCGGAGGTCGTCGAATCGAAAGCGACACAACGATTTCGAGTGTGCAAATTCTGTACTGACTACAGCCGAACTTTATCAGAGTCACATGGTTTTAAAAGTCCATCACTTTAAACATTTATATTTTTGTTTTACTTCTAATTATAGTTCTGAGATAACACAGAAGAATGGGGACTGGTTTCACAAAATCAACGTGCACAGGAATAAATTCGTTCCGGAATCGTTTTACGAAAACCAAAAAGATATAGATATAAAGAGAATAATTTAAAAAAATATCGTTATCCCTAGACTAGACAGAATAGAAATATTGTTTGATAAATCAGTAGTAGGCAACAAAAGCAGACCGTGGGTTAAACATAAGTAAGGGGTTACCCTTGTACATTCTATATTCTATTCTTCAGCATAATACCTTAGCTTAGATCATAACTAGCAAAAGTAATAATGTTGAACTACTATGCATAATACGATCAAAAGAAATGAATGTCTTCATCAACAAGAAAGACAAGACAAGAAACAATTAAGCAATCTTTAATGAGTGTGATCGTCTGCCAAGAGCTTTCAAGAATCACAAAGGTGTACTGAGAACTGGTGAGAATAAAATAGACCGATACGCTGAGTCACCCATGAATAAATAATTTTAGATGTTGTACTTATTTTAATAAGTACATAACTGAAGTACAATGCTCGTATCATCTGGCCTGCAAATGGCACCGTTATCTGCGGCGCCGGCGCCTGCGCAGCATTATGACGTCACTGTACTATAATTGGTACCATGAGAGCATTGGAGTCTGGATACCATGCGTACAGCAACTACAAAGAACTTACAATCTACATCCACTTTAGCGTGTAACATTTTGCATCTGATGATAGCTACCTATGTACTTATACAAGAATTAATAGCGTTGATTGAATGATGAACTGTTTATGTTTATTATATAATATTATTTATATCAAGCATGAGAATCCCTACTAATTTTATTAATGCGAAAGAGTGTTGGCTTGAACTTAAATTACGGAGCACCACGTCACATATTGACTTGTCTCTTTTCGAGAGACAGTTTTTAGATGAGGATGAGATGAGAGGTATAGGCTACGTTTGATTTCGATTTCGTTATTTCTAATTCATACAAAAATGCAATTTCGTTATTTCTAATTCATACAAAAATGGCTGAAGATACCTAAAGTTGAAATAAACACACGATAGTTTTAACTCGAAAAATACATTCATGTGACAAAGAGACAGAGATTTAGTCTGTTTGTCTATTCTTTTACCTAGTGACTTTATGACAATAAAGCTGATGCTCGCGACTTAGTTCGCGTAGCTTTTTTTTTTTAAATTACTGTGGGCAACATTTGTAATTGAAGATTATCCGCTTTTCCGCTCACTTTCCAAACATATGAATCTAGTTTCGAAGAAGTTATTTTTGGAAAACTTTTAGCTAATGTTGTTGCTCATCGACGAAAAATTCATTTTTTCACAAACTCCGCGGAAACCTAGGGTTGAAAAGGGTTCAGTCTATCTCCAATCAAAATTTCCACTGATTTGGTTCAGTAGTTCCGACGTGTAGGAGTAACAAACATACGCTTATACATACTTTCGCAATTTTAATATAAGGGGAAAAGTGGGGAATAAGAACGATATAGACGGGCGAATCCGCGTGCAAATCAATTATAGGTTTTTTTTTGAGCTGTCAGTTTAAGTTTGCTAACCACTGTTCAACATGTCAGGATTGCCAGGGCTTTATGAGATAAAGATCATGGTTGAAGTGGTATTATTGAATGCAAATTTTGTCTACTAACAAAGTTGTACCTTGAGAACTTGACAGAGTTAAATGATTGTTTCCAATCGAACCTATCTATTTACAGTGCACAGTCATTGTACTGTCAGCCGTATCAATTTTATTGGACCGGCTTTTTAATGAATTAGTAAAAAGTTGAATGTATTAGTGTTCAGATAAGCTGCAATTGAGAATGTCATCCACTTTCAAATGGAAAAGTTTATTAATAAAGAAAATGGGTTTAATATTATAAGCGAGCAAAGAATTCAAAGGTTGTAGTGTTGGGAAGATGTTTCATTTATTTTCATTAGGTTTTTTTTTATATTGAAATAGCGTGACCTGCTTACTGTCAACTAAGAAATCATCACCAGCAAATAAAGAGATATAAGTAAAGCTTATTATCTATAAAAGGAAAAAAGTCTGGAAGAAAAGGCTGTAAGTTGACATATATAAGAATCTTCTTATGTACATTACACATAGGGCCCTCTTACGAATACATGTACCTAAGCACTTAGCAAAATTATGACAAGTAACTAATCTTTTTATGCAAGATTTTTTTAATGTGAATGTGTTTTCTATCTTTGCATTGTAAAGTTTTAACATTAATAAGGATAATTTCGATCCCGTATAACCAGTTTACGCGAGATAAAAAAAAACAACCCCGCGATTGCTACGGAAACGGATAAAAAGTCAGACAATGTCAGGAGTAATTGCTTGTAAGAAAATAAAAAGGTAGACCTTTTTATTTTGTTTCCTTGTAATGTGCCAAATATGTTATCCTAGAATAAAAAGGAAGGTCGCATAAAAATGCAAAATAAAGAAGTTTATACGTGCGGAACGCTTAGCGCGTGCTCCATCATGAATGGGTCCGCCCTTTCGCCTCCCACAGATGCCCATTGTGACCCTTATGGGCCCTTCAAGGGACAGGCAGGTAGGGCGAGATGGCCGGTGGTCGTTCGTCGTAAATATCTGCCGCGTGCCTTTCTCGAGCGCACGTATTCCATCTCTACAATACATCTTACCTTTTACGCATTCATTGTTAATACAGTTCGAACAAGAACACCGAGTTGTCAAAGCTTTTATTTAGATAAGAGTGCTCAATTCCGAGAAAATAATGGTCATAAATCTCTCTATATAAAAAAAGCTGCGATAGCCTAGTGGTTAGGACGTCCGCCTCCTAATCAGAGGCCGGGGGTTCGATCTGCACGCACCTTTAAGTTTTCGGAGTATGTGTGTTTTTAAGCAATTAAAATATCACTCGCTTCAACGTTGAAGGAAAACATCGTGAGGAAACCTGGATGCCTGAGAGTTTTCCATTGTGTTCTCAATGGCGTGCGAAGTCTGTCAATCCGCACATGGCTAGCATGGTGGACTATGGGCCAAACCCTTCTCATATTGAGAGGAGACACGTGCTCTATAATGAGCCGGCAATGGGTCGATAATGATGATTATGAATCTTACGTACTTTTAGTACCGGAATTTCTTTAATAAAACAAAAATGTATCTCGCTTAAATACTAAATCAGTGAGCTACACGAGATTCCACCTACTTTTCATCGCGCTCTGAAAAATTTAAATAAATCTTTAAGTTGACTCATCTGCCCCAAAAAGGTAACTGGACAGTAAGTAAAAAAAAAGTATTTACATAGCACAGAGCGTAAAACGGGTATATTAGTTAATTGCGTCTAGTTAACTTATTTCTTTCTTGAGAGAGTATTATAATTTCAATAGCATGAAAATGACTAATTTAGATTCCTGAATTAGTCATTTTCAAGATAATAAATAAAATTAATATTAAAATAGATATATAATTATATAGAATTATATATCTATTTGAGGGTACTAAAGGAAGGGTACTACAAGCAGGAAGGCCTGTTTTGACAGCTTACAACACACCATAATCATTATCTTCTTGTATCATACATATATATATTATTAAATACCTTTTATCTTTATTCTGACAGAAGGAAGGAGCGGGCCAGGCACACACGTTTCGTAGCAAGGCGTTTAAGAAACCGCGAGCCTGTCAGTGGTGCCATCAACCTGTACAGAACCAAGGCAGCTGTTGCAGAGGTATGTATATAACCAGTTTCTAATTTAGTGACTATATAAGTTGATGACTGGTTGTTTTTATACACAATCGATAATTTGACATTTATATTTAATAACCGGGTAAATATCAGAAGGTTATTAAGAGTAGGCTAACGACAGCCAGCAGCTTGTGCTATTGCTGTGATAATAGTCTAATCTCTATATAATGTTTTACTTTTGAGGGTCACGTAGTTAACAAATAGCCCTTATAGTCCCTTAAACTCTGTAACCTCTGTAAAAAGACTTAGTTAGCTAAGCAAATTACTTTTAAATAAAAAATGAAAATATTGTCTATAGTTTTAATGTGTTTGATTAAAATATGGTACTTTATTTGTAACCAAATTTTTATTTTTACTCAAATTACTACAGTTTTTAAGCAGATACCTTTTGTTAAAAATAACACCTGTGTCACAAGAATTACAATAAGTCTGATGGGAAGGAGAGACTGCTGCGTGCGTCCCGAATAATACGTGCGTCCCGCATAATATCATGCGAATGCTCAGGGTGCCTTACTGACTTTGCGAATACAAAAACATACCCAAAGAGGGTTGACCTCAGGCATGTGGCGTAAATAAAAAAACTATAACAACTTTATCTTATCTTCTAATTATAATGCAGTGACACGTTGTGTCAAGCTAAACTGGCAACCTGCATGAAACCAGTATGGTAAATTGGAGCGCTATATTCATCTCATCCATGAGATAAGGGCCTGCCTATTACTAATCACTATAACGTGATCATAACTTAGAACTTTAACTGCAAAGTTTCAAGTGATTAGTAACTTCCATAATGGCACGGCATTAGAGCGTGAAAATGTAAAAGCTATTGACACTTGGGTAATTTGATTTGGCGTCAAAGTGCTCTTTATGAGAGTGCTTTTTAGGTGTTAAAATGTTGCACCGCTTTTATTAAGTACTCGGATCTGACATTCAAAGGCTTATGACTACGAAAATGGCTATGGTAGGGGAGCCCATGATGCTAAATGGGGATTTACTCGAGCGTCATAGAGACCTATTGGGTTGCAAAGCTTAGATGATAAGAAGAAAAAAATGTTATATGATATATACCTTTCCATCGGTGGGGGAAGCGGCTATAGATTTTTAAATATGTAAAAAAAAACTGTTGCATGGACATCTTCGAGCGCGTCAGATATTGATAGCATCAATGGCCTACGTATTTTTAATAATGTACGTATGTTAATCTGATCGTTTGCATGATTTAATCGAGCGCGTCAGATTTTCTAAGGGAGTATTAAGTACACCAAAAATAAGCTCTCATTCACTAATCTGACGATTCCGATGTTACGCAAAGTCGCGGCGATTTTCATAATGTGCAAAAAAAAATCGCCATTTCGAAATACTCGAGCGCGTCAGATTAAGATATATATGGTTCATCTTTATGTTCTAAACGTACTGTCTCATAATCTGACGATTATCTAGAGGGATTCGCCTAATCAAACAAAACAAACAATTTTTAAAAATAATTGAACTTAATTAATAGAAAGCTCAGGAAATAGCATGCAAATAAATAAGTGTATGCTTCTTTTTGTAGAATACATGTATTTATTAAAAAAAAAAAATGTTTTATAATTAATTGATTAATGTTTCTACTGTAAAGTTTTTGTAAGGCACTTTCACCACAAAATACACATTTTAACAATATTTATAAACTTTAATTAACATAAATCATATTAAAATAGCAAAAAAAGCCAAAACGTTGGAAACACGTTGTAAACAATATGCCTCGAACGAGTCTTTATGATCAGTTGTGATGGCGTCATGGCAGCAGAAACCAGAGTGGGGACGGAGAGAGTAATAAATAGAGAAAGAGTGATAGAGAAATAGAAACGCGGAGAAGGAAATATAGGCATCACCCAGCTGCACCCATTTAACTTTATTGGCGAATTTTTGTTATTTCGGCTTGCGGAAATCGTCAGATTATATATTTTTCGTTATTCTTGAATTATTTCCTTCAAAATAAAAAAAAATTTAGCTACGCTCGAGAATGTCAAGATGACGTTTTTTTTTTTACAACTTTGCTGCCCTCCCCTTTCTTTACGTCACTCTCAAATTGTCAGATTAGTGGAATATACGCTTTTAAGGATGTAATTAACTCACCCTACCTTAATCTGACGCGCTCGAGAATTTCTGATGGTCAATTTTTTTTTACTAATCTGATCGTGTATCTTTCACGGGCGGCCTTATATATGGGGCTCATGTTTGGTGGAGGAACATAACCGGGTACAAGGTATCTCCCTGTATATTAATCTGCCGCGCTCGAGTAAATCCCGAAATCCCCGCTTGGGCTCCCCTACTACTAGAACTCCCAGATGAATATTTATCTAAATGTCATATCGATGATCCACCATTATGATGTGTGAAGAGTTTGTTTAAGACTTCCGAAAATGAAGTAAATGTTTACCTTTCGTCAAAATAGTATTGTTACTAGAATTGAGTATTTTACTTATTTGGAGGTAAAATATGTGTTTACTTGGTTATTACACTTTATTTGGTATTTTATTGATACAGATATCAAATAAATTTCCTTATAAGTCTACTTATATGTATACAGAAAATCTTCAGGCTTTCGGCTTTCAAATAAATAATCTGATTCTTTAAAATAAAGTGGTTAACTATAAATAAGTTTTATATTTGTTTCAGTTTGCAAATATGTCTGCCATCCAGGCTGCGAGAGCAAGGTATGTTTTGTTTTTATTTTAAATTTAAGTATGTGGCGCCATCTATACGAAGCGGAAGGTATTTCTTTGCTAGCGTCGATCGTGCGCATCCTTATTCATTTCTAACCTGCTAGATGGCGCTACGCAAAATTTCAAGCGGTATTTTATTTATTTTAAGGACAAAGCTGCTGTTGAAATACCTATATTGGAATCCAATTTAACTGTTTTAGTAATTGAGAGTTAATCATATTTTTTGGAAACGCTTAGGCAGGTACTTCAAAACAAAGTGCCTCTAGTAGCTGTTAAAAAGTTTATAGTGACAAGCATTATTTTGGTATGAATGTCTGGATTAGATAAGGAATTATTACTAGGTAATTATGTGACATCTTTTAAAATAACGCCGAGTAACTTTTAAAAGCTCTTGTCGGGAAATTTTACTAGGTGTTACAATAATATATTCATAGAACATAGAGATAACGGATATGGTCATTGAACAGCGGTAGTCCGCTTCTATAACCAACACCGCCGAGATGGAAATCAGACGCGCCTCGCCACCGGGCATGGAGGCCTTTCTTCCGTAACTTTTCTCGAAATTGGACAATACCAGTATCAATCTTGAAAGCTTGGATAACTACCTTTTATCTAAGATGGCCTAAATTTACTTTGAAGATTTTCCTTTCCTAGATAGTGTATTGGATAATCATGAGTGTGGTAGTACAGTACACTACTGCAGAATGAATATTGTGCGTAGCCAAATTACGGAAATTATCGTGTCGTAGAAGTACTTAGAAGTCATTGGTCGTAGATTACAAAATAATGTGAAATTAGGATTTAATGTGAAGCACTGTATTTTTGCCTTACTTAAAGACAGTTTTCTTGTTTTGGGTCTGGGTACCATTTCAAGGTGATATTGATTATACAAATTAGCTATTCATTATTAAAACTGATCATAGTTATTTTAACCACGCGGATAATGCGCGTTAGTCTTTCTTAAAGACAACCTGCCTGCAAAGAGGTGAAATGTGCCAATTATAAAAGCAACTAGGCAGAGATTTCAATATTGGCAAACCTAGCTCCGATATTTCAAATAACTGGCAACATGACAGCGACCATTTCAAGGTGATATTGATTATACAAATTAGCTATTCATGATTAAAACTGATCATAGTTATTTTGACCACGCAGATTATGCGCGTTAGTCTTTCATAAGACAACCTGCCTGCAAAGAGGTGAAATCTGCCAATAATAAAAACAACTAGGCAGAGATTTCAATATTGGCAAACCTAGCTCCGATATTTCAAATAACTGGCAACATGACAGCGACACTT
This sequence comes from Lasiommata megera, assembly GCA_928268935.1. NCBI lineage: Eukaryota > Metazoa > Arthropoda > Insecta > Lepidoptera > Nymphalidae > Lasiommata > Lasiommata megera. The sequence continues at coordinate 10,215,318 of OV743309.1, forward strand.
CTGTGAAAGTTTAGTTAAAAATAAGTAACGACCCATCGGGGCTTAGGTTGAATTTCGTTAAACTTAGGTCGGACTTTAATATTTCGTGATCCAAATTAGCAATTCAAATGAGATGGAAGACTTTGTAAAATGGTCAAAAGTCGTCAAGGGATACGTACACCGTTTTACGAGATAAGAGTTTTAAGTCTCTTAAACATTAATGTAATGACTAGCTTTTACCCGCGGCTTCGCTCGCATTGGAGACATTGAAATTAGTCTCAGAGATGATTACAATAAAAATGAAACAAAATATGATAACTATATTCTAAGAAACCATTTTTTATATTTCGTAAAATATATAAATTTTCTAAAAATAAAAAGTAACCTATGTTACTTATAATACCTTCAAGAATATGTGTACAGTTCATGACGATCGGCCAAGTATTTTGGAGTGAAAGTGTAACAAACAAACTTACATTCACATTTATAATATTACTAGCGATTCGCCCCGGCATCGCACGGGTACAATTTAGAGTTAACTAATATCAGTACTTAGTTGACATTGTCATTTTGAATTTCGTAATTCTCTTTTCGTAAATCTTTTGTATGAAATCTCCGATTGAATAATTTAAAGTAATCTAGAGGTTCCTAAGATTACCGCGTTCAAACTAACGAACAAACAAACTCTGCAGCTTTATAATATTAGTATAGATTATAGAAATTTATTAATGTCATCACCTACCTATTTATACAATACAACAATATAAATTATAGGTGTACTTACCTAATTTTTCTCGTAACAATGTTTTTCGACAATACTGAAAGAAATAAAAAGTTATAGTTAAGTTTTATTTGGCCAGATATACATATTGTTCATAACATAATATAACCTTATGCTTCGACTAAATAATGGCTACACATTTAGCATCGGCTGTTCTCAGTCCGAGTCTAAATAGTTTAACACAATACTTATATCTTAAACAATTATATTATATTGGTATATCAAGGAAATATTATTTCCAATTAGGAATAGTAAACACATTAAAAGCTTGCCCATCAAACCGAATGAGGTTCGTTCCGTTTGTTATGGTTCCCGAACACATTTTTGTATTGATAGTTTGAAATCACGAACATCACTTAGAAGACCGTTACCCGCTTTTTAAATGGAAATTGGGTCGTAAAAAGCTCATAAATTTTACGCCGAGTGTAGGAGGATGACGTGCGAGCATTGTATTTTACACTTATTCCCGATAAAATAATATGTTTCGCAATAAATAATCACGAAAGTATCTATACGAAACCTTGCGCCGAGTTTTGCGATTATTAACCGGACACGATGTGAGTTAAATCGAACACGATCGAAGAGTTTCTTTCTTTTGGCTTTTTTTCCTCGTCAAAATGAATGGATAACGCCGCAGGGCACCAAAATTAATAGCCAAAAAACTGCAAAATTGCGTATCATTATCAAAAACAGGAATATCGGAAAAAAATTGTATTAACTTTTCAGCCTTACTTCTTGCGATACCGTCTGCATTAACAAATACTTTGGTTGATGTTTCATTTTCACCTTTATGGTTAAGGTAATTTATAAAAATCATGTTAACGTCGTTGCAAAAATTACATGTTATAGCCGCGATTCTAAGAAGCTATATATTTATCATTAATTAAGACATAATATATTTTACAAGTTGTTTGTAAAGGTTACAATGCTATTAATCTGTATACGTACAAAAGAGTTAAAACTTTACTAGAATACTATTATCTATTGCTGTCATGTGGTGCCGCCATGTTTTGGATCCCGCCAAAATGGTGGCAAGTGATTGGTCTACGCAAATAATAATAACAATAGACGCCGCGAGGACATTGTGATAAGTTGGTTGATATTTTTGGAAGAAAGGTTTCAATTTAACTGGCGTATTTATCTAAGTTTTCACATAAACAACTTCTTTTCGAGTTAACATAATTAATTATTATCAATTTATCTAAATCAACCGTGCTTGTACCACGTAGGTACTCTAAAAAAAACGCCAGCCTAGTTCCCGCTCTTTTTCCATCTTACCGCCATTCCCGTTCTTTTTTTATTTTTCACATTACGTTCGAAAACCGAGGTTGCCTCTTCTTTGAAATGGGCACTGGTGTGTCTGTCTATCTGCGTAATATAAATATTAAATTGAGTGGACTTTAATATAATCTCTAACACATGTGATAAAGCCAAGGGTTAACACGTAGTGGGCGGGACACTTTTACGCTTTTTTTGAATTAATGTTTCTTGGCTAATTTTGAAAAGTCTCGGTGTTGGTTGTGTTGTGGCAGTTATAGTTTTGGTGTTTTTGGTGCTAATTTTTTTACATACATTAATATTTAAATTTGTGCAGGTATAAGCGAACGCGATGAATACGCCATATCAATATTTGCTTCGTATGGGCATTCTTAATTCGCAAAGCAGTCGTCGAGGCCCGTGAATCCGGCGACTTTGATTAATGCGAATTCGATAAATCTGATAAGATTAAACGGAATACATTCCGAGCCTACGTATACGTATAAAATATAGCAAAAATGAAAAAAAACGGTGAAGATAATTTAATCTGGCACAAGATTTAAATGTGAAATATTTATGGGATAGGTAAAATATTTTTTCTCGCGTCGATTTGTTAAATCTTTTAACAAATTATTAATGCTGAATGGAATATAAAATTCGAAATTAAGTTCTATATCTAGTAACTATAGTAATAAATTTATTGATCCTCATTCTATTCTTATTACAAAGTGTCTAATATGCCTAGCGAACATTGTGACAGTTTTTACACAACTTGACTACAATATAAACCAGTCAAGCATAGTTTTTCAATTGAATTCAAAATATTCAGATATTGTGAATTATATAACAATGAGCAACATTAGAAGCTGTGATAGCCTAGCGAAGCTTTGATAGCCTAGTGGTTAGGACGTCAGCCTCTTAATTAGAGGTCGGCGGTTCGAATCGAAACCTGTAACTTTTCGGAGTTATGTGCTTTTTTACAATTAAAATATCACTTGCTTCAACGGTGAAGGAAAACATCGTGAGAAAACCTGCACGCCTTAGAGTTCTCCATAATGTTCCCAAAGGCGTGTGAAGTCTGCCAATCCGCACATGGCCAGTGTGTTGGACTATGGCTAAAACCCTTCTCATATTGAGAGGAGACCCGTGCTCTGTAGTGAGCCAGTAATGGTTTGATCATGTTGATGATGATGATGAGCAACATTATATAATCTATGTAAAATTCAGTCATTCCTCTGCATAGTGATAGTATGTCAAATAAATGTACAAAGTAAATAGAGACTTTATTGTTATTTAAAAGTAAATAAAGCAGTTTGCAGAGATAAATGTTCCTAAAGCATATTTACTAGTGTCGTTGAGCGATATGAGAGTGCCGTTAAGTAGCGTTAACCATAGACAAAGTCAATGATCTGACCGTGACGTCACTGCCCATTGAAACGCTTCGAATCTAAAACTGTTGACTATCTTATTCACTCCAATAGGCAGTCTACAAAATACATGGATCACATCATAATCGATGGTTAATTGAAATATTCTGATAAAGGCTTATAAATAAAGATATATGTAGAACTACACTTCAAATACGTATATATAATTATCCTACGATAATTATTCCCTTGCCTTCCGCATTTTATTTAAAATTAATATTGCATTTCTCCTTTTCTATATGAAATATTCGGTATTTTTAGTTAAATATTAAAAGCATTATATCACAAAATATTATATTATTTGCATGAAAATAATGTTCCTGTATTATTTAAACTATCATATTAAGTTTCACTATTAAAGATTTTCTTTTTCTATGAATTATTAAACAATAAACATAATTTTTTACGTCTTGCAAAATGAGCTATATGATTTGGTATTTTACGGATTAAAAGTAATTTTACGTTTTTAAGTGTTATTTTCGACAAAATAAATATTGTTTGTTTACTAAAATCCTCAATATTCTGGGCATATAGGTTGCGACATACAACCAGATTGAACGGCCCGCGAGTAATCCTACAAGTATATAAAGGCTGCTTTTATAGCAAATGAATTGAACACCACTTACAAGAAAATTATGTCTATAGCGAAGGAGAGTCTCGACTTGTTTGATTGATTCTACGTGTTTACTTCAATCTACGTGCTGTTGTCCAAGGCAAGGGAATAACTTAACCTTTCCTTTCTCTATATCCAACTAAATATTACCTAAAATTATTTTCACAGAATCGAGAGACTTATATATATGTAGGATGATTACGGGCGGGTGCGTGTCTTTGTCGATAATTTAGGTAGACGTGGGTAGTTTCGGGCAAAGAGACCAGACACTCTTGGTAGAACCGAACTACAAATATAAGTATGGTAATTATAAGGAGCAGATTAGACTTGGTGGACCAAGTACGAACGCACCACCGCAGCTCAACCACCGGTCCGACCCGAGCGAGTGCAATCAATGCAATGCGCCGTTCCGCGCCGGTGAATCTTATAAGAACCTGCATACGTCACTTAGTGTTGCGTAAAGAGAGGGGGCGATGCCACTCTCTTGTCTGTAGTACATGACTCCAAAACTAGAAGCGCTGCTCTCTGATTGCCGTCATATAAAATTATTCTGATCAATGAAACATTGGGAATACTCACACATCTATTCACAGATTTGCCTAGATTTGCTCTGTCTCAAGATTAATACACGAATATTCAATAATAATGTTCATTATTGAAATCCCCTAGACAGATATCTCGACGCCAAATAGTTTAGTCGTAATTATCATTCATTTTGATTTTAAAACCAAAGTATGCAGTTGCGCCCGAACAATAAGTTAACAGTTGCCCAATACTATTGTGAATCATTGCGAGAACACGGCGTGTGGGAGGACTGGGAGCTTCGGGCTAGCTGAACAGTTGCCAGACTCATCTCTAGCTTTTCGGGACACAACATTAGAGTAAATTTAATTTCACTTGTGTTAGATTAGCCAATCATCATCATCTTCATTTTCAACCGATTGACGTCCACTGCTGGACATTGGTCTTTTGTAGGGAGTTCCAATGGCCGCTTGGGAGTAGCGGGACTTTGGGCCGCTTGTATCCAGCGGCTCCTTGCGACTCGTTTGATGCCGTCTGTCCACCTTGTCGGTGGTCGACCAACGCTACGTTTACCGGTGCGGAGTCGCCATTCCAGCACCTTGGGACCCCAACGTCCATCGGTTCTCCGCGCTATGTACCCCGCCCATTGCCAATTCAACTTCGCAACTCGGTGAGCTATGTATGCTCGCTGAATTTTGATTAGCTAATAATAGGTAAGAAATAGGTATCCTTACATTTTAGAACCTTATATGGGGAAGGTCGGAAATTCTTAAATTTGGGTAACACAATATTATGTCATATTACTGCAGAATGCAGCGTTAGGGTTACATTAGTTATGCACAGCATCCAGTTGAGCCTTTAGTGGTACGATACCTAGGCTGTATGTATTTATACCTACTGTGCCATGACTAAATACTTGACACCGAGTGATATGGCGTCCCGATACGATATCGCGATAAGCTATGGCTTGCTTCTAACAGATCAGCCCGCCTATCTTCACAACTTGTAAGTGATTTTTTATTCTATAGACTTTGGTCATTATTGAGTATCCAATTAGATCAATCGAATGATTCGCTTGGCGGCAGATCTATACAATTTTACAGCAAAAGTAGGTATTTTAATTTGCCATTGTCAACAAGAAATTAAATTGTAATATATGAATAGAGAAATTCCGGGAAATTCCTGAATTTTCAGTGAAGCTTGGTAACTCTAATAAATCAACGAGGCAGTCAGTAAAGTAGTGTGCGGGTGCGAAATGATAATGAAGAGAGCAGGGGCTCTGTATAGAGCAGGTAACTGGGAAAGGCTTCCGAACTGCATTTGAAATGTGGCTAATGAACATCAGTTCTGAAACGCGTAATATTGAGTGGTTCGTTCAAATAGGTGTATTAGTCACTTTTATTTATTTCAAGTGAAAACTTTGAAGGGGCAATTAAAAATTTTAATTGGCCCTGTATATTTAACTTTTTTATGCCATATCTAGTTACGTGTTCCAGCGAAATAATTATGAAGGCGAGTAAAAAATATAAAATCTCCGTTCTAAGATTCACGGAGCATTTCAAAGAGCTTGTTAAAACGGGTATAAGATCTTGTTTGTTTTTTAAGGGCAATATTAATTAATTGGAATAGAATTTTTTAACAATTTGATTTTTTATTGTAAGATATTTTTTATTGTTTTCGGTTGCTGATTGTATTTTTGTAAATACCTGTAGGGTATCATGAACAACCCATTACCGGCTCACCACAGAGCACGGGTCTCCTCTCAATATGAGAAGGGTTTGGCGATAGTCCACCACGCTGGCCATGTGCGGATTGGCAGACTTCACACGCCTTTGAGAACATTATGAAGAACTCTCAGGTGTGCAGGTTTCCTCACGATGTTTTCCTTCACCGTTGAAGCAAGTGATATTTTTTTTTTTTTAAAACGCACATAACTCCGAAAAGTTAGAGGTGCGTGCCAGGATTCAAACCGCCGACCGCTGATTAGGAGGCTGACGCCCTGACCACTAGGCTATCACACACTAACTAGGCTATCACACACCTGTAGGGTATAAGTTCACTTAAAGTAAGGTAGCATACATGATAGAAACATGTTGCCGTTTCTAAATTATGTATATTATAGCTACTTAGGTAATACTTAGTTGCATGTCTAACGAAAGTTTCGAGAAAGCAACTAATTAAAGCTAAATAGCGTATGGAAAGTGTAACATATACTACCTAGTATCTACAACGTTCTAATCAGAAACTATGAAGACTAATAACTACTATAAATTGGGCTTTGTTTAAATTCTACTGTCTCGCTAATGACTGCGTAGGAGTATAGATAACTTTGGTTTATAAAGAAACTTAGACAATACGAAATAGTTGGTCAAGCTAAGAGTAATCATAACCTTTCATTTGTTTATAGATGTCTCACATTGAGATAAAGCTAAGCATAGTTATGCTTAGCTAAGATACAAAGGTGTCTTCAACATTTCAATTCTGATTATAATTTGTGTGAATATTAAGGTTACCTTATAATAACTTATTACGTGATTTATTTTCGGATTTTTTCATTCGTGTTATCACAGTAATAAATATTCAGAATTGTTCGTAAATGTCAAATTTGAGGCTTAAAAAAAGTTAAATGAAGTCCACTTTATTTAAATTTTTTTTTATAAAGTACTCCGTAAAAGTTCAGACCGTATAAAGTTCTTGTAAAAAAGAGACCGTTTTAACAAGAACTTTGGTTAAGCTTGAGAACTTAGGCTACAAACTATGGAGACTTCGTTTATTTTGACTTCGCTTTACCAGAGTAGATTAATCAATAAATCAATCAACCAAAACTTTTTTATATAATCCTTTAAAATTCACTATTGATACGTTAGTAACTTACACAGCAGTGAGTGTAATCTTGATGATGATAACATTCGTAAGCTTTAAAATGTATTGGTAAACTGGTAAACGATTAGTAGGTAATGCTATGCAAGCTTTGAAGAATTTAGCTGACTCGCTTAGTGCACTTAGACTTTTTATAAATGCGGACTTTGTCATAACTTTAGAGTTAAGATGTCAGCTTCAGTAACAGCGAAGCGTGCCGGTATGCTAAGGCGATAGGATTGCTTTGGCAGTCGGGTAGGATAGCCGCGGGCGCGGCGCGGGCCGAATCAGGTGCAATGCTCGCAGTACCCGAGGCTTTCGGTTCGGGCTTGGCCAGTTTCGCAAAGTCGCGATTCAAGCACCCGGGCAGTGACGACGCGCGCGCCGGCCGGCCTACGCGCACGCGAATCTCGCTCGCGACTTTGTTCGGATTTGCGGATACACATTTTCACACAAAACCCTTTTATGGCGCTTTAACGGTCGGTCTATAAATAAATCTGTGTGGCCCTTTGTGCCGCTGGTGATGTAGCTGTCACGAAATCAGTGCGAATCTTGTTCCCGTTTTGTAAACACAGAACACATGCGCATTAGATTATGTATTTGGGACTAAAGATTGTCAAGGATACGAAGAATATAATTCTGTGGTGACAGTTTTCATTTAACTCTTAAGGAACATTTAAATTATTTCTAAATCTAACACACATATAATAAGATCTACAGCTAAAGACGTTTAATTAAAAGAAAAGCTTTAAAATGAGTTTATTTAAATTATAGTCAGTTTTAATAATACTGTTTCAGATATACATGCCTTTCTTGCCTGCGTAAAGTTTTTTAACCATATTTTCGCAGTGTCATTGAACTCTCTTAACTTTAAAAAAACTGCAACCTAGTTAGAGCCGTCTTCGCTTAGTTAGTGCAGATTTGCGGAACTTAAGTTATATTTTGTAAGGCCGAATATAATTATAGACTTTACCGGCACATGCAATAAATAATGCCTTCCGTCTTGTTGAGTTCGCCTAACGCTTTGCTTATGCTAATATACTATGCAAAATAGCAATGGCTAACTTTCAAGGTGACGGCGATGTATTATTGCTAAGTAAAACTCAAGTAAATCGATATAGGGTATGAATGTAATCGTTAATACCGATCGTGTGCGATAAGCTTGTTATGTTTTCGGTGTTTTATCGATAAGTCGCCTTTTTGTGTCACGTATGCCATTCCATAACCTAACCGGTGTGTGTACACTTGTGAATTTACAATAACAAATTCAGCGAGTTCAAATTTAATATTGAATTTATTAAGAAAACACCGTTAACGCGAACGGAAAAGTGGATCAGATCGTTGGTAGAATACCGAGTGAAAATATCTATCTTTCCGAATCTGAACGGAGGTTAAAAATCTCATGCAGTTCGGAATTCTCATATCTACGCGCTAAATAAATGTAATAATATCTTTTGACATCAAATTCCAGGAAGTAAAGACCTCGTCTAAACTTGATTACGATACTGCAAAAGTGATAATTTTTTTATTAAGACATATAAGGCATTTCAAACAAATGGTGAACTGTATTTACTTTTAGGTAGGTATTGTATTTACTCTGTAGTGATAATAGTGCGGTGATAGTGATGATTTCATTAGTAAGTAGGTACATATGTGTTTCACTATAAAAGTCATAAGTTAAACATAAAATTGTACATCGTATATAACAAATGTTTATAAGAAACATAAACAAAATTTCAACAATGTTGTGGAGTTCTCACTGTTAACTTATCTTCATTGATGGGAACAAATGAAGTTCAACCGAGTATTGGCGGCAGAACTTGATCAAACTAATTTCTGGTAGTTAATCTAAAGCGCTATTAAATAGGTTCCCCTTACTGCAAACTCCGGGAAGCTTATGCGAGATACATTAAGAGCCTGTATTACGAACACGCACCACAGTATAGTGATTAGTCCGTCCGACTCCCCCCCCCCCCCATTCTAAACCGTATTAATAACCGAACGAAAGGAGGCCCTTAGGCAGACGTTTCCTTAGTATCTTCTAGCCCTAGGGCTCAAAATTTCTACTGGCAGAGCTTCTTTCCGAAGCTCGCCAAACAGCCCGGTTACGCTGTGGCAACCAATAGGGTTTGCACAGCTAATCGACAGTCCGAAAAAAAAAGTGATTAGTGACACAGAACTGTGCGAAATGCGAGCTAACAAAAAAGTGTGAGCAAACTGTCTCCTGTGTATTATTACAAGTATCGGGAAATGACATTTTTATAGAAACTGATATAGGAAAGTGGAACTTGTGTTAAAAGTGAAAACAACTTTTTGTTAAGAAATGTATCACAACGGCCGACACGGTAGCAGCAGCACTTCAACTTCATCAGGCAATTCTGATTTGAGGGTATGAAATACTTCCTTTACCATATTTTCATACTAGCTGGCGCCCACGACTTCGTCCGCGTTAAGTTAGTGTGCGTGAAAGAGCGTTTGTTTGTCTTCCAATCACGAAACAATGGATTACTAAACTAAGCCGACGACCTTGAAATAATTACACGATAAACATCAAAGTATCTCCTTTCTAACAAAAAAAAAAGAATGAGTGAAATCAGAGTACGCGTTAGTGAATTAACTAAATCCACATTTTGACTTTCATCCCCTCTCCCAAGGGAACTGAGCTTAATTGCGGGATAAAAACTATTCTCTATGTTGAACCGAAGTATCAGCTACTTCTATACCAAACTTCATTCAAATCCAATCCAGTAGTTTCGGCGCGATGCGCGGCCAAGATACAGACAGACAAACAAACAAAAATAATTAAATAAAAAAAATGTTTTTGGCTCAGTGTCGATAGTACATATCATCCTCCAATCCTCCAATTGAAATTTTCATAATATATGTACAGAATTCGTCCTGTTACAGTTTTATTATATTATAGATAGATAATCCCTTCTATTAGAATTCGTAGGTAGATAGGTTCGTCAAAATAGTAATGATAAGGTAGTGTGAAACTTGTGTTATAAGTGAAAACAACATTACCAAGCTATTTTGGTTTGAGCGCACGAAATATCTCCCTTATCATATTTTTATATAAATTCCTTATTCCATTATAAGTTTCTAGCTTATATTATAAACGTTACGATATTTACCACAGAATACATTATGTTTTATCGTATTTTGTTGTTCATTTTTGATAAGTTACGAATATATGATGACGTAATGGGAAACCCAATATGGTGACCAAAAAACTATTGAAATAATCCATCCAGTTTAGAACCAAATGAATGGTGTCATTTTTTAGCTTATAATGTTTTTGTTAAAATATTGTGGTTCATAATACTAGTTATAAGAATATTGTTGGTTAATAAGTAATACTATATTTATACAAACTAGGTACTTACCTACCTACTTACTTTCTTATTTAATATTGTGATTTAAACAAATAAAAACAACTAAGACTAAAAAAGGCGACAATGTGATGAACATCAAAATTAAATGAAAAGTCCAATCGAATCCAAGAACCTAAGATATAGATACCTAAAATTCCTCATCATTTTATTAGTTTTAACAAAAGAGATTGCAACAAGGAGCACTGATTGTGCGCACGCGCAGGTCAAATAAAACTAGCTGATAAAGTCGGAGCGGGCAAACGGAGTACCTGTACCTTACCGTACCTGATTTACTGCTTCACATTGCATCGCTTAGGGCTATCAAGGGTTGATAGAATATTTAATATTCATTAACAGTTTCTTTAATAAAATCAAGTTACTTTAAAAATATTTTAGTTAACGACAGTATATCAAAGCCACATAGGTTTATTTTTTTCATTAATAAGTTATTCAATGAAAATGTTTTTGTTTATTTAAGTTTAACGCGACCCTAATTCGAGCGCACATGCGATCTAAGTTCAATATCCTGACACAGGCGAAGGTATTTTACTCGACGAACAAATAAAATGGCAAGAACACGACTTGGCTTTGAAATACGCGGGTCATATGACACTGACACCGGGAGGGTTTCTCTCGTGTCAGGTTCCCACCGGTGAGAAATGTCAGAGCTCAAACACATCACACAACCTGCATTTTAGTAAACATCTTGTTTACATATTGCTTACATTCTGATATGATTGACAAAATCGATATACAAATAATAAATTTGTATATTTATTCATATTACTCGTAGACGCTGCTCGCGAAGCTGTAATAGCCTATGATATCCTAATCAGAGGTCGGCCGTTCGAATCCGGGCACGCACCTCTAAGTTTTCAGAGTAAGGAGCGTTTTAAAAAAAATATTAAAATATCACTTGCTTCAACGGTGAAGGAAAATGTCGTGAGGAAACCTGCAAGCCTGAGAGTTCACCATAATGTTCTCAAAAGGCGTGTGAAGTCTGCCAATCCACACATGGCTAGCGTGGTGGACTATGGCCAAACCCTTCTCATATTGAAAGGAGACCCTTGCTCTGTAGTGCGCCGTTAATGGGGTGATCATGATGACTCGTAGACGCATAAGGGTGACGTGGTCCCTGGTCCCTGGTCATAAATAAAACCCCTTATTTCATCTTAACGTAAATCAAAAACAAGAATGTTTAGAATTAAAATTGTTTTTGTAGTTCATTTTTTTTAGCATAGATTTAGACTCTACTCGATGCTAGAGAAGTTTCACATTATGCTTCTTGTGAGTTACCATTATTTTGTTTTATGACTTAGAATACTTACAGCAAAACAGAAGGTAGACGAACAAGATAATTAGTAAAATCCCAGAACGTGATGCAAATAAGCTCCCTATTTTCCTACGGAACCTTAAAAAATTGATAGTAAACCGGTCTCTCCATTGAATCAACGAAATTAAAATCGATTTACATGCCGAATGAAATACCAAAAGTTATCAAAAACGAGTTCGACTATTCACTGCAACATAACAAAAAATATTTAAGTATCTATTTGTTTTATTTATTGTTTGACTTTCGAATATAATTTTTTTTGACAAAACCTCTAGCACGATTAACCTTTTCGAGGTTATGACTACGTTATTATTGTGTTGTATTTTATTACTATAATAATATTTATCAACCTATTTCAATAAATTATACTTGAACTTTCAGAAATAGGTGTTTGCCTATCAACTTCTTTATCTATGAATTTTGAAAAAAAACTATATGAATTGATATTTTTGTTTCTGTTGTTCGCAATTTACTATAGATATGAAGTTTTTATTCTGATTTTAAGCATTTCTTCACATTCTACTTATTATTGCTATCTTTTCAAATACCTTATGTGAGAGGGTATTAGAAGTTAGACCCACTAAGCTGCTCCAATTCGGACTTTAGCGAGTTATATTTGTTAGTTATAATAAAAGAGGACTCACGCCAGAACGTACTCTCCGAGGCACGAGGGTAACAACACAATTTATAAACTCCGGATTCGACTTGGTGGTACCGAAAACTTTTATCGTCTAAAAATCCAATACCTAACAATTTTTAGCCCGTCTCGGGAATAGGGACATGCGATCTGCAGCTGAATATGGTAACTTTAAGATCCACGAGGAAGTTCATAATGTAGTTTATCATTTATGTACTTTTTTTCTTCTAACTAAAACAGCTATTAGTTGTTTTTTCTCGTTTTCATCAAGGCACAGTCTAATCTATTAAGGAAATAGATCATATGCAAGCATAGCTCAGATGCAAAAAAAAAAAATCTATACGTACAAAGGAGTATAAAACTTGACTCGAATACTGTTATTAATGTATTAAGGAGATTATCATCATGTCGTGCGGCCATGTTTTGGATCCCGCCAAAACGGTGCTCAATCCACGTAAAATAGCAATAGCAATGGACGCCACGAGGACATGGAGTGATATTTTTGGAAGAAAGGTTTCAATTTAACTGGCGTATTTATCAAAGTTTTTATTAATGGGTGTTTAAATATAGGAACCGACCAAGTCAAAAGTGGGCAGTGTGATTCATACAGCAATCGGACAAAGACTGCGCTTGGCTGGAATGCGTCTACGTTGCTTAATCCCGATCGGAGGCCCGCGAGCCGGGAGGGACCGATCCTTTACGCATGATAGATTTCACCGCACCGCTAATAAGCGGTTTAACTCGCAATTTGAATAATTATTGGCTTTCCGAATGGCTGAACATACACCTACAACGGTTGGACAATAATCTCGATTCTACGCGCCGGCGTAGGTGTAGGTCCGCTGGAAAGCTTTGTGTAACGAAATGCAACATCGAGTTTATGCAGATAATAGATTGTGCCTGAAGTTAATTCATACCTTATGTCCACTATATCGTGTATTGGTGGATTTTTTACTAGGTATAACATGATAGGTTTTCCTGGCATAAATTCATTCCATAGAACGTTTTCTTAGCAAAAGCCACAACAGCCTAGTGACCTACTTAAGATCTTTAAATTTGAAATGAATGGTTCTTTAAAATGAACTCAAGAACAACAGAAAAGAAAAGAAAACAGAAGTTCGGACATCAATTGTTACAATTTCTGTACATTTGAATGCTAATGGATACTGAAAATTACTTAACAAATAACAGGATACCATAAGTTACCACAATTGCTACTAACAAAATGATGCTGAAATAATTAAACGTTCTTTCCCAATGCAACGTCCGAACCATCGTTGTTAACTTAGCCATTTTTTTAAATGTCATAAAGCTGTGCTGATTTCAATGAAACTCGACCCTCGACCCTCGACCTCGAACTAGCATCGTTAATTAGATACTACGTCAAAAAACGCGGAAATTCCTATGTCATATCTTAATATGACTTAGGAATTACTGCTATGTATATAAGTATAATTTATTATGCCGGTCAACGATCAAGATCGATCGAACGAGAAAAAGATCCTTTATTTGGGAATGAAGGCTTCCATTCCATCCATATACTTAACATTGTGTATATTTTGGTCATTGTGGCTCGAGTCTGATCTTCGGTTCCGGATAGCTACTACCCTACTGGCACGAATACCACAAAGTGATTTAATGTTCCAGTACCATATAGAAAACGATAAGAGGATGGTTTCAGCCGATAAAGCATCGGTAGCTCTTCTGGTGCCGCAGATATTCATGGGTGACGTTAATCACTTAATATGATACATCTGCTTGTTAGCCCAAGATGTAGATATAAAAAAAAAACATCTATTTTTAAGTAAATTAATATAAGTATTTTTTTTAAGTCGAGTAAACCCTTGCAAGCTTTGAAGCTGTGATAGCCTAGTGGTTAGGACGTCCGCCCAAATCAGACGTCGGGGGTTCGCACCCGGGCACGCACCTCTAACTTTTCGGAGTTATATGCATTTTTAAGCAATTAAAATATCACTTGCTTCGTAGGTGAAGGAAAACATCGTGAGGAAACGCCTGAGTGTATTCCATAATGTTGTCAAAGGCGTGTGAAGTCTACCAATCCGCAAATGGGGAGCGTGGTGGACTATGGCCAAACCCTTCTCATATTGAGAGGAGACCCGTGCTCTGTAGTGAGCCGGGTTGATCATGATGATAATGATGAAGACCTTTGCATGGAATACTCTCGAACAAGAAAATATTGCATCAAGAATTTCCCCTTCACGTCAAACACTTATCCCAGTGTTAGACCTGTGCTAAGACCATAATCACAAAGTAATTACAGTTTAAAACAGTTTCAAAGAATTTATTCAAAGGCAGTGCACAAACGCAAGGTATAGCGTTTAACGAACTTGTTTCTCTTATGAGACGTATATTATGTATTAACATGTTCTCCGCCGGATGCATCATTCTCGTGGAGTTAGGGTGAGTTCAAACTACACGCGACAAACAGCTCGCTTCAACTAACCTCCTCCTCATTTTTCAATTTGCCGACCTCGGTGACGCAGCGCGTGCGCTGTTGCATTTTAAAAAGTAGGAGGTTCGGGTTTCGATTCCCGGCTCGAGTCTGGTGGGAGGCTTCGGCCGTGGCTAATTATTCTGTGTTAAGGAAGCTTAAATAAACATAAATATATTGTTGATAGATTTAAATCTATTTTATTTATGACGAGCTCCGTGGCGCAGAGTTTGTGCTGTCGCATTACAACGTCGTCCTGGGTTTGATCTGGATTCCCGGCTCGAGTCTGGTCTGGTGGAAGGCTTCGACCAAGGCTAGTTGCCACCCTACCGACAAAGACATGTCGCCAAGATTTAGCGTTCCGGCATGATGTCGTGTAGCACCAATTAGGAGTATAGGTTAACCATGCCCCTAACAGGTTAGCCAGCGACCATCTTAGACTGCATCATCACTTTCCATCTGGATGATGCAGTCAAGGGCTAACTTGTGGTGTATAAAAAAAGACTAAAAATACTACTTTGAGAGCTTTTTAACCCTAATTATCGAAGTAGATGGTTTATTTTATTGTTTTGTTATTTTTATTTTACTTTATTCAAAACTTGCTTTCCAAAGATAATGTTTGGGTTATGTAAGATTAATTTACCTTGTTTTGTTGCATGAAAGCCACCGAGGCTTGAATATATTTTATGCTGCACAAAAATTGATTACATAACGTTTAAGTTAAGTGACAAATTTAAGTGAATCAATTCAATTTATAGCGTTGACGGATAGATAGCATGACGAATAGATCAATAACGTGCACTTTCACTAAGTGAGATAACTTAGATAACTTATCAACTCAATCCACTCATTTACTCGTACGCATCTCGTGAAGTTGTGACAAGTTACTTAATTGGCTCTTGACTATTTGTGGATTCTTTTATAGCCTTGGGATGAAATATATGATAAGGGACATACTATATATTAAATAGGCAATTTGTACGTGCGATGCACAGTTCAAATGTTAATACATGAAATATGTTAACATGCCCTGTCTATAGAATTTGCTCAATTTTGAATGATCTCAGGAACACCTGCGACATCTCATGCAGTTCTGTGACCTTCTTTAGCAACCAACTAATACTGTCTATTGCTGCATTATAGGTATTAATTGAATTATAAAGATTTAGATGTAAGGTTAATTTTAAGGATGCATGCTGTGATCATTTCAAGAAGCTAATGTTTATTCTTCTTTCTTCTGTTTTTGTTTTCTGATGTTTATATTTTGATTGTGACTTGTTTAATGTACCAATAAAAAAATATGTTACAATTTTAATCAAGCATTCATTTAAAAGGAAGCGTTGAGATTAAAACATTATCCGAATAGTTAACTCAAGCTTTCTGACACAGCGTTAACACCATTAACATATCGTACATAATCGTAGGAAGTGCTCGACTACGCTCGTTCAGTTTCACGCTCGGTCTGCGCTGACCCTTATCCCCTGACCCGCCAAACCGGTGGGGCCATAATTTTGGCATGTTATTACAGCTTGTTTCGGAAAATAGGGTCAGCCTCCGACAATTTGTTTTTCCGAGACATTCCCTGATTGTCATTGAAGGTCGAGGAGCTTTTGTTAAATTTTGATCGGGTTTCAAGGTTTGCCTTTTAAATTTGTGCTACGTTTTTACGCTACCTAAGCTGTATGTGAAGTAAAATTAGGTACGTAATATTTTCAATAACACAACTAACTAGTGTCTCTAAAACTTGTAATGAAATTAAATAAGGACTATTGGTATTGTGTTTCTTTATAAAATGTAAGCAGGGCCAGCGAACCTCTGTCCTGAGCTTGAACATTTGAATATGGAGGCCCTGGAATATTAAATCAACTTTTTTGTTTCACATACAATATGATTAGCTTTTAAGTAATAAACTTTTATTTACAAAGAGATTACGGACTCTGCCTTCTACCATTTTCTTTATTGATGTTTTTGGTCACACGATCTCATGAGTAATAAGTTGTCTTTGTAGATTTGTTTCAATAAGTACTGCATAGTTCTTAATAACACATTGTACTTACAGAATGTATATTATATTAAGTAAAGGCAATAATATAATATTTTATTTCACTTAACAAGTTAGCCCTTGACGACAATCTCACCTGATGGTAAGTGATGATGCAGTCTAAGATGATAGCGGGCTAACCTGTTAGGTTAGGTGGCAAATCCATACTCCTATTGGTTTTTATGCGATATCATGTTGGAATACTGAATCGCTTGGCGACACGGCTTTGTCGGTAGAGAGCTAACCAGCCACGGCCGAATTCTTCCACCAGACCAGATTCGAGCCGGGAATCGAATCCAGAACGACATTGTAATGCAATAGCGCAAACTACGCCACGGAGCTCGCCATAAATAAAATAGATTTAAATCTATCAACAATATGTTTATGTTTATTTAAGCTTCCTTTAACACAGAATAATTAGTGCCGTGGTTATAAAATTTCCAATTAATTACTTACAAGCCTATAAATAAACTGTTAATTGCTTCCTAGCGGCAATGAACGGTATGATTGAACATGTTTAACACTTGATTGCCTATTTGCCCAGATAGGTTGACGCGCCTCAACAGCGTTTACGTAACGTCTTAGAAATTAGGACTTGCGAATTAATTTTTGAAGCCGTTTATACACTAGACATTTGCGAATGCAAATATCGTAATACCTGATTGAAATGTGAGAGGAGGCGTGAGTCACAAGCCACAAAATTTTAGCGCGTTTGTATGCAGAGGGTATTGCCTGCGGTGGCTGTTTTATGTATAGAGTGTAGCTTATTTCCGTCAATTTGAATGTAATACAGCTCATAGCATGCAAACTTTCCGTATTAATATACTAAATGGGAGAGTGAGTCTGTAGGGTAGATCGTAATTCTGATTTCACTTCATGCTACATTGGCTGATCTGATTTGGATGGAATCTGGTATATACACATGATAATTTTTAAAACGAAAAACATGAAACAGGGTCACGTTATATTTTATTTTTGTAGGATTTTAAAAAGTATAGTCAAACATTTAGAATTTTTTGAATATTTACTTACTTATATATTCTTTCCTTTCGTCCTTGCTTTGTTTGTTATATTATCAGTTTGAATATTTTTGTTTCGGACAATAATGAAATAATTTTTCCATATACTGACGGTTTCCTGTAGGCTACGCGGGCGAAGGTAGTTATTTCATAGTTATAACTTTATTCGTAAACTTAAAACTAAAGCTATGAGGGTTCCAAATGCGCCCCTGTCTAAGAAAAAGCCCACAACAAACTCAGCCGGGGTAAATAACTAGTAGCTGAGCAATAAGTAGTTATGTTACTTCAATAGGCCGAAATGTACCTTTCCCATCGTCTAATGCTATAAAGTTGCATAGAATATGGTAGAGATGTAAATCTCGCGGCACGCGTCTTATCCATCTATACTGGTGACAGGCTTAATTTTTTTACGAAAAGGAATAGTCTGGCCGTTTATCGCGGGAAGCAGCATTTGCGGGCAAAACCGGTTTGTAATAAGTTCTGAATAAAGTATATTAGTTAATTTTTAAGTTTTGCTGTGATATTTTGTGTTTTTCAATTGAATATATAGAATAGAAAAGAACTCAGTCCTAAAAGTATCTTTCAGTTCTTAGCATTTCATTGAGCGTGGATGTTCTTGTGTTCTACACATAACAGTCATAGGTATTCGAGATCAACTTACTTGCAAATTAAATAAGTAGTCTTGAAAGATCTAACAAATCGTAGGATTAATTACATGAATGTGCTTGTGTTCTAACAGTAGTAAGAATGCGAGAACAACACGGCTAGGTTCCTTAGAAGAGCTAAAGTAGCGGATCACACAGCGTCGTGGTGTGCTCTAATTTTAGTTGTCACAGCGTGGGCGACAAAGCGAAGTGGGGCGGTTACAACAATGGAGATGTAGTTCGCATACAAATGAAGGACAATAAAGGAGAAAAAATGGCGCAATGGTCTTTTTACAGCTTTCGTCTATCGAGGCCGTTGAATCAGCGTCGCTCGGTCGCTGAAATCGGTAAAAACTGCGATACCTACATTAGAAAACTATAGTATATTGCGTACTTACTACTATTTTAATAGCAAAAATTCTTGGTTCATATTTGAAGTTACTTACTTACTTATATTCCGCTATCTTAAATAAACTACATGTATTGTAAAATATGTGACATACGCTTGCGCGTTAATTAAATAAGCCGCGGTTATTTTGAGTCCATTTTACTCTCGTTTCTTACTTCAAAATTGACAGAGTATCATTAAAGTTCTAGCCTTTAATTAGCCCCCTTATAAGACTATAAAAGAATCCTTTTTCATGTTTGTGATAAATAATAGCTGTTGCATATGAGTCCGTCCTTGTCCTTTTCTATTTAAATATACAGATAATATTTCTGTTAAAAAGCTAATATGTTAAAGGTTTAAAAAAATAACTGCAGTTGAAGCTAAATAGCTCAATTTTAGGAACATAAATATTTTGTACAATATGGCATATTGTACAAAATATATATTATAAAGATTTATCTAGTCATGTGGGTATCACTGCTTCGGCAATTTATTAAGAAACAATTTGAATGAATTATTTAATGTCGTGCATATCATAATGATAGGAGGATACCCTATCAGTGCAATCGCTTGTACTATTTTACGCAACTTATAGATTTACAAACTTCCAAAACGCTGGACCAAAAAGAAAATACCGAGACTAATTTTTCTCATATTGTATTATGTGAACGGATATTTCTGGGATGGGTGATATGTTTGAACAGACTCTAAGATGGCCTGTAATAGACGGGAGGAAATTTAAAACGTCACCTAGTTTCCGGAACGGTGGTGTTTCTCTACAAGATTAATTACTAAGACCGGCTTAGGTGCCATCAGGATATGCTGATGTTTGAAACTCTTGGAGTGCTAAGATTAAGCTAATATGGAAATGAGCTCCCTTGTTTTATACGAGCACTTCTACGTCCAATCTGCTTACGATAAAATATGCTCCAAATACGACCTTGTTTTATACGATCCATTTTATCTCGAAGATGAAGACCACTTACGGACAGCAGAAATGAGTCGTCATATCCAGCAATAATTCTTGAAATTCAGATCAGAAACAATTTAACTTTTCCCTATTAATATTTTTTGGACTCAGATAGTGCACAAACAGTGCAATATTATTGGCATCAGATTTTCCTTAGCCCACTATTGCATTGGATGTGCTCATTCTGGTGCGAGGTTGGAGTACTCTAGTAGTAATCTAGTAGATCTCTACTGGCTTAGGTGTGTTATGTGCCAATGAATTTGCTAGGTTTTCGAGAGCGTTTGCCTACAACTTTTTTCATTAAACTTTATACATCCATGTCTTTGAACAAAAGCAATTTACGGTAATATCGGTCCGAAGCGCTTCTGAGAGATGTTTTGTTTGCTTTGCAAGATAAATACATGTGGAAACTTTGTTTAGCCCCGTTAACTTGACCGCAGAAGCAACAAACATTTGCTCTAACACCACGAGCGCCTAAAATCATATCATATTCTGCTACTGACTGACCTTGAACAGGCGGATTCTGATCCTTTTTGAGACGATGAAGCAAATTCATATAAAAATTGTCACAATATATATAGCTCTCGATATAGTACAAAACACTAGGCATGCTAAGCTTAATCTTCTAGTCATATTTGAAGAGTCATTAATTTTTGAAGCGCCCAACTAATATCTTGGCCGACTTTACTTTGTAGTCTAGTATACGAAACGAGCTTAATACTTTACAAGGCAGTACAAAAGCATAATTCTGTCAAAGACAGTCACGAATGACAGGAAACAATGCAAGGTCGATCTGGCAGTTTGCGGAATTCAGCGCTACAGAATTGGGTCACTCGAGCAACGGGTTTTTTTAATACCACTCTGCCGAATTATTTCATATAAGCCCGTTTCAAGTTCCGCCCAGGACATATCAATTAAATTTATGTCGGAATAGGTGTAGATATATATATATATATATTTTCCACTACAAGTTAGCCCTTAACGGCAATCTCACTTGATAGTGATGATGCAGTCTAAGATGGTACCGGGCTAACTTTTCAAGAGTATGTTAGACCCGTACTCGTAATTGGTTTCTACGCGACATCATGCCGAAACGATAAATAGTTTGGTGACACGTCTTTGTCGGTAAGGTGGTAACTAGCCACGGCCGAAGTCTCCCACCAGACCAGACTCGAGCCGGGAATCGAACTCAGGACCTCCCACTTAATAAAGCTACAGCGTACGCGCTGCGCCACGGAGGTCGTCATAACACTACTAACGAATAGCTACCCCAAAAATGGCTGGATGCTGTGGAATACCTCTTGCTTCAGGTATGCTCGCCTGGTAGCTCAGCTGGGTCGTCGATGTTATGGCATTCAATCCCATATAAATGTAAAATATATGCAGGATTTAAGGTTTTTTTCCACTAGTATAACCGCTCCAGTCACACGGTTAGACATGCCGTTACGATGACTTGATAAAGTAATATTATGTCACAAGATATTTAGATTGTTTCGGATAGTGCATAAATGCGATAAATTAGAATGTTATCAAGCTAGGGAGAAGACTGGGTAGTTAATTAATTGGTCGTTAGTAGTGGTCGCCAGAGAATTGCGGGCTCGGATCCCGCCACAGACCGGCCTTGTGTTTGGAACACATATTTAAAATTAAATAATGTTATTAACTCCAAGAAAGCGGATCACCCAGTTACTAAAGTACCAGGTACTTCATTTAAGAGTAACTAAAATGTTTTATAAAGGATTATTGTAATGCAGCATTAAGTAATAAAATGGGGATTTATATTTATTGAGGCAAATAACGGACATTTCGCGAGATAAATTCGAGATCGAGACAGGCGGCATTTATTTCTGTCGCTATGCTGTATGGTATTCCGTGATCGTGGTAGTTTATTTGCAATGCATAACATGAAACTTATTTATGTCCTATGTCTTTAAACTTAGAAAATTTAATAGAGACGAATCCTTCACTTGTAAACCTCTGACAATAGTTAACTTCGTAATTAATCAATAATAACTTAATAATAACTTTATTTATTTCAAACAGTTTAAAATTATAACAAATTCCAGTGGCCTCCACACTAGGTGACCTGTATTGTGGAGACCATGTTGTTTATCACTTTTTGACATTACTAGTTTATCACTGTTACATTACATTAAAAAATTATAAAGTTACAATGTACATTAGAAAATAAATACACATAATTATATAGATATCTTTATTCTACTTAAGTCTATATAATGATATAACATATATTTTTGTTAATATATAAATTTCACATTCTGTTTGGCATTATAATTTGTTCTGTGTCTAGATATGTTAATTTTTTTAGCCACTTTGTGACGGCAAGACGTGCTTGTTTAGTTGTGCAGTGTTTCAGGCTGCAATACCTAGCAACAAAGTTGTAGATTTTGACATCTACATAGGGCGTGAAACGTCTAGCAAAAGCTGTTCTTGCAGCTGGAAGATTGATTTTTAGCACTCTTCTCTTAAAAATGTTGTCTATATAGATTGTAATTTAGAACGATTTTGGTTCTTTACCAAAATATCGATTGCAATCCAAAATGTGAAGAATTCTTTTTGTGTATAGTAATAACATTTGACAATTTTTTTTTTATAGTTATGTAAAAGGATAAATGTAATAACATGTTAACTAAGTGAATTATAGGATTGGAATACAATGGTTTAATAAAACAATAAAATTTTGTACTTCATTAATTATAGATAATCTAAATGACGCAGTATAATGTTAATTACTAGTCAATCAATAAAACTTTCTTACAATTTAATAAAACCAGTTAATCAGTTTAAACGTCGAGTATTGTAAAAACAGCCATAGGTTATCTATTAATTATACCACATGATTTGATTACACATTGTAAGAAGGTCATTTGACCCGGAACTAAGCGGCAATCACATTTCTTTTTTGTTATTTCACACAGCGAAACATGGTCAAACCGCTCTCGATATTATATTAGCGTTACATTTCATAGAGAGCCAATTTAATGTTCTAGACTTTATCTTATATCATAATAACGAGACAGGGTGGTAGAGAATAAAATTACGATTAATTTCTCGTAGTATTTATATCAAAATTATCACTGTTGATATAAATGAAATCGGGAAGCTCCAGATTGTTTATCTATATATATATAAAAGGGTTTCTTTTAGGGCGTAAGTATAAGGTTAGAATATTTTCTCATCCAAATCTACCCCGAAGGGGGTAAAATAGAGGTTTGAAGTTTGTATGAAAGTCCTATGTTTTTTAATTTAGAAACACGAAAATCGGCAATTTGACATTTGTCTGTAGCTTACTTTCTGAAGCATCTGATATGCCGCACGGGAAACCTCAATTTCGTGTGAAATCAGCAAT
Organism: Lasiommata megera; assembly: GCA_928268935.1. Lineage (NCBI taxonomy): Eukaryota > Metazoa > Arthropoda > Insecta > Lepidoptera > Nymphalidae > Lasiommata > Lasiommata megera. The sequence continues at coordinate 10,238,984 of OV743309.1, forward strand.
TTTACACAGACGAAGTCGCGGGAAACAGCTAGTTAATAAATAAATGTTATTTGATTATCTTTAATTCCTTAGAACTCAGATTCTTTGGTAACTCAGATTGTTTAGTCTAAATGTGTTGTTATTAAATATTATAATGTAACATAAACTTGGTTAGTCGTGGCTAGTTTGAGTGAAGTGAATTTTTTCACGTGAAAAAGCAACGAACATATCACTTATTTATGTTTGCGTCAATTTTATGACTATATTTCACACGCAAGAGTGTTATTAACACAAAAACGTTAATAGCATTTAAGTTTTTTAAATTATATAAATGATCCAGTTTGGTAAGTCTTCACAACATCCTGGTACCGATGATATCGTGCGACAAATGCGTGTTCAGCGAGCATTTTTGGTGGCGATATTTTAATTTCACGTAAAATATTTTGGTCAAACCCTTCACAATTTATCGCATTTCGCATATTATATTAAGAGAATGTTCTTGACGTTATTTTGTCCACACGTTCGATGTCATCTTTGCGAATTAAACCGTTTACGGCGGCTTTCAGACAAAGGTATTTAACGTCTTATTTCATTTTACGTACTTTCATTTAAGTAAAGCAATAAATAAATCCAGCTTTATGGCGATTACCTTTTATAGGCTGTTTATTCGTAATTTGTGTTGCCACTCAACGAATACGGGTTAATCATTATGTTGTTTTCTTTTCTCCAGTTATTTTTTTGTTAAATGTTTTTTTACTGTTTGTTTTTCGTAAGTATTTATATCGTGTCGGAGATTGTAGTTAACAAAACACTTTTGACTTTCGAACGTACTTTTAATTTTTTATTTCATTCGAAATTGTTTTTTTGTTAACATAAGAACCTATTAATAGAGACATATTAATTTTTAGCGAGAAGGACTAATGGTAGATTCTAGATCTATATTTTTATATCACAAGTGGCATTTCATAGTAAGTTTAAGTGTTAGTGACATTTAAAGACATTGTGCGATGTCGATTGTTTATTTTGTTATGACCATTTCACGTTTTATAATGGAACGACGATAATATGATAGGGTTTAAAATAGTACAATATATTTATATTGATAATTATAAATTAGGTCTGATTTATAGCAAAGTCAAAACAATTTTTAATCAGGCTTTTAAATGTTTGTAGCCCAATAACTGAACAGCATATTTATTTTTACTTCTCATGTTAAAATTAATGCGGTCACATTTTTTGAACATTAAAATTTCAATTTTCAAATTCTAGGTGCCAAATAGTCATTATTTTAACTTCTTTAAATTTGTTATTAAGTTACTCTTTATTTGTTCCATTTTTTAACTAGCAAGAGTTATAATTATTAAATTTTTGTACTGCAGAAAAAGCTCTTTCAAAACACAAAAAAATAGCATATGACATTTTACGTGAATCTACGTAATAAACGCATATGATAATCTACGCAATCTATGGCTAATCACTGGCGAAAATTAGCTTAAATCGCTTAAATATAGTTTTTGGGTATATTACAAAAAACAGACAGACAGACACGGCGGGGGAGGGGGCGTCGTTCAATGATAAGATGTATTATACCTGTGTAATGATTGCGAAATTGAATTGTCAGTCAGAGCTCAACTTATATGAATAAAGACCACCATGCTTTACTTATAATTAAGCGCATGTTTATAAATTGCGGTAGGTTTGACTGACTGACAGTTAATAGGCCGGAGAACCCACCACAGGACATTCAAATTACAGGCTCTGCTGACGTCCTGTACATCGTGATCGACGCCGAAAGAATTCGGGTTGCACGATGTTATCCGACTGCAGGAATTTATTAACTGCTGTAAGAGATTATGACTTGTCGGGATGATGTTTTATATACTAAATAGGAAATGTATATAAACTTCTTCTTAAAATTTATATTACCTTCCTGTGGGAGCGTTAATGTTCCGGGATTAATGTAGACTTTGTTTCAATTTAGGGTATATACGTAATGTATATGGTATGTATTGCGTGCGTGCGTGCAGGTGTGTGTGTGTGTGTGTGCGCGTGTGTGTGAACATTAGATTTTCTTTCGAATTAAGAAGAGATGATAAGACTTAGTATGAAGTACGGAAGCAGGACATGTTATTTTTCTTTTCTTTTCTGGAACTGATGGAGGAAGATTGTGTAAATACAAATACTAAATAAAACAATATAAGTTAGGTCACCAATTCCGTGGGAACTTCTGTATTTTGTAATAATTATCATCTATATCCTTACAAAATGTTAAAAACAGTGTGTTCCGGATTATCTTCTTTGTTTTTCAAGTCGTTAAAATAATCCATGTTTGGTTCATGAGTCAATGAGTATCACTGCTCACCCATCAACTCAAGTGGGATCGTGCGAGTAAAAATCGCTATTGTAGAGGATACATTTGCCGAACCACAAGAAATAAATTTTCCAAAGCTGAGATTTGTGTTGAAAAAATGTTTATAAATAATACTAAATCACATATAATTAACATAATTTGCTCTGACAATGGAATATTATAAATGTAATGTAAAAATAATTGATGTTGTTACATGAATAAATGCATTTATGTAGATAATCGTTTCATGTGAAATGCGAGAGTAATTCAAAGAGGCAATTTAAACAAACACGGCATACCTTATTACACGATTATAAAGACAAATTGAAGTTGGCCTTTGTTTTCCAGACAAAAGTTTTCGGTGATTTTATCTTTAGGGACAGCGAATCATAGCGATGCATAAGTGGAATACTTAGTAAGTTAAAATAGTAGAATTTAATGTCACGTTATTTAACTAGGGATTATTCTGTTCCTCACATCATTTTCAACCTGTATGTACAGGCTACGGCTTACATACAGTAAGGAACTTATTCTGGTATAAGTTGTGTAGAGAAGGGTTGTTTAGTTTAGTAACTTTTTTTTTATACTATAAGTTAGCCCTTGACGGCTATCTCACCTATCCTATCTGTTGGTAATACCACACTCCTAATTGGTTTTTACACAACATCGTGCCGGAACTCTCAATCGCTATGCGACACGTCTTTGTCGATAACTAGCCACTGCCGAAGCCTCCCACCAGAATAGACTCGAGCCCAGGACCTCAAACTTTATAAAGTGGCAGCGCACGGAAGTCGTCACAGAAAAAAAAATGTTGTTTAGTAACTTAATTACTACTAATTTTCAAGCATTTAATTTTGTATTAAACAATGCCCAGTCCGGGGAAGTTTCAGATCCTCACGTAAAGCCTTTGCTGTTGATTATTATCACGAGCCTGTACTAAAAATGGTTAAAGTCTGCTAACACGCACTAGATCAGCGTCATGGAACATTAAAACTGAAATTGAACTAAACTTTTTAACTAAATACTCATTGTACATGCCCACCTCTCACCATAATGATTCCGAATGCAACATTTCCATGCGTAAGAGCATCGAGAAATAAACCTATGAAAATAAACACGCGCATATCGACTTTGCGATTTCCTGATCGACCTAATAAACAGGGACGGATAAGTGGGGGTCTGCAGTCGATCAACTAACGAGAATTAGGCCGATCGAGCCCAGGGAGTGGTGTGCAAGGTTTATTTTTACGGCATTGCGGCATGTAGTGGTCGCATCTTCAAATCATATAACGTTAAATGTTTATCTTAGAAGACGAAAATACTTTACCTTTGCTTTAACCCCGCTTTGTGTGAAACAAGGGCAAAAGAGAAAAGACTATAAACTGCGTTTTTATTTGATAAGGATTTATCGCTTACCAGCAAATCTACCTAATAATAAGTGGCGACGGTTTCTCGGAATGAAATAAGCTTGTTTGGATTAGGGCAGAGTGTGAGGTTTACTATATCCATGTACATTTTCAATACTATAGGAAGGACTACCTATATACCTATATAGTAGAATACTTATTTCTTGGCCAAGGAGCTTGGGACATACGCATGTGACCTAATGTAAGGGTGGCAACGCTGCGTCTTATATATTATCGCTATCCGTGGCATGCATCTGATATTTCAGCCACTAGAGGCTTTTGCACGCTAAGTAGTAAAAAGGAATCTAAAACGTAACAAAAACCAATTTGTATTAAAGCAAGGAATCCAATATACTCCTCTTATACCAAAACGGCAATAAGGTGAAAAATATTATTGATAGGTATTGTTAATAAATTCGGCTTAAGGAATTTATTTTGGTTGTTTAAATCGATCGATATAGTTAAATAGTATCTATAAGGTTATGCGATCACGATTAACGGTAAGCTGTTTAAATAAATACTCTGTGTTCGACAATATCAATAGTTGAAGATAGAACACGGTTCAACGAATCCTCGGCTCGGATTCTGAGAAATATGATGTCTCTAACACCTTCTAAGAAAGAGTGTTACATTTTTGTTCTTTGAAACACCGTGAATTCTATTTTAATGAAGGAAATCTTTACTTTTATAATACAAACATACAGACACACATTCGGATTTCTTATGGTAGTTTTTATTACAAGTAGGTAGAAGATTCACGAATGAAAAACATTTATATAACAAATAATTTCGGGAATCTGATCACGACGGTTTTCCTTAGAGAAAAATCATAGTTTAATCTTAAGAATTAAATAAACGATAAAAATGTTTGTGTGGGAAAAGCCCAATTATAGTTAATTATTGACTATTTGAGTTGGTGATACCAAAAGAAACCCGACTAAGTTTTATGTGGGTTTCTTCAACCTGGGTCGCATTTGGATCCGAGAGGGTTTAGTTAGCTAGTTTAGCTTTAGTTTTAAGTTAATGAATGTTATCACCATTATTCCAACAATTAAAATATCCAAAATATATTATATGAAAACTTCATAGATGCCTGTATGAATAAAGCAAATTTTGATTTTGAACGATTTTGACGAGTAGGTAACGCAATTATTTCACATCCTTAGAAGCTCTACGGTTTCTTTGATACTACGTGATCGGCTGATATTGATAGTTTACTCAACTACGGGCATGTTAGCTTTAACCTACCTATTCTGGCAACATTCATTGTATCCATATGTTTCATTTTAGTATGTTTTGTTTCACAGACATGCTACGGCACGATTTCATGACATGATAAGAGACATGTACATTATTCGATTGATCAATTTGCCTAATTTCAAAATAATCAAAATATATTTGACTAGCTGTTGCCCGCGACTTCGTCTGCGTAGAATTGCTGATTTTACTTGAGATTGAGGTTACCCGTGCGGCCAATGCCCTGCTTGAGAAAGTAAGCTACAGGGAAATGTCAAATTGCCGATTTTCGTATCTCTAAATTAAAAAACATAGGACTTTCATACAAACTTCAAACCCCTATTTTACCCCCTTCGGGGTAGATTTGGATGAAAAAAATTTTTAACCTTATACTTACGCCCTAAAAGAAACCTATTTTCAAAATTTCAAGCTTGTAGACTTCATAATAAAAAAATAGCAAAAACTGTCATCCCCTTTTATACCACCCTTAACAGGTAAAATTAAAAAAAAAATTATGTACATGATTTTATTTATTATTATTAATCTTAATGCAAATTTTTGTGTCTCTAACTCTAAAAACAAAAAAAAATCACACAAACTTCCAACCCCTATTTTATCCCCTTCGGGGTAGATTTGGATGAAAAAAATTTCTAACCTTATACTTACGCCCTAAAAGAAACCTATTTTCAAAATTTCAAGCTTGTAGACTTCATAATAAAAAAATAAGCAAAAACTATTTACCACCCTTGACAGGTAATATTTAAAAAACAATTGATGCACATGTTTTTTATTTATTATTATTAATCTTAATGCAAATTTTTGTGTCTCTTACTCTAAAAACAAATAAATTTCATACAAACTTCCAACCCCCCTTTTACCCTCTAAGGGGTGGAATTTCCAAATATCCTTTCTTAGCTCACATCTCTTAACTATCACCTACCTACTTGCTAAATTATAGCTTTATACGTACAATAGTTTTTGAGATCTCGTGTTTAATCAGTATGTCAGTAAGTCAGTATGTAAGTGAAGTGACCTTTCGCTTTTATATACATAGATTGATAGCTGTTTTTTTCCGAATGCTACATAAGTACTAGTTAGTGTATATAATTTATTTTTACAATAAACCTCCATTTTACCAGATATTCTTAAGTTTGTTAACAAAGATCTTCCAAGCTTTGAGAATAGTTAGTATAGATATTATTTTTGTTTGTTTTATTGTATTATAATGTGCAGCAAAGACTTTTCCAACTATCTAACTGGTAGAAAATTTTAATGGTCATCTTTACAATTAAATTCGTTTTTAGAGTATTACAATTAGATTGCATTTTTAATCATTCTCAAATATTATTACTATTTCCAATGTCTGTTTTTTTATACGCTACAAGTAGTCAGCCCTCGACGGCAATCTCACTTAATGGTAAATGATGATACAGTCTAGTATGGTTGTGGGCTTTCTACGCGACATCGTGCCGGAACGCTTAATCACTTGGCGACACGTCTTTGTCGGAAATCGAACCCAGGACCTCTGTCTGTCTGGTAACTGGCTATCGCTCTTTAGTACCTATTTCCCTTTTAATGGTTATGTATAACGTAAAGATCACTAGATATTTTAAGACCATATTTTTTGTATATGCATAATTACAAAAAAATAAAAAAAAAAGCTTTCCGTCAGCAATGGTGGTGGTCGATGTCTATTTTATGAAGCATAAAATGCTAATACGACGTAAAGAGACCGCCTGCGGTGGATCAAATGTTTGCAGTTTTTCCTCCTACACCGTACACGTTTTAACTATCATACCAGTAAATTAAGTACCGAATAGCGATATAAATGATACAGGCGTGTGAATTAATAGCTTTTTTAATCCACTACAAGTTAACCCTTGACGGCAATCGCAGCAGATGGTAAGTGATGATGTAGTCTAAGATGGTAGCGGGCTAACCTGTTAGGTGTGTGGTAAACCAATACTCCTAATTGGTTTGTACACGACATCATGCCGGAACGCTAAATTGCTTGGCGACACGTCTTTGTCGGTAGGGTTGCGACTAGCCACCAGACCAGACTCGAGTCGGGAATCGAACCCAGGACCTCTAACTTTATGATGGTGGATGGTGGATGGATGGTGGAGGTCGTCAAAGTTGTGTTAATGTTACAACTCACACAAATTCTTCTACAAAATAAATCAGCGCCATCTCTTGGAAAACTCATGAACGATATTGGGATACGAACTAAAAATTATTCGAATTTGTATTGTTGAATTTCTGTATTATTTACGATTTAAAATAGCTACCGACATCCGAACCGGTTTTTGCTTCCACTTAAATTGTCCTGTCAAACCAGCAGCACAAGGTTCCCCTGTATTACTAACTTGTATATTTAATATAAATCTATGGCATTGATGATTCGGTGCCATTTTGTTTGTTCAATGACCTAGCTACTCGGTTATAAAATAATTCGATGGTTCTAAAATAACTTATATAATTGACTAAAAGCTTTATAATATTTAATCGTTGCTATGACTAAATTATCATGTCATTGAATTTTTAATCGTAGGAAGTATTTCAGATTTTGAAAAGATTTCTATTCTAATTTGTACCTTAAGCTGATGCTTTAACGTTTTAAGTTTTTTTTTTATATACTACAAGTTACCCCTTGACGACTATTTCACTTGGTGTTAAGTGATGATACAGTCTAGGATGGTAGCGGTCTAATCTGTTAGGGGTATGGTAAACCCACACTCCTAATTGGTTTCTACGCGATTGTGCGAAAACGCTAAATTGCTTGGCGACACGTCTCTGTCGGTAGGATGGTAGCTAGCCCCGGCTGAAGCCACTCACCAAACCAGACTCAAGCCGGGAATCGAACCCAGGACCTTTAACTTTATAATGAGCAAAGCAAGCACTGCGCCACGGAGGTCATCAAACCTTGTAAGAAATAAACTGAAGCATATACAGAAAATAAAAATATAGATTTTTTTACACAGCCAAGGAAACGTTGCTTTACAGTACTTGAGGTATAGAAGGTTTATAAATTCCTAGCTAATGTTTGCCTACCTACACAATATAGGAAGACCTGTCCCATAAACACCAGTTCCAAGTCCGTTACGTTTGTTTATCTACTCCTAATATCGGCCAAGGTATTTCGCTTTCACAAAGTTCAAATCCATACATGTAAACAGATTACACGTAAATACAGACTTTCGCACGACAATTTGTAGGACAGCCATAGAACACCACAATGGTATGGCGAACGTGGCGAGATACCACGACGGACAATAAACGCAAATTACTGGCCTGAGGTTGATTCGTATAAGAGCCGCAAGTAAACTGATAAACATGCTTTTGTCGGTTTATATGGCTCGTTTATCACTTTCCCTACTTTGCTGTCTAGAATTTCATTATCAATGATAGTTGGCTATTAAATGTAAACATGGTAAAGATTCTACTGAAGTTTGAATGAATTAATGTATTGGTAGATTTTCGTTGTTTATAACAGTGGATAAGCTCACTGACTAACTAAGCTTTTATGGTAGGAGCTAGGTAGGAATTTAGGCGGATTTTTTTTCACGCTGGGGAATGCTTTTGCGCATCCCCTTCGGAAGCTTCCGGGGTATGTGGGACTTGCCGGAGGCCAGACTGGCGACCAGAATACCCTCTAAAACCCAGCGATGCTCCTTCGCGTCGCCTTAAGTAAATTTCAAGGTTAATTAAATATACTAAATATTGACCTTGGATTATAATCTTTATTATTTAGTCAAAAATTACAAAATAAAAGCAAATGTGATTGACTGATAGATGTATCATCGCTCAGCTTAAACTACTGAAATTCTGGTTGAAGTTTAACATAGAATTTTATGTAGCAATTATAACGTAGGCGTCCAGTAGTAAAGTTTTAAAAATTCTACCTCCAAGCTCAAACCATACCTAGGGGTCACATGGGTGTTTTAAATTTGCTTAAAGTTTCAACTTTCAAATTAAAATCAAAGCTATCATTTATTATTTCAGTGTTTACGAAATCAATGCTAAGTTCCGAAACAAAAAAGGTTTTTACGCAGAAATTTTGTAAGAGCATTCTAGCTTTTATGGTTTTACTGGGATATATTACGTTTCGAACATAGTTACGTACAATACCAGTATGACCGCGATGATGCTGAAATGTTTATACATCCACTCTTAAAATAATACTAATTCCTTTTTTTTAAACTAAAACCAGAAACTAGTTAGTTTCGTTCTTTTTGCATGCATTTTTGACTAGCGAAAGTGGGATATAGAAGCCTTAGTAGTCGAAGCCATTTTGAACATCTGTAGATACTTCGCCAAATTGTTTCGGACTAAATTCTCTTAGTAAAATAAAATTAAGTGACAAAATGTTGCTACATGATGCAAAACTCTGATTTTCCTTGGATTGGGGTTTCAACTGAAAATTTGCGCTGAATATGCTCTTCCATTGTTCTAACACTTGAGTTATAAGTTGTAAAGTACATACAAACATTCGTATTTATAATATTAGCATGATTCGAAAGGGTTACGTTCCATTGGTATATAACATTGTTAGTAAATATAGCGGATGAAAGTGGACTTAAGTTGTCAACGGACACCAGAGATTACCAATCAGTGCAATCATAGAAATAAATACTTTAAGTATTTATTTAAGTTCAGACATCAAGGTAATAACTTTGTAGCTTCGACATTTATTCAGTAATAACTGCATGTTATAATGCTATAAGAAACTGTCGTAAATAAACGCGAGATAATAAAATTAAATGCATGATATAACATTGAGCTAATAAAATACAGATAAACTGTCCGTAGCCCAGTTTCACCCTGGCTGGCGGCCAGGGTCGGTTTAAAGTGACCTTATTGCGCCAAATATTACAGTTTCTCGCAAACGTAAACACTCGTTACCATTTGAAATGGAATTCAACTTCTCTAAAGTCTGTTGAGCTGAATATTGCCACCTAATAAAATAAGCCTACCTGTTTGTTGTAGAACATAATGTTACAAGTATTGATTCAGATAAAGAGGTGTACCATAGAGCTTAATTCGTGTTTTTGTTCGTTGATTTCAAATAATGAATAAGAAGCAGGCGTTACTTTGCAGAAGTCCATGATAAACAATAAACAGCAAGTATAATTTGCTATATTCCGGCGACAACCGGGAGATTTGTGTAATATAACACCACACAAAATCTTCCACTACGCACGTTTCGACTCGACACCGGATCATCCTCAGGAGATGTTGACTTCACAAGCGCGAAAAGTAAAAAGCGAAAAGCTTTACTTTACACTACAGCACTAGCATAATTATCTCCATTTTCTAGAAAATGGACGTCATAATTACCACATTCATCAAAATCTAAGTTCACCTCCTCCTGTGACTGCCGCAGTTTTGAATGCTGTGGTCTTATAAATAGACGGCCCGAGGTCACCAGCAGATACTTTTCTGTATTTTTTCTGGTCTGGTCTGGTGAGACGGTTTTTCAGCAGTCAGTGAAAGAAAAAGACGTGTGCCAAGCGATTTTAAGTTCCGATATGATGTCGCGTGGATACCGAAAAAAAAAATAACTACACACCCACATCCCCTTAAATGTATGATCTTAAGTCAATAACTAACTACCATCTTAATACATATATGTTGAAACTTTTACCTTAATAATCATTTATGAGCTTCATCTTAAGACCGGTCTACTGTAATGTACCTTTTTATTGTAAGAAACTTTATGCCTTTCTCAGAAACTTGGACTCATTTTCACTACGACGCTAGTCCTGAGGATAATCTGGGGTTTTTTTTTATATACAATACAAGTCAGCCCTTGACGGCTATCTCACCTGGTGGTAAGTGATGATGCTGTCTAGGATGGTAGCGGGCTAACCTGTTAGAAGTATGGTAAATCCACGCTCCTAGTTGGTTTCTACGCGACATCGTGCCGGAACGCTAAATCGCTTGGCGACACGTCTTTGTCGGTAGGGTGGTAACTAGCCACGGCCGAAGCCTCCCACCAGACCAGACTCGAGCAGGGAATCGAACCCAGGACCTCCAACTTTTTAAAATGCGACAGCGCACGCACTGCGCCACGGAGGTCGTCAAAAAGGTTATTTGTATGGATCAGACAACCAAGAAATGTTTTATACAGTTACGCAATGGTGAGCTATAAACATAATTTCTGCAATGCACACTAGGAATTTCTATGTTAATTACCCATCTATAGAAATATTCAGAATATATGTTGATCGACGAACAGTTCAATCTAAATGCTAAGACTACTTAATACAAAATTGGTAGGCACTTGTATACCTGAACACTTGGACTTTCCAAAGGCTGTCTGTCTATTGATTAAAGATTTGGGTCAACGTAAAAGCTTGAGTGGTTGTGACTGAGATACACAAGTCCCTAATTTAAAATCCATAGCTTAAGCGCTTACGCAATCTCTATAAATTGTCTTGAATCGTAAACGCTAAACTTTCGGGTATAAATCTACATGATTGGCCGGCTATTTCGTTAGTTGACTTTCAAGGATCTAGGGATCCGAATGTTCATAAAACTTTAACAGTTTATCTAATATCCCCGAGCCGGAGAAATAAAATACAAACTTTGCGCTTTTCTCTGGGGCTCTTTTGACCTACTTATTCGATGGTGGTATACTTTTCTTCCGTCGTGATAGTTTTCGACGGACATGTTATATTTTTTTTTCTATTTACATCGCGGGTAAAGTGGAAGTAGACAGGTCACCTTAGTGATGAACCATGAATGTCACCGATGCGTTGCTGGCTGAACCCTTCGTCCTAATTGGATTTATCGCTTGGTGGTATGCTTATGCCACTAGAGTGGTAACTAGCCGCGACCGGACCTAGCAGACAAGACTCGACCAAGAATCGGGAATCGAATCCACGATTTCCCATGTCAAAGTACTAATGCGCACGCGCTGCACTACAGAGATCCTTTAAACATAGACCATTTAAGCAAACTAGTTTAGTGTTTGTTGCGTTATAAAGATTAATAATAGTTTGGATCACACAGCGCAGTTATGTCCGAACAAACTTATTTTTCAGTGTTGGAAGCTGACTTCCGTGTCTGAACACGTCCGAAGCCCGTGTCGACCGCATGATATATACGAGGAAGGTTCTGAATATGAAATGTTTGCGCTGAACCGTTATACGAATAATTTTAAAACCGTTTCATATACGATATGAAATCCCGAATCCCGAGCGGCGGATAGTTTCAGATACCGATATTATACTTTCAAGCCTTTCTTCTTCTTGCCTCTATCCCATGCTTGACTTGACATGACTTCACATATTCTATTATATAATGTTTTGGTTTTGGCATATTTATAACACCGCTTAAAGGGTATGCTTTAGCTGGCGGAACTACCGCTTTTGGTTAAAACAGGTAAGGTCAAAGGAAAGGAATCCCTTTTGAATTGCAAAGTCAATTAGCCATCCGTGTCATATTATTCCGGACTTTGTCGCAGGATGAGTTTGTTCTTAGTATAAGAGTGACAGATATGTCTTAATTCTTCTAACTCAGGTATTATTTTAAATAGAAGCGTTCATCCGATAAGCAATTGGCTAAACAATAAATTTTTAATATCATTTTCAATGATTGATGTTTCCAATTCCAATGCATGTGCAGAGCCACGCGCACTAGATTTTGAGGAAATTTTACTTTTTTCATTTCAGTTTAGGTACATATGAAAAAAAAAATAGATATAGAATAATTAAGGTAAAGAATCCAAATTGGTAATAATTGGACTTTTTTATAACAGACATTTGGTAATACAATCATAGAAAAAAAAAGTGCCTGATACATGACATCCTAGTTGGTTTCTAGATCCTACTTGCATAGACATATTAAATATTACATTTGCCTTGCAAAACGATTTCTCTTTGGCGTATATCTTGGCCGTGCAAAATAATCGCGAAAGGGCAATAAACAAAGCAATGTTTGTTTCAGGTGTCCGGCGCTATAGAGCTCTCGGACCCGGCCAATTCTGCGGAGATATTACAACGACTGCAGAATTCGGTGAGTAAGCAATCCCCGATTCAGTTTTCCCAACCTTTATAAAGAATAGTAAGACAGGGTGAAAATATTATACATATATAGGTATATCCGATTATTGATGACCGTTGAGAAACTTTCATAGCTTCAGGGTTAAGTTTATGAATGTAGTTAGCATCATCAACTCACAATAAAAAAAAAATGTTAAGCGCCTTTGAAAGGCCATCTTGAATTTGAGTATAAAAATAATATGTAGAGCATATACTATGTTTTTAGACAGCACAGAGGGTTCCGTACTGCGGTGAAGTATAAATTCACTTCATCATATAATCTCATCTCATCATGTTAAGTGATGATGCAGTCTAAGATGGTTGCGGGTTAATTTTTTTCTACGTGACATCGCGCTAGAACGCTAAATCTTTATAGGTAGGGTGGTAACTAGCCACGACCGAAGCCTCCCCCAAGGTCAGACTCGAGCCGGGAATCGAAACCAGGACCTCCTAGTTTATAATGCGAAAGCGTACGAGCTATTAAGCTCTAGACGAGACACCAAAACACAAGTACGGAACCTCTTCTTTGTGTACTACTAAGCTCGTTTTTTTTTAAACAACATGTAACTTGAAACCTTCATGAGAATTGAGAACCCACGCGGTCTATCCAACTGGAAATCAAACATAGGATATGCATGAACGAAAGTATTGACTTTAACATCCATTGTACTTTAATTTGAACTTTTAAATGGTAAAATACAATGTTACGGATCGTACGGGTGCTTTATCGATAATTCCATACGTTTACAATGAAAATGTAGTTTCCAACTCACCGTTAAAGGATTTATAATCAAAACTTTCACGAATTCGGTTCAGTGAATCTTAAATACGAGCCAGTTATCTGATACGAAGGGTTCGCGGTTGGAAATCGTCGGTTTAATGTACCAACATCCATTATCATTATGACTGGAGCGTGCACAAGAAAGTGGCACGTATGACGGGGTGTCAAAATGCGGTCGTAGCCAGTAAATCCAATTAATTTAACATAACGTTATTACATCAACAAAATGCAAGGACTTATGGTTTTAACACATTCCTTAAGATTTATCAAGCAGATGAATGGAAATGTTTATGTCGCTTGAGTAAATATAATAAAAGCAAGCGGTTGAGAAGTCGGTGACGTCATTATATATGCATCCTTGTTTTCCTTCTTTATTTTTATATTGGTATGTATTTATTATAGAAATTATTTATTTATAATATTTTTAATAGTATGTAATTATTAGTATGTATATATGTATAAGTGTTGTATTATTAGTATGTATATATGTTTATTTCTGTCAGCTTCTTACAAAAAGGTGGCCTGGAAGAGATCGCTTTAAGTGATAAGGTCGCCTTTTGATTTTATATTATGTATTTCTTGTTGTTCTCTTTTTCCTTTCAATATGTATGCAATAAAATTGTATAAATAAATAAATCCTTAACACATTCATACATAAACAAGGATATAAGAATAATCATGTGAGCCTAGGATAGGGCGACGATGGTGATTTAGCTTTTTTTAGATCTTCGTTGACTAATATTAATGCCCCATCGCATAGATCTTTTGTGGGCTTGAACGTTTTATAGGGAGCAAGGGTTTGTGTATACTTACGGCTTAACATGTTTTTCGACGTACTATATTAACATTCATATTGCGTATACACTATTATTGTTTCGCGTAATAATAAGGTCGGATCAGTAATACGGTAGTCTAATTTCAATATTCTTCAGTAGTTCTGGTATTAGCTTAACTGCTGCTCAGCTACGAACCCGGATTCTGCCTACCGGCTGGCTCAACAATAAGCTAACCTCCTTAGCAAAAATTGCCAAAAACCCTTTTGCAGGTCCGCGTTGGGAATAAAAGTAAAGTGATTTCAGTAATTAAAGTCGAATTCAATCATTGGAGAACATTTGTAAAATAATATACGGTTTCTAGTGCTTGTGTTGTGTATTTTTTTTATATCAACCCAATGGCAGAGTGTACCAGTACCTGGTTAGAGTTTTCAAGGACCGTTTTGCGAATAAAAGTAAAGTGATTTCTGTAATTAAAGTAGTCGAATTCAATCATTGGAGAACATTTATAAAATAATATACGGATTCTATTGCTTGTGTTCTGTGTTTTATTATATCAACCAAATGGCAGAGCCTGGTTTTAATACACAAATTTTTACGCTAAACCTTCGCGGATGTAGAAAAGCGCTTTTGCTTTTATTTCGCGAGGTTGTTTATTTAATGTTAGTGAGAAAACAGCTTGTATTTTAGCTCGTAATTTAAATAATTTTGTTAGAATCGGCTGGTAGAACGGCAAAGACAGTCAGTCAGTCATAATTCTTAGCACAATTAAATGCATGTCTGGAATCTATAATAATGAATTGCGAATACTTTTACATTCAACGACGGGGATGAGCTAGCAACAATTAAATGACTTACTATATATAAACTATTGTTACTATAACAATGAAGGCAATAAATTCTATCTTGTTAAACTTAATACACTACCTATACACTAATGTTTTTTAAATAAAATTTAGTTCTTAAACGTTCAAAATTAACGTCTCAAATTTATTGTTAATTAAAATGTCTTGAGTCCATTGTCTTTTAATCTGTGAGTTTAGTAAAGAGGTGGTTGAAAAATTTATTAGCGAGGTGTATAAAAAATAAAATTATCAAATAGGCTCAAATTTTTCATTTCTGTTTTTGTCATTTTTAAGATCTAATTTGGTCTTAAATGTAAAAGGGCAGAGTAATAGACGAATACCCTAGCAGAGATAATTGGAATGTGTGAAATTTATCATTATAATAGAGACGTTAATTAGTTGTCAGCTGAAAATAATACTGAAAGAAGAAACGTGGGAAAAATAAGAGAAGTTGACTCTTATTTATGATCTCCATATTTCAAATGTCACATTTATCACTGAAATATTCTGAATTCGGTAATCCATTGAAAAACATTGCACCACAAGTATGCTCTAAGCTATCCTTGAAAACACTTTTATGTTGTTTACGCTCGGTGTTCCCAATCGACATTCGTACATTCCGGTTGTTTTTCTTGTTTAGTTAGCAATGAACGAACAAAAGGGTATGTATGAATTTTACTACTTTTAGTGGTTCTTTTAACTTTGTATATTTAGGGCTCCGTATGCATAGGGTGAAGCAGTGATAGCCTAGTGGTTAGGGCGTCAGCCTCAGAGGTCGGCGGTCGAATCCGGGTACGCACCTCTAACTTTTCGTTATATGCGTTTAAAAAAAATATTACTTGCTTCTACGGTGAAGGAAAACATCGTGAGGAAACAAACCTGCACGCCTAGGAGTTCTCCATAATGTTCTCAAAGGCGTGTGAAGTCTGCCAATACTCACGTGGCCAGCGTGGTGGACCATGGCCTAACCCTTTTTAATATTGAGAGGAGACCCGTGCTCTATAGTGAGCCGGCAATGGGTTTATCATGATGCATAGGGTGCCAACGGCTCCCTATTACTAAGACCCCTGACTGCACGTCCGCCTGTCTGTCTAGTTTCTTAAACCGTAATTAATAGGGGTTGAGTTAACATTATCACAGAGAGTTTCTATTGCCGCTATATAAAAAAATAATATCATATTGATGAAACTTTTTCTATCTTGGTTCGGAACCCTTCATGTATAGGTCCAATTCGCACTTAGCCGGTTTTTTATTGTACTTTAAGGAAACGTGAGTTTATGATAAAAGTTTTCCGCACAAAAGCATGAATGTATGATTAAATGAATACACTTTCATTTACACCACAGAAAAGTACCGAATACAGAAAAACCAATACAAAAAAGTAGAATCCAATGCATTTAATATGTATTGCAAACCATTTAGTGCAAGTTACGCAAATAGTTTGGCTTACAACGGAAATCGTTTAGGAAATAAACGCTGTATGGAAAACGTATAGTTTTTGTTTTTTAAAATGTATATACACTGGTTTGTTTTTATTATGCGCGGGTGTCAAATGTAGGTATAACTAACACAAAAGGCATAAATGCCTTGCAAATCGAGTTTAAATATAGTATATAAGTAATACGCTCTAAAAAAACGAATCAAACGCAGAAAGATTTCCATATGACTATCTCAACAAAGGCCTAATAGTCAAATCAAATCAAATCAAAATAGCTTTCTTCATAAACCTATTACAGGCATCTCTAAATCGTTCATATATAACACATTTCCATTTTATTCGTGAAGTAATGGTGGTAATACATTCGCACACTTAAAAACTAAAGCTAAGAGGGTTCCAATCGCGCCTAGGTCTAAGGAGAAGTCCACAAGAAACAGCCGGGTTTTTATAATCACCAACTCTCATAACCAATAATAAATTATAATTAGCTATGGAGTTAGAGCAATACACACCCAAGCTTTTTTATCGTTAATATAATTCTTAATTTCGTAATAATATTTTTCTATAAGCTTTCGTTTTAATAAAACTTATTTATAGACATCTCCAAGATATCAATAGGTAATTTATTATAAAACAAAATACAATTTCCTTTGAATGAGTTAGATACTAATTTTTTGCAGCCTACTAAACGGTAGATACTACAAGTTTACTTTTACTTCTAGTGTTCAGCGAGTTACAGTCCATTTTTGTCTTGAATTTATCAATATTTTCATTAAATTTTCATATATATTATAAAATAAAATACAATCTCCTTTGAATGAGCAATCAGTAAAAACATGTCATAGTCTTCCAAGTGAAACTGATATACACCATCCATTTTAACGCTTCGTTTGAGTTAACCATGTATATGACCAAGATAACAGATAATGTTTGTTCGCGGGTGAAAATTTCCGACTTCCTCTCGTATGCCTTTTCGTTTTTAATTATAAGGATTGGAACATGCGCAAAGATTTGGCGTTTATATTGTTGGTGCTTGCCAGGAAATCCAATTAATTTTAACATTATTCAAAAGATTAAGCGAAATTGATTGCAGTTCCAATGTATCGTATTTCATTATTATTTGTCCGTTTAATTTGCTAACGGATGGAAATGCCTGTTTGTGACAAGTGGTCTCAATTCGTATTCATATAATTTACTTCGGTGGCTTGTCTCAGTTTGCGAGCAATGAATACGAAAGGTTATATGAATGAGGTTTGATTGTATGTATAAGAAACCTCAGGAGGATTCTCAAGTTATATATAATAGGGTAGGTATGCGAATGAAGGGGTGATAGCCTAGTGGTTAGGGCACCAGCCTCCTAATCAGAGGTCGGCGGTTCGAATCCGGGCACGCACCTCTAACTTTTCGGAGTTATGTGCGTTTTTAAAAATTTAAAATATCACTTGCTTCAACGGTGAAGGAAAACATCTTGAGGAAACCTGCATACCTTGCTTCCTTGCTTCTCATATAGAGAGGAGACCCGTGCTCTGTAGTGAGCCGGTAATGGGTTGATCATGTTGATGATGCTTAAGAAACGTAATGGTTCTTGGACCGTACATTTATTCGGTAACGTAGTATGATATATAGATAGATATACCCGTTATAGTTTTTTTCTACACTGACGTTAGAAATACCATTTTTAGTTCACCGTACTAACCTAACTACATATTCATCTTCTCAGATTTTATCATCTATTTGATTATACCAGTAAAATTTATAGGTACATTTAACCGCAAGAATAACCAGACTGGATTAAAGTTCGTTAACTGTTCTAAACGTGTTTACCTATATTTGCAGAATGTATTATGAAAGATCGATTTTGGAGTCCGTTGGGTCCAATGTAAATACCAAAATCGTGAGTGTCGACTGCGCTTCGTACCATTGTTATTATGATCATAGACGATTAACAACGTCGGATGAAATATTTGCATTTATTCAAATTTACTTATACCTATAGTACCTATATTCTAATTCAAATTCAAAATAATCTTTATTCAAATAGTCTTTAAGGAGGCACTTTTGATGCGTCAATAATTTACATAGTAGTTATTTCATGGTGATAACTATATTCGTAAACTTAAATCTAAAGCTATGAGGGTTCCAAACGCGCCGAGGTCTAAGGATAAGCCCACAACAAACTTAGCCGGGTTTTAACTTATAAAATTAGGCATCGCATGCATGTAGGCTGTTCCTAAATAGTTTCCATTTTTTATAAAGAACTGCCTTCTAAGGCTTACCTAGTTTGAGGCTCATGATTTTGATGATTCCATATGTACAGAGATTCTAAAAGATTATATTTCAATTTGAGCACCAGAAATTTTCGCGTATTATTCTCATCTCATGTTAATATCCCTTTTACTAGTGTATAAAATTGTTTTCTTTTGTTATACCCTACAAGTTAGCCCTTGACGGCATATCACCTGGTGGTAAGTGATCATGCTGTCCATCCTAGACAGCGGGCTAACCTGTTAGCAGTATGGTAATTGGGTTTTACGTGACATCGTGCCGGAACGCTAAATCGCTTAGCAACACGTCTTTGTCGGTAGGGTGGATAGACTATTTTCGCATCATTATGAATATCTCTACCATTGTTAAGCTACTTATCTTTAAGGAGATATACGAATTGTTCCAATTAAACCACAGGCTTGTCTTAATTGACTTAACTTGCGAATTGGTCCGCAATTAATGCTTATGCCATTTGCGGTTAAAAACTTAAGTCAAATTCAGTCTTACTACACTTAAAAGAAGGCTGAAGTCAGTAATAATAATAGTTAGTGTAACCTGCCTAGGAAAGTCTACATTTGTTCAACCGTTTCTAGACTTGACTAGTTCCAAGGGAACAAACTGACAAAATATTTTAAAAACTAGAAGGAATATTTTCAACTAATAAATCTATTATTATGAACGAAGAATAGAAATAGGACAAATAAATCTTACGAACGAGTAAGAAATAGGAAGCCATATCTAACTCATAGACAGGCCCTTCAATTTTATATTTGTTGGTAAAGGCATTGTAAGAAATCCAAGAGAAACTAAGAAAGGATTTAGAGACGATAAACACAGTCCAAACATTGACGGGTTCACACTGACTCGGCACTGCATTCCAGACTCCACTTCCCTTCCTGTGGGTTTGAGCAAACAGTAAATACTATCCAACTAATCTTTTATTATTAACAAGAAATGCTAGTCTAAATAACCTAAGTTTTATTGATATAAAAATGGAATAATATAGCAACACGGATAAATATTTATTTAGGTACCTAAGGTGATTTTTGTCTTTTTGATAATTACAAAGTGACTACCATTCGAGATCGCTCTTGAATCCCGCCGCTATGAAAATATACTTTATTGTACACACACGTCGCAAAGTTAGAGAAAACTGTACGTGGTAGATTCGGCTGAAATGTATTCAACAAAAGCAAAGTTTAAAATATCGTTATATTTTATTTTCATACAAATTACCACGTTACGATTTATTTTTTTCAATCTGTTCTATCATCTATGTTCAAAAATGCATATTAGATGTAAACTAAGAACGTATTAATTTAATCAAATAGAAGGCACACCCAAAAAACAGCTAAGTTCGAGTAAGATTCGCGCACGAATGTGCCAAATACTTTAGAAATTAAGAAAAACGTGTTTCTTATAGATTACTTATATTATTTTGTTATTTCACATCCCGTTAGTCACACACTTCGATAACAGAACTAATCAAAATCGCTTCCTAGAGCTAGTCTGGATTGGAAGTAATATGCAGTAAAGTCGACCAAAAACCCGCTGCCTTATTGAACTTGTTCAAATTAAAAAAAATTCAACGCCGCATCATAAGAGTCTGAGTTGGAAAACCGAATTCCTATTCCACACAAGACATGCAAAATAGCTGATTGAATAACGTTAGTTAATTTAAAATAGAGTAGAAATACTTAGAACATCTTTAATAAGTAACCTTCTCAATATATATGATTTTATTGAAATGACGAGTGTCTTTTAATAGCCATGTTACAGGCGATGTACTTCAAAAAGATTCGATTATTATTATCGATTCGATATTGATCAAGATGTATAAACAATTGTCTCTTATCATTGAAACAAATTACTAGCGTAGGTCTGAGCTCGAGGCATTGCAATATATTATGCTTTATTGCCTACAGTGAAATATTCGCAACCATCCAACAAATGTCACGGTCTGAGCGTCTCGTACCACATGATACAGTGAAAGCATTTTGTTCTACCACAAAACAATGCTAGGTGATTGATGACCATCAAACAAGTAAAGTTACCTCTACGTCATAGCTATTTATTCAACCCGTCAAAAATATCTTTGACTTTTTAGGGTTCCGTAGTCAACTCCTAGTTTATATGCCCTTATAGTTTCATACGTCCGTACTATAAAGTTGCGTTATACTAACAAACGCTGTCAAAGTGGCAGAACAAAATCTTTAAAACAACATTTTTAGGGTACTTGTTTTCTTGCCTGTTTCTGGTGACGTTAAGAGGTCTATCAAAAATATTGCCGGTGTGTAAAATCCATTTTTTCGATCCAGAGATCCGTTTAATTAATAGACAAAGTGCTAATCTTTATTCGTAGCTAGTGTCCTCACATACTGCTAGCTTAATAATTGCTTTTGAATTTGAAAATTTGAGAATTTTAACACATTTGTTGGTAACTTTATTCTCTACCTCTCATACAATACTAAAGTTTATGTATTAGTTTGTTTTATATCATATGTTCTTATTATAAAATAATGCATCAAGCATAGACAACTATTCTCAGGTATTACAAAGAGACAGCTGTAATACCTGCGCATCAATAATATACAAATTGATCTTACAAGTTAACGAACAAAAATGGAAAAGCGGGCAGCTACAGAACCCTACACTGCGCGTGGCTTGACACGCACGAGACCTCTATTCCGTACTTTGTTTTTGATATTATTATTATTATTGGAAAGTTCGAATAATTATATTGTACTTTTAAAAAATTTAAGTCTCGATAAGTACATTTTTTTCATCAAAGGATGTATCAGGTTGCTACAATAAACGATAAAAAATCAAAGATGGCGAATAGAGCTCGTTAACTAACAACAAAAAATCACTCTCAATTATTAGTAACTTTTGATTTATCCACTAGTTGCCTATAAAAAACTTTATTCATACCATAATTGACGGTAGCGCGTATTGGTCTTAGAAATTACGTAGTACTATAATTTACGTTTGCCATATTCAACATGGTAGAAGGTATTGTATACTACAGCATTGTGAAAACCTGTTTCGCGAGTTAGAGTGTGTATGTTAATGACTTAGACCCCGCTGTCTAGAAAATTGCCTAAAATGAGCCGTGCAATTTGCTATATCGCTGTTTAGCCTTAAATGCATTTCCATTTGTCAGAAAGCTGTTAGCTGCGAGATTAAGTGTTTACTTTCTCTTCTAAACTCCAACGTGACATACAAAATGATTGATTGGTTATATTTACTAAACAAACTTTATTATTATATAAATTAAAGTATTTGTAGATATAGGGTAATGCAACGATCTGTTATGATGTTATTTTAAGGTCACGATATCTCAGGAATGATATAAAAGAATCGATCGAAGTTTATATCTATTCTGATTACTATAGATTATGATTTATTCTTGTACTGTTCCGGGATCTTATCACATACCTATTGTGTTTATTCTTCAATGACTAGAACACTGGTCATGTGCGGATTGGCAGTCTTTACGCGCCTTTGAGAACATTATGGAGAAATCTCATACATACCGGTTGCCTCACGATCTTTTCATTCCCGTTGTAACAAGCGATATTTGAATTGCTTAAAACCGCACATAACTCGGAGAAACTAGAGTTGTGTGCCCAGGATCGAACCTCCGACCTCTGATTAGGAGGCGGACGCCCTAACCGCTAGGCTTAGCTCTACTCATATTTATGTTACTGCGAGAGTAAAAATATTAAACATAAAAATACATATAAACAGATAAGTAAACAAGAAACATATTACGAAATCAAAGCCGTAAATGTTTATACGGTTAACAGACTCACGTTATTGCTATAACACATGTTCCCTTTAAATCCCTGTAATTGACATAAATGTCAAACGCAGACCTGTCGACTTGTCCAATTTTAGAATATTGTTTATGGTAACAACGGATGTTATTTCCCATGCACTCCTAGTCTCAAACGCGTAATTCAAAGCTGTAATTCACTCTCTGCACAGGGAAAAGCATTTAGATGTAACATAGTCCAGCGAACTGGTTCCTTACAAAATAGTAGGTAACATTTAAATCGTATGCAAGTAATTTGTGATAGTTATTTGCTGCAGATGATTTTAAATAACACGTTTGACAACTTACAGATAAGAAGATAAAATGCTTTAGTTTTTATAACACTTTCTGTAGTTCCAACATCTCATCCATTCGTTCATTAAAGATGAATAAAACAGAATTTTAAGGTAGATAATCCTACCTTAAAACTCTGTTCGCATTACCACCAGTCTTTATACGGATAATTAAATATTTTACGCCCGGTGGTGGTTCGAGCAATTTTTACGCAATTATCAATATGACATTATACAATTCAGTGTCAAATACATTAAACAAATGAAATAAAGCGGACTGCTCTAGATACCGCAAGTGATAATAAATGATTGTCTCAAAAGTATGGTTACAATTTGGAGGAAGCACAAATAATATTTGGGTCTCCATATATTAAGGGGGTCATATGATTGTTTGTGCTCGTTGATGTGTTAAAACTTAAAGTATGGGGGAGTGATGCCGGGGATTGAATGGGAACTGTTGGGACTCGGGTTATGAAGGTGACAGCGGTCGCGCGGTCTACCGGCGGGCATGCCACGGTCCGCGACACCGCATTGTGTCGAGAGTCGCGAACGCTCAAGTCTCGGGCAGTGCGCGGCCGGCGCGCGACCTAACCGCACTCGACCGATCAACGGGCATGCGCTATCAGCAACCTTCGCACCTCGGCTCCGGAGTGCAACAACTAGATGGCGCGAAAAAAAAGTCATTTCAGTAATCAAACAGTTAAACTTAAGTTATATAACAAAAGTGATGAACATTATTAGTTTTAAATAAACTTAGTTTAAATTCTTACGTCGTTTTGTAATGTACAAAGTTCATGTGGTACAATAAGTAATGGCGCGGGTTTAAAGCGAGAGTCGATTTGCGAAGCGGCGCAGGTTCTAAGATGAAGTTGTTCAAGAGGAGGCTTTCGTTCAGCGGTGATAAACAGAGACGCGTTTCACATTCCGACGACCCTTTCAAAGATGAGGTACCGACATTACAATTTACATAAAACCAGTGTTATGGAAATTACAGTTATTAATCTAATAACTTTTAATATTAGATTACAAAAGTGTTTCCGATTCCTCTTTTGCTACTTATATGCTGTTTTGCATACTAGCTAGCGATCGTTGTATGGTCCTTGAAGTTTTTGAATATATTACTTGCGTCGTAATCGTCGAGTTTCCGTGTGACGCCAGCATTTGATAAGCGTTTTATTGGTTTTTTCTGCCCCGCTGCCGGTGCCGCGGCGTTCGCTGTGCGAAATCGAATTGGAAGGCAAGGTTATCTTATCAAACGAAGGCTTAGGAAATTGCTCCAACTTGCAAATTAGTTGCCATTTCCGATTTCTTGCCTGTGTATATTTTATAACACCTTTGATTTAGTTGTAGAACTATAAACTATATCTCTTAACTATATAGTTGCCAATTCTGTTGTAAACAAATCTCTAAAGTTGTACAAGTCGATAGTAATGCCTTTTTATATATTTTTTGAAGCGCTAGACTATACCTGTCAATTTAGTTTAGTCTAAACACAAATGATTTCGCATTGAACTAGGTTCCTACATGATTAAATCTGAATACATTAGCAAAGAATTTCAAGATGTAGGTATGAGATATGTCCTTGACTATTCGAAGCTAGAATAAATTACATCGAGATCACCTATAGGTGCCTTATCGGTATACGTGTTAACTTATTTGTGCTGTACTATACACGTGTAAAGAACAGTTTTATTACTACAGTCGAATGTAAATTTACGTTGTTACCCAAACAATGATGACGTAAAGGATGATTATTCATCATCATCCTATCGGTGTATGAATATCCTATATATAATGTTTAACATTAGAACCCAGGCCTACCATAGGAGTTTCGTCCGGGAACACCCGCGAGAGGGTCATGCAGTTATGGCTTTTAGTTCGGGTATACAGTGGGAGTCCCACATAACATCGTTCTGCCCAAGGGACGGAGGTAGCCCTAAAGCTTTTCCACCACGACAGAAATATAAAGGTATATTATAGAAGAGAGAATCATCATCATCATCATGAACAACCCATTACCGGCTCACTATAGAGCACGGGTCTCCTCTCAATATGAGAAGGGTTTGGTCATAGTCCACCAAGCTGGCCATGAGCGGATTGGCAGACTTCACACGCCTTTGAGAACATTATGGAGAACTCAGGCGTGCAGGTTTCCTCACGATGTTTTCCTTCATCGTTGAAGCAAGTGATATTTAAATTTTTTTAAAAGGCACATAACTCCGAAAAGTTAGAGGTGCGTGCCCGGATCCGAACCTCTGATTAGGAGGCTGACGCCTTAACCACTAGGCTATCACCATATCATCTCCCAATTTGCCCTTAATGGGTCTTAAATAAGATAAGATTGATCACCAGCCTACCGTTAGTAAGCGTCTCCCTTTTAAGTTCAAACCTACACAATATTGGAGTAGTTACTTTAATTACACTTTTACATAACACTAGAAAGTGTCACTGTGACCATTTTTGTCTCACTTTCCTTAGGTTGGACGACAAGTTATAACTTACGTGTCCCAAGCCCCTTTCAATAGATTATTTATTTCACTGTAGGTGCCAATTTGGTGTCATTGTATTGAATTGAAGCCTCAGGAATGTGTGGGAACAAGATTATCAGCTACGCGTTTTGCCTGTATTATCTAAGGGTTTATAGAGCTCTGTCATTTAATCGCCTATTCAATCGACTCTACACTTACCTTTCTTATAGATAAATATATATGTAGTTATCCCCAGCATATTATAATATATAGCTATTATACATGCTAGTATATATGCATAAATAATCAGATCCATAGAAGAATCAGAATTACTGACAAAACTCGATTTGCGTTGTCAGTAATTCAGCAACTGAAGTGTCTTAAATCTAAAGTTATGGTCCTAGGCGTCCCGACTCTGGTTCTTCAATGCATGTTCTCATTTTATAATCCGAGCATATAACTCTTTAGCCTCCGGTGATTCTCTGAACTTATTGTGGTAGTTCTTGGATGCTAATTTCGGTCTTGATGAGGAAGGTCAGGAAACAAAATAATTTGCAACATAGAAAAAAAATTTCTTTTACAAATAAGTAAACTGTATCCTTTTTTTATTTAACAAATAAGTAAACTAATATTTCACGTGATAGTAAGTGTTGATGCTGCATAATCGGTAGTTTGAAGTTTTTTTCAAAACTCAACATTCGTTAACATCAAATACAAAAAAGGTTTCCTCGTGCACGCTTATCTTACGTACCTATTATCGTGTTCTTAATAGGCATCGTTTTAATTACCCTTGATCTATTTCATTCGGTGTTGAATAACACTTATTGGGCTAGATAACACTAGGAGTTTTTTTTTCTATTACATCGCGGGCAAAACAGCAGTTGGGTCACCTGATGATAGGAGATCCTACGCTCATGAACATCTGCATCACCAGAGAAGCTACTGATGCGTTCCCAGTTGAAACAATC
This sequence comes from Lasiommata megera, assembly GCA_928268935.1. NCBI lineage: Eukaryota > Metazoa > Arthropoda > Insecta > Lepidoptera > Nymphalidae > Lasiommata > Lasiommata megera. The sequence continues at coordinate 10,265,648 of OV743309.1, forward strand.
CTCTAATAGGTCTACTTGGCATCATAACGGAAAGTTTAATCGCTGGGCGGTATATCTTTGCCAGTAGGGTAACTAGCATGGCGCAATCCTCCCACCACGAGCCGGGAATCGAACCCGGGTCCACCCAACCTATAATATGACAGCCCACCCGCTGCGCCACGGAGTTCGTCAATAATTAAGAATGTGTTCAAGTATCCTTTATTTCTCTAAAATTAACTAAATTAAGTGGTTAACTACATTAAGTAGTTAATTTCGGTTGGTTTTGAATGAGTTCGCAACTAATATTTAAAATCAACGAGATAAAAAGCTGAAACATCATGAGTAATTGACGGAGAATTAAAACTCTTAATCTCGAAGGTCATTGGCTATCTGTACCATCATTTGTGTAACCGAGTGCTTCATTTCACATTGCTCTTTGTTTCATTATTAGAAAATTTTGTATAATTATAATGTTTTAAGTTGTCACACGAGAGTTGATTAAAAATATTTCAAAAGCAGAGTTTAATTATTTTCGACTGGATCTAAGAAACTATAGGACAAACGATTGGTCCAACTTAAAAAAAAAAAAAAGAAAATGTACGTTTATTTCAAATCGGTTTCTTGTATCCCGAGGGTTCGCCCGCGTTACTTTTCAATACTCCTATGTATGAGCATGTTTATAATTGAACATTTTTCTATGCCTCATTTTACCAACATGTAAATCTAATTTCGATAAAGTTTGTTTTGTGAAACTAAACAGTTGTAGCTAATCGATAGCCTATGTGTTAATTCAGGATCTATCTATCTCCATTCCAAATTAGTTTTTTCCCTAGTTCCGGCATAAAGGAGAAAAAAACATATACATATACACACACACATTCATACATAAACACTTACATACAAACTTTAGCCTTAATAAAATATAAATAGTATGATACATCTATTCGGTAAGGCAATTCTTGTCCTTTGAAGGCACTTATCTCACTTCGTGTTAAGAAGGTTGCTAATCGCTATGTATTACGACTTCTAATGTTGCAACTCATTAGTATATTAAACCGTAGCGCGTGCATAATTTTTAGGTGACATTCGCTTGAGATAGTTTGACAGAACATATAGAAATTCATAGAAATGATGAGAAATGGGTGAAAATTGATGCTGAATGAATTAATGAACACACTTTAATTGCACACAACAAGAAAAGGAAAGGAAAAAACAAAAAAAAAGACAGAAAATAACAGAAACAGTAGTATACAATTTGGCGGCCTTATCGCTACATAGCGATATGTTCCAGGCAACCAAACATGTAAAAGATATAAAGATACAGAAAGAGTAACGTGGTGCAAAAATATATACATAAATATATATGTTGATATAAACGAATATATTAATATGATGATGTTAAATCCTTGGCAAAAAACCCATAATAATATTTTAAATGCGAAATCAAATGTTCGTTATTTTATTTTTATTATGTTTGTATGCTATTAGTTTATTTGTGTTTGTTTGTTTGTTGTACATATATTACCTTAACCGCTGCACCGATCTTATTGAAATTTTAGACTCTGGAGACAGACAGGATAATTATTGGAGCGGAAGGAGCAAGTTTTTTTTAACTAATGAATAGCTTAACATTTTAACAGATATTGATAAAATGTTGCTGTTCTCAACATGAAAAATTGCTTGCATCTTAGTAACTTACATAGTATATATTTTAGTAAACAAGAAACCGTTCTAGTGGATTATTAAAAAAACAGACACGGACCACAAAAAGATCGCGTAAAAAATTTGCTAGTGTACAAAATTACATTTGCCCGAAAAAAATGTTCCGGTAAAACGAGCATACCTTAAATAAGATGAAACTAAAGCTATTTCATCTACTTCAATTTGTTGCTATAAATCCATATTTTAATACCTAAAAGGGCTAACCTTTACTGCAATCTCACTTGGTGGTAAGTGATGATATAGTCTAAGATTGTATGGGGCATGCCCTCTCATCTTATCGGATTTTACGCGTCATAGTATTTTGCTTATTAGTCCCAATATAGATCGGGGCCAATGTTTTCACGTGCTCTCCAAAGCACGTGGTTTGCCATTAGCGTAGAATAGTTACTCGGGGCTGGTACTAAGAGTAAGAAAGTATGAAAATAATTTCTCTGAAATGTGCGTTGACACGGTAATCGAACACAAGACTTTGTGATGGTCAAAAACTTAAACCACCAAACCAACGACGCAAGCAGTATTATAAAGATGCGACGATATGAAATAGTTCAATGTTGAGTATTAATTAATTGAGTAGAAAAAGCTGTGATAGCCTAGTGGTTAGGACGTCAGCCTCCTAATCAGAGGTCGGGGGTTCGAACCCGGACATGCACCTATAACTTTTTAGAGTTATGTGCGTTTTTAAGCAATTAAAACATCACTTGCTTCAAAGGTGAAGGAAAAAATATCGTGAGGAAACCTGCACGTCTGAGAGTTCTCCATAATGTTCTCAAAGACGTGTGAAGTCTGCCAATCCGCACATGGCCAGCGTGGTGGACTATGACCAAACCCTTCTCATATTGAGAGGAGACCCGTGCTCTGTAGTGAGTCGAGAATGGGTCGATCATGATGATGATAATGATATGAAATAGAAGGCGGGATGGCGACGCTGAACGTAACAAGTCAAATGGTTATGTCCTGAAACTAAAATAGACAAATAGGCGAGAACAATAGAACGTAATTGGCGGGAAATGAAAACACGGGGTCCGTTAGGTCGTTAGTTATCCATAGAGGCAATCGTTCCGCTAATACGTGCAATGTCCTTGGCCTCTGTTTGCACATACTTATGTACACTGCTTTAAATGATAGGTATACGCGATAACGTTTATCAGAGTGTAGCAAGAATCGTTTAATAACAAGGGCCTTTATGAAGATAACATAGAAACACTATTAATTTCAGTTTCAAAGTCAAATTATGTTTACCTACATGTTGGATCTGCACATATAGGAGCGTAGGTTTTTCCATACTATCCCAGCTCAGTAAGATCCTGAACATTTAGAACAAAATAGTGATTCCTAAAGTTAATAATCATAATTTTTTGTAATAATTTGTCATCTATAAAATTTTATTGAAATTTTTGTGTACTTTATGGCTGTCATAGTTTTTAAACCGGAAACTATTTTGTACAATTTAGTTTAAAACACATATATGCTTGATAATCTCCTAAATTGTAGTATGTACTAAACCTAGATTATTAGGTATGAATATTACTAATAATCTACCAAAGTTGGGTACTAAGTTTTGTTACAATATGATAGGTATGTATGTTTTAATATATCTACCTCAAGAACAATATTGTCCAGACATAATAATTTATACTTTGATTTTATGAGTAAAGTTATAAATTGTTTTTTCTTATACACTTCAGCACTTGCCGGCAATCTCACCTGATGTTTAATGACGATGCAGTCTAGGATGGTAGTGGGCTAACCTGTTAGGGGTATGGAGTAAGGTAAACCCTTTAAGGGGTTTACCTTACTCCTTACAAGTTAGCCATACTCCTAATTGGTTTCTACGCGTCATCGTGCCGGAACGCTAAATCGCTTGGCGACTTCTTTGTCGGTACGGTGGTAACTAGCCACGGCAAAGCCTCCCATCAGACCAGACGCGAACCGGGAATCGAACCCAGGGCCTCCAACTTATAATGCGACAGCGCACGCACTGCGCCACGGAGTTCGTCAATACTTTGATTTTGTGAGTACAGTTAAAAATTGTTAAGAGATAAATTTGCTTACATAGGCGGTGTAGTAAGACGATCGATATCAACATAGTCATAAAGAGTACATCGGAGTGAAGTAATCAGTGTAGTTCATGGCGTGCGAATAGCCATGACTCTTCCCGATATTAAATGATAGGAACACCACGTGATTGACGATTGTGAATTATATTTAATTGGTTAAACGGGCACTTTATATGTTTTATTCGATGACAATTTATAGCTTGACTACAGTACGACATGATGGTAAGAACGATGCAGAGAAATAGAAGCGTGCATTATATCATCATCATCATCATGATTAACCCATTACCGGCTCACTACAGAGCACGGGTCTCCTCTCAATATGAGAAGGGTTTGGCCATAGTCCACCACGCTGGCCATGTGCGGATTGGCAGACTTCACACGCCTTTGAGAACATTATGGAGAGTTCCCAGGCGTGCAGGTTTCCTCACGATGTTTTCCTTCACCGTTGAAGCAAGTGATATTTTAATTACTTAAAAACGCACATAACTCCGAAAAGTTAGAGGTGCGTGCCCGGATTCAAACCGCCGACCTCTGATTAGGAGGCTGACGCCCTAACCACTAGGCTATCACCGCTACTCATTATATATCGTGCATTATATATATACTCGTAATTATCATTCCCATTTTTTCGCCAGCTTGATCTATATAGGCACGGTAATATTATGTATAATATGATTTGAAAATGTTTCGGAAGTACAGGGTTTACTTCCGCTCATAATGCCGATCGATCTGAAATTTGGTATAATAACGTATTTTGACCGCCTAATCACGAATACGACGATAATTGACGCAAAACCCATTTTGGATATGATAACGAAGAATAATCTATTTTCATGCGGTGTGCATAACCGAGCATTCCTAACCAATTTAGACTATTTTAACTATCCCCAGAATGGGTGTGTGTGTGTGGGTGTGTACAGCGGAGATTAGCAGAGCGCCTTATCTTCACTGTACACACACACCCTTTCAAAATGGCGTCTGCGGTGATTTTCGTGATTAGTTGGTGAAAATACGTTATTATACCAAATTTCAGATTCATTAGCGGTACGCGTTTTTCCGAAATTTATCCGAAAATAGTGACAGTGAGATATTTTTCGATATCGTGGCAGGCTTAATCAAAAAGTCTAAAGTGAATCAAGAAATAGCAAAGTACTATACTTAAATTCATCCAAGCCAAACATCTCTGACTTCATGACGCACTTTTAGATTGCAAAACTGCTTTTTACTGATCGGATCTACTTCTACGGCATGGGTCAAAGATAGATTTACTTGCAGAAAGACCAAGAGAGCTTATGCAAAAATAATTATGCTAAATAAAAATACTAAAAAAAAATTCAAATAGACCTGTCACTTCATTATTTTAAATCTCTTCACAAGTAATATGAGACAGGTGATTAGAGCTGTTTTGCATAACTTACATGTCTTAAGTTTACTTACGCTAAAGTAGCCAAGGCATTAGTATTCTGACTCTCTCCGAGACTAACGATTTCTCTGAGATGAAAATCATGTACACAAGCACGTGCATTCCGATTTCCGATATTACTTACTCAAATATTACATTCTAATCACTCAGTATATTGGTAAGCTTTATGTTAGCAACTCAATGACATACTGAAATAATATAATGTCTTATAATACGAGACTATAAGAACTTAGACCGTAACTAGTAGCTCAGCGCATTAACTAAATTTAATATACGATATAAAATACGAAAAAAAAACAAATTTTAAATACGAGACAGTTGCTTTTAAACTCTAAGAACCTGTAATGTAGCTACTTTTAAATGTTTACATACAATGGACAATTTTGCGGATGAGTTCGCGAGTGTTCCCGTAACTCAGCCACCAGGCGACGCGAAGGAGCATCGCCGGGTTTTAGTGGGTATTCTTGTCGCAAATTTGGCCGCCGGGGAGACTCACATACCCCGCCGGAAACGGCACAGTTATGCCTGCGTCGCTTCCGGAGGGGATGCGTAAACGCATTTCCCAGTGTTAAGAGCGTTATTTATGTTAAAGAAATATATTAATATTTCTTATTAGAAAAACGAACACTGGTCTGCAACTCTCAAAATAAATACATATATGAAATTCCCAATTATTTTGACAAAACAAACAACGCAATAGGTGTCAAATGTCAGCGATGAAGTATACTAGCACACTAGAGTGAATGGTTTTATTAGTTCTCGCCCATACGCGTTGAAAGTAGTAACGAAATGTGAAGTGCAGGCACCCACGTAAATTTCTGATCACTTACATAGAATTCGTTGCATCGCACACGTGGGATGTTTATTATCTTATCGCCCCAATACTAGTTTGTATATCCGCTATGCTGTTTCCATATGTAGAGCGAACTAAGAAACAAACTTGCTATTAACACCTTTCATAAGCTTTATCCGGCTTTTTTATAACAACCGCGTCTGGTTTTCATAAATTGGTTTACATGAAGCGAATAAGGTTTTATATGGTTTATATCAAAAAGTGTTTACTAGAGAGTGATGATTGACGGATTGTTTAAGAAATCGTTTTATTTTAATACTTTACGCGAGTAATTGTTTTTTGGGCTTACTTCACTCTTCATTCTTCGTTCACAAAAGCACAGGCAGGATACAGAATGGCGGGTTTTAGAGCAATAACCAACCATTCTGCTGTACGGGTTTGTTGGCTGAGTTGAACAATGAAAAAAAAAATACGGATTTGTTGGCTAAATGTAACAATGAAAAAATATATTAATATTGACGTAAAAAGTTCTGTAGTATGGAATCTACGTGTAGATTGCTTTCTAACAAATGACATTGTCTTCTTAAGGATTATTTCTTACTCATTCTTTCTTACTACAAAAAAAATATTAAACTACACGATGTTATCACGATCAACCTCCACAAATGTTTAAACCTGCTCATCTCTGGAACGGAAAGTCTTTATAGAGTTGTGAAGATGCTCGTTAATGAACAAAAGTTAAAGTTTCCATCAAACTACAATCCATAGTTAAAAAATTTAAAACAGCGACAGAAAATCGCAACCAACAAACTTATCTGAGTAGGAAGCCTATAATATAAGTATAAGGTATCTATAATGCTGAGAATTACGTACATAATGGTTATATGAAGTTGTATAAAATTAGTTATGTTCATTCAAAATTTATTGCTCTTAAATGCAATTACGTTTACGAATGAGTTGACTGTGCAATGCACCGTCCGGGCTAAGGTCCATGAACGCACGATCATTAGTCAATTTCACTAGCCCTCTATCTCGGTGGTATCTTGATAATATATTCGCTTACATTTAGAACTTATATTAAAGGTTCCGCTATTTCCGTAGGGTGAGTGTATGATAAGATTGTAGTTATGATAACTTGTTTAGACAGAACGTCATAGAATGAACGTTAAAGGAAAATATTTTTGCTGTTCAGATTTTACGTGATATAATATTATCTGATAATATGCCAGTAACATCTTTTATTTGCCTAGTGAGAACGGTGAATGTCCAAAGTTCACGTTCATTTTGGGCAATTACTAACCGCAAGTAAAATCTTAGTTGGTATGCTTTTAAATCGGTTTGTATTTCCAAGTAAACCAACTCAGCATTTACATGTTACAAATATTGAGGTTTTTTTTATACACTACAAGTTAACCCTTGACGGCTATCTCATCTGATGGTAAGTGATGATGCATTCTAGGATGGTTAGGGTTATGGTAAACTAGCCGTAGCCTCCCACCAGACAAAGTTTCCAGTTCCAATGAAATTGATGACCCAGACCCTACCAAGTCTAGAGGCAATGTTGTAAAATGTTGAGTAGCTAACTAACCCAGTCTGCTGATATAGCATACGGCGTAAACTTTATTATAGGAAGCTTGTAACAAATTCATGTTGCTTAATTTCCTATGAACGGAGACCTAGAAAGTGCCTAGGGGTCCAATGAACATGCGCTGTTTATTCAAAAAAACTAAGAGCTAGTATGTTTAAACTCGCTTCAACAAATTAATAGACTTACTTAATAATTAATTGTTTATTTCGATATAATGATACTCAGTTTCCTATAGAAGCATAGTTTTGAAGTTCTCGTTCCTTTGGCAGTTTATGAAAATCCGATGTGTTCGGATTTTTTTCCGAATTAATCAACCATACACAGGAAGGAGTTAGTCTCAAATGACAATTATTTCAAATCAAAGAAAAAATAAGTCACAATAGTAAGAATGCGTAAAATTACTCTTTATTAAAAACAAGTACAGCTTCTTACGTCCGAAGTACTTGTAAGTACCGTACACGCACCACGTGTTTATGTTTTACATTTCTCAGTTTAAAACGGTTCGGAAATCGCGTGGCATAACAGATACCTATCTATTAACTTGTAAGGACACTGATATCTTTAAATAAGTCATTCAATGCCAGTTCGAGGCTATATTATGACTTATGAGATTGAACAAACCGCTATTAGGTTACCTGGCCGCAACGTGCCTAGCGCCTTTTAAGATTATGCATACGCGTCCAGTAAGGTATGAGTACTAATCGTGGTTTGTATTACAAATAAGTTAGATGAATTGAACGTGACGAGGCTATTAAAGCCATCATGATATGAATGATCGGTCATAGTCTTAGCAGATGTTTAATCTTGAAGTACCTGCCTTATGTTGCTACTTTGACGACCTCTGTGGAGCAGTTGGAGGTCCTCGGTTCAACTCACGGCTTGAGTCTGGTCTGGTGGGAGTCTTCGGTCGGTTTGTTACAAACGATAAAGACGTGTCAAGCGGTTTAGCGTTCCGGCACAATGTCGCGTAGAAACCAATTGAGAGTATGGTTTTACAATACCCCTTAAAGGTTAGCTCGCTACCATCTTAGACTGCATCATCGGGAGTTGAGATTGTCGTCAAGGGCTAGCCTGTAATGTATAAAAATAAAAAAAAAACAATTAAAAGTATGGTTTTGCAATATCCCTTAAAGGTTAGCTTGCTACAATCTTAGACTGCATAATTAAGAGTTGAGATTGTCGTCAAGCGATAACTTGTAGTACAAAACTAAAATGAAATCGATAGACATGTCTCGACAAACTATGTATTGCAACAATCGCATCGAAATCCGTCCAATTATTTGAACTGTGCGTTGAAAGGCGAGTCAGTTGACTGTCACCTTTTCCTTCAGGTATATATGTATACAACAGTGGAGGTCCACTACTGGATTCAGCTTCTTATTGGTATTACCATCATGATGGCTTATTGAGTAGCCGACGAATGATAATCCTTAAGTAATTTTTTTGATGGTTTCCAAGAAGCCGGATATTGGTTTAAAATTTGTATGCAAGTTTGTCAGTTTTGAAATTAGAAACATAAGAGTATGTCAAACTTAACGTTAGCGAATGGGCAAGAGCTCTAGTTACATACAAATGTTAAAGATAGCGAAGTTATATTTTCTAATTCAGATTACATTAATATAAATTAATTGTGTATGGGTGTGCCAGAAACAACATCGCGTGCCACGGCATTAAAGAATGACTTACCATGAATGGTGTTCATTATCATTTGGACACGGATCTGAAAGCGTTTGTTAGCCGTGAACTTTTTTGAATGGCCCACGGCACCCTCCAGTTGCTAATTGCATGTCCAACACCTCACTTTTTTGCCAATTCAATTTCTAATAGCTACATGTTTCGCAGCCAATAGCTGTTTCCTTAGCTATGCCTACTGATATTTAGTGCTAGACTCTTCGTATTAAAATCTTCATACAGTACTTCCATCATATAGTGTCGCTTCTTAAAGGTTATTCATATGAACCTGTTACGGGCATCCATAAAGCGTTCATATGTAACATAATATATTTTGCATTATTTTAATTCGTGAGATTATGATGATAACTACTCTCGCCAACTTAGAACTAAAGCTAGGAGGGTTCCAAACGCGCCCAGGTCTAAGAAGAAGCCCAAAAAAACTTATCCGAGTTTTTTATTTGACATCACCTTCTCAAATAGTCAATAAAAATTACAATTAGCTATGAAGTTCGAGCAATTCACACCCAAGCTGTTTTATCGTTTATATTAATACTTAATATTGTAATATATTTTTCTATAAGCTGACGTTTTATAAAAAGCTTTGAATGGTAAAGAGACATATCCATGATTTTAATAGGTAATTTGTTATAAAATATAGTACAATTTCCTTTGAATGAGATACTAAATTTGTGCAGCCTACTAAACGGCACTACAAGTTTATAGAATTTTATATTGTAGTTGTATTTTTTGTTTAATTATTCAAGTGTCACATTGAAACATCTTGGGCAATTGAGATAGGTATGAATCAACTGCTCTTACTTTGGTAAATCAAGAACTCTAACAATTAATAGGTATTTCCTTAGCAGAATTTCACACATAAGCTATTTATATCTAATCATATATATATAATATATTAATCATCGAATTCAGGTTTATAACTGCCATATTAGTTTGCAAATGACAGTTACTTACTTTGCAAACGGACTGCTAGTTTACAAGTCGAAAGTTTATCCCTAAAAAAAATAGGTGAGCCCACCTAATCCCAAATATATACCAAGTTACAATGAGTTTTTAAGTCCATGACCACATTCTGAAACTTTAACATTTCCTTTCTGAACAGGATAAAGCACGATTCTCCGACACGAGCTGGCAAATTCATCGATCTTGGGCACGCAATGGGGATCCGCTGCATATCTCACCCCCGCCTTCGAGAGCGGATAATACGCTTGCCGCTTCCGCTGACACTACGGCCTCGCCCCTTCGCAACGACCAGAATGGCATCTATGACACCATCACGGTGAGTGAAGTCATCATGTCATGCATAATATTAGGTCCTAGCTGTTTCCCGCGACTTGGTCCGCTTTATTTTCGGTGTTATTAACTCTTGCAATACGTTTTTCATCTCTAAATAAAATATATCTAAGTATAATAATATATATCATATATAATAATAATCGTTTATTTTATTACAAAGAACACTTTTACCTTAATTAACCTGTCACCCAAACTAGGATAGCCCGTATCTTGGTGCCCAATCTTTTCCAATTGTGGAGTAAAAAAACTGTCTCCGTCAAACAAGCTGAAAATTAGTAAAAGAGAAAGATTTTCGCATTTATCATAAAAATCACTCATGAAATTTAAGTATACAATTCTTATAGCCAGCCTGTCTGCTACTTATCTAACGCAAGAAAATAAATAGACCGATTTTATGGTTAGTTGTAACTCTCAACTGTTTAATAGACCCAATTTATAAACGACTCTCCGCTTGGAAACCATCATCGCAATTCGCTGGGACTTTATGCTGAGGTGGGAAACTTATTTTTCCACATACGTATTTCACAACCAGTCCAAGTTGAAGTAGCAGCTTGGTATTCGACAATACTCCTTCAGACAAACTCGAAAGATATTCGCGATTAAGTCTAGGTCAAGTGCATTTCGTGTAAATTATAGATTCCGACGTTGAATTTACCGCTTAGTTTTACCATTCCTTTTACTGTTTTAAGAATGTATAAATAAGTAATTTATATACAAATTTGAATTCTATAATAGCTCTCAATAGCAGATTTGTTAGTAAAAACGCGGCACTGTCATATGTTTTATTAGCTTTGTGTCGCGGATGTACCAGTTACCTTTGCGTTAAGAAAATAATGAAATCACGATATCACCAACTAGCCTCATACTATAAAGATTACTTAATTTCAATTTAAAATAATCAAATTTATTTTAATTTACTAAATCTGTTTTTGTTAATATAAAATTTTCCGCCACTTATATTTAGTATTTCTATCTACGGTCATCAATCTTCTATAATATTTTCTGAATATTCCTCCTCCTATATTCTAGTATATGTAATAGAATAGCTAAAATAGATGGACACAGATGGACTCGAAACTGCATATTATATTTATATATCCCGCTTCACTCGGTCAAAATAAAAGTACTAATAGAGTCGTAAAAGCTATCGGACCGTAGATTAAACTTCATGAAGTCATCCCAACATTGACGTCGAGTCATTAAAAATAATAACATCGAGTCGACATTCGTTGTAGCGTACGAAATAAAACAAAACTTTAATAGTGTTTCATTTTTTCCTTTTTGCAACTCAAGTTTTAAACATTTTGATCACACTAATAAAAAATAATCTGAACATTCAAATGTTGCTCCCATCCGCTTAATTTATGTATTAATTACTGTTGGTTTTGCTAATTACTTTCAAAAGAATCGTGGCTAACATATACAGCTTAAATGCGAATTTTTTGATTTAGTAGCTCGTATATAAGCAATTAATAATTACTGAATTTATTACATGGTCAACAATATTTTATACAAATAAATGTGAATGTGATTTCGTGTCTATACTCAATCTATCGTCATAAAATTTTACTCATACATATCACATTGTGTTGAAGCGGTGATAGCCTAGTGGTTAGGGCGTCAGCCTCCTAATCAGAGGTCGGCGGTTCGAATCCGGGCACGCACCTCTAACTTTTCGGAGTTATGTGCGTTTTTTAAGCAATTAAAGTATCACTTGCTTTAGCGGTGAAGGAAAACATCGTGCGGAAACCTGCACGCCTGAGAGTTCTCCATAATGTTCTCAAAGGCGTGTGAAGTCTGCCAATCCACACATGGCCAGCGTGGTGGACTATGGCCAAACCCTTCTCATATTGAGAGGAGACCCGTGCTCTGTAGTGAGCCGGTAATGGGTTGTTCATGATGATGATAATTTTACATATATACTCTCGAATGATTTTTACTTTCAATCTCGGGAAATCCATCTTTTATCGTAAGATAAAAAAGAAGAAACTAAAATAAAAACGCGGACTAAGTCGCAGGCAGCGTTTGTATTACATATAGATGTCTTGTTTTCTGGAGAAAGACGCAGGAAACGCCCGAGAAAATCGCTAGTTTGTAAATTAAACCTAGTATGAAATATACTTTAGAAGGTACCCTTAGTGCCAATGTAATTTTCCGCCCCTATTTCCTGAGTAAAGAAACGTCAACGCTGCCGTCGAGGGAAAGGTAAACATCATTTCCTTGAGTAACCAAACAGAAACTTCTTCGCTAGCATATATTATTCTATGATATAATTCATAATTATAATTGTATAAATTATACTAATCCCGTTTATAATTACGGATGTGGTCAGCCATACGTAAATATAACTCCGTTCGAGGTTGCCCACTTTATTTACACAAATAAATTGCTAGTTACGTTGATGGATGTGATAATAATTTGAACGTGGTGGGTGGAAAATTGAATGAAATGACTATGTTGGTAGCGGAACGTTGTGTTCCCGTGTCAGTCTGTCATGCGGCGCATGCAGTGCAGTGTGTAGAAACATGGAGTTTCTACATTCGTAGATTTTCGACAACCTCCGTGGCGCAGTGTCGCATTATAAAGTTGGAGATCCTGGGTTCGATTCCTGGCTCGAGTCTGGTCTGGTAGGAGGCTTCGGCCGTGGTTAGTTACCACCCTACCGACAAAGACGTGTCACCAAGCAATTTAGCGTTCCGGCACGATGTCACGTGGAAACCAATTAGGAGCGTGGTTCTACCATACCTTTAACAAGTTAGTCCGCTACCATCTTAGACTGTATCATCCCTTACCACCACGTAATATAGCAGTCAAGGGCTAACGTGTAGCGTATAAAAAAAAAGATTTCATCAAGCGTGTAAGTATTTTAATATAATAAAATATTCTGAGTCAGAGAGACAAAACACAAAAAAAAGTGATCGCTCCACTTAAGGCTGCATGGAAAACTTATTTTATTAATCAGTAGGGTTTCGTATTTGTATGGCCAATTAAATATGATAATATCTTAATCGGTGTGAAACACTTAGCTGTCAAGTTGATCGCGTAACGTCTGTGAACCACCGAGATGACGATGACAGTGGCGCATAGAGTGACCAGGGTACGCAGACATGTGATACAATATAGAAAGATACTCTAATATATATTATATATAGGTATAGGTCTTTAGGTTAGACAAGGTTTTTAGCATGTGTTAAGTGCGTATTTTGAACAACCCCAAACTGATTATCTGCTTTTATGCCAAATGAAGTGCACGTCACTGGAGATGATCCACCGTCCGATCCCCCCGTTATCCCAAACGTCGCCTAAGCTGAGGTTCGGCCTCACAGGAGGCGCCCTTAGGCAGACATTCCCTTAATTTCTTCGAGACCTAGGCTAATAATTTCTTCTAGCAGAGTTCTATTCGAAGCTCGCCAAACATCCCGGTTACGCTGTGACAACCAATAGGGTTAGCACAGCTAATAGACAGTCCGAAAAAAAAAATGGAGATGACTTTATCACTGTATTTTGGTGACCGTCTCAAAGAGATGCAAATGTAATATCAGCCAACCGTTGGTCTATACTCATATTAAAACACGAATGAATGTTAGTGATTTCATATTTTAAATTACAAACTCAGTGAAGGGAATACTTTCTTAATTACGTACCTCCACAGGTAACATTAGTGCGCGCAGTCATTTCTCATCTCGCAGTGGTCCGGTAACATTCAGCCATAGATTTGCAAAGGGTGATTATAAATCATAAAGCGCCGTCCTACCGCGGGTTAGCTACATTAACTGCATTCTCCACTTACGTATGCCTGTTGTTCGAGTAATGCACCTTTCTGTTCAAACGCTCGTAAACTAAAGGTTAGTGCCCGGAAACTATACTGGGTTGTCAATGAACTTACTTTTTAGGGTTCCAACCGTAATGGAAAACTGAACACTAATGGTTTTTTAAATCCACTACAAGTTTGCCCTCAACGGCAATCTCACCTGGTGTAAGTGATGATGCAGTCTAAGATGGTAGCGGGCTAACCTGTTCGGGGTTTGATAAAGCCACATTCCTAATTGGTTTCTAAGCGACATCGTGCCGGAACGGTAAACTGCTTGGCGACAAGTCTGTCACGTCTTTGTCTTAAGACTGGTAAGTAGCCACGGCCGAAGTCTCCCACCAGACCAGACTCGAGCCGGGAATCGAACCCAGGACCTACAATTTTAAAATGGCACCGCGCACGCACTGCGCTACGGAGGTCGTAAAAAACAGCAAGATATTGCAATGCGTTCAGATTCACGTGTTTCTTTTGCAAACATTATGTTCATAAAACTACATAGAAATGATGTATCAAAATTATGTCTATAGTTTCAGTTCCGAACTGAGTCTGTAATGTTTATCAATAACTTTCCCATTGCTCAATTATTTAGTTAATAAAGAAACTTATATTGGACTAGAAGTGCTTATGCAATAAATAGAATTTAAACTTAAATAGGTACCTGATATTGAGCTAATATAAACAGCAGTTGAAATCCAATATAAAAATAAGCCGTACTTTCCTTTAATTTCTATTACTTTTTATTGGTATGTAAATTGTAAGTCACGCATTCTAAGGTTTTACTCGCGATATAAGTATATTGAAGCGGTGATAGCCTAGTGGTTAAATCGTCAGCCTCCTAATCAGAGGTCGGCGGTTCGAATCCGGGCACGCACCTCTAACTTTTCGGAGTTATATGCGTTTTTTTAGCAATTAAAATATCACTTGCTTCAACGGTGAAGGAAAACATCGTGAGGAAACCTGCACTCCTGAGAGTTCTCCTTAATGTTCTCAAAGGCGTGTGAAGTCTTCAAATCTTTTCAAATTCAAATCCGCACATGGCCAGCGTGGTGGACTATGGCCAAACCCTTCTCATATTGAGAGGAGACCCGTGCTCTATAGTGGCAATAAAAACACCTCATCGGCGTCGAATGCGTTTGCAAACTCCAAGTTTGATACCATCTCACCAGAATACATAATGAGTTATAAGACAATGGCAAAACAATATTAAGCAACAGAGCTGGAGAACAATTCAGGTTAAGTCTGTCATAGTATTGGTAAATGACACGAAGCTAAAATGATAATAATTCAACGCACACTAAGAAATAGGTATCTTTCTTAAACGTGCTTAGGTAGTATTGGATTTAACTTTAATATTAGGTACTGCCGCATTAACTTATGCCCAACATAATTCATGATTTCAAGTGAAATAAGATATTTTAACGGTGAAAGACTATGTTCTACTGCATATTTATATTACAGATTCCATAAGGAATTATGGCATAAAATAACAAAATGTCACTGCCCATTTTGAACACATTCACAGCTTTAAGAAATACGAAATAACCTATTATATGATTTTTATGTTTACGCTGAACTTTATTGTACATTTCTTATTGCTGTTCAACTCAGTTTCTCTTGCGTGATACCCTTCCTACGTAATTCGCTGATAATGTAGCTCTCAATCGGTGAAAGAATTTTATAAACCAAAATATCATACCTTTGCTTTATTTTATTTATTTATTCATTCTTTATTTGTACACCACAACAAGTAAATGAATAATAAGAAAAACAGAATGAAGAAGAAGCAGTATACAAAAGGCGGGCTTAACGCTTTGTAGCGATCTCTGCCAGGCAACCTTAGGATCACTCGCTTTACTGGCTTAAGGATTATACACGATCTCGAGAAGTCATTTCAAACGAAATTGGCGGATCTCATATTTGGCGTTTATCACGTCAGCCTCTCCTTGAAGCGGTGATAACCTAGTGGTTAGGGCGTCAGCCTCCTAATCAGACGTCAGCGATTCGAATCCGGGCACGCACCTCTAACTTTTCGGAGCTATGTGCGTTTTTAAGCAATTAAAATATCACTTGCTTCAACGGTGAAGGAAAACATCGTGAGGAAACCTGCACGCCTGAGAGTTCTTCATAATGTTCTCAAAGGCGTGTGAAGTCTGCCAATCCGCATATGGCCAGCGTGGTGGACTATGGCCAAACCCTTCTCATATTGAGGGGAGACCCGTGCTCTGTAGTGAGCCGGTAATGGGTTGATCATGATGATGATGACGTCAGCCTACCTAAATATAAAGTAAAATGTATAACTTCATGCACATTAAACTGATTAAAATCTCTGAATATCTATATAGATTATAAGTATCAAGAAAAGCTTTTATTCGTACAAGGTTAACATGCTAAAAGCTCCCTAATCGCATAACAATTTCTGAACTGAAAGGTCTCCCTGATAACCCCTCGTCCGGTGGTAGTAATAGGGTGATTGTGCTATCGGTATTGATGCCACGATCGGAACCGGTGCTAATGCGTCGATTAGCACGCCTATTCATACCTGAACCACCTCTTAGCTTAATGGACTGAATAATATTCATACTAGAGCAAATGTCGGCAATAGTTGAGCACTTACCATATACTAATCAAATAAACGCTATGCAACCATCGGGCGATGAAGTCATCTGAAGCAAATGTCCACAAGGATAATAAAGCCTCCGGATTTACTATTAATAGAAATTAACCCCCATGTTTCATTGATGTACTCACACGAAATGACACTCCAAACAAAACAGAAAAATGCCTTGTAGTACAGTAAGTGTGGCATTATAAATAAAATCAAATCAAAACTAGCTAAATTCATATAAACCTATTACAGGCATTTATGAATTTTTCATATATATCACATTTTTTTTTATTTTTTATTATATCGTGAAGTGATGGTGAGAACTAAACTCGCCAACTTAAAACTAAAGATAAGATAAGAGGGTTCAAATCGCACCCAGGTCTAAGAAGAAGCCCACAACAAACTTAGCCAGGTATTTTTGTTATCACCATCTTCACCATCTCACAAATGATGTAATAATGTTATAATCAATAATAATTTATTGTACCTATAGTACCTATGATGATAGAGCAATTCACACCCAAGCTTTTTTATCGTTTATATAATCGTCATCGTAATATGATTTTTCTATTAGCTTTCGTTTTATAAACACTTTGAACTTATTGCTGGACATCTCTAAGATATCAATAAGTAATTTATCATAAAATAAAATACAATTTCCCTTGAATGAGTTACTAATTTTTTGCAGCCTACTAAACGGTACTACAAATTTACTATATTATTAGCAAGCCGTGACAGTGTTTAAATTTCAAGATATAAGAGTTAAGCAACCTTTGCACGAACCGGTTGATACATGGCGGCATTAAAATTCAGTTATCGACCCTAGCCGTCATTACATCCATGATGTGACAATCAGCAGTCAGAATCATAGCTTCACGTCTTCGTCTCAACATCCCCGTTGGCTAATATTCGTATGTCATTATAGGATAACTCGCAAGGCTAACGGGTACCTATGTGACATTCGCATTCGTTAGATTAGAATTAGTCAACGACAATGACTTTGCAGGCTTTTATTTAATATATATTTAGAGGTCAAGTTATGCTGAGGTTCAACCGTATCTATTTCTTCTTCTTGTGGTGCCTCTTCGACTTATGAAGGTAGCTTCGTCTTTCTATCTGTTCTTATATTAATTCATAAATTTCATAAAGCTATTTTTGATTTGATTTGATTTGATATATTCACATCTATTTCTTCTTCTGGTGCCTCTTCGACTTGCGAAGGTAGCTTCGTCTATCTTATATATCTGTTCTTATATTAATTCATAGATGCCTGTAATAGGTTTATATGAATAAAGCTATTTTTGGTTTGATTTGATGTAATCACCGTACATTTTCATATATTCCGGCCTACTTTATGATGTTTCGAAGCCAGGACTTCTTTCTGCGACCCACGCTTGTTTATCCTCCGGCTACTAAGTTTATTAATATCATTATAAGTAGCAGAAGTCACATCTTTCGTGCCTTAGGATGTGCCTAAGATTGGCAATTTTTTTGACCTTCTAGGTATGCAAATTTCACGTTATTGGCCGTACCACCTTGGTATAAAACAAATCTTTTAACAATACAGTTTCCAATAAAGAATTAAGTACTGAGATGATATAAAAGTTATTTTAATAATACGCTTGACGATTTTTCCACAACAATTATAGGTGACTTGTAACAAATATGAAACGCCGCGGCATGAAAAGGAGCTTCTACCCGTTCACGATTCCCATTTCAACTTAACCCTAATATAAGCGAAAGCGACCCTTATCCAATAAATAACAGGCCATTTCTTTGAGCTGCAAAATTAAATCTCGAGGAAAATCACACGGGCGTCATGAATAAAAGATGCGTTCAAGGAAAAGATTGTACGCAGATGAGAATGTGCTTTGGCTCCTGAAGTCGTGAATGAATAATTTAAGCTTACCAAATGTCTGATTGCGATAGTGAATACAGTACTCTTAACAGTGAGATCTCCTTCTGCTGCTATTTTAAAATGTATGAAATAAAAGTTTGAACATAAAACAATTGTAATAAACAATAAACATCATACTTTAACTATTGTGAACAAAGCAGTGAAATACTCGTATATTAGACCGAGCGACGCTCTCTATTGAACACAAAGATAGACCGTAGTAGTAAAGTAGTTCATTTAGAGACACAAAAATATTAAAGTTTTATAGTTTAATATTATACAATTTATATTTTATGTACTTTTGGAGGCAAAAGGCGATTGCACGGTCTACCGCTTCAAAGGAAAATCTTTCGTCCGTGAGACGCGGACAGGGTTGAGCCCGGGGCGCATTGCTCGCTAGGTGCTTCGTGTGCATTTCTTTCCATAAAAGACCCAGTGAACATATCAGATTAATTTATGGTTCAGAACAACAATGACAAGCTTTGTAGAAATCATTTTAAAATATGAAAATATTCAATTATTTTTTAAATAAAATTGATAATTCGTATTGTGCTAGAAGTACAACGGCTATAATTTAAACCTATCTAATTTAAAATCATAAGACATCTTAAATGACTCTTTGCGTCGAATGTTGTACTTACTATGACGTACAAGCTCCGGTTCTATTTTAACTTCAGTGTAATAGACATGCGAAGAATTACAATACGAATAACTAACTTAACCTAACTTAACTAAACGTCATCTTCCCCACCATATTCAGTAAATAAATGTCCCACTGCTGGGCACAGGCTATCTCTCACAGGAAGAGCTTCGGGTTGGAGCGCTATTAGAATAGCCGGATAGTGTAAGGCTTTTTTCTTTAGTGTAGAATAGTGTTTGTTATTTACATGCTCTTGTCAGGTGTCATAATTTTTGAGGCTCTGGATTACTGTCTATTCTACGTAAGTTACAATTTTAATAAAATAAATATCAAATAATAATTATTAATTAAAATTAATTAAACTGTAACTAAACTTTTTATCTTTTTAGTTTAGTTGCCCTGCCTAAATTTTATACAAATACATAGATTTCCATTAAAATAATAGTCGATTGTAGACTCTCGCTTTTTTTACCCTAGACGGGAATGTTCTATTTTCCAAACGCCGTTTAGATAAAGAACGCCAATTTCCGAACATGAGATATGAAAAACTTTTTTGCAGGTCACGCTATAGGCACTAGTTTAATATATTTAACCAATGGAATAGCACTTTAGCTTCACAAACTCACGAACAACTTGCGTAATATGAATAAATATAATCTGGAGAACAAGTAGGTATTGCTAATGCGTTTGGAAGTGTTGTGTAGTAGTGTTTGGAATTTAAAACATTATTGTTTGCCTTTATACAAGGCTGAACATTGATGCAGATTTAGAAATGATTTCATTACATTACAATATAAAACCCGATTGAAAATTATGTGCATTTCGATGAGCGATGTATGATAAAACAGATTAGAGGCTGAATCATTGATATTACAATATAAATTTCTTTGCAATTCTAACCATCCAAAGCTAAACCACTACACCAGCAGTGCAAAGCTGTGATAGCCTAGTGGTTAGGGCGTTCGCCTCCTAATCAGAGGTCGGGGGTTCGAATCCTGGCATACCTGACAACCTCTAACTTCTCGGAGTTATGTGCGTATTTAATTAATTAAAATATCACTTGCTTTAACAGTGAAGTAAAACATCGTGAGGAAACCTGCATGCCTGAGATTTCTCCATAATGTTCTCAAAAAGCGTGTGAAGTCTGCCAATCTACACATGGCCAGCGTGATAGACTATGGCCAGATCCTTCTCATATTGGGAGGAGACCCGCGCTCTGTAGTGAGCCGGCAATGGGCTAAATAGCTAAACTAAGGTTAAGTTCATATTCTTCGGACCCTACGATACAGGTCCTAGCGTAGGGTCCAATGGCATTTTTTTTATGATAAGAAGAGGTAGGTACTTATGCAGTAAAATTGTAGTAGTAGTAAATTTAGCTGAGTTAAAAATGTTTTATTTATATAGTAATTGTTTAATTTTAAAATGTTGTCATTAAGTATTAAATGGTAAGCTACTCTGTATATCTCTTTATGTGCTCTTCTGTAAATAAATATTTTCTATTTAATTGATTCCGTAATAGATGTTCATAAGTAGGTATATCTGTTACTGAAATAATAATAATATAATATTAGGTACTCGGTTTGATAGTGGAGCCAAAGCAATAATTTGACATGAGCACGGTAAAATAAATGTTTAGAAATATTTATCTTGTGATGTGTATAAAAATTAAGTACTCGGAATGTTGAAATTGCTTTTGTATGATGTCATTCGTACTAGCAAACCCAAGAATCTTGTTTCCAGTTGGTTCATACAAACTCATAAAACACGAGTTTATGTACTTTATGGTACACACGAGTGCCCGTAGAGGTTACGGTATAGATTTATAAACATAGATAGCTTTACAAGAACCTGAGCACTTGTTAGATTAAGTTTAGATTTGCACTGAAATTTCCAACAAACTAAAACGGGTCATAACCTTATATGAGAGCCCAATAAGATAATAATAAAATAGTTTTCGAAACGTACCCCATAAAAGTGCATTCAATTTAGTAGCGGAATTTAGAGAGCTTTACTGGAAGCGGTGCTTCCCGTACCACAGTAGTGCTAGAGTTTCTACGTAATTGAATTTATAACAAGCAAAGTGATTGAATAAATCATAAACGATTTATTAAGATATAACTTAAAATAAAACTTAGATTAACCTAAAACTAAAAATCTTAAAAAATAAATAAATATTTAACATCATAACTAAAATATATTATTAAAAGGAGTCCCTTTAGGCAAGGTTCCGAAGATACTGGCATCCCCTTTTGAATGGCTAGACTTATTCTTTGTCCGAGTTAGCTGGCAGCTCTTCGGTATCCTGTGATGTCGACTAACCTTTTTGCTATTTCCTTAAAAAGCCTTAGGGCGCTAGGACCACACGGACCAAGGGTCTCGACACCGAATGGAACAAAATCATATTCGGAGCCTAGACCCCTGTATTTGCATGCTTTAGCTTTATCAGCCGCTTCACAAGCAAAAACGATTATAATATTTGGGGGCCATATACCTCGGAGGGTCAACAGAAGTTGGGTCCCCTAATACCGGAATCGTGAAC
This sequence comes from Lasiommata megera, assembly GCA_928268935.1. NCBI lineage: Eukaryota > Metazoa > Arthropoda > Insecta > Lepidoptera > Nymphalidae > Lasiommata > Lasiommata megera. The sequence continues at coordinate 10,287,693 of OV743309.1, forward strand.
ATCCAATTACCAAATGATTCACGATGAAATTGTCGCAATTGGTAGAAGATTATGGAGTGTGGAATTAGTTACAGGAGACCTGTATTCAGCGGAGCGTATTAATTATTTTCAATATATGAAAGGATTTCTTTTAAGGAATGTTCCTTAACCTTCCTTAAATTATTATTAGTCCGCTGATTAAATCAATGTCGTTCAGTTATTTTTAGACCAAGCCACCTTGGAAAATCATCATCATCATGATCAACCCATTTCCGGCTCACTAAAGAGCACAGGTCTCCTCTCAATATGAGAAGGGTTTGGCCATAGTCCACCACGCTGGCCATGTGCGTATTGGCAGACTTCACGCGCCTTTGAAAAATATTATGAACCACTCTGGGGTTCATAATATTTTCAAAGGCGTGTGAGGGGTCATGCAGGTTTCCTCACGATATTTTCCTTCACCGTTGACACGCACTGCATGCTTCAAAACGCACATAACTCCGAAAAATTAGAGGTGCGTGCCCGAGTTTGAACTCCCGACATCTGATTAGAAGGCAGACGTCCTAATCACTAGGCTTTTTTAAAAATACAGGGTCTTTTGTTTTCACTAATACCGTTGTTGAGACCACCCGATCTGAGATATCCATCAGGTGTCCGTATCACACTGTCCACACACACCGTCGCTCGCTTCGTCGATGTCGTAAATACAATTCGACATTTAGACAATAGATGTTGTACCGCCCCTTCACTTAGATGCAGCGATAAGCAATCGTACGCGTACATAAATAATCAAAACATTTTGAAATGGACATGCTATTTCTGCTGCTGTAATACGACACACGCTAGTGATAACTGAGTTTGCCTAACGGGACAAGAAAGCCTTTGACACATTAATTTTAAGCGCTGAAATTACTAGGGACTTTATTTATCATCATCATCATCATCATCATCATGATCAACCCATTGCCGGCTCATTACAGAGCACTGTTCTCCTCTCAATATGAGAAGGGTTTGGCCATAGTCCACCACGCTGGCTATGTGCGAATTGGCAGACTTCACACGTCTTTGAGAACATTATGGAGAACTCTCAGGCGTGCAGGTTTCCTCACGATGTTTTCCTTCACCGTTGAAGCAAGTGATATTTTTTTTTAAACGCACATAACTCCGTAAAGTAAGAGGTGCGTGCCCGGATTCGAACCGCTGACCTCTGATTAGGAAGCTGACGCCCTAACCACTAGGCTATCACCGCTTACTTTATTTATAAGCAATATTATTTAACGCGATAGCAATAAAGTGTAGATATAAATAACAAATTCATGATTTACGGTGCGGTGATGAATACACACAAGCCTTTAAGTTTTCTATTAATACCTATCATATAAACAATTCAATGGCCAGGAATTTGTTTAAAGTACACATGTTATGTTTGCGAGACGTTTGCAATTTGCAGTTTGATGATCGTTTGAAGGATGTGTTTACAAAATCTTGCATATTATTACATATACCTTTTAAGAAACAATTTCCTCTTAAATTTGCTCAAGGTGATGATGGTTGACGATGTCCGTGGCGCAGTGTGTGCGCTGTCGCATTATAAAGTTTGAGGTCCTGGGTTCGATTCCTGGCGCTGGACTGGTGGGAGGCTTTGGCCGTGCCTAGTTACCACCCTACCGACAAAGACGTGTCGCCAAGCGATTTAGCGTTCCGGCACGATGTCGCGTAGACACCAATTAGGAGTGCGTTTACCATACCCCTAACAAGTTAGCCCGTTACCATCCTAGACTGCATCATCACTTACCACCAACTTGTAATGTTATAAAAAAAGGGCTTTTATAAAGTCTAGGAATATTAAATGAAATGAATTTCATAGTTCCCTTAATTTGTATATCAACGATTGTTTCCGTATACCGCGAAATATCGTAAACTCAAAAAAAATTGTCCACCTTAGTTTATTCACATTTGTCAAACACTTAACAAAAAAGGCGTTTTTAATTGGTTCGTGCCTAAAATGTTAGTATAAAAAGTTCAAAAAGCATAAAGTCTTGATTGGTTTGAAGCTTTTCAAAATTAATTTGCCTATTCGATATGGATTGATGGAAGTGCGATTAAAACAAATTGCCCTCGGCTGTATCTGGGCATCAAAGAAACCGCGGGGTCTGCTTTGAGTCGAGATAGCTGATTGGGTTGAGGCGAATCGCAAACTTCTCACGATTGTCGATGCGATACGACTGAGCCCGGGGCACGATACTCCATTTCTGAGAAACCTTATCAAAAATGCTAGGCTGCTTTGTTATGTTTGCGCTATTTTCTCTACAAAGAGTATATAGAAACGGAACCCATGATATCATCACTTGAGTTCAGATGTCTATTACTGAAAATATCAAGTGGTAGATTGAGTGGTGTTTATTACCTACACGGCTTACATTTTAGTGTGTCACTTTGTAACTACATAAATTAAAATTATGATTGCTATGCCGTATTTTTTTAATCCAAAGTGACTTAACGGAAGTTTTTACTAATATACAGAGTAAATACTGCAATAATATATGTTGGACAGGGCTTACTTATTAATGAGGCATATACGGTATTCTATATAAAAAAAGAAGCGGTGATAGCCTAGTGGTTAGAGGCGTCAGCCTCCTAATCAGAGGTCGGCGGTTCGAATCCGGGCACGCACCTCTAACTTTTCGGAGTTATGTGCGTTATGTGCGTTTTAAAAAAAAATAATATATCAACGGTGAAGGAAAACATCGTGACGAAACCTGCACACCTGAGAGTTCTCCATAATGTTCTCGTGGTGGACTATGACCAAACCCTTCTCATATTGAGAGGAGCCTCGTGCTCTGTAGTGAACCGGAAATGGGTTGATCATGATGATGATGATGATGAATTTAATCATTTGACGCAATTTTGCAATTCTATTTTCATAGCTAGTTATAATTTAATATTGACTTGGGGATAACATAAAAAAATCCGAGTTTGGAAGCTTCCTTGCTTAGTTAAGTTTGTAGTTAACACTTTTGCATTCGTTGTGCGTTGTGTTAACATTCGTGAGATGATATCACGAATTAAAATGATGAAAGATACGCTATATGAATGCTTCATCAGATGCCTGTATTAGGTTAACGTGAATGAACAAATATTTTTAATACACTTCAAGTTAGCCCTTGACGGCTAACTCACCTGGAGGTAAGTGATGATGCAGTCTAGGATGTTAGCGGGCTAACCTGTTGGTATGGTAAAGCACACTCCTATTTGGTTTCTACGTGACATCGTGCTGGCACGCTACACGTCTTTGTCGGTAGGGTGGTAACTAGCCGCGGCCGAAGCCTCCCACCAGACCAGAATCGAGCCGGGAATCGAACCCAGGACCTCAAACTTTATAATGCGATAGCGTACGCACTGCGTCACGGAAGTCGTCAATTTCTGATTGAGATACTGATTCAATAACCTAAAAGTTTATAGTTAGCGTTGATGGCTTTTACCAAGAGTTTCCAGCCGAGAAATAATGCTGATAACATGGAGCCAAACTATCCTGAATATCAACTTCTGTCCATTGGCCTCCTCACAATGAAATCGCTTTTACATTAAGATTGATTACACAGATAAACCTACCATTCATAAGTAGGCTTTACTAATAAAAGTATAGTGAAAGCATTACTTGATTTGTTAGCCGTTTGGTTGAACGTTGTAGCAAAATCAAATCTGACATATTCCGTAGGGCAATATCTGTTCGGATCAGTTATGAACTCGTATTTGATCGATTGTAGTTAGCGGTAAGTTTTGTGGGATACAAAGTGACGCAACAAAATTGATGTCGTTGATTATATTATCACAATAAAACAAAAAGGTTATATTGCTAAGAACGAGTTCGTATGAGAACATAACAATCTTCTTTGTATGAGGTTTTTACGAGTAAATGAATGGATGAATGAATTGCAAAAATGAGAGCCAGGAACAATGGTCTTAAACCCAAGAGTACTACAAGTGTACTACTTCTTTGCCGTATATTAACAGCTTGTTCTAAAAAATGTACAAGAGTGACAATTCTTATTTAAATTACAAACAAAAATTTAAAACTACCATAAGATGTGAATGCGAATACGAGTACCTTGGGTTCTAGTGGTATAGGTATACTTGCAGTTAAGATTGGTCTTTACTTAGACAAGTTCCGTGGCTGTACGTACTGCGCCTTTGGCGGACAGACCAACATATTTAAGATTAAAAAAAACTATTTATAGTACCGTTTTATCCTACATATTAAAAGATTATATCATCATCATCATGATCACCCCATTACCGGCTCACTACAGAGCACGGGTCTCCTCACAATATGAGAAGGGTTTGGCCATCGTCCACCACGCTGGCCAAACCCTTCTCATATTGTGAGGAGACCCGTGCTCCGCAACGGTGAAGGAAAACATCGTGAGGAAACCTGCACCCCTGAGAGTTCTCCATAATGCTCTCAAAGGCGTGTGAAGTCTGTCAATCCGCACAAGCCCAGCGTGGTGGACTATGGCCAAACCCTTCTCATATTGAGAGGAGACCCGTGCTCTGTGGTGAGCCGACAATGGGTTGATCATGATGACTATAATGGGGAATTGTGTACACGGTATATGCCTAGCACTTACTTTCGTTTGTACAAGTAATAATTAGGAAAAGATCACCGATTTAAAAAAGATATTAAAAAAAAATCTCTTTTTGATAATGATTCTATTTCTCTATTATTATTTTGCAAACAACCTCGCAGAAACTGCGAAGAATCGATATAACATACAAAGAAAATGCGCAGAATGGACGAGTTTTTTTTTATTGGAAGACGATTCAAAATAAATGTTTTGCATTTGTGCCCAGTTTATAACCTGCCAGCACTATTTTGGAGCGTAGATACGTGATTGGCACGCACGAGCTGGCACTCCCCATCACGGCTGCAGACAGAGTAGCCTTAGTTTAAGATTTGCGTACTCACAATCGTGGAGTCGCTTTCGAGTATCGATAGACTGTAGCGTCAAAGTAGAATGTACCTTAATTAACTCAAATTAGGGTTGCAATTTCCTTACCTACCACTTATATTGTTTTACAATCTCGTGCTGGCTGTGGAACTGTGAACTAACTTTAGTCTTAAAATTAGGTGGATATGCGTTAGTTTACGGTGACGTACTATACGTAGATATTACGATTATGTATTATAATTATATAGCAAACCAATTTTAAACTAACGGTACAGGTGTCATTATAGATTACAACTTTGCTATTTACAGTAATTATTAAATTAATATTTTTTAATGCATAATAACTTTATAATGATTAGCGATTGTACATATTTTTTGTTTATCTAAAGGCAAAATTTGAATGATAACCAAAGTTAAAAACTGAGTCGAACGTACGAGCCTATAGTAAAAAAAATAATAATGAAGATGATACGGTTATTCATATGATCTTTAAATATATATTGCACTTTTAAATTAATATACACTTAATAAAATGCAAGTTTAGAAGAGAATAGTGATACTTAGTCCTGTTAGTTAGATCGAATTGTTATTAATAAAAATTATTGAAAACAGTCGTAGAAATAGTATGTTTTATTGAAAACTAACTTTTCATTAAATTACAACTTACCACTTTGTAGTAAATATCAAACATGAAGGTACAAAAATAGTGTTATGACTACTAAATAATAACGTACCTACATGAATACAATTTTTTGAACAGTGCGATCGTAAATCGGGGTTTTATTTTTGTACAGGGTAATAGCCGCTCACCTAGCATACGTTTACGGGCGTTTTGTTTACGGAAGCGCATAATTTCGTTCAGAAATCTACGCGTCGTGGGCATGCGGTCGCGATCGACGCGCCATCTCGACCCACGTCTCTACTCTCTGCTGAAATTATGAATGAACTACAGATAATGTATTCGCAAACGGGTTGTATTTTTGTATCGAGTTGAACGAAGAGGTTCCGCATTGCTGTGTGCGTGTAATTTTTCCATAGATGGCAGCACTGACGAAATACCATTGTACCAGTTTATAATTTAGAAGCTCTGTTTTCGAAATGACGTGTTGTACGAGATTTTTGATTCAGCTTTTAAAAGAATCTACATTTGACAAGAAAGTAACACTTACCAATACGTTTGTATTCAAATGGTTAAGCTGTAACACTCTTTCTGTTTATTTAATGAATTTTCATTATTTGGAAATTTTAAAATTTATTTGTAAAGTTTTATATCGTTGCTATGCATTTAATTGACTTATATGTATGTAATCATACTGTCTGGTTTAATGCTTTATGTACCTTTAGTGAATCATGACCAAAAAGGTCCAGGGTTACTATTTCTACTAGATTATTATTATTCATTGTATCAAGAATCAGAAATTACATAGACGACATATTCAAATAATAATTCTATTAATAAATGCGAAAGTATATGTGTTTGTTTACTAAACCCATCGGCTTAAATACTGAACTAAACTTGATTTAAAAAGTGACTAATCGATCTATCGGTGCATTATTCTGATAACTGAAAGGAATTGACTGAAATTTGGTATATAAATCGATATACTAACGTTGGCGTCCGCAAAAAATATACATTTGATAATTCCTCCCAAAAATAAGAAAAATAGGGGATTCAACTTTGTAAGAAAGCCTGTCGAAAATCTACGTGAACACAAATATAGTAATTATAGATGGTAAACTTTACATGAAAGAAGCGCTTTTTGTACTCTTACGCATGATAATTAAATTGATATCCGATATTGGTCTATGTTGTACTTGGACTATCTCGCACAAACGAAACAAACTCCTCAAGAAGATCCAGTGCTGAAAGCTAGTTAATAAGTCGTGTACTATCAGCAGATCTGAGCTATGAAACCACGAGATGCGCGTTGCCTGGTAACGCGGCGGCGTCGGACCGGCGAGCGTCGAGACGCTGGGGTGTCAGTGCTTCTCTCGGCGCCGAGCGATGTCAACCGAACTATGAACCACTATGTGTAAAAATCCTTCCATAGAAAATTACGTGATTGCCAACAAAACTTGTGCAGTGCTCAAAATGTGATTTTAGTTTATTTTTAGAAGTGTCTGTGTGTGGAGCGTGAATGTGTAAATGCTTACTTAATCAAGTACTGTATCGTAGAAGTTAACTCGATTGCGAAGTTTTAGATAAAATAATTAATGCAAATAAAATGAATTGAATATAGGTAGGTAGCTCGACCGAAATTTAGGTTTTTACAGACGTAAAGATAGTATAAAATCTCGAAAACAAGAACATAATCAGTAATTAAAACAAAAAGCACTATATCTCTTACGTATACGTAAGCTATGCAAATGTCGCACAATCTAATATCTTTGAGATAAAGAAGTACTAACTGTAGTACAACATTATTCGAGATAAGATATGGAACTGTGGTAAGACTGCAATGGATTGAATACTTAAAAATAAATAAATTTCATGTTTTCGTATTACAAAAGATCTATTGACACTTTTAGAAGTCAAAAAGGGATAGAGATAGAAAAATATTTAAGTGATTTTTTTCATGTGTAACAATATTGGATTTCAAGCTAAACCTAGTCTGCAGATTATATTTCGTCTATACTGCGCAAAATGAAATTGTGTGAGACCCATTTTCTCTTCTCTGTCCTAAAATACATAAATAAAACATATTGCCGTATTAACAATACAATATTATGTCATCGCCATTGTTGCCGGCGGTATGCCCGGAAAATATATGATTTAAGGTGAACGATTTCTTCTTACTCTGTTAGGTAACTTAAGGTGTTATATGACAGGCAATACATATTATGATATATAATAGAATGCAATTTCGAAGCAGTGACGTGAAGGCGTAGGTATTCACACATTTGTAGAACAAGTCAAATAAACAAAAAGTAGTAATCAAAATAAAAGGAAGGGGATTGTCGACAGTCGGTGACCGCTTACTCATGTGACGGTCTCTTATTTAGATGAAGTTTACCCCCCGAGGTTATTCACCCCCTCACATTCGGCACGCGTTTGTGGGGAAGGTCAGGGTTAAAACGGGAGCTAAAATTAACTTGTAGTACTTATGGCATACCATTAAAGCACTCCATTTGTCTGATGCTTTAAACCATTATATCGATATTGGTGGCAAGGTAGAGCTACCTATTACAGTTTATTTTAAGTTTTTCTCCAATTGTAAAAACGTGCAGGCGTTTCAACAAATAAAATTCAGTATTTTTTTATGATACTATCAATATAGCTTTGAGGATTATTATCGTAATAAATAAACAAAAAAAAATTTAATATTTTATATTCAGTATCTTTGGCATATGAACACAAACAATTTTTTTTTTTTGAAAATTTTAAAATTCTACATTCTTTTTTTCTTTTCGGGATTACAAGAACTTGTATTATTTAAACACGGAAAAAAAGTATAAATATCATTGTGTCCCAGAACGATGTCAGCTGTTATATCACTATTCACTACGGACAATTTGTCAATGTGCGATGCAATCCGTGGCACGTTTGGGTTTCCGCAATGCAGGAGCGCATGCCCCCGGGGGCGCCAGCCTGCCGCCTCCATGCGTACAGTCTACAGCATCCACCGCTTCACAGCGCTGCCATTAGACCTCCATTTTGTCCTTTACATTCAAGCGCAGCGCTCAATTTACAACCGCGGCTTAGTAGATACTTAAACTTATGAATATCCGGCTGCAGAGCTTTTGACTGCACCGCTATTGTTATCATAAGAAACGGCAATGGAATACCCTGTATTTTGCACGAGGAGTTTCTTGCAAGTAACAAAAAAAACTTGAGAGGTGTCAAGGGACACCCAGATGGAACGAAATTCCTTTCGATAAAATAGTGAAGGAATTGTAATAAAATTTTATTTTATTTAAGTTATAATAATATTTTTTTGTTAATGTTAATGTTATATAAACTTAATCAGTAGGCTCAATTTTGTACTCCATCAGCAATATCCGGAACTTGTGCAGAAACACTGTCAGGATTCATGTTTTTCATGTTTTTATTATTTTTTATTATTTATTATTTACAAAAAACCTGTATAACAAAAATAATCGTCGCGAAACCACACTGTTCAATGCGAAATAGAAATGAAAATATCTGGCTTGCTTTCTATAAGAGAGAGAGAGAGACAGACAGAGAAACATGCGACGCCGCACAGCTTACAATAACAAAAAGTGTCGTGACAACTTTTCGTAAGTTTTTTTTCCGTCTAGCCCCCTTTCTCAACGCGCGATAAGGAACTTCGTTCCAAAACTCCATTGGAAGAAAAGATGTCGGTACCTATTTGAATTACATTGTTATTTTTTATTAGATGGGTATAAATGTCTGCCTACCTAGTAACGGATTACGTTAAATGCTTACGTAACATATTTAGCAAATTTGTTACGAAAAAAAAATGTGTGCGCTTTGATTTTTAGCAAAGTTTAGAAGGCTGTACTAACCCAGATAACGACAACCTCCATAGCGCGATTCTCGACTTGAGTTCTGGTTCTTCGGCCACGACTAGTTACCATCCTACTGGCAAAAACACACCGCCAAGCAATTTAGCGTTCCGTATGATACCGCGTAGAAACCGCTCCTCTAGTGCGATGTATTTATAAATTTTATATATGGACATAAAAAAAATTGTCTGGCTTTCTCAAATGCGCTTTATTTCGTACTCAGTAAAGAAACAAGCATCACCTTTTGTGAAAAACTACTATCAGATTTGAGTACTAAGTGTATTTTCTTTTTGCTGTAGTAAATTATTTATTATTTTGAGTGCCGAAGTTTTGATTTCAAAACTTTCGGCGACGCGTCGATGCGAAACTTGCATAGAAAGCACATATTGGCAGATCTGTGTTGAGTAGTGTTTGAAGATAAATTCAACTTACGCACTTAATACATTGATTTACCACTAGCCGTAGATCGACCATTAACGCTCAAAAAATGGGACGGAAAAGTAGTGCACAAATAGCGACGCGTGCACTCCTTTCCCCCAGTGTGTGACAAGGCTAGACGTCACCGATTCTAACACTCGAGCCGTATAATCCGAATGATTTACAAAGCACTACGCGCCACTATAGATAATATACCGGCCAGATGTCTAGTGTATTAGACGGTATTGTAAATACATCGATATACCGATTTGTAGGAATGTATAGTTGTTGGTGACAAATTCTCGCCTTGTTTTTGTATGACGCGCTCTATCTACGGCTAGTAGTAAATCAATGGCTTAATATTACTTCGAATGACCCCAAAGTAATGCTTGCTTGTATCCAATATAAACTGACAAAGTATATCATCCACTTTTCGGGATGCTATTTATAAAAACCCTTTACTAGTTCCAGTCTTTAAGTATGTTAAAATTTCATGTTTACTTACTGTTTAGTTGCCTTCCTAAGTTTAAAATGATTATCAATAAAGATCTCGCAACAAAGTTAGTCATGTTTCGAAATGATATCAAAGTTAAAGTGAAGTGAGGCAAGGATGCGGCCCAAAGTGAAGCCGAGTGCGCGAGAGGCGGAGGCTGCAAGAGCCCTACATCGTCTCGCGTTCGCACTGTGGCGCGCCGCGTTTTATCTCCAACGTGGACCGCGGCGCGTGGGGAGAACTTCCGCCAAACAGGAAAAGAAAGCTATGGTGTGTGGCTGCATTAGTTACAAACATAATAACATAAATAAACAAATATTAATATTTTATCCATTGAACTTTGTCGGAACGTCAGGTGTCTGTTTATAGTCACCACCGGTGCGATTACATGTAAACTAATAACGCATCAAGATACGCTTCAGTCTGAAGTAACAAAACAAATTTAACGCTGCAAACTTTTATGTAAAGTAACGATAAGGCTTAGAAGAACTAGATTAAGGGACCTGGAAGCAACCGAACAGACACTGTTATATATATTTTTTAATATAAACATGCAATATAATATAATAATATATAAGCTTACGTAGAAGAAGAGTTGATTACTTCCAAGCATTATTCTATAGAAGGTCGACCTCCGTGGCGCAGCGCGCGCGCTTTCGCATCGTAAAGTTAGAGGTCCTGGGTTCGATTCCCTGCTCGAGTCTGGTCTGGTGGGAGGCTTCGGCCGTAGCTAGTTACCACCCTACCGACAAAGACGTGTCGCCAAACGATTTAGCATTCCAGCACGATGTCGTGTAGAAACCAATAGGAGTATGGGTTTACCACACCCCTAACAGATTAGCCAGCTACCATCTTAAACTGCATTATACCATCAGGTGAGATTGCCGTCAAGGGTTAACTAGTAGTGGATAAAAAAGGAACAAAACGGTAATAAATAAACGAGTAAACCTACTAAACCATGTCTGCTTTGCGGACGATGCTAATTCCGAAGGTCGATGAAATCTTGACTTATGATTGATGTGAAAGGTCTAATGAGAGTAAAAAGGGTAAATGGAAGCGGCGGCGCGGCGCGACGTCGAAGCTGTGATCTGCTCAATGATTAGATAACAACAGTTTGATTCTCCACTGCAAGAGATATCGGATTTAACTGTAACTTAGTCGTTTATTTTTATTTCTCTCTGTCGTGTTGGATTTAATCTGGACAGACATTATTAATTTATTCTAACAATCAATCAATGAACAAGAAATCAAAGTAATAAAGATTTAATTTTACGTATCTAATTCCGTCTGATACCCGCTAATATACTGTTTGGGGAATTAATTTAATATTCAGGCTAAAAAGCAACCAAAATAATGTGACTTCTATACAGTGAATATTGAGCTTTGTATGTACATTGTAATTTATGACTATTCTCTTGATACACTAAAAAGATCTTTAAAAATGCGCTCTACTTTCGGCACGGGAGTATATTAAAGAAAAGTTTGGCTTCAACACTTCCGGTGTTAAGCGAAACATGCGTACAACGCACAATTTTAAAGATTTGTGTTGTGTTGTGTATAAGAATGAAGGAAATCACAAATTCAACCGCACAGATTTTTCTGTTACCGCTTCTTGTATCCAATTTATGGAATAATATCATGGTGGATTGCTACAATCTTAACACACCCATAGATAGTGCAAGAACATTCCGTTTTAAGTTTAAAGTGATAGTGTTTAGATTCGTCACGTTAATCTACATAAGTAAAATTGTTAGTTAAATTTTTACTAGAGGAATAACAGTAGAACTTTTCAAATGTCACACATAAGTAAATTTTTTGCACAGTCTGTGGTATGTACATAGAAAAGTACTTAAGTGTTTGACGACCTCCGTAGCGCAGCGCGTGCGCTGTTGCATTTTAATAAGTTGGAGGTCCTGGGTTCGATTCCCGGCTCGAGTCTGGTCTGGGGGGAGGCTTCGGCCGTAGCTAGTTACCACCGTACCGACAAAGACGACAAGCAATTTAGCGTTCCAGCACGATGTTGTATAGAAACCAATTAGGAGCGTGGGTTTATCATACTCCTTACAGGTTAGCCCGCTACCATGCTAGACAACATCATCGCTTAGCACCAGCTGAGATTGCCGTCAAGGGCTAACTTGTAGTGTATAAAAAAAAACATAAGTTAATTTTTTGCAGAGTATGTGGTATGTACATAGAAAAAGTACTTAAGTGAATGTAGGAAGACTGCAATTCAATGCACTGCAAAGTGTATCGAGACCACGTGCGCGGACATTTACTTGTATCTAGGTACACATGTACAATAAAGATCCGCTTCAAGGTAGAGCTATAATTAAATGAGCTGCAATGAAACCACAGCTATTTTTAAATCGCAAATTGATAGTTAACTGTAAAATGGCATTACTCATTGATTTGATAGAAATTGAAATAAATATATTATAAAACTATGGAACGTGTACTAAATAAATATTTGTTCAGATTTGGCATAAGCTCAACAGCGATTTAAAGGAATTCCTTTTAATCTCAATGAAGCTTCTGAGTTTTGTTAGGATTGTAGAAAAAAATATGGTAGCGTAGAAGGGAATCTTAAAGTTTTATCGATATTGGTTTACCTAATTATCGTCAGACTTTCAAATGACTATTCTATAGTCGAGTGACTATATAAGTATATTTTCTATTCACTTTTTCTTACATAACCACGTCATCGAGTCCATCATAAACTGGTTCTGGTTTTCGATTTATCATCAATAGCCTATTATATTCCCACTGCGATACATACGTTTCCTGACCCAGCGCAGAGGATTTCAGATAATAGAATCAACACGCTGCTCAGATGCTGGTACACATGTCACTGACATTGACAGGGATCGACGGCTTAATTTGCTTTCCCAGGCACGGGGATAGACACTACCACTTTCCAAGCTTCGGACTGGTACTGATTTTTATTATCAAAAACCTTACAATTCCGGGCAGGACCATGCGATCAGTTTTGGTACTTAACCCACCAGACAAACCAAGGAATTGATTTGAATAGCCTTTAACAATTTTAGTTTTATTTGCAAGTGACGACTTCCAAGGCGCAGCGCGTGCGCTGTTCATTATAAAGTTGGAAGTCCTGAGTTCGGTTCCCGGCTTGAGTCTGGTCTGCTGGGAGGCTTTGGCCGTGGCTAGTTAGTAGCCAAGCGATTTAGCGTTCCGGCACGATGTCGCGTAGAAACCAATTAGGAGCGTGGGTTTACATACTCCTAACAGGTTAGCCCGCTACCATGCTAGACAACATCATCGCTTAGCACCAGGTGAGATTGCCGTCAAGGGCTAACTTTTAGCGTATAAAAAAAAAAGTAAAAGATGCAATGATTATTATTTCTTTTCGGAGAAACGTATGACGTCGGTCGGCGCGTTAAGTAATGATAATGTAGCTAACGTCAATTAGCACGGGAACCCTCAGTAAAAGCTGCAGTAATCACTTAGCCACGCCTTGCCTCCAGCGATCATTTATCAGCCATATTGGACAAGACATTAAGATAACATCGACCTTCAACAGCTTTAAGTCTAACTTTTATAAAAATAAAGCTATAAAAAAAGATTACGTTATAGTATAAGCAAAACTCAAGTTTACTTGTCTCTTTTGTGCCTTGTACACTAAATTCGGTCTTCCCCATTTTCATTAACGATTCCTTCGTGGTCAATAAACTTTTAGTGGCTTCTTGGCCGAAAATTTTATCGCCAGTTAGGGGAATAATTTATTTTGTAGTATGGGCAATTCATGGGTCCAGCGTAATTGGGTACGCCGCAATTTCAAACGATTGGCAATATAAATATTCATGTACAGTAAACGTAGATATCTATTTTTTTTATTTAACCTACCTATAATTGAAACACTATTGCGGCTGGGTTGTGTAGAATAATATCATATCAAGCTGTGGTAGCCTAGTGGTTAGGACGTCCGCATCCTAATCAGAGGTCGGGGATTCGATCCCGGGCACATTTCTCCTAATTATCTTAAAGGCGTGTGAAGTCGGCCAATCCGCACATGGTCAGCGTTGTGGACTATGGTCAAACCCTTCTCATAGTGACAGACAGAGGTTGGTCATGACGATGATGATTTGTTTGAACAAGGCGAAATATGCTGGGCAAGATATTATGATTAAAATTATTCTTGCACTGATATGACGTTTGCTATAGCAGTAGTTAGTACAGGCTGATAGTTACTGGAGATAAATAGAGATCGTAGAAATGTTTAGTCATTAAGAAAACTACTGATCTACACAGTTTCATAAACAGCTTTTCATGTCGATGTCGCATTTATATTCGCCATAAACCCGGCTATTATTTTAGATGCTGAGGCAGATATTTAACTCTAATAAAATATCGAGTACTTATACATACTCGGCATTAGTTATATATGGGATATGAGTCAATATGCAGTCAAGCTTATATTTTATTTTGTATTGTTTCAGACTCGAGCAGTCAGCGCCCCAGCAACATCTGCTGTGCCTTCTTTCGCAAGAGAATATGTAAGTAAATAATAAATTATGTCGCTTTTATATCCATCATAAACAATCTGGTATTCCTGTTATTCTGTAAGAAAGACCAAATGGTTTTATTAATTCATATCATCACCGAACGTGGTTGTTTATACAGAAGAGAAGATATAATTTTTCAGCACTGTGTATTATATCGTGATTTATGAAATTCCTGTTTTTAGAAATAGCTACAAAGTATTCGGTAATAATAGTCTTATCGTCATAATTGCGTCATTGCCAGCTCACTACAGAGCACGGTTCTTCTCTCAATATGAGAAGGGTTTGACCATAGTCCACCATGCCGGCCATGTGCGGATAAGCAGACTTCACACGCCTTTGAGAACATTATGGAGAACTCTCAGGCATACAGGTTTCCTCACGATGTTTTAGGAGCTATCGTAGCTTAAATTTCTTATAAATAATTTCATTCATGTGATATGTTTAACTGTTTGGTTATTTATTATTAATTGACTATGGCTATGATTCAACTATTATTTTTATTATTGGTATATATACCTATATTTTCAATTATCAAAACATTTTCGAGCCAGATACTTTAATTAAAGAACGGCAAATAGACATTCATTGACTTTTGCTACTGTGTGGTGAAAGTTGGGTAGATATATTTGTAAATATAAAACAACATCTGGTCCACACAAATTTGCAACAAAGAATTTTGAATTCGTAGTTTGTACTTTACGGATTAGCTGTGTGATAAAGCTGTGGACGCAATGCGTTTACCCTGCCCGCTACCCACGCACCGCTTGTGACACTTTCACAGAGTTATGTCGCGCCTACGACTTTGTGTATTTGATCTCACATAAACACACTTGAGTTAATCAGGGCTTTTCACAGTTTACCGTTCTACCTTTCAAATACCTACTCGCTCGGGCCCTCGTAAATTCTTATTTATTGCTAGCGTCAAGACGCGATTGTATTCCAGAAATCGCTCGCAGTGACAAATTGATATGAGTTTTATAGAAAACAGGAACGACGGTTAACGTTATCGTTAATTTTATTTTACTGCTTGACCGATCTTATGTGATAATAATATCCTAGGATATAGGAATCCTACATAGGATATGTTACAACATATCCTATGTAGGATTATACCTCAGTTAGGTCTGATCAGCTACATATTATTTGAAGTACCTACTAATATATATTTTAACACGAATCTAAAATCTAAAAATATCTAAAAACTTTTATTGGAATTTATTTTTGATTGTAATTATTTTTGATTGTAAGTATTTGAAACCTAAATAATTCAAATTACCTATATCATAATACCCGAAATGATGCATAATAAAAAATATGTACGAAACGTTGATTTCGTTTGATTGTACATGTTTATACCATGCTAGGTTTTACTTTTAGCGTCGGACTTGTGAGATTCATTCCTGCTGTTTAGTGATCTTACCTCACTGCTTCTTCTTCGATTGAATTCGCTTTGTTAATAATAATTAAGCGCCGTATATCTCTCAGTAGATTTAACTGTGATACCTTTTAACTAGGTATTTAAAAAACAAATATTACGATAATTGCGTGTATCTATTGATGACACACTGCCCTGAATTGTGGTCACTTAGTGGCCTGACAAGAGAGCTCTTTATAAGTGTATTACAAGCTCTCTTGTCAGGCAATGAATGAGTGAATATGATGGCAGTAAAATATTAAAAAAAAGAAATGCTCGAAGTACCCCAACGTGATTAAATCAGCTGCCTTACAGCTGATTTAATCACGTTGTTATATTATGTAAGTATCAATTCAGACAGTCGATCGATATCAGGCTAACAAGGTAATGAAATGGACACCCAAATGTATAGTGAGCTCACGTTTGTATGTTCCGTTTGTTATAAATATCCCGTAACTTGTGATGTTACAAATATCATTTAGACATCAGAGGTGGAGTCTGATGGAGTCTGGTGGAGTGGAGTTCATTTCCAAATCTCCCTAGTGCAGTAAAGAGCGCTGTGTTTTTATGAGCGGTCTTGGATGCAAATAAATTTCTGGGCATTTGAAAATCTGTCATTTCTGAATGTCTTAAGGGCATGTCTGTCTGTCAGGTGGGTGGCTTCGGCCGTAGTTACTAACTATCCTACCTAGAAAGTGCGGGCAAGCGTTTAAGTGGTTCGTTAAATACAGCCCACTCCACCCGGTGAGATTTTTTTTATACACTACAAGTTAGCCCTTGACGGCTATCTCATCTGGTGGTAAGTGATGATACAGTCTAGGATTGTAGCGGGCTAACCTGTTAGGCGTACTGTTAACCTACACTCCTAATTGGTTTCTACGCGACATCGTGCAGGAACGCTAAATCACTCGGCGACACGTCTTTGTCGGTAGGGTGGTAACTAGCCACGGCCGAAGCCTCCCACCAGACCAGATTCGAGCCGGGAATCGAACCCAGGACCTCCAACTTTATAATGTGTAAAGATTCACGCACTGCATCACGGAGGTCGTCAAAAAGAAGATTGCATATAAGAGCAAACCTGTAATAAAAAATGTTACTTTAACCACATAATTTTCAGGGAGCAAATCGTTCAGTGAGTTACCCCGGTCCTGGGGGGCCCGGTGCCCGTCTGGACTTATGCTATGTGGCCGAACGCATGCTTGCATTACATCTGCCGGACAGAGACGCGCACGCTGAGGCCCAAGCCGCTCATATGCTAAACAACAAACATGGAGAACATTACATGGTAAGCAAATGATTTGGAAATTGAATTGTTATCATCATGATCAACCCACTCTCGGCTCACTAAAGAGCACGGGTCTCCTCTCAATATGAGAAGGGTTTGGCCATAGTCCACCACGCTGGCCATGTGCGGATTGGCAGACTTCACACGCCTTTGAGAACATTACGGAGAACTCTCAGGCGTGCAGGTTTCCTCACGATGTTTTCCTTCACCGTTGAAGCAAGTGATATTTTAATTGCTTAAAAACGCACATAACGAATTGTTATACACAATTTCAATATTACTTTTTTATCTATTACCGAACATTGGTTACAAACCCTTAAATACATGTTTAATTTTGGTAATAACACGGTTCGTGGTTCTTTCACCAAACTTAATGCATTCAATGGTGCCTCTTTAATGTAGTCAAACAAAAACTTAAAATATAAAAATAGGAATAACATTGTATGCCTGTCTTTTGAACGAACTATAGAGCTAGCTTCTGTTGAGTTACAGTAAATTTTTGTTGTCACTATATATAGACCAACCTTCAAACTTTGAAGTTTTAAAAAGTGAAGTCAGTAAATTGAAGTTTCCTAATCATTTTTAGGATAGGTACTAGTAAAATGTCAACGATCCCTATTGCTAGAACTACTCTGTTCGTCCAACCGGCAGTACGGCGCTCATGAACCGTAATTGCGGTAGAGAGTTACGCACAATGTGTATTTCAATTGCCGCAATAACAAATAATAAAAAAGTTAAAAATTTAACGGGGAACCCAAGCATAAAATACTGTTCAATGTTACTAAAATTATGTAAATATCAAGCTTGTATTTCATCCAATCCTCACTTAACTAGTTTTTTTTTTTTATATTTATAATATTTTACTATTAAAAGTAACTCTGACGTCTATTTTTATTTATAGACCTTACATTTAAAGCCCTGTGATGAAAAGTTCAACTTTCGTAGGTCAATAAAATATATTGTATAGGTAATCAAATTTTAGTAATAATGAACAGTGATAGCGCAACTGTAACGCATATTATCTTTCTTCTACTTTGTCATTATTCATAACTAAATTCAGACGTGTTCAATTGTAAATGATGATGAATAAGCTAATTGCAATTTCAATTCAAAGTCCGTTGATTCGTGTTTATAATGCAAAATGGATCAGACTTGGCAATTGTTCAGCTGCCCTTTCATTCTAATTCTTTTCCACATTCCACCCTAAACAAACTGACCCTTTAAAAGATCTATACCTGGAATTAAGATTTCAGATATTTAAAAGTTATGTTTCTTTTCACGAAGATGAATTCTTATGACTATCTTAATTTTTTATTCTAGGTATTTGAAGTGAGTGGGGGTGACGGAAACGGTGATGGGCATGCCGCAAGGAATGTATTCGGGCGAGCAAGATCTCTGGGATGGCCTGGTGACCTTGCACCCCCACTGGAGCGTCTATGTGCTGCCTGCAAACACATCGAGAGTTGGCTCGCGGCTCATCCAAAGAACGTCGCCATTCTCTTGGCATGGTTAGTAAAATCTATATGTATTAAGTTAGATGTGAATTGGCCTTGATCCATTACTCAATCACCAATTGGAAATTTCCAGGAGATCCTAAATTCTTTATTATAAGCAAAAAACACTTTATGTCAAGATAACCCAAAAACAAAGACTACGAACTGTCAGCTTTCATTAGCGTTCGTGCTTTTTGGAATCGTGTAAAACTTTGTACAGTTCATATATTTATAGTTGGATTTTTAATAGCCCAAGCCATTATCATCGTCAAATATGCCATTGATATACCTTGGGGAGTTTTAAATCTGGGGGTTCGTAACTGATATGATATGATATATGATTCTTTTAGAAAATTGATTTATCTTTGATGTTATTTGCTATGGTTCGTTTCCACTTAGGATCATTATCACAGATATCACCGATCTATGACTTTACTGTCATACGATAAAGTGAAACCGCAGTCAAGTGTTAAGCTGTTTTTTGTTCTATAAAAGTTTTTACAACTATGTTTTTGTCCGCCGATAACATCTGTTTCCTTCATTATGCATTCAGCTATAGTATGATAGGTAGTTCAGATATATTAGGACCGTTGCTTAGTTTGCAAAAGTACTCAAACCACGATAGCCAGAGAGCTACTGGCTATTCAAATTTTGGATTTACAGTTAAGAATTTAAAAATTATATATTTATAGGATGACTACGGGGCGGGTGCGTGTCTTCGTCGGTAATTTGGGTAGACGCGGGTAGGTTCGGGCAAAGAGACCAGATACTCTTGGTAGAACAGAATAACAACTATATACGCTCCACCAAGTACGACAATGCACTACCGCAACTCGACCACCGATCCGAACCGACCGAATGCAATGCGCCGTCCCGCACCTGTGAGTCTTATAAGAACCTGCATACGTCACTTAGTGTTGCGTAAAGAGAGGGGGCGATACCACTCTCTTGTCCGTCGCACATGACTCCAAAACTAGATGGCGCTGCTCTCTGACTGCCGTCATATTTTTACCAACTCTAGGCAGTTAATACCACTTTAATAATAATTGTTGTTATGTTTCCACAGGGGCAATCGTGAAAGGCTGGGAGTCCTGGTAGCGGCGTACATGCACTATTCGGCTATATGTGGTGCTCCCGAACACGCGCTCGATCGGTATGCGATGCGACGATATCTCGACGATCGGGTTCCCATGTTTCAACTGCCTTCCAATAAACGGTGAGCTTACATTTTTCGTATGAAGCCAGGCAAGTCCAAAGCTGGACATTAATTCACGGTAGGGATCTCTACAATCCGAGTTCTGGTGCCTCTCAATAGGACATCTATATTTCTAAAGCTTTATAGTAGTTTTTTTTTTTTTTTTTTATCGACAAACTCTGAAACAAGGTACCTACTGAACGCATTTTAAAATTTGGAGCGATTAACATTTTTTACTAAAATACTGGCCCTTTAATAAACCATGAATGAATGTCCGCCTTTAGTGAATAAGCCACTATAGCGCATTTTATGTCGAAAATAATTCAAAATTATGCCTAAAGTAATTTATTAAGGTAATTATTCAATAAGTATTAATCTTTATTGCCTTAGATTAGTAGATAGGTTCTGAGAAGTGTAGATCCCAACTTTAACTCGGCGTCACTGCGTACCTACGTAGATTGAGGAGCATAGTTAATGCATAATCCGTAATAAATCCGTGCTGAAGAATAACGGAATCTTTATACGGAATTTTTTACCTATCATTTAAAATATATGTTTCGTTAACTTGTCCCTATCACCTTCGACGTTAGGGTACATGTGAATATGAACACCTACGGCGCAAAAAATCTACTTATTTATATTGATAAATAAGTAGATTTTTTATAACATTTTTCAGTGTATCGCGATCTTGAATTAAATCATCGGAAACAAACTTATACAAATGCAAGAAAACTTTATTCGCATAAATCTATATACAACCAATAATCTTATTTTGTCGTTATCAGTAATTAAATTGAATAGTAGAAGAATCATTAAAAAATACCTTCACAGTAGTTAAAGCTCCTTTAAAGTTTAACGAGTAAAAAGTTCTAAGCGACCTCCGACTAATCAGTATTCTGGTCTGTACTTCTCCGGTCCTCCTAATGATGTGGCGGTCCCAACATGACTTATATGTCATAATGTGGAATATATGCCCTTTTATACACGCAAATATTCCCGATACGGTTATGCTGATACTTATTCCCGCAATATTGAAATATATACGGGCTGGTTGTACTTTATGTTCTTTATTTATTGTCATCCAGATACCAATATATGAGGATAGTTCACACAAGCAGTAGCCATAAAAAACATTAACGAAAGCATATGTAACGGTATTTGAAAAGAATTATCGGTTATTTGTGGGAAATCATCACAGCCTGTAAAGGTGTTATTATATTTTATGATCTTTGGAAGTCAGTAATAATATATATTAAAATATTGGTCTTTAATATTCTCACATATCTGCCACAAACTCAATCTTTTACTCAAACTGAGACAGATGAATGAAACAGTCACGTTACAAATTCGTAAGATAAACGGTTGTATGTACAAGATAAAAAACATTTAATAATATTAATAAACTGAAACAAGCCTAGTGGCTTGTACCTATGAAACATATTCTAGAACCTACACCTATAATTCTTTTTCCAAATACCTGTATAGTAAAAAAGTATATTGATTCCAAATTAGGTACGTATTTTCTTAAAACTAATTTCAAGAAGCATATATACGTAGTGAAGAACAGTTAATGCAGCATCTCGCCCCTTCCAAATCTATAGCCCTGAAATATAAACCTAACCTGCCTAGAAGTGCTTATAAATTCAAATTCAAATAATCTTTATTCAAATAGTCCTTTAAAAGGCGCTTTTGACGGGTCAATAATTTACAAAGTAGTGATTTGATTGTGATAACTACATTCGTAAACTTAAAACTAAAGCTATGAGGGTTCCAAACGCGCCCCGGTCTAAGAAGAAGCCCATAACAAACTTAGCCAGGTAAATTTTCTTTTTGTTATCGCCATCTCACATGCCACTTAAAATAAATATAATAAATATAATCAATGCATCGGTCTGAGTATTACCTGAACTCAATCATCGTAATAATTCAAACCTACTCTTATGCTCGACTTCTCTTTGCTCGAAAGGTCGCTTTCTAGAAACCGTAATGCGAATCAAAATTTCTTTTGTTGCAGATACATCGACACGTTTGCCGGATTACTTGCGGGTCAGATAATAGTGAATGCAGCACCTCTGCAGCTTACACACGTAAGCGTGGCAGGCTCGCTGGCGGCACCCACGACACCCACCATCGCCTTCCTCAAGATCTATGAGAATTATACATGCGTCTATACATCTGGTAAGATTCTTTTCAAGCTATGACCACTATTTTGTATACAAAACAAGTTAGCCCTTGACGGCATCTTACCTTCACCTTATAGAAAGTGATGATGGCTAAGATGGTAGCGGGCTAACCTGTTACGGGTATGGTAAACCCATACTCTTTATTGGTTTCTTCACGACATCGTGCCGGAACGCTAAATCGCTTGGTGACAAGTCTTTGTCTGTAGGGTGGTAACTAGCCACGGCCGAAGCCTCCCACCAGACCAGACTCGAGCTAGGATTCGAATTCGGGACCTCTAACTTTATTATTCGACAGCGCGTGCGCTGCACCACGGAGGTCGTCAAAAGCTATGACCACTATTGTAAGAGATATCGACATGGTGATATAAGATCCCATCAAAATCATTAAAGTGAAAATGTCTAAGATCAAGTTCAATATGAAGAATATGGATCTAAAACAGTGCCAAGTTTTGTAGAGAATACTCAAATGTAATGGTAAAAACAACGTCATTCTTAATATATAAATTCAAAAGACAATCTCTTTTCATTTAACTTTAAATTTCCTATTTAGCTTTGCTATTTTTTTTATAAATATTTCTTCTTAAATTTACTTTAATCTTTATTATTCTATTATTTGCACGGTAGTGTCTTTTTCATCATTTTGGATCCAGTTATATACAGTATATAAGTTCCAAGAAAAATCCTATCCTATCTTATTAATGTGTGTAAGAAATGATATTCCAAACAATTTCTTCATTGCAAAAGTGTGCTTTAACACACATTTTTGGTTTTATACTATTTTGCAAGGTTAATCTGTGAACTTATTTTAATTTGAACTGACGCAAGTTTGAAGGAATGCATACGTAATTTTGGTTTGTCCGTGGCTAGTTACCATCTTACTGACAAAGACGAGCCTCTGAGCGAGTAAGTATTTTGGTAGAATGCCGCGTATGCATCTTGAGGTATGGGTTAAATGATGAATTTATAGTCAAGGGTTAAATTAAAGTAAAATAAAAAAAAAAAACTACTAGAAATGCGCATTCCAATTTAGATTTTATTAATTTATTTTAACGGCTGTGCTAGCAACTTACTCGTTATTAACAAAATATCTTTTGTACAGGTCTATACATGGTAAACGGCGGTGGCTGGACAGTGGGGGTGGGACGGTTGGCACTGCGGGGCGACGTGCTAGTCCGCGCATATAGACGACCGGCGCATGCGCATCCTCACGCGCAGACACCCCAACGACACCTAGTATTTGCTTGTCAGTTTCACACCTGCGCCGTCGCGGATCACACGCTCTCCTTCACTAAGCAGCAACTTGACCACGCTGTGCATGGTAATTTCTTCACTTGTCAAATACTATGCAGTTTGTATTAGGAAGGCCGCTTAGCAACTTGTTGAAAGTTTCAGATGATCGGAAAATAAACCAACCGATAGGCCATGTAACACAATTAAGTCTCGGCACATTATAAGAACTTTACCATTTACCATTGAAATAACTACTAGGTACCACTACATTAGCTTAGGCTAATAAAGGATCATCATCATAACATAACAATATTACGGCACAGATCCAAGAAGCTAAGCTAAATCAAAGTACTAAAACCACGCTTGACAGAGAGATCGGTGTTCTGAACTAGGTAATTTCTAGAGAAAAGGGTAATTTTGATTAAGCATTACAAATACCATAACTAAACACCTAAAGAAATATATTTTATTGTCACAGTAATACATAAACTCTTATTTGGTATGCTTTACCACGTAGTCTCTTTATAATTTAACGTTAAAATTTAACAATCTTAAAAATCAGCAGGCATATAAAAATTAATTTAGTCAACAACTTTGAAGACCTCTAATTTTTCTAGTTTTTAGCTCATATATAATAATAATATAAGGTAGGCTACAAAATGAGCTAAAAACAAATAATAGCGGGTACCTTATCTGAGGTCTACCTAAAATGAGGTACCTACCCGCTATTTTCAAATACACAAACCTAATATTTTCATCACTCAAAACATTAAGCTCTAGCCCGGCCATGAAAGATGGCGTGAGTTGTAAGATCGTGCGGAGTGTAATGCTTGCGAACGTTACTAATCATCATCATCATCATCATGATCAACCCATTACCGGCTCACTACACAGCACGGGTCTCCAATATGAGAAGGGTTTGGCCATAGTCCACCACGCTGGCCATGTGCGGATTGGCAGACTTCACACGCCTTTGAGAACATTATGGAGAACTCTCAGGCGTGCAGGTTTCTTACGATGTTTTCCTTTACCGTTGAAGCAAGTGATATTTTAATTTTTTTAAAACGCACATAACTCTGAAAAGTCAGAGATGCGTGCCCGGATTCGAACCGCCGACCTCTGATTAGGAGGCTGACGCTTGAACCACTAGGCTATCACAGCTTATACGTTACTAATAGTACAAGGTTTTTCAGATCCATCTTTCCCGAACGATGGTGCTGTTGAGCTGGTGTTCGCCAGGGGCGCGGGTTCGAGTGGCGCAGCGCCCGCTCCGACGCCCGCAGCGCCTTTACGAGCCGCACCCGACGCACTGGCACGGGCCGACTCGCTCGAACACCTCCGACCTCTCTCCACACTCACCGACGATGAACCTGGTAAGTCAACCCTTGATCTATCCTAGGTAAAACATTAAAAAAAAATGGCCACCAAAAGTTCACTGATTTTCTTAGTAGTAACCTCAAACCTCAACGGCCCGCAGTCCACAAAAATAACACACACAAATAACATTTTGACGCTGGACATTTTAACTCTAGGTTACCTAACCATCATTAAAAAAGATGACCACCGAAATGTACAAAGTATGCTTAACAGCAAGTCGAGTTCAATAATCCTCATTCAATTGTACTCGAATCTCTATACCAAGTTGGCCGGTCTAAAATTAATGTATTCTAATCTATCTTAACCATATTTAAGGGGAATAAATATATTACAAAAAGAAACAGTACTTATAGATCTAATTATTTAGTTTAGATATTTGTTTATTTAGTTTATTATATCTCAATAATTAAAAAAAAAAAACACTGATATGTCAATTACAATTGCACCTAGCATTGACAAACGTCATGTAAACTTAATAATTAGTTTTGAACAAAGAAATAATAAAACTATCTGTGGCCCGCCCCTTAGTCCGCGTAGATTATGGTTTTAAAAAATCCTGTGTGAATAAGCAAAGTTAACTCAAGTCACGAAATGGATGGGTATAGAAGGAGAATCGGGCATTAGTTGTTCTAACATTACCAACGAATACTAAGGTTTAACGTCGAATTCTTAGTTAATTTGTATGCAGAAGCTTGGCTATGAAACATTCTATCCTTTTTATCAAGTTATCCTTTCATTTACTCACTAAGTGAGCAGTTTGCTGGTATTTGCTAATATAATATATATCCAATATTCACGAATCTTAACATATATTTAACTGATGAAACAACCTTAACCTTACAAACAGGCAAAAACTTAAATATACATCTAACTTAGCTTCAAACAGAAAGTGCAATTATTAAGGGCTTAACTTCTTCCATACTTTTTCCATTCCATACATGGTATTTTTGACGACCTCCGTGGCACAGCGCGTGCGCTGTCGCAATATGAATTTGGAGGTCCTGGGTTCGATTTCGTTACTTCCGGCAAAGACGTGTCGCTAAGCGATTTAGCGTTCCGACACGATGTTGTTGTGTTATAGACACATAAAACTAACAGGTTAGCCCGCTACCATCTAGACTGCATCATCACTTACCATCAGCTGAGACTGCCGTCAAGGGCTTACTTGTCGTGTATACAAGAAATAAAAAAATATATATTGAGAATCTTAAAAGTGGTCTTAGTTTTCACCCGACAGGCCGTATACCAGTTTTAAATTATGTTCCATGTACTTACTTTCTTCACGTATACACCTGGGGTGAATTTTAAAATATCCATACTTGTAATAAAATAAGAAAACAACATATTTAATTATATAATCCGTCTGAGCAGTATTTCTGATGCTTAGTTAAATTTATTTGGCGATTGAAAATAGCGTACTTGCAGAACGTAATCGCAGTAATACTTTCAGGATGAATAATAATCCTGTAAGAACATCAGGAAATTGTTATCCAAAATATGAAGTATTTTGTAGCATTTACTATATTTAGGTGATGGGTAGTAAAGCTCCATTTTATTAGCTTCACATCCGTTATTTGCTGTTTATTTTGGTTGGGGTGCGGAGCGTTGAGCGTATGGCATTGCATGAGCCCATGTGCTAGCAATTGGTACGTCATATTATTTTGCTTTAATACGTAACAGCTCTCTGAGAGAACAAACAAAATATTCCTTTTATTTTACGTTATTACGATTTTATATGTTATTTATCAGATGATAAGTGAATTAAGAAAAGATCATTTTAAGTTAGGGTATAATCCCACACATCAATCAAGTCAATCCATTATGTGAAAAGAAATAATTCTGTACGTTAGATACGTACGGTATGGTCATAAGCATTCTCAGCCTATTTTAGTATTGCGATAATAATGTTCTAGATATTGCATTAATATACAAATTGTAACAGAAAATGTATCCAGTTTTAGATTTATATATAGTATTTAGATTTTAAGCACTCTGATTGAATTGTATTATTACTTCTTCAAAATAATTCCGACTCATTTTATTGCTCATTTTGTTTTATCTCGATTCGTGTTTTTATTTTTATTTTCATAGACATGTTCTGTCGATTAAAATCTTCCACATCTAGTATTTAATTGGCATTTTAGCATTGACTATATGTTACTTCAGCAAAAATGCTGCAAAAATCAGCTCCGCAGCATGAGTGTTAATTAAATATACACATCGTTATATGTGTTATCGGTGATTTGCTCGTGTCTGATATATAAGAATGAGTTCTTAATGGTAAAACCAAACTCTTGGATATATGCTTCAACATGTAGGCTAAGGCTAGTTTACGTTAGGATCGACGTTTTCAAGGGTCATCCTTCAAAACTAACAGAGATTTATACACATTTCAGCCCATGGAGTATGCTCTATAAATAACAAATAATTATAAAAATCTATTTACTTCTATCTTAGTGGACGCCTATTTTATTATAATAACTGTCTGAATGCTTAATTTCAACCCGAACCGTCTTGTTTTTTGAGCAGTGCGTTGACAAATCAGTCAGAGTCAGTCACCTTTCATTTTTATATTCACTAATGACGTAGTGTTTTATTTTATGTCATGCATTTTAATGTTTAGTGTTTTCGCTGAACTTCAAAAGCGATTTGTAAATGATGCGACCTACATTCGAATCAGTTAAAAAGCATGGTGGTGATATGTCATTAGTAGTTGACAAAGCGGTTAGCGGTGACGGTGAGGCGGTCTGTCGCTGCAGGTGCGAAGCTATTTTAGTTTATGTCCGCCCGCCCGACAGCGCCGCCCGCCCAGTCTCACGCGCGACCCAACCGGCGGGGCACGACTATCTGACACTCATTTTATCCGTGCCACAAGTTTAACGAACCACAAACATAGTTTTTAACACAATATCTAAATATCAACACTGAACTGACATTTAAATATAAACATAATTTTGTTTTCATAAGAATTATCTGCTGAATCAACCATAAACGAGATAAAATCTACAGGTAGATCAGAGGTAAGTAAAACATTAATAACTTGTGTGGAACGGTTGCATCGTTTGATGTTCGAATATGATATATTCGCAGTGGGATCTAATTAAGGCGAACGGTTATAGAGATATTCCAACCCAATTGTTGGTAAGTACAGATTTGATTATGTCGAAAATAAACGAGCGGTCGTGTAAGAGATGAAAGACGTAACGAAATTAGTTACAATCGTAGCACAATAGCTTTAGTTTGTAATTACAATAGCATTAGTGATGGTGAGCACACTGTATGGCATTATTCAATCAGATCGCTGTGATGGTGGATCTTAATCGACCACCACGGCGAATCATTGATGGACGACTGGACATCCGTCGCATTCGGGCCCCCAATGTCCCATTCGTCACACAGCACACTTTAACCTGATTAGAATCGTTACACACCGGGTCATACCCTCACTGATGATCACATTAACTAGAGCATTTCATCGACTGAAGCGTAGCCGATTAACGTAATTCTTGAAGATCTAATCTATTATCGCTGATTAAATTTAATTCTTAATATCAGTTAGCTGACGCAGTTAGTTAATATTTTAAGCAATAGATAATTTAGGTTATTTTTGAAGAACTTCTAGGATTTGTTCTCTTTCAATCACTCCCAACTGGAGATAATTTCTATTTTTGGATTACTAAATAAATAAACACACTTATTTTCGCATTTTACAAGTATTAATAATCCACAATCCGTAAAAACTGTAAAGGAATTTAGGACCACTGTATCGTTTTATCTGTTGCTGTTATTCGAAGACTTAGATGACTTACTACTTATATTAAGAATACAAAATCTTAATGGATATATTAACTTAAGTAATTAATATTTTTGAAACCCACCTGTGCAATCAATATTGAAACCGCTGGCAGCTTGATTACCGACGACCACATTTTAATTGAAAAGTGCAATTATTTAAGTTTTAAACGTGGTCATACAAAACACAGCAAACAATTTAAAATTTAAACTGAATGTTGTGTTTTTTAGTAAAACGAATTCGAGATTTACTCAATTATAAAATAAAACAAGCAATGCATCAATGGAAAACGAGATTATGTAACGCTACAACCGGTCTTTCACGAATAACCATAAAGTGAGTAATACAGGATTAATATAGACTTTAGTTTTCATTGAAGCTTACCATTTGTGCAGTCAATCACGTCGATGCAACTATAGTGCACGCGTTGAGATGTATTTGCACAATAGTAAACACACATAAAGGTGTTGCATTTGTTTAATATCTAAATGCAAACGCTAATTCAATAACTGTGAGACATGTGCAAACCAAAATGTGCTTTGGAATCGCAACATTTGTGAATCTGATGACTGGTCTAGCGGGTTGAATGATTGATATGAGCAATGACTATTGCCCTAAATACGGGTAAGTGATAACAATCAGATAACATGTACACTCAAAACCTGGTAGAAAAGATTGTTTCGTGGGAGCAGATTTTGCTGACATTGTTATTTAATTTGCTGCATACTCTTCCAATGTGGGTTTCGTCTTTTTTAAGAAGGCCGAAGAAATCTTGGTTTCCATTATTGAAGCTGTAAAGACGACTCAACCAAGAATAATGTTTTTGATGAAATTATCTTGCGAGTTAAATATTCTAATGAACATAAACACACATATAAGAATAGAAGTCTCAGAAAAATTTATGAAGATATAAGCTACTTAGGCATATAATACCCAGGCAATATAGAGCAATCTATGTTTTATTTACTGCCAACTTCTATAACTACTTCATATCAACAACATATGCCATATACCATTTCAACTTTGAACTTAAAAGAACGTAATGAAAATATCAACGCAGTAAATTCGCAACAAAATTCACATAACTTTCAACATGACGTTATCCATTACCCAAATCGTAAGTTGGGTCCATAAATTTTGAAGATACGCTAAAAATGATACTTTGCCGAAAAAGGAAAAACGCAAACCTGTTTCCGACTCGGTCAAATGAAAAAAATAAAGCGATACGGGATAACGAATAATAAAACAGAGCTTAGAGTTTCGTAGAAACATAAGGTGGAGCGGGCTCGATGACATCATTGGAAGCCGTCACGAACGCACGCTCACCTTCGGACGGAGTAACTCCGGTATTTTGTTAGTCTTTACGTCCATTACAATGTATCACCCAGCTTCGTACGTAACTTCTGCGAAGAGTCTAGAGGTGAGGTCGAATTTTAAAGTTTAAATTATTCCGCTGAGAAGCTACTTAAACGTAAGGGAAACGTTTTCTAGCGTTACGTGCATACGACTCATCAAAACAAAACTCCATATCACTATATCCTAGTTCACATTGACAGACAACAACCAGATTGGTTCGCTGCATTACGGGTTCAATTCGTAGTTTAAGTATTCGGGGCCGATCTTGGATGACGTTTGATCAGGAATATTTTTTATTTATTATGAGTATAAGGGATTCGTATGTTACAAGATCATATTTAAAAACAATTCTATAAGGTATTCTTACAATTTATGCTTATCTTGAAGCTGTGATAGCCTTGTGGTTAGGACGTCCACCTCCTAATCAGAGGTCGGGGGTTCGAACCCGGGTACGCACCTCTACGAGTTATGTTGTTTTATAAGCAATTAAAATATAATTTGCTTAAACGGTGAAGGAAAACATCGTGAGGAAACCTGCATGCCTGAGAGTTCTCCATAATGTTCTCAAAGGCGTGTAGTTTGCCAATCCGCACATGGCCAGCGTGGTTGACTATGGCCAAGCCGTTCTCATTTGACAGGAGACCTGTGTTCTGTAGTGAGTCGGCAATGTGTTAACCGTGATGATGATGATGATGCTTATCTTGGAGAGCACGTTAAACTGTCCATCCCGATTATTTCCAACAATGTGTGATCATTATCAATACCCAATAGTTATTGTTAGATAACATTTGGATTAAATTTCTAAGGAAACTGTAAAAAGGTCTCTACGATTTATTGAATCCACCAACGATCGAAGGGTTCGACGCATTAAAAATTTTACTGGTTTTTTTTTCTATATTTTCTATTAATATATTGCCAACAGTTTCTATATCTAACTTATTATATTATTGCCCAGTCATGCCACTGACTAAAAGCGCTAGTGATCCTAATACCATCGTCACGGTAATTTTCATTAGTCAACGAACAAAGCGTTTCATCAATTTACTGTAACGACCTCTGCTAGGTTTATTATTTATTACAGCCTGTAGTTGTGTAATTTTTTAAACAGCAGGGTACTCGGACTTCAAAGTTGTGTGTACCTTTTTTATATTATACTAAGTAGGCAGTCGCTACCTTTATATCTGTAGATCTATCTCATTAAGTAGGTTGATTGCTTTTAAAACAAGTTTCAAAGCACTCCACTCAATAGAACTAGTTATATCTAAGAGGGATTAATTATTCATTAGGAAACACGTGAAATCAAAATAATCGTTAGCAAAAGACTAGTTTTCGACGATTACCGAAAGGAGGTCAAATTAAACTGTTTTGGTTTTTTTTATTTAGAAGGGTTTACGATCTTTCTGGCCCAGTTACAGTCTTTAAGGATCACATTCCTTTACCTACTCTTCGAAGATAGAGGGCAGAATTCCTCAACGGGCAAATAAAATACAACAATTAATGCTACAGTAAACTATTCGGTACTCGTACCTACAATATATTGAACTCTAATGCGTACTGGTTACTATACTATTCTAGACATATCACACAAATAGCCTAGTGGTTAGGGCGTCAGCCTCCTAGTCAGAGGTCGGCGGTTCGAATCCGGGCACGCACCTCTAACTTTTCGGAGTTATGTGCGTTTTCAAACAATTAAAATATCACTTGCTTCAACGGTGAAGGAAATCATAATGTTCTCAAAGGTGTGTGAAGTCTGCCAATTCGCACATGGTCAGCGTGGTGGACTATGGCCAAACCCTTCTCATATTGAGAGGAGACCCGTGCTCTGTATGATGATGACATCTATCTACTTACACATAATATAGTGAGACTACACGAGGCCCCGTCACGGCGTTGCAAGTTGCAATAATACAAAGTATTTAATTTTGTTTCATTATTTAGAATTACAAATGTCGAATTAAAAATTGTATTGCGTAGATAGTTCAGACAGGCATTCAAAATCTAACATTTTTAATCTATGCTTGTAAGATTTTTGAAAACAAAAAGTTTCCAATTAAAAGTAAATGGCGCACAGAAATTGGCAGGTCGAGCGTTACGCATCCTCTTCCTGCGCCGCCGCCCGCCGCGCCGGTTATTTCGTAACAGTAACCACCGTCTAGCCTATTGGTTATTTTTGTTGACATCACAGAAATAACTGCATCTGCCTTAAGCTTAACACAACTCGGCGCCGAAGCAGTGACGTTGATAACTTTATGCTAATTGCGTTATTGACAACTTCACATTTGGTTATGTGTCGAAACACCTGATAGTGATCAGAATATATCCACTTGTTTTGCACAAAATTAAATAGGCAAAGAACGCAGTTTCCATCACTCTGCCTGTAGGTGAGAAGTGACTGTAGTCACTTTGATCTGATCAAAAAAGTTTTTTCTAGAAAATCTATACAACACAAACTATATACCTTTTAAATATCCCGTTGCAGTCTTTCATGACATATCCTTTAATATAAAGAAGCGGTGATAGCCTAGTGGTTAGGGAGTCAGCCTCCTAATCAGAGGTTGGCAGTTCGAATCCGGGCACGCACCTCTAACTTTTCAGTTAAGTGCGTTTAAAACCCCTGCTCTGTAGTGAGCCGGGAATGGGTTGGTCGTGATGAAAAGGCCACATACATTTTCACACATAATTATCCATCATAATATTTAAATCTTTTCTGAAGGAAATTATTAAGTTTTCGGTAGATCCGCTTATTTTATTTTACTCAAGCTGTTTAGTGTACAGCAAACTTAACCCAAGAAAGACTTTATAGATATTGATGGAATTAATCGGTTATTAAATTAGTGTAGTGCAATTAATAAACTATCGCTGATCTAAGAAATATTGAAAATGTTCGAGAAAACAAAAGCAGAGAGATTCATTTTAAATGGTTATCAGCGCATTAATGATTTATGGAAATAACTATAATAATAATACAATGTTGACGGACTCGCCTCACTGTGATATATTTGCAGGCCAATGGAACACAATCGTAAGCCAATGCTTGCAGTTTTGCGAAAGGTATAATACCACTATGTATCTCTTAAGTATTCTTTATTTTTATGTTATTCGTCTCTCTTGTCTGTTTTTATTTTGTTTTTAGTGTATATTTGTTTTGGTTATACTTCGTTCCTTCTATAATGTTAGTATGTGTTATCAGTGAATTTAATTAGTGTTATTGGATACTGTCTGTTCTAATTAAATTAAAATTAAATAAATAGTAAATAAATAAACTATTACATTTGCATCGCCTTCAGCAAATAATCTTTTCACAGAGCTCAGTATCTTCGGAGTCTTACTAGTCTCGAGACATCTTATTGTCTGTCATTGTAGTTATTTTTGTTAAATTAGCATCACCAGTCAGGCGCCAGCCGCCCTGACGGTGAAAACTTTACGCTAATTGCGTTATTGACAACTTTAAATTTAGTTCAGTTTCGAAATACAAGATGGCCATCCCAGTTTAAATCATGGGATACGTCCGAAATGATTTTAAGAGAAATGCAAAGTACACAACGTTAGTGATTATGAATACTTTTAAACCACTTGAATTCATGCCGATTCTAAGAAGCTCTATGATATTTCTCTATATATTTCATAGATTGAAAATCAACCATAACCTTTTAAACTAAACCATATACGTACCATACGACTCCATTGCCATAGAACAAAAATTGGAGCTCTCTCACTCAGTGATCCAATGAGAATATTGATTTCGGAAACTAGAAGCCATCATTTATTTATTTTTATTTTTATTATTTTTGTACCAAATTAGTGATATTAAGCACTAACAAAAGAAGTATGCAAAGGAAAGCTTATCGCTATAAGAGATCTCTTCCAACTACCCTCATTGTATATCTTGTAAACTTACTTCATGTCAATAGCCTCTTTTGGAATTTTTTTAAACTTTCCAAGCTTTATAGACGTCGCAATACCTAGGTACTCCCCCTACCTAAGCGCTCCTCTCCGAAAGAGGAGACCTAAACATATCCTTCATGACCCTGACGATCAGATGACTACTGACAACACACTCGTACCACCTACCACACAATCATACGCTACACACTGTCTTCGCCGGCGAAGACGAGGTCCCCGCTATCTTACGTCATCCGGACGTGGGCTCCATCCACGGCCTCGGAGACGTACGGACCACTCACCGTCCGACCCCCCCCGTTATCCCAAACGTCGCATAAGCCGAGGTTCGGCCTCCCTTTGAGGCCGAACCTCGGCGAGGCGCCCTTAGGCAGTCGTTCCCATAGTTTCTTCGAGCCCTAGGGTCAAAATTTCTTCTGGCAGAGCTTCTTTCCAAAGCTCGCCAAACAGCCCGGTTACGCTGTGGCAACCAATAGGGTTTGTACAGCTAATAGACAGTCCGAAAAAAAAATACCTAGGTGGTGCTAATGTTTACGTGTGTTTTCGTACTAGACACTAATAGCATGTTTTTCTCGCTTACGATCCGCTCGAAATCGCACTTTCTTAAAAGGCCGTTTTAATTCTCGTTACGACTAATTATGCAAATGTATGCTGTACTTACATCGCGTGACGTAGGCGCTCTACCTTATTTGGATATGTGTTTAGTTTTATGTCAGTAGGTACTTGTTTTGACAATATACATGATGGCAAGGTTATTTAACACGAATAGCGGTGTAAATTTGTATATAAAGATGATATGATCAAAATTGTATATAAAGTATAACAAATATAGGTAGATAAAGTTTATTTTATACGACAAATTATTCACGTTTGTTCAAAACTTTATGACCACAACGTGGGCAACCATTTTGTATTTTTTAAATCCCGCGGAAACCTTTTTTGTCTCTTTTTTAGTCTGTAAATGTAAAGAAACGAAATTCCAATCACTTTTGCGGGATATAAGTTTCCTACGTCCATATACTACAACTAATTTTGCAGAAAATTATTTTCTCTGCATTTATTAGTCTAGAAATACTCCATACTACAAATTACAGTACATAACAGTAGTAACTCCTAATAATAATAACTCCAGCCATAAAATGAAACTTACGTTGAGTTTTGTAAATTGTTCAAAAAACCTCTTGAAGTCCCTTCAAAGTAATTTTAAAGATTAACCCAGACAGAGATAGCTATTAATAAACGCTGTCCAACCCGCATTAGCATGGTGCTTTATGGTCTTAAACCTGTCAGATGAAGGTCTGTGTCCAACAGTGGGTCATTAATGAATGGATGATGTTATACTATCATCCTAACAAATATCATCATCATCATGATCAACCCATTACAGGCTCACTACAGAGCACGGGTCTCCTCTCAATATGAGAAGATTGGCAGACTTCACACGCCTTTGAAACACGCCTTTGAGAACATGGAGAACTCTCAGGCGTGCAGGTTTCCTCACGATGTTTTCCTTCAACGTTGAAGCAAGTGATATTTTAATTGTTTAAAACAAATATAATATTTTTTTATTATACTTAAAATTTATTGATATTTATTTGCATCACTTGTTACACGTAATGAGATTATATAAATAGATTTTACTAACAAAGGCTTACATGTACTAAGTCGTAAGGACATTTCCTTGTTCGGCGCAATCACCTTGGTCCACAATTCTGTGAATGGAGTCTTCTCTAAAACTATAGATAACACTTGGTTATCCAAACATTCTTCGACTAGTATAAAATAATAATTTAAAGTCTCGAAGAAAGAAGATTTCTAAAATAAAATATAATAAAATAATATTTCTGGATTTTATATTTCATAAAATAAATTTTCTTGGACCTTCCATCTTATAACTTAAAAATATATGTAGGAGCTAAGAGTTAGGAGGGAGGTTATTTCCCTCCTAACTCACAGCTCATTATATCCAAGCACCCCTAGAACAAATAATGTTGGATACATGAATGGGTAATATGGATACGCCGCATACCGCCTCATGTATAAGATGTATCTAAGAAACTTGTTTTGTACTCTCTCCATAACATAAATAGAGCTATAAGGTAGATTATCGACGATTTAATATGCACTTGAATCGATAAGCCATGATATTTGGATCAATGTCGGTAAATAAATCCAACATCGATCCGAGATTACTTATATTAAGAGAAAATATTCTATCATACTAACCGGACTTGCTGTTAGTAATTAATCATTTGTTAATTGATGTACTCAGGTTAATGAAATAATTTTTAAATACCTATTTGGTTTGTAACAGTCTGTGGGTTGTAGTACTCTATAAACCTATCTTAGGTATACTCAAAGATCATTATTTTTTCTTTTAAAAATTATGATATTGTTTGTTATCTGTATTTGGGCCGTTGTGTTACTGTAACTATGCACTGAACTAACTTTCAATCGAAATGTTTGATTGTCTTGAATCGCTTCAAATAAATCGATGTAAATTAAAAATTATAATTATGACTGATACATTTTTTTGCACTACATATGCATTTTTAAATTACAGTACAAATTGATCTATTACTTCCTAGCCTCTACATACTACTCACTACTTTTTCTTTTTTTATGATAAAATAGAATAGGATTTATGCACTTAATATGCAAAGTTGATTCAATTAAGCTATTATTGAATCTAGCCGTATAGTCTTATTCTAAATATTGGCAGGTATGGAATATAAATATTGACAAGTATTACTCGGGATTATAGTAGAGTTCTTGACATTTTAAAAGTTACTTATATCTATGTTTTGTTCACTGAATAACAAGGGCTGTATGTGACATTCCGTGAGACAACGGTGACGACCGGGATACGGGTAACGGGAAGCGAACTCTGTCCTTTTAAGGATGTTGTCCGGCTCTCCAGCCACCCGTTACTGCGTATCTACGGCTACTCAATCCTGGCGATAAACAGTTAATGAATACTACATTTACTAGCAAGTAATTCACACTCCCATGTGCTCCAACAACGTGGACACTGTTCTCGATGTTGTTTTGTTTATTTATTAGTGCCAGTCAAATCCAATTTATTCAGTGCTTGTAATCAATCATTCTGAGATCTTTATATGGTGCGTGTATCTTTATTTGGACACTGAATATTTTATATAGGGCTCTATATTAGGATAGAGCTTACATTGTAAGCTTTATATTATTAAATACTTAAGACTACTTAATATGTATTTTTTGTGAAATTTAGTAAGTGTTGGCATTTTGGTCACAGGTGACAACAACGGCAGTGCCGAGGGCTCGGGATCGGGCGGGGAGGCGGGCGAGGGAGCGGAGGCCGCGCATACTTTCGGACCTCTCGACGGGTCCATCTACGCGACGGTAGTGCGCGCGGGCGGCGGGCCCTCATCACCGCTTAGCGCTTCAATGGACTCCGGCATCTCGTCCGCGGGGCGCCGCGCAGCACCCAGTCCGCCCGATGAGCTGGACGCGCTGCTGGGGGACATGCTCCGCACCGTGAGCGCACTGCCCGACCCACCGCCTGCGTCGGCGCAGCAGTCGCACGCCGACCGCGCTCCTGACATACCGTATCACGCGCGCGCTGACTCCGCGCCCTTCACCTACGGGGCGCCCGGCCTCCGCCCCGGCATGCTGCGCGCTTCCAACCGCCTCGCCAGCCCGGAACTGGTGCGGCGGGCCCTGGGCAGTGACCGCAGCTATCGAGGCATTGAGGACGACGATGACGAGCGAACAGTAACTCCGGAGCCATCCCCGCGGACTCCGCTATCACCACGTACCCTACGAAAGCTCACACACGACGACGTCACCACTACTACCGTCACAACTGTTCCTCCGCCGTCTTCGCCTCTAAACAATGGAAGGTTAGTTTTACCTGTTCTTATTATTTTAAATTTATTTCAAAATAATGTCATATTTCAAAGTTCTTTGATAAATCGAAGAATTTGTTAACAATTATTGCAAAATAGATCAAGCAGGTAATGTTTAAGGTATATGAATCATCAACGGATTTCATCAATTAAGCGTTAAGAAAATATTTCATATCTAACGTTATAACAAACGGGCTTGACCAGTTTTTTTACCGCCAAATTATTTCGGAATTAATCACAACAAAATATAGCTCTCAGCTCACCGTTCAAGTGAACCTAGAACGGAAAATGATTTTAATAAATCTGATGTATTTTCTTAAATAAGATTTAGTGAGGTAAATCTGTATTAGTAGCCATATTGACCATTGCAATTGGTGCCACAGCGTCAAATTTGAATACGGTGAAGTTGATTTTATGGATTTCTTGGACACTATTTCACTAACCAATAAATACTACGTCAGAGGCCCTGCGAGAATGTGATTTAAAGGTATAATATAATCACACAAATTAATGACATAATAAGCATTGATCAAGTATCGATCGATTTATGGTAATCAAAAATGTTTGTTTGCCTGCTAAGCAAATTAAATATGGAATGTTGTTATATAACAGTTGGTTTTTGAGAATTTTTATCGTAGATTTATACAAAAGTGAGTATGGTATAATAAAAATAATAGATTTTGGTGGGAGACGTAAACATGTGTTCCTGTGTTGTAGGCGTGGAGGCCACAGGTCTGCCGCCTACAGCGTGCCTGGCCTGCACGGTTTACTTTTAATACCTCAACAAGAAACCGTATTTTTAGCG
This sequence comes from Lasiommata megera, assembly GCA_928268935.1. Lineage (NCBI taxonomy): Eukaryota > Metazoa > Arthropoda > Insecta > Lepidoptera > Nymphalidae > Lasiommata > Lasiommata megera. Next base: position 10,326,460 of record OV743309.1, read on the forward strand.
AAACCAATAAATTCACTTACCAATACAAGGTTAATATAACATTAGCTATTTCCAACTGAAAACAGAATAAACCCACAAATACAAGTATGAGAATAAAAGTGAACGTTGCGGCTAAAGTTACGTGCGAATATCTCGTTTTGCATTACAAGTGGTGAAGTTTCGACATCCTGTTTGGTTTTAGTCCTGATATGCGTATAGCTGTGATAGCCTAGTGGTTAGGACGTCCGCCTCCTAATAAGAGGTCGGGGGTTCGATCCCAGACACTTACCTCTAACTTTTCGGAGTTATGTACGTTTTTACGCCATTAAAATATCACTTGCTTCAACGGTGAAGGAAAACATCGCGAGGTAACCTTCATGCATAAGAGTTCTCCATAATATTCTCAAAGGTGTGTGAAGTCCGCATATGGCCAGCGTGGTGGACTATGGCCAAACCCTTCTCATATTGAGAAGAGACCCGTGCTCTGTAGTGAGCCGAGAATGGGTTGATCATGATGATGACGATGATTAATAATTTTTGCCTCTTCATTCAATATCTGTAAACAAGAGCAAATCAGATGTCGCAACAAAATTATTATCAGTTATTGATCTAGCAAATTTTAACGTAGGTGCTTATTCAAGAATCTGATTTAGTAGTTATCTGTTCATTATTATATGGTTTTGGGGATATGACGGGGGTCAATATTTTGCTCAGCGAAGTTGCGACATTGTTACCCGTCATGTGTATCGAGCTTGACACACGAGGCAATAAGTTCGTGGACGTTCGCTTAATTTATTTAGCCGCGTTCCGCTCGACCCACTTCACTGTCAATGAAGAAGGGTAATGAAATATCCCATAACCAATCAGAGCTGTTATGGCACCCGCAAGTAACTGATCTTAATATGCTTGCATGTTAGAATTGTTCATTCTCGTTATTACATTTTGACGACCTTCGTGACATAGCGCGTGCGCTGTCGCATTATAAAGTTGGAGGTCCTGGGTTCGATTCCCGGATTCGATTCGATTCGAATTTGGTCTGGTGGGAGGATCCGGCCACCACCACCCTACCGACATATGCCACCATAATGTAGCGTAGAAACTGTGTTGTATGGAATTACCATACATCTAACAATCATCACGTACCACCTGGTGAGTTTGCCGTCAAGGCCTATCTTAAATTTGAATTTAACAAAAGCTCTGTATCCCTTCTTATTCTAAAGTTTTTTTATTTGAATAACAAAATTTACATGCTTATCGCCGACGCTCCAAAGATATTAAATTCTTTTTATTCTTTGACCTTACCAATGTGTCGACATATTATTTTTATTGCATTTTCATGACTTAAAACTTAACATTAATAATACTAAAAGCAAATAAAACTGTTGAATCCGGCTCATATGAGCCAATATAGACAATATTGTCTATATTATAACATAATAGCATAACTAACTATATAGTTATAATACATATTTATTAGTATACACATTTTGACCAGAATCACTGTCAATCTACTGTCGTAATAAATCACCGCAATTGTTGCTTTAACAGCTGTTTAATACATAAGTTCTTCTATTAAATTATGCATGACTATAATTTTAAATGCAAAACAGAGTAGAGTTGTGGGTGAGTTGGCTTATTAGTATATAAAAATCTTAAACAAAGAAATCTAAGTTTTATGTTTAGACGCCGCGTTCCACTATTAAACTCACTCAGATCACACAATTTTTTTTTTTTTTTAATTTAGTGTTCAAGATACAAGAGAAACACATTTTAAGTATAAATTTAGCCAACCTTCAAAAACTATGAAGATCAGTTTGTACTGTTGCGTGGCGTCGTTACGTTTCCACAACGGTTGATGATAACCGTTTATCCCAAACGTCGCTTAAGCCGAGATTCGGCCTCACAGGAGGCGCCCTTAGGCATATGTTCCTAAGTTTCTTCGAGGCCTAGGGCTCAAAATTTCTTCTGGCAGAGCTTCTCTCCGAAGCTCGCCATACAGCCCGGTTTCGCTGTCGCAACCAATAGCACAGTTAATAGTCATTCCGAAAAAGATAAAATGTTGGTAATAAAACTGTTTTAAACTATTCAAAGTGAATAAATTAACTGTGTGGTTAAGGTGTGTAGGTACTACGTACCTATAAGTTCTCCACTTATAAAGGGAATTCATTGATGTAATCGATATAATAATATCAAACGGCCACAGTTAGGTCAGGCTCAGGGAAACAGAGACGCAGTCGTAGCCCCGTTGTGGTAATAACAGTAATTTGCTCCTTGTTAAGTTGACACGTATGATTATAATACATTATCTGTAGAGCACCACTGCGGGCGGTCCCGTTTTCTCGGTATGATAAACTTTTTCGATGTCAACTGTTATTGACGCTAGTGCCTGCGGTATATCATACTACATAAATATACTTTATTTTTATACATTTATTTTATCACATTTGTACCAAATCTGTGATAACAAACACTTATATAGAAGGTATATAAAGGAAATTTACAACAAAACATTATTTTGAGTAGACGCAAGTAGTAGAAGCATTTTGTAAAAAGTTTATTATTTTGAAGCTTCGTCATGATCAACCCATTGCCAGCTTACTACAGAGCACAGGTCTCTTCTCAATATGAGAAGGGTTTGGCCATAGTCCACCACGATGGCCATGTGCGGATTGGCAGACTTCACACGCCTTCGAGAACATTTCATGCATGAAGGTCTCCTCTCGATGTCTTCCTTCAACGTTGAAGCAAGTGATATTTTAATTTTTTTTAAACGCACATAAGAAAAGTTAGAGGTGCGTGCCCGGTTTCGAACCACCGACCTCTGATAAGGAGGCTGACGCCCTAACCACTAGGCTATCACCGCTTTTTTATCAAGCTTATTTTCTCTTAATTTTCTCTTTGATAACTGATAAATGATTTGGATAAACAAGGAGCTAGTAATCTATAGTCTAGCTTAGTCAGTCTCAGTAAAACACCTTAAAACCCTAGTATCATATTAGTGTTTTACCAAAATGCTAAAGTTAATTTGTTTGGTGGCCTTTTTAAAACATGCTAGGAATAATTCATACACAAGTAGTTGAAATCCTATTGAGCGTAATTAACATGACGAATACGTAGGTGTAACATATATGAGTATATTATATAAATTAATACGCATAATTGCCCATATTTGTATGTTAGTATCGTCTAAAGCAGAGTTCCCCAAACTTTTTTGTGTCGTAGACCCCTTGTCATGTTTTTCCTTGTTGGGTAGACCTCCTACTTACCTGATATTGGTTTCCTGTAAATTTCTAACTGTAGTGAAGTTTAGTGTTAAAACTTAGTAAAAGTAAAAACACATGTGAATTTATACATTTATTAATTGAATTTAAATTAAAACTACTCAAAATAAAATTTTGTATATGTTATGTAAAATATACGTAATATTAAATAAACTATAAATAAAATAACATAAGCAATAAGTCAATATTTTTAGTGAGAAGGATGAACCTGGTGCTTTAATAATAAATTATCAACATTTGGCGTCAATTTTGTAAGGGTTAATCTTAAATCTCCTCGGCTGTTTGTTTCTTTTTTTTTCGTTAGGAGATCCATTATCGTGGACCCCCATTTTCATTTCATGGACCCCCAATTTTTTTTAGACATATAGACCCCTGGCAGGTTATCATAGACCCCTAGGGGTCGATATAGACCACTTTGGGAATCACTGGTCTAAAGCATCTAGAAAGTAAAACTGGTCACGCTTACACTCTTTCATCATGACACATACAATGCTAGCCACTTGGGCATAATTTGAAACACAATACGTGTACCAATTGTTCTATTTTCGAGGCTTCGCCAATTCCATTTAAAGAATATAGAGTTTTATTGTTATCACAAGTTGTTATTCAATTAACACCCACGGGATGTATAGCGATCACGTCCCACGCTGCGTTCCTACCTGGAACCTTGTGATGATGCTGTCAAAAATGTATAACTATGAGTAAACAAAAACAAAAAATATTTAAGGCATAGCATTATTAGTAACGAAGTCTTAACTACTCGCATATCGCCGCTTTTCATCTACCTATCGACTATCTCCCTTTCGGAGGGACCGGTACAATGTTACAATTACAAAAGAAACTTAATAAACTAACGTTATTATTGAAACTAATTTTAAAATGATCATCGCTTGTATTAACGGTAAAGGAAAACATCGTGAAAAACCTGCATGTCTGAGAGTTCCACTAGGACTAAGACCAAACCATTCTCATATTAATAAGAGGTCTGTACTCTTTAAATTAAATTAATTTGATTAGATCAAAATATATCGGCGGATTTAACTCCATTTTTAGTTCTAAATTTTAACGTAGCTTTATCAGTATATCGCGAAATTAATATTACCTACTCATAAATTTAAACAACTTTATTGAATTAATGTTAAGCTTGACTTTGGATTTTTAAATCATCACAAAATTGGGATAATTTAAAGCCTATCAGTATGGAATGAAGCATTTAATATATTGAGAACCATACACTCTACTTATTGATTAAAATACACCTATAAAATGTAATTAAGTTTGAATTCACAGAAAAACAAACTTTAAGTATATTATTTGCATATAATAAGTATGTATTTATGTCAGCTATATTACGTAATCAATAACTAAGCAATCGGGTATTCTGCCTCTGCCTTACATGTCCAGATAATGAATGAGACACGCATGTTCGCGATTTGAAATCGGTGTGGCGGCGATGGAGTGTCATTGCGTCGCCGTCGTGACCCAAACAAGTTACTATTTTAAGATAAACGGCGCCATAAACGGCTTGTTTGATCGTAGATTGTATAGCAATGACGCAGACCACATAAACGCACTTTGTCCCAAGCACTTTCTACTAAACGACTCTTTGTAGGCCGCCCCAAACTCGCCATTCATAGACTGAACTGAACTACTGCAATGTTTATGTTACAAAAACATTTGCTTAACGTTACCAGTAACATAATTAATTATTGATAAGCGTGGGTGACTCGGAAGCTTCTATAAATGTATTTGAACAATTAATTCAAGGTCTTAGCCATTATAAGTAGTCTTCGATAAAACTACCTAGTACTGGGTAGTTTCACTTCTATACTACTATTTAAAACTTAACCGACTCGACAGTAATCTGAGTAAATTTCAAACAATTGAACAATTGAATTTCTGAGTAAATTAAACTACCTACTACTATAGGACTGGATAGTTTCACTTCTATACCTACTACTAGATTCGTTAGTTTATTAACTCAAAATACTTCGACTGAAAGTATTTTAAGTTAATTAACTTTAAAACTAAATGTTTCGAGAAAACTGTTCCGTGGATTATACCTGGTGTTGTATTGTTATATCTCTTACCTGCATACATAACTTAATGTTTTATAAAAAAACAGCTATTATTCATTATATTTTATATAATTTTGTAAATTCTATAGTTACAACTCCGACTTATGAAATAAAAGTCTTAGTTCACATCTTGCAACCTACCTGTTATTCAACGTATATTTTGCAATAATAGAGATAATTCAGGTAAAATATACTCCACTTATATTTAAGCAGGTTGGTAATAAAAGAAAAAGGCAAATTTTTGTCTTGAACATCGGTGTTAATTTATAGCTTGAATATTTATGTCGAGATTATTATGTGGATCCTCATGATTCGTTTCATAAACGCCTTTAAAATAAGGTTTTGTTTATTCGCAACAGTATAATACGGTTAATCGAAAACTTATATGAACAGATGGCTGAATGGTGACGCAGAATGGATAGAACGACCGCCCAGCAGCGCTAGGAAGACCGCGACGGAGAACGGCACATGGCGATCTAACAGTACAATAGGATGGCACGAAACTTCAAGGGCAAGGGAACCGCGGAGATCGGAGGGCAACGTTGAAACTAACTCAGGTCTAACATGGCTTCAACGACAGCAACAGAAATTACGGGAGAGGAAAGAAGCAAGGGAGAGGGTCGCTCGACTACCGCTCGAGTGGGACGCTCCTTCCCGACACATGCGCAGATCAGCAAGCCACCGGTAAATACTTTTTTTTTTACTAATTACGCATATATCACAATGCTTACGTACACGTTTCACCTATCCTTTACATAAAAGCTATGTTGAATAAGGTTCCGATTAAAAAAAATTGCAGCCATGCATTAGGTACACTTTATTAAGTCGATCAATAACTGACATCAATTAAAATATTAATTTATTTTATAATATTAAAATTGCGTAAAGTCAGATATCAGACACATAATTTAAATATTAATATATTAGAACTGGTGGTGCTATCTGTGAATATCCGAGTGTTATTTTCCGGTTATTCAAGTTGAGATTTTACCCTAAAACCGTATCTATACACCGTATAAAAGTTCTAATGAAAATTACCCAGAATATGGAACCCTCATAGCTTTAGTTTACGAATTTACGAAGTTTACGAATGTAGTTATCACCATCAAATCACTAGTAGGTATGTAAATTATTGACGCGTCAAAAGCGCCTTTTAAAGGACTATTTGAATAAAGATTATTTGAATTGATTTGAATGAATATGTCATATTGATCTCTTGTCTACTTCTGTTTCAAATTACGGTTAAACACTTGCGATCCAATTCATGTGTTTAGTTTTAACATTAACTTGCCACCAGTAAATATTTCGGAAACCTTACACAAGCCGATGTTGGTATTTTATAAATATACGTAATATTTATGTAAATTGATGCCAGCTATTAATTGATAAAGGTTATGCGCCTGGTCTCTGTTTTGGATATGTTATGAAAATGGCGTAATTGGGTCTTGACCCAAAGTGTTGAGAATATTTTAGTGTGAGACCTGTCTCACACTAAAATATTCTCACCGCTTTTACACATTTAACATCAACCGTGCTAATGACAAGTATTGTTTAGTGGAAGCAGTAGGCGTGGTTTGGTTGTAGTTCACATTCTGATGTTGCTTCACATATATTGTTATGAACTAGCACTTATTGAAGCATGAATATATTATTAAGAAACTACAGAACTCGAGTGTTTATATTACATACCCAACATGTGCTTTCCATTTTCTTTTGTTGTTACTATTGGTCAGTTTTCGCTTCGCTAACTTTCCCAATAATTATTAGGTATTTCCTTCTACCGGGATGCATAGGTACCTGCAACAAAGTGGTAGAATGTATCCATGAGTATTATTCTTAATAATGAATATTGCATATTTTTAAAAGAAATTCTAGGTTCGTAGCGCCTGTTTTCGAAGTACAGTTATGTCCTACCCTCGCAATTTTCAACAAACAGGCCCAATTTAGAATAAATTGTTATATAATTTTCAGTGTGGATGGGTACACCAGTGACACAACGGCGTTTGCTGACGATGATGATGACTTCAGTGTACCTCTACACGTCAATACGCGCACTCCTCTCAGGACTGACAGCATCAGTCCTCAGGCTCCAGACAGGTAAAATTTCGATAGTTAGATTTTTAGTAAGGTATTTAAAATTTGGAATCCGTTCCATAATTAAAATGATCAATAAAATATTTAGATGCCTAATATGAAGAACGCATTGATATAGATTTTAGTCCAAAACAAAGTACGCCTTATAAACGACAAATCAACAGACAACTTTACTACTGACCCCATTTCATTTCACTGTTTTTCATGTCACCGTTAGTGGAATAATACTATAATCTATTAAGTTGTCAATATATAATAATTAATGCCAAGTTAAATGTTAAATTTACCATAAGAACTACGTAATTATGCAAAACTCCTTAGGATTTTATGTACGCCTCGATGAGATAGAAAATTCCATTAGCAATTATAAATAACAATAACTTCAGCACCATAAAAAATATTAACAATAGGTATATATATATATAATCCGTCCTAAACTTTACTTATGTAGTATCTACTGCTACTAAAAACACTTTGGTTTTGCAACTTTGTATTGTTAGATAGCCATATAGTCATCGGGTCGGCCATAAATAGTCGGTCAGGAACAGCTCTTTGGTCATTAAGCGCGTGGATAGTTATCAGTATTAGCTGTATGATTTGCTTATCTATTTTCCCGTTTAATAGGACCTCATCTAAGAAATTCATGTATGAAAAGATGACGTTGCGTGAGTGGAGCGCAAACAGCACACCGACGAGCACACAAACGCCTGGTTTACTGTCCCTTGCGGAGCCAAACAATAACGACACCATTGTAAGTTACGTTTTCACTTTTTTAAATTATAAAAATCTTATATTAATTTATTGGAAAGCATTTGTAGCATATGCTAGTTTGATTTCCAATAAATTGCGCTGAGAATGTTCCTATTCCATCTGCCGATAGGCGTCTACCAGTAGTAGTAGCGATGGCTATGTCTTCTTATGATTTGAAAATACCAAAATTAAATATGCCTGACCACCTATGGCCAAATATGTTTTGACCCCAGGACACCATTTTATCACCTAGATCCCTTTCGATTACGTAGAGTTCAGTTAATCTGAGCTTTCGAAGCGGTGATAGTCTAGTGAAGCGGTGGTAGCCTAGTGCTTAGGGCGTCAACCTTCTAATCAGAGGTCGGCGGTTGGAATCCGGGCACGCACCTCTAACTTTTCGGAGTTATGTGCGTTTAAAAAAAAATATTAAAATATCACTTGCTTCAACGGTGAAGGAAAACATCGTAAGGAAACTTGCATGCCTAAGAGTTCTCCATAATGTTCTCAAAGGCGTGTGAAGTCTGCCAATTCGCACATGGCCAGCGTGGTGGACTATGGCCAAACCCTTCTCATATTGAGAGGAGACCCGTGCTCTGTAGTGAGCCGGCAATGTGTTGATCATGATGACCTTTCATATCCGGACCATAGCGTACGAGTTATGAGAAATTCCCACATAAAGATTTCACGTAGTTTCCAGAACATTGTCCATCGGAATCAGATGTTTTGAGAACAATATTTGAGCAATGCGTCGAATTAATTCTCAGATCCGTGAACGATCAGAGAGCTGGTCTCGCACCGAGTCACGGGCGGGCACTCCTGCTTTTCCGACGCATCCTCGCACACCTTACCCGCCCACACCGACTCCTTCACTCTCAGCACGACCACCAAGATCTCCAACGGTCACTAGGTAAGTTTTGTAAATAGCCTCATTCCGCGTGCTATAAAAATATACAAGCAAATGCATTTCATGCATCGCAGGCATGCGAAATCCAAAACAATCTACTGAATTATACCAGACCATCAGAATTATACTACCATCCAGACCCTTTAGTCCGTATATGTTTCATTATCATAAAAAACTAAACAACTTCAATACGTAATCTTTAAATCTGCAGCAACTAAGTTGGCTTGAATTGCAAATGTAGTGTAAGAATGGCAGAACTTTAAGATCCGCAAATATAGTCAAAGGTAAAGATTTGTGGACAGTAAAATTGGTTCCAATACCAATGATAACTGTTCTTATGATTTAACGAAAAATAATTAAACAGAAAAGAACGCGAAGGCAGCCCCGAGTCGGAATACCGCACGTACAATGGCAGTAACGGTTCGCGGCGCTCCAGCGTCAGCGGGGGCGCAGAACCGCAGCACGTGGCTCCAGACCGCGTGCGGTTCGCTCGAGACACCAGCCATTATTGGTACAAGCCCAACATCTCTCGCGACGATGGTTTGTATCTTCTTAAATCTCTTCTTCTTATAGTCGTGTACTTTTAGCAGAGTAGGTGTGGCTTCTAAAATTGTTCATATCGCTATAGTCGTCTGTAGCGTTAATAGACTCCCACCGCTTCCTGTGCGAGTCTTTTTTTTAACGCTGGGAAATACGTTTACTGTAAAGCATTTGTATGTGGCACTCCCCGGTAGCAAGAGTAGCGATCAGAATACCTACTGAAACCTAGCGATAAACCTTCGCCTCGCTTGATGGCTGGGTCTTGGGAACGTTCGTGCACTCGTGTGCAATCCAACCAAAATTCATTGAGAGTTGCTCAATCGTTATTGAATTAAAGCTAGATGTATTGAGTAATTCGGAGCGAAATTTATGATTATTACAACAGCTAATTATATTTCATTATTAATCTCATTAAGTAAAATTAAATCAACACTTCTAAGTGTTACTGACGCATTAAGAGCATTAATAAAACATTATTATCTTTGAAATGCTGATAAATTATGAATTGAAAATATTTCTTACAGCGGTGGCAGCAGTACAACAACTGGAAGAAGGCGCGTTCATAGTGCGCGATTCGAACTCATTCCCGGGTGCTTTCGGCCTGGCTGTACGAGCTGGTGTAGCAGGTGGAGTTCGACACTTCCTCATCGAGCCAACTGCAAGAGGAGTCCGTCTGCGCGGCTGTCCCGATGAGCCTGTCTTCAGCTCACTTTCTGCGCTTGTATATCAGCACACTGTCACACCTCTAGCTCTGCCAGTGCCATTGAAACTGCCTGACAGGTAAAAGCATGACTCTTATTAACCTATAGACTGGACATGGCCTAACCGAAAGCGCCATCATGTCCTCACCTCGTCATACTTTACGATTTTTCTGATACTAGGCTGGATTTAGAAATTGTAGTAAATTTGGAATTTGTTGTAGTAAATGCCTTCTATAAACTACACTTCATCATCACGATCAACCCATTCTCGGCTCACTACAAAGCACGAGTCTCCTCGCAATATGAGAAGGGTTTGGCCATAGTCCACCACGCTGACCATGTGCGAATTGGCAGACTTCACACGCCTTTGAGAACATCATGGAGGACTCTCAGGCATACAGGTTTCCTCACGATGTTTTCCTTCACCGTTGAAGCAAGTGATAATTTAATTGCTTAAAAACGCACATAAGTTGAGGTGCATGGGACCTCTGATTAGGAGGCTGACGATCTAACCACTAGGCTATCAGCTTCTTTTTGATAGTGATATTCTATCATTATTGTTAAAAAAATTCGTAAACTATAAATGAGTCTATCAAATGTCATTCATTATGCGCTCGTATTCGTTTTGGTAAAATTTCTATCATCCTCATCTTATACGGCCCTTGTTAATAATCAATCTAATCCAGAATCTTCATAGAGCAGATTGAATTTAGTAGTGCCGTCCTTTTCCCACTCTTCTTTGTAGACAAGGATGGCGCTGCCAAATTCAATCTGCTATCTGATGTTTTTGGATTAGATTGATTATTAACATCGGGCGATAGAGACCCATGGGTTGGTGGTAGTGCAAATGCTGCAGCGCGTGCCTTGCTGGCGACAGGGGCAGCGTGTAATGTGCTGTTACTGGGTTCCGAGAACACCGAGGCACTCACTGGGCCCGCTGCTGTTAAAAGAGCCGTCCAGAACATTCTCCAGAAAAAGGTACTTAACCCAGCAAGTGTCCAGGAGTATCTATACGTATTATGATCTAGGTAAACGATTTGGCACAAAAAGATGTTCTAGGTTATGAAGAAATAATAAATTGGTGCAACTACTTTTACAATCGGGTAAACAGGCTCTGAGTTATCATAAAATTATGATGAAGATTATCAATCAATGCTTTTGAGTATCTACATATACACGCCATTGTAGGTCACAGTGATTTCTTGAGAATTTATAGATTTTAAATGCAGTAAAATAGGTTCTTACGATTCCAGTAGGTATTATAAATTTTAGGTTCATATATGTATTAAAATCCGTTTTGATTTCTTCGATCTATCCAAAATACAATTAATCTTTTTTAATCTTTAGACAATAAGGAGATTTAAGTTAACTAGATGGATTTCGAGGTCACTATATCGAGTGAAGAATGCATATGTACATTTGGCTTAACGCTTAATGTCTAAAAGAATCAAGAGAGTGTTTCCTAGTGTTGATCTTTTTTGCATTCCATTTCACTCCTGATTGTTGATATTATGACGAAATATTAAACATAATTGTTATATACATAGATGATATATTGTTAAAGTAAGTTATTTATTCTATTTCACTCGTATAAGTTAATTTTGCAAATGTAGCTGTTCTTGCGTTACCTAATTATTATTTTATTAACTTAATTGTAATATTGGATCCATCATCGGATTTATTAAGAAACTATTTGTCATTTTATTTTATTTTTATTATATTTTACAAGGAAAACTTACAGCTAATAAAAAAAGTAAATAGATAAGAACAGAAGTAAATTAAAGCTAATTACAAGTTTTCAAAAATAGAAAAGATATAACATAATTATAAAGAGATACAATTGAATTCAGAATTAAATAAGAATTAAATTCATTAGGCAGCAGCCCACGTGGTGCACTTCAAAGTGTTCGGCGGTGGTATCACGCTAACGGACTCAACGCGCAAGCTGTTCTTCCGAAGACACTACCCAGCGTCGGGCGTCTCGTACGCAGGCCTAGACCCCGATGAGCGAAGATATACCTACCTCGATAACGGCACTCAGCATGAAAAGTAAGTTTTTTAGTATGAGGAACGTACCTACAGAACATGACATGACATTCTTTTTGCCCTTAACTCACGCTATATGGGGTGCCAATACATTTCTTCTACTTACTCTCTTCAGTTGTCACTACTATCCACTCCTTTTACATGTATACCCACTTTTTTTTTTTATTCACTACAAGTTAGCTCTTGACGGCAATCTCACCTGATGGTAAGTGATGATGCAGTCTAAGATGGTAGCGGGCTAACCTGTTAGGGGCATGGTAAACTAATTGGTTTCTACGCGACATCGTGCCACGAAATAGTTTGGCGACACGTCTTTGTCGGTAGGGTGGTAACTAGCCACGGCCGAAGCCTCCCACCAGACAAAAAACTTTTCAAACTATTTATACATCTCATCTTAAATCTTCCTCTACGCCTGTGCCCTATCACATACATATTATTTAACATTCTAGTAACATGACTTTCTCCTTTACACGTTACCATATCATGACCATGCTATTACTATTACTCCCATTTTTTCTATCACTGTCTTACTCAATACTGTCGAAATACTGTCCATTTCATGTTTTCTAAATCATCTTCTGTCAGTTGAATTCAGTGCTCGGTGAAAAATTAGTATGTAACTACATACGTAATATAAATAATGAATCAAACGTATGAAAATTAATTTATACCTTTGTAACTTGTACTTAAAACCTTAATCTATATATATAAAAGCGAAATACCACGCACTGACTGACTGACTGACATATGATCACGATATCTCAGGAACTATAAAAAAAAAGAAACTTTAAATTTGGAGGTCAGCTAAGAAACGGTTTAGAGAAATTCTCCCCTAAAGGGTTGAAATGGAGGTTGGAAGTTTGTATCAAAGTCCTATATATTTGAAGTTAGAGACGTGATCGACGTGAACTTTGAAGGTATAGTTGACGACCTGGAGAGTGACATGGGAGGGTTCCCGTAGGAATTTTTACAACTTATTCTGACTGAATTTTAAAAACTTATTCCACGCGGACGAAATTGCGGGCGCCAGCTAGTCATATATATTTTAAACTATTTTTAGGCTATGGACACATTCGAAACAATTATTTTACATTTATTAAGAGTATGATTGCGGCATATATAATTCTTTAATGAACCCTTGATTATTTTCGCAGACGTATATTCGCATTCGTGGCACGGGCATCTTCAGGAGCGGACAACCAGTGTCAGGTATTTGCTGAGCTGGAACCCGAACAACCCGCAACTGCTATCGTCAACTTTGTCAACAAGGTTTGTACACTAGCACTGCCAGACTTTCCTACTTACGAGTAAGTTCTAAATGCGTAAGTCGATGAAGGACAAACTAATCACCTAATTAATTTAGTATTAATAAAATTTGTTTGTTTTTCGAGTTAAAACGTATCCTGTGGATTCTGTCTCGAACCTTTGAACTTCGTCTAAATTCGGTTAGTAATTTCAGCATGAAGAATACTATTAATAGAAGAACGGTTTATGATCTACCCTTTGGAATTCTACTTCCTTCGGGATAAAAAGCACCATTAAATGCTCTGCTACCGCGTGATAGAAGTGCAAACCGACATAAAACTCTCGCAATTATAATATAAGTGATTATTCTTGATATATACATTGATAAAAGATGACTCTGTAAAGCTTAGTAAAGAGCTGCACAGCTGCGGCGAACAAAATAAAAAATAATATTTTAATAATATTTTAGTAATCATGATTAACCCATTGCCGGCTCACTGCACAGCACGGCTCAATATCAGAAGGGTGTGGCCATAGTCCACCACGCTGGCCATGTGCGGATTGACAGACTTCACACGCCTTTGAGGACATTATGGACAACTCTCATGGTGTGCAAGTTTCCTCACGATGTTTTCCTTCACCGTAAAACACACATAACTCCGAACGTTATGAGTGTGTGCCTGGGCTCGAATCGTGCCTCTGATTAGGAGACGGACGGCCTAATCATCAGGCTATCATAGCTTCTTTATTATTTTAGTAATAGTTAGTTGTAAATATACTAGTTTCTGCAAGACGCACCCTCCAATTGATTTTATTGATGTGTATATACATAAGAAAGAGATATTCTAAATACTAACCACATTTTATTTGTTACAGGCTCTGCTCGGAAACTCTCAAAAAAGGGATATCATCTGAAACGTCAATTCCAAACTTGCTTAACATGCTTCTTTCGCTTTAGTGGACTAACAATACTCACTTTTTAGTGTAAAACACGAACATGAATTATCGACTCCATGAGTAAAAGTCGCAATTTCGGTTACGTCTATTATTATTCCACTAAGTTTACATATAAAAAAAAATAATATATTATTCGAAATGGTGAAAATGGTTTTTGTTTTTTTATATAAACTTAGTTTTATGGATAAGTTATTTTCAAAGATTTACTAGTACGCTTCACATTCACCAAGTACAATGTACTATTTTATTTTTAATTTAATAACACTGAAATATAGTTATTATTAATTTAGTGTAGAGAAGGAACTAACTAGTCTCATTATTATATTAATATAGAGTCATGTGTGCCTAACATTAATTATGTCAATATTAAAGTAACTAATTTTTAATGAATTACTTTATGCAAAAAGCATACGAAATAGATATGAATTATATGATAAATATTAATCGGTAGGTAGACAAAAAAAAAACAGTTTCACTCAAGCACAGTAGTCTTAGTATAACATTTGCACTCTCACAATCGTGAGGTTGCTTTCGAAAATCGAAACACTGTAACGTCAAAGCAAAGTAGACCTTATGATATAAGTTTACGTTCGCAATTTCTGTACTTCTTTTTTTTTTAACAAACTTGTGATAATTGAGGAAGTGCGGACGAAATTGAGTTTTTAAACTAGGTAGATACATTTTAATGTACTGTGACGTTAATTTGTATCGATATTCAAAAACGACTACGACAGCGAGTGTAAATATCTTATACTTAGAGTACTGGCCTCTCGCCGTAATGTACAACGAAATAACAACAATATGTAGCCTAATTGTAACGTAAATGTCTATAGATAGGCCTTTACATATTTTAAGAGCGTCCACATATATATATGCTTGTATATTTAAATGAGTAATATTGCGCGTTCGAAAGGGTAATATATACAACCGAAACGACAGCTAGCTCGCTCGCGTTTGAGGCAACTGTCAGCTACATCAATTTAATATATGATATTTATAATGAAAGTAAATCTATCTCACAGACGTAATTGTACCTACTTGATACCCATTTGATTCAAATACATAAGTGCTTATATATTAAACAGTTAAATTTAAATTTCATGGCAGCTTTTAAAAAGCTCATACAGAAATCCAAATAGTTCAAACAGCTTCATTGTTCAAACAAACGCCAATATTAGTGTAGAATCTATTAACTTTTGTGTAAAAATAAGCTAAAAATGAAATTATGTGGTACACATATTTCTATAGAAAGCTGTATTAAATAAAATGCCTTACCAGTGATCTAATAATGTTATTGATAAATAATAGGAGTAACTAAATAGTTAACGTGTACCCAGTTAAAATACATTAATCATACTTTATTTGTAAGAAATAACTGTTGTCAAATGTATTTATTGGTTATAATAAATCATATAAAATATTATTATTTTTCATTGAACTTTTTAACAAGTTTATTTCCCTACCTATTCATTATTTTGTCATCTCATTATTATTTATTATATAACTTAATTTCTATATACCTATTTACTTATATTCTTATAATTTTAGATTTTAAAACATCAATGATTCAGTAGTAGAAATTGTAAATCAACTTTTAACGACCTCCGTGGCGCAGTGTGTGCGCTGTCGCATTATAAAGTTGGAGATCCTGGGTTCGATTCCCGGCTTAAGTCTGCTCTGCTGGGAGGCTTGGGCTGTGGCTAGTTACCACCCTACCGACAAAGACGTGTCGATGTCGCGTGTACTATGTCACGTAGAAACCAATTAGGAGTGTGGGTTTACCATACCCCTAACAAGTTAGCCCGCTACCATCTTAGACCGCATCATCACTTAACATCAGGTGAGGTTGCCGTCAAGAACTAACTTGTAGAGGATAAAAAAAAAAACTTAAGCAATAAATACCATTAAGGTTAGTTAATATTCTTGAACCAACAAGAGATGCGAACAATTACATTGTTCAGCAATGAGTAGTAGGTATATAAATACTACGGTATGTCAAACAATATTACATTTGTCACCCAGGCAAGAATGACTGATAACTTACGTAATACTTACGGGTATTTCGTAAGTTTTATGGCACTGAACGTAGCAAAAAATAATGTACATTATATAAGTTTAATAAATAATTTAAAAAGCACATAGTGTTCTATATTTTTCTTTTAATTCTGACGGTGTATTTACGTAGTAGTACGTTTATGTAGTAAATCACAGTCTCTTAAATTATCTTGTTGAGTGTGTAGCATTGTTAATCCCCCTATCTCCCTTTCTCTAGTTCCCTTTTTACCTGTTTTTATTTTGATCATCAGATCTATTTTAATCTACTTTCGCGTTTTTTTTAAATTTTCTAAATTTAGTTTTAGCGTTGTATTATTTAGTTGTTAGTGTTAAAAATCAAAACCATTTTATGAAGATCTCCCTGGTGCGACGCGTGCCTCCATTATACAAAGAGGGAGTTTCTGCGTTCGATTCCCTGCTCTTCCCTGGTTTGGAGGCTCCGGCCGTTACTATCCTAGTTATTACTTATCATCAGTTTCTACCAGTTGAGATTGCTGTCAATGGCTAACTAGTAGAGGCATAAAATGAGCACTTTAATAATGTTTTTCACTTTAATCAACTTTTTGACATGGTTTAGAATGAATCGTTAACTTCTTCAAAAACTATCATATACACGCACGGCTAAATTGACTATCACATTAGTTTATCGCCCTCAATATATACACGCAATTCTTCAATATTAATTTTCGATACTTTACCAATGATTCATTAAAATTCATTATTTGGCTTTTGTATCTGACATCTGTGATGGCGTTATTGATTAATAATTCCATTATATCTAATAAAATCGATATGCCAAATCGAAAGTGTCGAAAGTACTAAAAAATGTTGTTAAAAGGTTCTGCTGTGTTTTAAAAATGAAAGATATACCAAAGTACTTGAACATGGCTAATCTTTATGTGGTAAAAAATCGTGGTATACAATATGTGATGCTAAATATGCCGAAAGGTCTACGAGAAAACACTACTGTTGTTCAAAATCATTTGGTATATCTTGTTATGGCGCTTTGCTTTTTCTCGATAGTGAAACAACTAAAAGATTACTTGTGTCAGTTTGTCATCAAAATATACCATCCCAAGGCATTGGTCATATCATATAGAAAACGTCATATCCTCACTTTTTTAGATTCTATACTTATTTCGGTGTGTACGAGTATAAACCTGTACGCAATATTGGGCAAACGATGTCTTTAGGTTACTAAAATAAAAAAAAGTTTGTTAGTAATCAACCGTTATTTTTTATGAAATGACGTCATAAATGTATAGTAGACCACGTGGTCTAAAGTAAAAAATAACGCAGTATCACTTGTGCCAATTCCAAACTAGAGGCGTTAGGCGTACTGCGATGCGTGGAGAGCCTGAGTTTAAAGGCGAAAGACTATAATATATTCATGACGTCATTTCATCAAGAAATGACCGTTGATTACTAACAGAAACTATTTTTATTTTAGTAGCATACATATAGGTAAGCAAAGGTATAAGGGAAGGCAAGAAGTAATTAACAATTAAATAAAACGTCATAATATACAATAAAGTACATTTATGTCAATAAGTAAGTAGTTGAATACAATTTATTTTTAAAATTTATAAAATATCCTTCCAACCATAGATATTATATAAATTTTTACAAAGAACAAAAATGAATGAAATTATTCAACCATTCAAATAAAAGATGAATGAACCTAGTTTTTAATTATTTAATCCATATTCTGGGTCATGTGTCGAATTAGGCATCGGTTTTTGTATAACCGTCAGTCCTCGGAACGCCGGCCGAATCGTAAATGTCCGTAATCGTCAAAGGAATCATCTGCTCTGGCTGGCCGGTTCCTCAACACTCCGTACTCGCGGTAACGATGCCTCGGTATGTCCTCCTCCTCTTCCGTGAGAGACAGGCCCCTCAAACGCGCCGCCTCGCAACATCGCATCGAGACGGCGAGCGCCACTGTCAGCGCTAGTGCAACTAAAGTATCAAACCGCATGGTTTCGGTTCAAATACTTGGTCTGAAATGATAACGTATATTAACAATTGAATGCAGTAATTAAATATTTGAAGTAAAAAAAGTAAGCAATTATTAAATGTTTTTTTTTTTTGTTATAAAAACAATTTGTTGACTGTGACTCAGTACACATATAAGTCAAAACTCTGTAGTCCGGTCCTTTATTTCGATGTAAATTTATAGGATTCCAGAAGGGTGTTATCCTAAGCTTAGGACGGAGGTTTATATGGGAGCTTCGCTAAGCTCCCATATAAGCCTGAAAAGTCGCAACTAATAACCAACAAAGTTCTATATTTAAATAAATTAATATAAAAAATTGAGTTTTTAATGACATCTTTAAAACTAAACTATTATTATTCCTGTTATTTTATTCAACTTGTTTATTAAATTATTTTCTTTTTTTAAATACATTTATCCTAAATATTTATTTAATATTTCAATAACCGAGCATAGATAAAGTTAACCTACCCTACTAAGCAATACCGTTCTGATACCAAGATCTGCTTTTTAAAGTCTGCCAAACCTCTTCTAGGTTAACATGTTTCCATTATATTCCAGATGTAAATAATAATGCAGTGAAATTGCATTAACATCAAGTAAAATCAATCGTTAGCTTGTCACCAACAGAAAAAAAAAACAATAGGATTAAAGACTAAACACAGGTTTATTGCTCATTATGTGAGATGGTGATAACGGCAAAAAAAGCCCGGCTAAGTTTGTTGATTTTTGTTGTTTGTTTGTTTTTTAGACCGGGGCGCGTTTGGAACCCTTTAGTTTTAAGTTTACAAATATAGTTATCACCATGAAATAACTACTATGTAAATTATTGACGCGTCAAAAGTGCCTTTTTAAGGACTAATTGAATAAAGATTATTTTGAATTTGAATTTGGAATTTGTTGCACAGAAAGCATAGATAAAAAATTAAGAAATAATATCCTTGAATAGGTACGTACCAACCTTACTGCTTGCCGAGCAACGGTTTAGAAATGGGCTGCTGAAGCGAGAACTGGGATTTTTATACGGGATCTACAAAGAGGAAAACAATGCTCCCCTGATTAATATTCCCCTCGCAGGCTTTACTTGGCTGTAGTAATTGACATATTTCAATTTTCAATAATTTCATCAGACTCTATTGAGCTTTAACTTCACATCCAAGAAACTGAAGGCAAATTCAATTTACTTTTTATAAATATTTATGTACTTAGATAATCAAGTTTAGCTTAAATACATAATACATAAGTATAAGAGACGGTATTCGCTTTTTATTTATAATTATAAATCTTTAAAAAATTCGTTAGGCTGTATATTTAAGTAAACCTTTGCTTAAGGAAATTGGCAAACAATTTTAAAAATGTGCATTCCCGCCAAAATTATACGCTAGTTCTTTTCACCTACGTTAGTATGTACTACTTTTCTTCTGCTGATTATAAAAATCGTAATAGCCATGGTCGTGGATACTAAAGAATTTGAAAGTTTTGAGCAACAATTTGTTGAACTAGTTAGTGAATTCCAGTCACTCTCAGTAAGTTATTTAATTAATTTAAATTATCGTCTATCTTGTCGTATTTTTTATTTTTAATTTGTCCATTTCTAACTGAGATTTTTACTTAATTGAAATGGATAAAACTAGTAGTACTTTCCTAATATCGATTGCGCCAACTTACCGTTAGTCTATTTTAAACGTCAAAACGTTTTAATAAAACAATTGAAACTCTATGGAGACGTTGTTTCGAATTTGGTGCTCTGTATCGAACGAACGTTTTTACAAATTTTAAGTGTCCCACAATTTTTTGCGGTTCAAGGCTGAATAGGAATGACTGAAATATTCATTAATTGTTCATAAAATAAATCTTGAATACTAAGGAATATTTTCATTATCTTTCCTCCGTTAAAAAAGAACCAAAAAAAAACATAATACAAAACCTACAGGTATCCTCCCTTTATCGTTTTTGTATTCGGGGCCTGACTATGGAACAGTTTACCAACGACCTTTTTCATTTTTTTATACACTACAAGTTAGCCCTTGACGGCTATCTCACCTGGTGGTAAGTGACGATGCTGTCTAGTATGGTAACGGGCTAAGCTGTTAGGAGTATGGTAAACCCACGCTCCTAATTATTTTCTACGCGACATCGTGCCGGAACGCTACATCGCTTGACACGTCTTTGTCAGTAGGGTGGTAACTAGCCTCCCCACCAGACAAATTCATGGTAAACATCTGTTTAACATGGATACCATACGTCGTCATTTAGCCTTTCTCACTGGGTTTATAGCCATATATATAAACTGCTACAATGCAAGCTGACGGGCTACCTTACCTTACCTTACCGGGCTTACTTTCGTTTATATAAGATATCTGAAAGCCAATTGCGAGAAGCCCTCCGTACTGAGGCCGCTCGTGCGGAGGCTGCCGAGGCGTCTCGCGACGCGACCGAGCGAGCGAGCGCGGACGCCCGTGCCGGCGCCCTTGCCGCGTCCGCCGGTGCCACTCAAGCAGCAAAATCACTCGCTGCGGTACAAGATGAACTGACCACGGTGAAAATGCAACTAGAATTCGCGGTACGTTTTTGTCCGAAACACAGGTATTATACAGTATTACGTAAGTGATAAAACTATATATTTGTATTATAACGACTATATATGACGCCCTCCGTGGCGCAGCGCGCGCACTGTCACATTTTAAAGTTGAAGGTCCTGGGTTCGAATCCTGGCTCGAGTCTGGTTTGATGGGAGGCTTTGGCCGTAGCTAGTTTCCACCCTAGCGACGTGTCGCAAAGCGATTTAGCGTTCCGACACTATGTCGCGTAGAAACCAATTAGGAGTATGGGGTTACCATACCCTAACTTGTAGTGGATAAAAAAAAGTATTAAGCTGTGATAGCTTAGTGGTTAGTATATATATAATTTTCAAGTCTGTAACGAATACACCGCTCTTATCAATATCTTCAGGATCGTCAACGTAGTATTGTTGAAGAAAAATATACCGAAATGATAAATAAGACAATATCGTTAGAGAGAGAGTTGCAAAACTTACGACCACTTAAAGCCGCACATACGACGTTGCAGCGACAATTTACAGAACTGCAAGAGAACGTAAACAACGCAACTGAAGAAGTCCGCAAGTATCATTAATTTTAAATAAAATTTGGGCTGAGATGCACGCCACGAGATAATTATCTCAACCATTTTCTCGTCTAATCTCATCGAAATAGGAGATACGAAAAAATTATCTTGTGGTGCGGCGCATATTAGCTTTTCTGTATTCTATTATATGATATATTATTAACGGGAATTTGTCTCAGTCAATTAACAAACATAGCTAGTATAACTATTTGACTTTACCTATTATAAATGCCAGCGCCTTCGCAATCCTAGCTAATGTTATAAGGTTGAGGTGTGAAAGAAAAAACCCTAAAATCTCACTTAAGCATGTATTATCGCGATAAAAGGTACGCTGCATATTATTTCGTCTCAATATACCTTATAAAAGTATTATCATGGAAGTATATTTCATATAAAAAGAAAAAATAACCTAACTAGGTATAATCGTGCATTTTCCTGAAATAAAAAGCAGATACTTACAAGATACACTTAATACTATATAGCCCAAAATCTGTTTATTTTAATACTATAAATAACACAAAAGCTAACATTTTTTTAAATCACACAAATTAGATGATTTATTGCTTGATAATATCACTTGGGATTAATTGCATTCTACAATACGATAAATATTAATTACCAAAAAAACACTTGGGTGCCGAAACCTTTTTCTATTAAAGCGAGGCATCCCGACTTGAGAACGAGTTAAGGAGAGTTGAGAAATGCGCAAGCGCAGGATCAGAGTTGAGGGAGCGAGCGCGTTTAGCTGCTGCAGCACACGCGCGTGAAAGACGTCTCGCTAATGCTGAATTGCAGAATACGGCACGGGAACTTCGGACTGCCAATGGTATGACTATGTATAATCTATTTATTTTGTTATATACATACATACAAAAGTGAGACTCCTACAATATTTGTACACCGTGCTTCGTATTTTCCACTTTTATTTATGATTCATTTGGTGTATAATAAATATTGTGTATTTATTTAATTATTTTAACATTATCTTTCAGCCGAAATAACGCGCCAAGGAATTCTGATAGCTGAGTTGGAGTGCCGTTTATCCAAGTGTCACGAAGATCATACTAAGAAGATAAATGATCCTGAATTAGAAGCTCTCATTGAAGTAAAGGGAGCATTGGAAGCTGAAAGAGCTGGAACGGCGCATCTTGAAAAAACATTAGCCGCGGCTTTAGCTGACAACGCCCTTTTAGCTGCCCAGTTACACTCGAACGACAATGACGAATTGAAGAATCAGTCTCCAGAACACAGCACTTCCACCAATATTTGCCCTATTGACTCGTTCCTTGCTGAATAATTCAAAATATTCCTTGATAAAGTACTTATTCATTTTTAAAATACCGGCGTTTTTTTTTCTCTTGTGTATATTTCAAAGGTCAGAAATCGCCAAAATACTGTGGGAGAACCTGTTTTATGTTATGCTTTTAGAAACCGGTTCCCAATCGCGACATAGATGCCATATTTGCTTACTTTGTAAGGTTGCAAAACCTCACATAATATTTATGTTTGTTTTATGGATAATACATTTAGATCAAACGATCTACTTGAAAGAAAGTACCGCTAACGCAATAGATACCGGTGGATGACCTTTTGCACTTGAAAAAATGAAGTCTGGAATATTGAGCTACTTTTTAATATTTTCAGTCGATGTTTTATGATTATGGAGTCCATATTTAACAAAAGCCTTACATACTTTGATACGAGTAGAATCTTGATCAAATTACACTGAATTTATTTTATTTAAATATAATATACATTTAATTTTACGTAAACATATTCATTTTTTTTTTATTTATTGGGAACAAAATACATTAGAATACAGTATATAAAAATTAACCTTGTTAACTGCATTAGTAAAAACTGGGTTGCAGTTAATTAATGTCTAAATGTACTTACATACAACAATTAACTCATCTTTCAATGTTTTATTTGAGTTGGTGTTTTAAAAAAAAAAAAATTAAATATCACTCGCTTCAATGGTGAAGGAAAACATTGTGAGGAAACCTGCACGCCTGAGAGTTCTTCATAATGTTCTCAAAGGCGTGTGAAGTCTGCCAATCCGCACATGGCCAGCGTGGTGGACTATGGCCAAACCCTTCTCATATTGAGAGGAGACCCGTGCTCTGTAGTGAGCCGGTAATAGGTTGATCATGATGTACTTACATACGTCTATTCAATATAATATTTTTCTATAAGTAATCTAAACGTAAAAAATATCATCAAAACACATTGTATATGCGCGACATATACAGAAATATCACTCATCTGCTATTCATAAAGCACCAAAAGAAGTATAACAAAAAATTGTTGACCTATCCTATTTCTGATCATACATAAGTATGAAAATATCAAGATTATAATATTATCATTGTTATGGGCATTAATTGGGCAGCCATACAGGAAATGTTGTCCAATGTTATATGGGTAGTGTTTCCTCACTTGGATGTAGAGTGGGTGCAGGCTGTGACGTGATGTTTTCGCAAGGTTTCACGGCGCCCCACGCCTCCGTCGACGGCCGACCTGCGTAGGCGCCGCGAACTATGCACGCAGTCAGTCATTCAGCATTGCACCTCGCGGCCACATTGCCCGACGGGACGAGACCAACGCACAAAAACAATGTGCATCTGATTGAAACGATCTGTGATATAGTGTTAAGTTACATGCGATAACTGAAAGTGAAAAGCATTTACGAAGTGAAACCTATTGGATTTATAACGGCACCTAAATAACCGTAAGCTTTCTTTTAGCGCTTTTGTTTTATTGTAGAATTCTTATAAACATTGCGTATTGCTGCAGGAAAATCGTTCAACTGATCCTTTAGAACAGATAAAGCGCCGCTACTTAGTACCAACTTTGTTTGGTAAATAAATACGTATTATATGAAACCGCATTCCTCAGTTGTTCAATTTACTAAATACCACATTGTGGATATAGAGTAAGTTTCCATCATAATGAAGTTTTTTAACTACTACCGATACAGACAAATTATTTCGGGCTGAACATTCCCAAGAAATGTATATGGAATTTATAAAGTTAGTGAAATAGTAAATAGAGAATGATTAAATTTACATATCTGCCACAGAAAATATATACTTAAAGAGACGTCAAAATTATTGATGAAACACGCTTACCATATTAGGTCATAAACAATTCCGCCAACGCAAATATCGATGCCTTAGTATACTTAATGTTGTAACAGTGAGTCAGAGAAGCCTGGAGACACAAGGACGGTGAGCTCAATGTGTGGTAACAGTTAGCATGTGAATTCAATAGCAACATTACAATAATTATTCACCCACGACACCTGTCATCTCTGTTCTTAACAGAATCCTAATGTCGTGCCCATTGTCACTGTAGAACTACCTTTGCAATACAAACAACACCATTTATGATCTATTTGTGACTTAATCTTTAGAATTTAACTGTTTTGTTTACTTAGCATGCTTCTTTTTTAGCTTTCTATAAATTCCCCTGACGTCTTTATATGTATTTTCTTAAATCCTTGTCTCTCGGAGTAATATATAAAGAACAAAAACAAGAACTATGGTCAGAAACTCCATTTAAATACGAAATTCTCTCAGAACAGTAACAGATTCGGGAAACTTCGTCAAACACTACGAAAATAATCCCTACTAACACCTGAACGAGAATCTAAAATATTAAGCGGTTTATACTGATAAGGTACTCAAGCTTACCCACATATCTACGAGTACATAGTTTCAAAAAAAACAGTTAATGTCTTTATTTCTAAAAATACGCATTCTTGTTATAATATAATCGATCAATAATGTACCTCGCTACTAGAAATGTCCCGCTAGTCCCATTATAGGTTTAACTATCAAAAAATTGATTCGAATTACCTCGATTGATTGGAATATATGTCTTTACTGAAAAAAAGAAGTTCTCTTCCATACATTTTTCGGACTTAAAAGCATGAACACATTGGGTTTTTCCCAGCTAGCTAAAAAAAATAAATACAATGACAACTTAACGACTGGCACATCTAGTACTTTATTGAACGAACATAAATCAAATTTTCGATGTTCAAAGATCAAAATAGCTCTTGCCCCTTCACTAAAAGCCTCACGGTGCATACACATGAAAAAAACTAAGTCGTTGGCATTCTTAATATTTTTTATTATAAATTTTCTATTTATTTCAGTAAAATGTTGCACAAAGTGGGACTAATATTCTGCTTAGCCACTCTCATTGCATCTGGCTTTGTACAGAGGTAAGTCTAAAAATTTTGAAAATTATAAAATTATTAACTATTTTCCAGAATAATATCATATAATATGCTCTTAAGAATATATTAAATTATCGAAGATAAACTACCGGTTTCATCTCACTGTACTTACCCAGAATGAAGTTATAAGATACTCGCATATTTTGATGCACAGCTTCTTGGTATTTGCCACACGCGTGTTCTAGAAGTTTTTCTTGTAATTTCTAACAGTAATTATTCTAAGCAATTAGGTTAAACCTCATTTGTGGTAGGTGTCATTACTGTTCTATTTGTTTTTATATTTATTACTCGTTATATAATATTATACATAAAAATACTTATTCTCATCTAAGAGAGTCGTTTGAATGGGTTATATACTCGTATATGAAAATTTGAAAACTACGAATAATTAAAACTACGAATTATAATTAGCTTAAAGGTGTCTAAGCTCTAAGGTAGTTTAAATCCCAAGTTCCAAACCATTGGATTATTGTCATGTATCCTTAAAGGAGACACAACTATTCCCTGGATAATATAAATCATACAGTTTAGGGAATAAGAAAGTATGCAATTCAAGATAACTGCGAACTTAATGTACAGTTTAAAAACTCATTGAGTGTAGTATAGTCTATTTGAAGCAATAATGTTTTGTTTTAGTGTATCTATATTGGGACCAAAACTGTTAAGGCCATACGGAAACTATAAGATATCTATAGCAGGAGGATCTCGTGCACACAATCTGTATGTTGCTATAGAGGGGAAAAGATCTACAGGAGAACCGTTTTCACAAGGAAGAGTCGTTCAAGTTCCAGCGGCCGCTTCTAGGCTTGTAGACCTCGAAGTGAGTTTATTTTAGATACTTTACACAGAATCCATCAATGTTTCCAAGCATTTCATTTTATCAGTATCAAAATCTTAGCAGCAGATTGACGTCCACCGGTTAAAAGGTTTTTTATGAGAAGTTCAAAAATGCATAGTCTTGATCTTCTAGTTGGGAGTTGATGGCTGCAAGGTGGCCACTCCAACGCTGTTGGCATTCGTTTAGTATTTACGCGAATGAACTAGTCTTGTCGATTGCGTAATAACCAGATCAGAAAATTTAACCCAAAATTCAGTGTAATCAGTAATAACGGATTTTTAGCGTTACTAACATATGTAGGTACCGAAGAAACAACTTATCCATATACCGACAAAGCACAGAACGATATGAGTACAACTATGAACTTAAGTATGACACATAAATCATAGTGAATCATAGCTTTACTTAGTTTTTTTTAATGAATCGTAGATTAACATTCGTATGTCTTGTCATGTCATATGTCGTTATGAACTACTTATGCTTTACATAAAAAGCGGATTCCCTTTGAACTAAAAGAAATTTAAATAGTACTTTTTATTGCAATAAATAGCTTTTCAATTTTGGCAGACTTAATATTTTATTTTGAAGCATACTTAGTACTTATATTCCCAGATCCAATTATCATAAGATCTATTAGGTACGTATATTTTGTATTAAAAAGAAAACTTTTACAATAACGAAAAAGAAATTCATGGTTCCATTTATTCTGCAGAGCAAAGAACATGGTCATGATATTATAAACTTTTTGAATGTTGCTCTTATTTTCACTTTTTCGCCTTTCACGATCTTAGAATTAGACAAATACATGTACGTACACGTTACACGTTTGAATGTATGTGTAACTTCCAAAACTTACATTAGAGTTTTTACTCTGTACCAACCACGGCTTGTGTTTTAGACATTTCTCTAGAAACATGATGTTTATACGCTTTAAAACCTTTGTCTGAGTTATTCTTCTTTACGTATCTCCACAACGTATTGCTTCGATGTACGCGCAATAAAAATTTAGTAGATTAATAAAATAATTATGTTCATCTAGATTGGCGATCCAGGGCCAGGTCAATATAAGCTGGTTGCCCGGTCTACCTCAGGTCCACTGTTTGCTTCATCAGCACCCCTGAACTACCAGCCGAGAAGCTTCTGCGTCTTCGTGCAGACAGATAAACGAGTGTATCAACCAAGAGATACTGTTAACTTTAGGGTTATAGCTTTAGACAAGTAAGAGTTTTCATTATATTTTACTTACCGTTTGTACTGTCCCACCAGTACACAACTTTGTCTCTCATTGAAAAGAGAGATCATCATGATTAACCCATTGCTGGCTTACTACAGCGCACGAGTCTCCTCTCAATATGAGAAGGGTTTGATTGGCAGACTTCACACGCCATTGAGAACATTATGGAAAACTCGGGCATGCAGGTTTCCTCACGATGTTTTTCTTCAGCGTTGAAGCAAGTGATATTTTAATTGCTTAATATACGCACATAACTCCGAAAAGTTAGTGGTACGTGCCCGAGTTGAACCGCCGACCTCTGATTTGGAGGCGGACGTCTTAACCACTAGGCTGCCACAGCTTTTTAAGAAAAGAGGGATATTATTAAAATATTAATAACATTCAATTAAGGTATTGCGTATTTTTCATGCTAAGCAGCTTCCGTGTCCGAGGAAATAAAAGAAACATTACCTTTGCTTAGAATATTAACACACATTGTAAACACTTTCGATTGTAACGCCACAAGGCGGTACAAACTGTTCGCACGCTAAGATTACGTGAGATGATGACGCGGTCGACGACCCGCCATGACAGGGTTTATATTTCTTGATTCTGCCGACATCTAGGTGTGTCAACTATTATTATAAGTGTGAAAGTATGTTGGTTGGTTTGTTCTTTTTTTCACGCAGCGACAGAGCGATGGGTAGAGTGATAAAAATGACAGCTTTGATAAACTGCATTACGTACACTTTATCCCGACAATATGCACGGTTAAACACAATTCCGAACTCTTTCGTGTAACGGAATTTCATGCAATTTGATATTGACGATTAGTTATAATGAAAAAAGTCATAACTTTGTTGACTCAAATAGAATTAAACAAGCCATATTTGATAGATAGGTATTATAATAAATACATTTTAAGTGTTCATAGCTGCATAGATTTAAATGATCGGATATTTTTTTGCTAACACCATCTCAGAGAGTTACTATATACTAATAAATATCCATCATTAACAAACATCTTTGGTCGGTTTAAAATCAGTTCGGTGTTTTAAAATCAGTAGATACTTAATGCTATCGTTTTTTTTTCTTAACGATGTGGGTAGTTCAATATTTATTTTCACGGTAGGTATCCTGATCCAAAAGGTATTAATATAATTAAATGAATACGTCTACATCATATAAACCTGGAATAAATTTTACAAGCAAATTTTTGACGATATTTTTAGATCTCGTTTGGTAATCGAAGAATGTTATATTATGTGAATTTGAAATAACAAATTATGTAGTCTAACAGCTGAATCAACAACTTCAACAAGCATTCCCCAAAATCTATGTTAATTTCCGTTGATGAACTAACCTGTTCAAGTAACGAAATTTAATTTTATAATTTGGTAACCTTGCTCGCAGATACCTGCTACCGTTATCAGGGACAGTGGATATAAGCATATTGGATACAGGCGGATCTCCGGTCCGGCAGTGGGCATCCGTTCCACTCGACAGAGGTCTGTTCGCTGAGGAACTATTGCTTGCAGACGAACCCGCGCTTGGCCAATGGACTATACAAGTAAATATTATTAATCTATATGTATACTTTAAAAAAAACTAAATCTGCCTGTTAGCTTTTCACACCTTAACCGCTGATAAGATGTCACTAAAATTGGTCGGGAAGATAGATTATACCCTATTGTTTTTATCTAGTGAATTCAAGAGTTGCCAAGTTAAACCATTATCTAGTCTGTGCAAAGGAAACCAGTATAAAATAAAAATTGCGCGTACCCGTACATACTTTTTGTTTACAACCGTACCTTAAGAAAAATGGTGCTTACTCTATGTTTAGCTTGTAATAAACCCAAAGTTGGTTACAGTTTGATCAAGCAATTTTTTGATCTAGTCCGGTCTCAGAAACTATGTATAACATTCTGACCGAACTTGAGGCCAGCTTATCGTAATGATTTTAATCCATCATCATATTCCAATTTCTCATCTACTGAACTCATTCAATTTTCTTTTTAAGTTATTCGGATAGCATGCCTCAAATAATGACACTTAAATATACCTGGCTGGATCAAAATAAATTGTACACGCCATTTCTATACCATAATCTCCCCGCCTTTCCACGTAAGGTTGTTCTCATAAAATGACTACTTGCGTAATGAAAAAATCTAAATCGAAAGTTAACAATGTGAAATGTTTTTATAAATGTAAAACCGGATCGATGCCTTTATTTAACCTCTAAGAGATAATAATTTTATGTACATGATGGCCTTCACTGATACATTTTTGATTAAGTAAAGAAAATCCATTATATAGCCAGGTATATATAAACAAACACTATTGCCACGATTTTTTACCCTGAGTGGGTTACTTACTACCTTCGTTTTATGACGTAGGTGGAAGCGCGTGGTCAGAAGTACTCCAGGCAGATAATGGTGGCTGACTACGTGCTGCCGAAGTTTCAAATGGACATTCAGATGCCCAAAGAAATACTATTCAGTGATGGACGTTTTTCTATAAACGTAACTGCCAGGTAAGGAATTAGACCTAACCTAGTACGTAGTATATTCGTGAGTCAAGTAAAATAAACAAACGCAAAAAGCAATAACTATCTCTCGTTCCCTGTATATAACTGGTCTAATTCGTTATGTTATGTTCACTGTACCAACCGCGATAATATCTAAGTAGTAGAAATCGGTTACGACGAGCAGATTTAGAATGCGATAAGCAATATTATTGTACCATATTTTAGTTTTGAATTCAACTAAACCGACATAGTACGAATCAACGCCGACTTGAAACTAAAAAAAGTAAAATGCTAATTATACTTGTGTGAGTCTTGTCATTTTGATCATAAATATTATATGGCTTCGTAGATAACGAAAAACAATTCCATGTTTTTATCAAAGAATTCTTCAACGCTCTATAATTATTTAGTAAAGAGAAAACGCCGTAGACAAAGCAATTTCAATTCAATACAGTTGTCGAACGTAATTACAGACTCATCATACACCAGCCAACAACAGTTTGATTGAGAATTGAGAATATTCTTATTGTTTTTCCTCGATTTAAAAATAAAGCCTGAGGAAAATTTATTATATTTCAATCTTATGACTTTCTAATAACGCTTTATGAAGTTCTAATAGAAATATTTATTAATTCTTAAAATATCTTAAAAGTTCTCACTGCGGTGTGTTGAATTGGATCTTGCTTATTTTACCCGAATATGTAATACATGATTGACTTCTACATTTTCCACATGGAACCAAGCTGGTTTCACGTGTATGAGTAGAATATGTTTTGTTATAAACCCTAGCTATAGTTATGATATTTCACCTACAGACATTTCAATGGCCTCCCGGTGAAAGGTGAACTGACTATATCAGCGTACGCTGTATTTTTCTCTGGACTATTGCAACCAGTATTTTCTACTCCCTCTCGAAAAGTAGTCGACTTCAACGGTCAGGCGAATGTTGTTTATGATCTCAAAACAGACTTGGATCTAGCTGAAGATGCTGCGAGACCTTTGGTAGTAGAAGCAGTGCTAGAAGAAAACAATACGCTGATAAAACAGAATATTACCTCCAGAATTCTTCTTTTACGGACTCCCTACAGACTTAAGGTCACGGCCCCGGACCGATTCAAACCGACTCTGCCTTACAATGTCCAGGTAAGATGTGCGTAACTAATAACAGAATCATTCTATCAAAGCAGTCGTCAAACGCTGGTATTTTACTTATATATTATGTACATAGATCGTGCAAGAATATCTAACAATCTCATCTAAATTCAGACGGACTTAATTTATGCACTAGTGATTTGATTAAGAGATTTTCGAACTATATGCATGTGAGTTAAATCACAGATAAAACTATAGTTTACATGAAATAATTATTATTAAATACTGATCTTTCAGATAGAATTAGTAAACTCAACTGGACACACTTTAAATACGGCTGGCGATGTTATTGTTGAAAGACTATGGGATGACGGAGCTCCTGTGAATACAACAACAGTAAAATTAAATAAAGGCCTTGCAAAATACGTATACATACCAGACGTGGCTCATACAAACTCCACGCTTAATCTTGTAGTAAGTAATATTACACCATTACATTTGATAAAAATACATTATCAGACGTTACTTAAATCGTTTCCTTATATTATAGGTGAAGTATAAAGAAATATCAGAAAGGATTGTAAATGTACAGAAAAGCTTGGAAAGAGGTGGGCAATTCTTAATCGTAGAGATGCTTACCCGTGATACTCGTGTAGGTGATGAAATGCGCGCCCAGATCACCGCATCGGAGGCAATGGATCTTGTGCACTATGTCGTTATTGGAAGAGGTGATATTTTGGTCGCGAAGACCTTGGAAGTAAGTAATTCTTCCTTAATTTTAATGCTTATTTACAACAATTTTTTCCTCATAATTTTAAACATGACATCAAGATAAGTCACTAGAGATGAAGACAAATAAAACACGCAGGTTAGAGTTCTTTATTGGAAGTCAGAGCAAAGTAATCCCGCGATCGTACTTAGAACATTGAAAGTTTATCGGTGAAGCAAGCATTGCAAGTTTATACTTTACAAAACAATATTTAGAGTATTATATTTTCCAAACATTTAGTATATATAATTGAAATTAATATTTTCAGTTGAGTCCATCACGACGCAGCGTAGATGTATCAGTGCCCGTAACAGCGGATATGGCACCGGGTTGTATATTACTCGCTTGGTACCCGCGTCTAGCTGGAGACTCTGTACTTTCTGCTGCAGTATACGCTCCGCAAAAGGAAATGTTGCAACATAAGGCAAATATTTTTAACTTTACTAAACATAACTATGGCAAAAACTTTTCTTTGGGAATCATCTGCTTAAATGTAAATTAATAAGTGGATTATTGAAATTTTGAAGTTATCTAATCCTAACTTTATTTTCATTCACAAAATAAAGTCAGGATTAGATAACTGATTCACTCTCGGTTTAATCCTATTATAACTAACAAATAATTAAATTCTGGGTTTATTTTTCATTTCCAGGTGTCCGTGACATCAGCATCGTCAGGTTCACTTCTTCGGCCTAATGGTTTGGTGGAATTTCGTGTTTCGGGAGAGGCTGGTTCTCAGGCTGCACTGCTTGGAGGAGACGATAATGCTATCCTCACAGGACTAGCTAGAAAAAATGGACTAGGCAGCGGACTTGATATGCATACGGTGATATTTCAATTCTAACGATTCATACTAAAATACAACATACCTTTTTTTGGAACGATAAAGACATTCTTGAAAATTTTGTGATTCAGATCGAACGAGAAGTGGAAAGTTTCACTGGATTAAAACACTCTCTGTTTAAAAACGAAGACCATTTGCCGAGCTTGGGTCTGGATTTAGGAGGGCGAAATTCTACGGATGTTTTTAGTGTAAGTAAAGCAACAAAGAAAAAGAAGTAGAAGATTTCTATACGTAATCACGGAAATGATGGCAAACAATTTTGTTTCAGAATGCAGGAATGGTGCTTTTGACAGATGGCCTGGTTATTGCAAGTAACAGCGGAGGTAAATTTTTAAACGTCATACAGTTATTTGGTGAAATTAAACTGTTCATCATTCAAAATTATACTAGAAAGACACAATTTACTGAGTAGTCGTTATAATTTTAATTATTGGTAATACAGAATGCTTTTACATTGAATAACTTTATGTTTATCTACTTACAGCAGATAATTGTAACGATATCAAAAATTTCGCCAAAAATTTTAATGTACAACAAAATCAAATAATTACACCAATAAAGTTTCAACAAACTATTAAACTAAATTAAAAATATAATATAATATAAAAGAAATTATCAAACTTTATAAATTGTGTTAAACAGAAGCATCAGACGAGCCAGAGACGGGCACTAGAGCACCGCAGGCTGGTCCATACGCATTCAGCCGCGTGCCAACACCACCTGCGCCGCGCTACTATCTTACTCACACGCTATCACCACACGTCACTTGGATGTTCACAAATCTCACTATTGGGTATGAATATTTGTTTTAATTGCGATATCGTAACGTGAGTATAGATAGAGTAGATACCATAAGATTTAGCTAGAGATAGCTTATTTCGACGGAAATAGCATAGTGTTAATTCCCCAACACTAGAGCTTCCCAACGGATTTCTCATGCATCAGCTAGTCATATATAAAGCCAACGAATTGAAAATATAAAACTAAAAACAATATTTACCTGAATCTTAAAATCTACTTAAATATTTTAATTGTAGTAGGTGTTCCGCAAGGTGGACCTGTAATCCACTCATCAATCCTGTAATCAAATCATTATATAAGATATCATAGATTTAATATAAAATAATAATATCTATGAATTACCGCTTAAGTTAATCTGAAATCTTAATAACCAACAGCAATGATGGCGTTGGAACTCGGGAGCGCTGGTCACCAGTAACTCCTGGTGAATGGACCGTGGGGGCTTTTGCTGTACACCCTACTTTAGGATTGGGTATAGCTGAACCCCGCAAAGTAGCCACCGCCCTCCCCATTTCTCTGACCGCGGAGATACCAGAAACTTTACAAAAGGGAGAAACTCTGGCCGTTATCGTTACCTTGAAAAGCACCCTCACAGTTGACACATCAGTCGAAGTAACTTTCCATAATTCCGAACAGTACTACGAATTCGAACCGCTCCAAAATAGCATCGACTCTGCTAAAAGTGAGTATGAAAACCGTAACCTTATTGTTCTCTTAAACATTCATATATCTACAGTTTAACCAAGGATAGTTCGGGGAAATTCGAAACCATCTGGAATATAGGAACACTTACTAAGGAACTATTAGATCTATTTATGTGTAAACTTTTATTGCAAAGTTGTCCACGCAATCTTTAACAATGCTTTTTCCAATATTCATAGTTTAAGGCGAATTATGAATAAGATGTAATTTCAAATTTCTGTTCAGAGATCGAACTATTTCGTCGACTGCGCGTAATTGTACCGGCTCGGGGCTCCAAAAGTACTGCATTTTTGGTGACTTCTGTACGCAGTGGTGAAGCACCTATTATCATCGAAGCCAACGGCAACGGTGTCTCTGCGTCACTATTCCGCACCATTGACGTTAAGGTATCTTATATACTTAAAAAATGCCAAAGCACTTTATGATAAACAATTGGTGATATCCTTCCGGCCTTCCTTTCGGAGTTACTAAGTTTACACCCAGGGTTAGTTAAAACACGCACCTATAATTTTTTGGAGTTTTGTGTACTTATAGAAACTATTAAAGAAAATATCATGAGGGTACTAGACGCCGCTATCAAAAATGTTCTCAATGGTAAATAAAGTCTACCAATCCCAACTAGGTTAGCGTTGTGAACTATGGGCTAAACCCTTCTCGAACTTAAAGGAGACACGTGTCCTGTATTGGTAATGGGTTGATAATAATGATTATGACGTTATAAAATATCTTACTGAAAGAAGTCCCTTCAAAGACCTCCAATTCGTTCATATAACTTATCTGCTGATATTTATAATTTTGGATTTACTATTAAATAAAATATTTAATATAAATGACTTATCGATTAGCTCTTAATTGCTATTCATATTAAATTTTCCGATGACAATTCATGTATCACCAATGACTCATTAATATATACAATAATCATTTCATGATTAAATATAAATTGAATTGGCTTTAATTAAGCAATTGAAATGCCTACAGCAACAAATGGTACTTCATGAATATTTTATATATTTTTAATGTTAATCATTTTTTTTTTATTTTTAAAATATTTTTTTAAAAATCCTAGAAATTCTATGGCTGTTGAGGTCTTAGCGCTTTATTAAGCAATGGCTCTTCTACCACGGATGCTGATAAAATTTTGCAAAATCTTAACTGCAAAAAACTGTAATACACAATTCACTGTAACTGTAATACATTTCAGAATTGGGACTGTAGCCATTGCTTAATTTAGAAACCAAACAGACCGCGAAAATCAGTGAAATGCCAGTTCAAATCCAAAATTTAAAGAAGTTTTACCCATAAAGGTTTCTCATAAAAAATTATTTGTCTCTCAATATTTCGCGAAACCAATA
This sequence comes from Lasiommata megera, assembly GCA_928268935.1. Taxonomy (NCBI): domain Eukaryota; kingdom Metazoa; phylum Arthropoda; class Insecta; order Lepidoptera; family Nymphalidae; genus Lasiommata; species Lasiommata megera. The sequence continues at coordinate 10,362,596 of OV743309.1, forward strand.
AGAACCATTAAGTAAATCCCTTAACTGATATGTCTATTGTCAATAGAATGGCTACGAAGAAAAAATTTGGTCATGGGCACTTCTGGATGGCCGTCGTGGTATAGCGCGTACCAACGTAACGTTGTCTCCAGCAGCTGGAACTAAAATTGGAGCCGTTTCACTGGAGGCCACTGGTGATTTATTGGCTAACGCGTTAAGGGCACTGAAATCACCGTCCACCGTTGCTGCAGATGCTTCGTATGCCCTGAGGCCACTAGCTCGTGCTTGCATCTTACTGGACTACCTCCAGGTAACTCTAATAGTGTCATAAAATGGTCAATGTTTCGCGTATACAGTTATCTCAATAGGTAAGATTTGAAAAAAGCACGTCTATCTCGATGTAATCTTTTATAGACTTTTATTCCATTTTCTTTACGTATTCAGATTTTAACAAATTATCTTATAGGATAATTCTTATTTCATTTCAAATATACAATTTATAGGCAACAGATCAAGACGACGAAGTAACGATAGTAAAGGATGCCCGTTTGCAAGCCTCCACAGGCTATCAGCGACTTATGGCTTTTCGTCGGCCGGATGGTTCTTTTGCTGCAGAAATCGGTGACGATGCTGTCTCTGATGTTTGGTTAGTTACTTATTTTGCCCACTTGTGAATGAATTTTATTACATTAATCTCTCTCTTTTTTGCTTTGACTATGCAAAAAAAAAAAAGAATTTAAACTAATGAACCCAAGAATATGTTTGTAACTGATTATTTACGTGCTCTCCCTTAAAATGTCATATAATAAACTAAGGTGAAATGTACCTATGAAGCATAGCACGATCATCTTCGAGTATCTCAAATAAATTTTCTTCCTACCAGGATGACGTCAATCGCAGCAAGATGGTTAAGCCGCTCATCTAGGTATGTAGAAGTGTCTCCCGAAGCCACTATGGCTGCTGCGAGATGGTTGATCAATGCACAAAAATCGGACGGCAGCTGGCAAACGCCGTCCCCAACAAAGAAAAATGACCCGCGAGCACAAACTGTTGTTCCGCTGACTGCCTACGCCTTACTGGCCTTGCAGGAGACTAAGGTAATAGATCAAAATTGTATGGTGTTAGTAGTTAATTCAGTGATACAATATTCAACCAACCGTAACCATGGGACTTACTGTACATGTAACTAAATAATAACCTTGACGACCTCCGTAGCGCAGTACGTGCACTATCGCATTATAAAGTTGGAGGTCCTGGGTTCGAATCCCGGCTCGAGTCTGGTCTGATGGAGGCTTCAGCCGTGGCTAGTTACCCTACCGACAAAAACATTTCGCAATGCGATTTAGCGTTCCGGCATGATGTCGCGTAGAAACCAATTAGGAGCGTGGGCTTACCATACTCCTAAGAGGTTAAACCCGCTATCATCTCTTATTACCAGGTGAGATAGCCGTCAAGGGCTAACTTGTAGTGTACTGTTCCATAGTCCAGGCCCCCAAAACAAAAACGATAACGGGAGGATACCTGTGGTGGGTTTTGTATTATATGTTTTTTGGTTCTTATTCAATGGACGAATGATAATGAAAATATTTCTTAATATTCAAGACTTATTTTATAAACAATTTGTGAATATTTCAGTCATTCCTATTCAGCCTTGAACCACTAAATATTGTGGGACACGTAAAATTTGTAAAAACATTCTTTCGTTAAAAATAACAAATGCCTGAAATAAACCGCTTTGATAGAAATATAGAATATCTTATATATGTCATAATACACCCCACAAAATGTCATATATGCAAAATCTAAAAATAATAATCGGATGAGAACGATAAAAATAGGTATAAAAATTTGAATATATGGCATTAAATATTGACAACCAAAGTTATTTTTACAGAGCAACGAAATCCTATACAAGAACGCAATGAACAAAGCTCTGGATTTCCTCGCAAAGAGCTTGTCTCCGGAACTAGATGCGTATTCGTTAGCACTGTTGAGTAGCGCACTTGCCGCGGCACGCCACCCGCAAGCCACGCAAGCGTTACAGATAATGGACAAATATGCTAACACTTCTGGTAAGAGACTGTTGTCCTTTATATCATTATACACGACGTCATCACCGTCATCATCGGCCTAACTCAGACCGGTCTCAGTTCTCACAGGAGAGGATGCTCCAATGTTGATTGGTTCTTATCTCATGTTAGTCACAACTGAGATCGACATGACATGACATGATCGACCTCATGCGAATTAACGCTAAATAACATGAGCTACTTAAAGTATTTATTAGTGTCAAATACTGTTCTCTCAAAATTAAAATATAACATCTTTACATCAATTCTAACATTGACTGAGTAAGACTATGAACAATACTCCTAACTCAGATGCAATTTCTGGAGAAAACTACTATTAAAAAGATAGGAAGCATATTTAAAATTATATGTTAATATTAAAACGAACTTAAAACGAACTAAATTTTTATTGTGTGAAGTAGAATCATCTCTATATTAAATTTATTTTATAATTATTTGTTTTTGGCAATTTTTTTAGATACTTCCACATTGTACTGGTCGCGTAAAATTCCCGCTGCGGAATGGAGAAATCCATGGTTAAAGGGAAATAGTCTAGAAGCTTCCACTACAGCTTGGGGTTTACGAGCAATGTTGGCATCCAACCTTTTGGAAGAAGCCGTCCCTGTCGCTCGTTATCTACTGCAAGCTCTAGGCCCTGTAGACCAAGACCCTGATGTGGTAAGAACTCAATTTTTTTGGGTATATAATTGAGACGTTTCTGTTGTTCTCAAATCTTTAAACGAGTCTAAATTAAACAGTCGAAAAATAGAAAAGTTGTCCTACCAAAAATCCTTTGAAAAAGAATCCCACAATTTTACGTCAATTTACTTCAGTTAAACGTACAACAGATTTGTATTGATATTCATCATCATGATCAAACTACTGCCAGCTCACTACAGAGCACGGGTCTCCTCTCAATATGAGAAGGGTTTGGCCATAGTCCACCAAGCTGGACATGTGCGGATTGGCAGACTTCCCACGCCTTTCAGAACATTACGGAGAACTCGCAGAAGCAGAATCTTTTAAAACGTCAATTTTGTTTCAGTTGGACGCGCTGGCACAATTTGCTCAAACGATAAAGACCACTAACAAGTTAAGAGTGGCGGTAACTGTTGCGAGCTTCGAAGAACCGCGCCAGTTTAATATTGATAACGACAACGCTCTAATTATACAAACTCAATTGGTAACAATCAAAAATAATAATCAACATTTTATAAGTCAAGACAAAACAAGACTTTTTTGCTTTGTTAAAAAACGTTTCTCCAAACAAGTTCTAACAGATTATCTTCTGTAGGTTCGCAACGCACTCAATGCAAGTGCAGTTACCGAGGGTCGGGGAGTCGCGATGATTGGGCTAGCAGCAAAGGGCAGTACCAATGTGACAGCCGCCTGGCCGCGGTACACTCTTGACCCGAGGGTTGACCAGGTGTCCACCAGGGAACGGCTTCAGCTGTCTATTTGCATTGGGTGAGTTTTCATCACAGGCTATTCCAGAAAATAGTTCTAAGTACATATTTCTCATTTCATTCTTTCAAACGACTGTCTTGTTATATGATAGTAAGTTTAATCGTGCTGGCCCTTTTTTATAAAGTAAAATATATATGTAAATATATTAAGTTTATTTTTGGTTGAGTGTTGTTCGCACATAAATCAAGCGCTAGTTTACGGAAATTGATGAATACATTGAAGATTGACTTTAACTTACCAAAATCCATTGATTTTGGTTTACATTGTAAAACCCATAATTGCATCAATCTTTACTGCACTCCTTAGATTTTCTATAATATTCTCAAAGCGCGTTTCTTTCCGACACAGCGTCCTCAGAAGGTGCTGACTTCACAACTTCTGCTTATAACGGACCATAGCTATATCATGATTTACTTCTACGTCAATTAAATATTTTTTGGGCTTTATTTATTTTTCTCTATTTTAGGTTTGTTCCCATTGCAAACGAAACGGAAAGTGGGTTAACCCTTCTCACTGTTCAGTTACCATCAGGCTATTTAGCAGATCTGAACACAATCACTGGGCTGACGGTAAGTGCTTCAAACTTTCGGAATGTCATGAAACCGTTTAAGTAACTATAATCTTGTCCAGTTTTTCGGACTAATCAGCCAATTGGTCGCTGTTGACATAAGGCGATTTACTGGTTATTTCAGCCGTACAACGCCGGGAAAAAGTAAAAGTTAAGAATAGCTAAAACAAATGTGTGTTGAAATAAGCAACGGTAACGGTATTTGTTGGCAAAGCACAAAGGCCACGATTGCTGGAGAGATGCGACATACAATCCGAAATGTTTATATGCATTTTAAATTTAAACATCTTGGACTAACTTGTTTAAAGTGCAGGGTTTCATTTTTTATTTCAAAGAGACAAATATTAAGAACTATGAAATTAATTATAATATAACAACTCCCCTTTAGCATTATTCAAGGTATTAAATATTGAAATGAGTCTCTAGAGTTATTGAGGTTCCACCTGGGCCCAAACCTGCTATTTCAGTTGTATCTCTAATAGTCGATCAATGAAATTCATGTAGGTAAGAGTACTTAGGAAAAAAGAAAAAAAAAATACATAGGCGCCCATAGGCAAGCTAGAAAATATATAATTAAAAATGTTAAAATAAAAACGTTTATTAATAAAACGTTTATTAATAAACGTTTTTATTTTAAGACATTTTCATTTATATTTTTTCAGTACTTTGATATCATTGGTCCACCACTAACGCTAGGAATTGTGTTAAAACGAGACAAATTTAAGCTGGATGCCTTTGTCTCGTTTAAACTGTTTCTTAAGTCAAAGGCTATGCGTCCTTTATAGTCTCTACCAGACGCAATTGTTATAACAGACTCGGCCTACTTCGGCAGGAGAACTCGTACGAATGTGGCTTGCTAAGTTTAATATCTGGTGTGGTTTTTCACTATCAGGCTGCGCGTCACGTGGTAGGTGCTAGGGTAATGGCGGGTGGAGCGCAGGTGGTGGCTTGGCTGCGTGCTAGTGTTGCCGAGCGATGCGCCACGCTCGCCGCTCCGCGCGCTTTACCCGTGGCCCGACAACGCCCCGCCTGGGTCACTCTCACTGACCTTTACGACTCAAGTGAGTACATCCTTACCCGTAGCCTTACCCGTAAAATTGTTTTGTTTGTTTCATTTATTGCTCTAAAGTAAGACCTTGTAAGCTCGCCTGGTGGTAAGTAGTACAGTCTAAAGACGACATCTATAAACCGAGCTTAGCCATACTGAATTAAGACATGCTAAGATTTGGGTACGGTAACAAGCTACGACCGAAGTACCCCACCAGTCCAGACTCGGGCCAGGAATTGAACCTAGGGTTGCCAACTTTATAATGTCGTCGAAAAACTTAAACTGAAATGCTTCATCAACGATCAAATGTATAGAATTTAACTAACTAACAATTTCCATGCATTTGATACTTAATTATATTATTGTAGCCATTGAACCTGTTATTGAATATGGATTGTTGAAAGTGAAGCCAAACTTCATAAATGAATCCTACCTACAAAGACGTGTTGCCGGGCGATTTAGCGTACAGGTAGCGCGTATACACCTATTAAGGTTAGGGGTCACCATACCGCTTACAGGTTACCTCGCTGCCATCTTAAAATCAAAGCAGTCAAAGGCTAACCAGTAGTGGATAAAAAAAACCATTATTTTCAGGCCACCGCGCCCGCGTGTTTTACCAAGTGTCGCAAAGCACGGCTTGCGATGTTTGTCGAGAGTGGGAATCCTGCGCAAGCGCATGTGGCTCCACGGAGAGGCAGGTGAATCCTACAACCACGGCATCGCCACCCAACGACGCGTCTGTCCACGGGTTGACGTTTGTGCTGATGTTTACTGGAGCCATCATACTGTTAATACGATAAATGCCTAAAACATATTGTAAATGATTGTCTTTAATTTAACTAATAATTTTCTTTAGAATCATCTGTACTTACTTATAACTCAATAAGACTGTTACTAGACTATTCCATGATATTGAATATACTTCGAAAATTTATTTCGATCAGGGATAACTATAATATATAGATATAGAACCCAAAAACAGATTTCTGTTTAATTTTTGTGGCGCAGTATATAAAATATACTAAAAATCATTAGTAATCTACCTAAATTGAATCATCTTATAGTTAATAGTTCAGAGACAGATTAAAAAATATAATTAATTAATTTCCTTATAAACTAAAAGCTCACCGATTTAAGTGCACGAAGGTTAGATAAGTAAGAAGGTATTGTTTAACTATAAATAAAACTGTATTAAGATCATATTTAATAAATAGTTTATACATATAGATACATGCGTAATATATTTGTCATCAGCCAAGTTGGGTTACTTTGATTTTCAACTATAAGGTATAACACTAAACATAAAGGATTTTATTTGTTTTATTTACGGAATTTTAATAAATATTTAAATTACCATTTCATAATGTATTCGTAATTCATTTCCGTTTGAGATCAAGATGAATAGAACATTACTTCGTCAATTTTTTTTGTAGTGCAAGTTCGATTCGATTGGCCAATATAACGATAGTACCTTGTACAACTGAAAATATGCCACTTTTGGAGTCAAAAGACAGAACGGTTTACTTACTATGAAAAGCAAAGTTTCCCAATATGAAGGTATCAAATTGTCCAAAGAAACACATCACAAACTCTGATATAAATAAGATTATGTTTCTTTAGTCAACATTACTGAAAATAAAATTAATACAATAATAAAAGGTACATACATAGAGAAATGTTTTTTATTTAAATTTCCATTTTACCAATCATCCATTGAAAGAATCCCAAGATAGAAAATGACATCGTAAGTGGTACGGCTGTAGCCCTTATCCAACCCCATAAACTGAAATAAACAAACAATAATGTTATTTTATGTAAATAACAAGTATTATATGTGTCAGAAGCGGAATACCAGAAAGCGGTGATAGCCTAGTGGTTAGGGCGTCAGCCTCCTAATCAGAGGTCGGCGCTTTGAAATCCGGGCACGCACATCTAACTTTTCGGAATTATGTGCGTTTTAAAAAAAATTAAATATCACTTGCTTCAAGCGTGAAGGAAAACATCGTGAGGAAACCTGCACGCCTGAGAGTTCTCCATAATGTTCTCAAAGTCGTGTGAAGTCTGCCAATCCGCACATGGCCAGTGGCCAGCAAGTGGTGGCCTATGGCCAAACCCTTCTCATATTGAGAGGAGACCCGTGCTCTGTAGTGAGCCGGAAATGGATTGATCATGATGATGATGATATGTACCTAGATACCTCAATTGTGAGCATAGAATTTCATTACAATAAAGTAAAACGTCATCATAGTTTCCTGCTAGTTTTTAAAAAAACAACGTACATCCTAGCAGCATTCAAGTTAAGTCCTGCAGTCAACCAATCACAAAACTCAATCAAACGGGTACGGCTAGTGATTTTGTACGCCTCAAAGGAGGCCAGTTGGACACGGCCGTCTACCGATGCTTACTTGAGCATTTTTTTAAGCAATCGCACCCCAAATAAGACCTCATCATAATTTTCCTTGCTTGGTGTTCAAGTCTAAGAAGCTATCTTTACTATCTTATACATATTATAATAGAAAATTTGAAGTGACAATGTCAAATTAGTGATAACATAAATCATTACTCACAGCATTAGTTCTAAGTTTACGAATGAACTTTATCAGCGTCAACTCACTAGATTGACACATCAAAAGTGCCTTTTAAATGATTATTTGGATATTTCCTTTACTAGTGATTGAAATGTATAATCAAGAAATTGTACTTACGTAGGTAGGTTATTATTTTAAAGTCAATATATAATTGGTGTGCAGAGCTTTTGTGTTATTTAATTAACTCTATTATTAACTTTTTTTTTTAACCACTACAAGTAAGCCCTTGACGGCAACCTCACCTGATGGTAAGTTATGATGCAGTCTAAGATGGTAGCGGGCTAACCTATTAGGGGTATGGTAAAGCCATACTCCTAATTGGTTTCTGCGCGACATCGTGCCGGAACACTAAATCGCTTTGCGACACGTCTTTGTCGGTAGGGTGGTAACTAGCCACGGTCGAAGCCTCCCACCAGTCCAGTCCACCACAGGAATCGAACCCAGGACCTCCAACTTTATGATGTGACAGCGCGCACTGCGCCACGGAGGTCGAGTCATCAATGGTAATTTTCAAACAGTTTTCACGTACACCAATAAAAGTTAATGAATTATAAGTAAGATTGACAATTACTCGTATGGATCGTCTGATATATAAAAGGGCTGAGTTGGAAGCAGGCCACTGTTGAAGATGTAAACATGATCCTTCGGTCTGTCGTCCTCATCGGTTGGTGTATGCTCCACCAAATGCACCACTTTTTGACCATCAACTACCTGTAATGCGAAAATATTATGCCTGTCATATTTGCTTAGAAATTTGTTTTTTTAATTATTGCTTAGAAACATATGTCACTTGACCGGTTTTAAAACGAGGCACTTATTGCCGCTATTACAAAAAAAAAACTAAAACGCTTCAATTCTTACGCTTACCTAAGTTTTATATAGTTTTTCACAACTACTGTTGAGACTTTTTCGCAAAATTTCGCTCATGATTATGAAATTAAATTACCTATTTTATATTGATCTAGCATGATATGACTCTAAATGTATTATTTTGGTGGTGTTTCGTGTAATCATTTATAATGTTATGGTGCCCTGGTAAAATTCTTTATAACAAACGCCACAGGTATGTACATCTTATTCCGAGAAGACAGTTATATTTATAACTCCTTTAAAGTTTAATCCACAGGTTACCTTGTTTATTTTCATAGACGGCTCTTGTACAGTGCCCGGTGATCCATTAAGTAGATTATAACGTCAAATAACGACCATGAAAAGTAAAAGCTAGAACCATCATACCTACCTTCCCTATAACTGTGTGTAAACCATCCATCCATGGAGTTCCCTTAGTTGTTATTATAAATTGACAACCGTTCGTATTTTTGCCTGAAATTATAGGACTGAAATAACTGGATAATGAACTATAGTTAATCATTAAACCTGAAGCTATATCTCGACAAGTATAACGGTATTCTATGTGTTTATTCAAGTCAAGTCAAGAAACTCAAGAAACTCAAGTCAAGAAACACATAGAATCCAAGGGAGCACGGGCTATTAAAGTTCAGTTACTACCTCAAAGGAAAGAATTAGATTTTAGGTCTTTCAAAATTATCGTAGCGAAACAGAATCTTATACTTTTTCGAGCACGGAGTTTTGGCCTGCAGACTTTTTATTCAGAAGGTTTAGGGGACGTTTTTCTTACGTAAACAAAACCAACTAATATGGATAGTACACCCAATAAGATAACAATTACAACGTTTAATTAAAATAAACGTTTAATTAAAATTTCTACACGGCATCGTGCCAGAACGCTAAATCGCTTGGCGACACGTCTTTGTCGGTAGAGTGGTAACCAGCCACGGCCGAAGCCTCCCACAAACGAAGGTTCGAGGTATATAATCCCCCAACGCCAAAGTAATTTTGCTGAATGCTCTGATTTTTCTGAGTAGGTATGTACATGGATATAGGGTAAATAACAAATAGATGGTTGTAGTCATGTAGGTACCTTTGTTGGCCATAGATACAAAACCAGCACCACTGTGATGAGTGTCTAAGTTTTCATCAGAGAAAGTTGGCCCATATATACTAATCGAGCCTGTACCGTCATCTGCGACGACGTCACCGCCTGTGAACACATTTAAATCTATGCAAGATACTATGTTTCTACCGGGCTAATTATCTTGACTATATAATCTACGAGTTTCATGCTTCTTGCTCTGTGATGTTTGTTAATCTGTCCCATTCTTTTGCGACCGCTTCGCGTATTATGATTTTGATTGATTATTCGTTGATTTTACGTTATTATGGAACAAATATGAATAAATGATTTGCACAATCTAACCTAGGTTATACGTACCTTGTATCATGAAGCGTTTGATGATTCGATTAAATCTTGTCCCCTTGTACGATTTTCCCTTCACTCCTTTCGTAGCTAAGATTTTGAAATTTTTTACAGCTTTCGGAGCTAAGTCTCCAAAAAGTCCAATAACGATGCGACCTATAGGCTTGTCTTTGCTATGAACATCAAAGAAAACTTGGTCAGTTACCCTAAACTGACGGGCCTGAAAGATATAAAATAGGAAATATTTTAAGTGCATTGAAAAAAAAATTATGTACTTAACACTGTTGCTCAACACTTCGTCACATGAATTAAAAACAAATTTGCCATCCAATTAAAATCACTTACGGAAATGTCCAAAACAAACTGAGAGAAAATTAATAAAAACAAAAGGAAATTCATTTTTGTTATTTAAAGGATATAATATACAATAGATTAGAAAACTCTGCGCAGACTAACCGCTTAGAAAGGTATGCTTACAACTTCAAAGGCAATAGTGAATGTTAATTGGATAAAAGATTGTGGCAATGGAAAACATATAAGTGCGTTACACTTTACAAAGTCAAGGATGGTTTAATTTGTGTCGCTTACTTTTTTTAGAAGAGAACATCTAAGTCACGAAGTGGAAGTGCTCGCATTGGATTCAAAACGTTATGTATCAAGTTGGGAATATGTAATTTCACAACGGTTCAGGTCAGGCGAGAAAGAATTTAATGACTACCTTACCCTAAAGAAAATCTGTCATAGAAGGATTTTTTTCCGTAATCATGATATATAAGTATGCAAATATGCGTTTTACCTACGGTGAATACCGTTGCAATGCCTCTGCCACAACTCTAGTTATAGCAGAGGAGTATCGCGATGTACCTGAACGTGGAGCGTCACCCAGTTCATCGCTTTAAAAACTCATTAAAACTTTATTCATTTTACTAAACTATTTATTATTTATTTTTTAAGATTTTTAGTTTTAGGTTAATCTAAGTTTTATTTTAAGTTTTATTGTTAAAATAAATTGGTTCATAAGCATGTAATTTATTATGTAATTTTAATAAATTAACAATGTTTATTTCTTCAACTTGTGATTGCAATTTATTGATAGCACCGTTATATTGACGTGACGTGATTTAAAAAAATCACTGCAAAGTTGTGAAATTTGTGATCACTGATCACAGTATCAAAAATGCGACCACGGGTGCCGAATACAAACTTTTGAATAAACGTCTATTATCGCTTAAATACAAGTAGGCATGGATATTTCATTATTTTTAACACGCTTTTATTAGCTTCACCTGTATGTATGTATGTTTGTTTGTTTGTTTGTTTGTTTGTTTGTAACCGACTCCTTTGAGCTCGATTTTGCCCTACTTTGAACGATCAGATTTGATTCAAACTTTGCACACCTGTCAAAGGTCGATGACAATGCAATAATCCGATCAAAATATCCGATTATCCTAATTAGATTCGCCAGGATTAATTAATTTCTTTCCGCATCCTTTGCATGCGAGTAAGAGAGACAGAGCTAGTGCGCGAACTACGCATGCGTGCAGTAGCGTGTTTTTTTAGTTTTTTAAACTATTATATTATTTTAGAACAGAACTGGTACTGGTATAATTTGTCCTCTCGCCCGGTACCGGGTTATCTTTTCCTAGCCAAGGAATGAATAAGCATTGAAAGATGAGGTGGAAATATGGTAAAAAAAATCTCAAATTTGCCTTATCATAGAGTATTAGTTTGTTAATAGGTAAGTAACTTTCTTTTGAACTTTAAAGATTTTCCAGTAAAAATTCTTTTGTCTGTATTATAATGGAATCATGTGATCTTATCTCATCAATTATTTTATCTGCAGTTTTAAAATTTTAAGCGGTTGTTTATATTATCTTTGGTCGGAACGTGCGATACTTTTTTAAGGCCCTAGGTTACTGTGATATTGTAGTGTACAAAAATAAGTTTGCAAATATAGAACTAATGTGCCTAAGGGGTTGAATGATACAATTTAGTGAAATCTATAATGATTTAGCGTACCTCATTCTAAGACTTGTCCCAAGAAAGATAATTTTAAAGATTTTTACATTCGGGATCATTCCATATGGATAACTACACGGCAAGTTCGTAATAGTGGTGCCTCTATTTAGCCAGGCTATCTTATATTAACTAAACTATCTGTTGAACTGCGGTAATGCCAGAAATAATAAATTATGTTCATATCGATTCGTTTTTGCAACCCTACCGGCAGTTCACTTCGCAGTTGTCAGTGTCACTACTCACTGTCAATGCAAAATACCTAAGGACTTGACAAATTGATTTTTGTTTTATTTTTGTTTCCAAAACAAAAAGATTTTATCAAATTAAATATTAGGTGATAAAAATAAAACAGTAACTAAATTCAGTAATCATGACTGTAAATAATACTATTGCTCATCAACGTTTGATACTTAGTGGGGATCGTGAAAGGTATCTGCTTATAACATTTTTTCACTGTTTTAGCTTCTTTTTAGGCAAGGGCTAAATAGTAATAAATCACTTGCAAAAATTGTTATATATTTCATTGCCGACTCCTTAATTAACATTTAAAATCTTAGGTGAACTTTCACCAACTGTCTGCACCCCACTACCATGGCCTCCTGACACCTTTTCAATTGTTGCAATCATTTTCATGTTCTTAAACATATTTTAAACAAAATGAACACAGATGGTCACAAAGGGATTAACAGTGAATGGGTTGAAATATCAACTATTATATATGCTACTGTAGATCCTTATAGTTTTATTTTTCTTACTACAACTCTAGGTCATAAAATAAAGTAATGTATGAAATGATTGACGACCTCCGTGGCGCAGTGCGTGCGCTGTTGCTTTATAAGTTTGGAGGTCCTGGGTTCGATTCCCAGCTCGAGTTTGGTCTAAGGGAGGCTTCGCCGTGGCTAGTTACCACCGTACCGATAAAAATGTGTCGCCAAGTGATTTAGCGTCCCGGCACGATGTCGCGTAGAAACCATTTAGGTGTGGGCTTACCATACCCCTAACAGGTTGCCTGCTACCATTCTAGACTGCATCATCACTTACCATCAGGTGAGATTGCCATCAACGGCCAACTTGTAGCAAATAAAAAAAAATGTGTTTTATACCCCTCTATTAACATAGCATTAATGGTTGCAAACAGATAATTATAAAATTCAGAGCTATATTTTAAATCCAAAATATATGAACTCAACTACTATAATGTCTATTAATGGAATGGAAACCAAACCCATATGGTTTGGTCAGCTAGAGGTCAGAATTCAAACAGTATGTTATGTGACAATATTTACCTTTCCGCACTCTATCCAGAGATTTCCATGTGAACAAATTCTTACATTGCTTTTTTCCTGCACTAGGGCTTAAAGGCCCAAAGAAGTCTTGACAAAATATAATTAACACCTCCCAATAACTTATACAAAAATAAGTTACTTTATAGTTTCTAGGATTATAACTTTATACTGCAGAAGTTTCTTTATTTTGAACATTTCCATTAATTATAATTTCTAATAAATTTAAAGCATTTTATTATAAGCAATTTATATTAATTGAATTTGCTGTTGATTTAAATATTTTTTTTATAAGAAATGTAATTTTTTTTTGCATTAGCTTTTATTTTTATTCATACATTTGTAAACATTTATAAGAGGACAATGAAAAGAAATGTATCCTTATAATAACATATTAAACTACCACTGGACATTTCCTGTACATCAAATATTGTAAGATTTTTATTAATAATTTAATTATTTAAATTAGGGAAAGCTATAACATTGATAGGGAACGTAAACTAATTTGTATTTAATTTTTGTCCATCAGTCAAAATTGAACAGATTTAATACAATTTTGTACACTAATTGCTGATACTCTGGCTTAGGCTTTAGGCTATTTTTTATTCTGAAATAGTTTTTAGAATACCCTATTATTAAAGTGTTTCTCTGGGTTAGGAAAAAAATATTTTTGTTCACTTTATAAACATTGAATGATTTTTAAAATAGAAAGGTTGTTTCGATAGTTTACTTTCATTCTAATTTTTCAAAGACTTTAGAATATTATTGGAGTTATGACTTATTGTAAACATCTGTGCATATTCTTCATGAGTGAAGGGTTATTTATTTTTAAAGGGTAGGAAGTATCTCTGCTACCATTCAGTTAGAAATGCTATTTCGACCTGGAAAATTTAGGGTGTAATGATTGTTACTAAGTTGTTAATGACAGGATCTGTGATTGATGGTTACCCAATTCACATTCAAACCTCCATAGTTGGTCAACTATCTCTATTACTACCTGAGTGTCTGTATGATCTGGTGTCGTTTTCTTTCTGTATGCCTGTGTTTAACTAATTCATAAATTAATATTGCTTTATAGGTTCAAAGAACTCTTAAGGCGAAGGCTAATCGAATGTGGATGGAGGGACCAAATAAGAATGGTGTGTCGAGAAATTGTAAAGGAGCAAGATTCCAACTCCATTACTCTTGATATGCTTGTGGCAAGAGTGACTCCCAGAGCCAGGGCTTTAGTCCCAGATCCAGTTAAAAAGGAATTGCTCCAGAAGATTAAAACTCACCTTTTAACCCAAAAAAACCTGTAAATTGTAAGCATAGATTTTATTAATGTCTAAACAATGATATTTCGCTTTTTCGGTTAGATATTTATTTAATCCTAAAAAGATGGCAATTGATTTGAATAACTATAATTGCATTTTTATTAGTTTTTTTAAGATTAAAATAAAATAATTTCTTTTAAACCAACAGTATATTTTATTTATAAACATTTACACTAACCAAAAATACATATATTGCTTACATACACATAATACTGCCTTTAGATCCTATTTCCGTGAATGTCATGTCATAAATGCTCTATTTTTACCTTTAGAGACTCAATAATGAACCAACAACATCAGAATTATTCCGAGTATTGAACATATAGAAACAACACATCTAAGTTAAACAAAAAGTTAAGGTATTTGTTTATTACACTGTGAGAACAAGGAATGAATAAGCATTGAAAGATGAGGTGGAAATATGGTAAAAAAAATCTCAAATTTGCCTTATCATAGAGTATTAGTTTGTTAATAGGTAAGTAACTTTCTTTTGAACTTTAAAGATTTTCCAGTAAAAATTCTTTTGTCTGTATTATAATGGAATCATGTGATCTTATCTCATCAATTATTTTATCTGCAGTTTTAAAATTTTAAGCGGTTGTTTATATTATCTTTGGTCGGAACGTGCGATACTTTTTTAAGGCCCTAGGTTACTGTGATATTGTAGTGTACAAAAATAAGTTTGCAAATATAGAACTAATGTGCCTAAGGGGTTGAATGATACAATTTAGTGAAATCTATAATGATTTAGCGTACCTCATTCTAAGACTTGTCCCAAGAAAGATAATTTTAAAGATTTTTACATTCGGGATCATTCCATATGGATAACTACACGGCAAGTTCGTAATAGTGGTGCCTCTATTTAGCCAGGCTATCTTATATTAACTAAACTATCTGTTGAACTGCGGTAATGCCAGAAATAATAAATTATGTTCATATCGATTCGTTTTTGCAACCCTACCGGCAGTTCACTTCGCAGTTGTCAGTGTCACTACTCACTGTCAATGCAAAATACCTAAGGACTTGACAAATTGATTTTTGTTTTATTTTTGTTTCCAAAACAAAAAGATTTTATCAAATTAAATATTAGGTGATAAAAATAAAACAGTAACTAAATTCAGTAATCATGACTGTAAATAATACTATTGCTCATCAACGTTTGATACTTAGTGGGGATCGTGAAAGGTATCTGCTTATAACATTTTTTCACTGTTTTAGCTTCTTTTTAGGCAAGGGCTAAATAGTAATAAATCACTTGCAAAAATTGTTATATATTTCATTGCCGACTCCTTAATTAACATTTAAAATCTTAGGTGAACTTTCACCAACTGTCTGCACCCCACTACCATGGCCTCCTGACACCTTTTCAATTGTTGCAATCATTTTCATGTTCTTAAACATATTTTAAACAAAATGAACACAGATGGTCACAAAGGGATTAACAGTGAATGGGTTGAAATATCAACTATTATATATGCTACTGTAGATCCTTATAGTTTTATTTTTCTTACTACAACTCTAGGTCATAAAATAAAGTAATGTATGAAATGATTGACGACCTCCGTGGCGCAGTGCGTGCGCTGTTGCTTTATAAGTTTGGAGGTCCTGGGTTCGATTCCCAGCTCGAGTTTGGTCTAAGGGAGGCTTCGCCGTGGCTAGTTACCACCGTACCGATAAAAATGTGTCGCCAAGTGATTTAGCGTCCCGGCACGATGTCGCGTAGAAACCATTTAGGTGTGGGCTTACCATACCCCTAACAGGTTGCCTGCTACCATTCTAGACTGCATCATCACTTACCATCAGGTGAGATTGCCATCAACGGCCAACTTGTAGCAAATAAAAAAAAATGTGTTTTATACCCCTCTATTAACATAGCATTAATGGTTGCAAACAGATAATTATAAAATTCAGAGCTATATTTTAAATCCAAAATATATGAACTCAACTACTATAATGTCTATTAATGGAATGGAAACCAAACCCATATGGTTTGGTCAGCTAGAGGTCAGAATTCAAACAGTATGTTATGTGACAATATTTACCTTTCCGCACTCTATCCAGAGATTTCCATGTGAACAAATTCTTACATTGCTTTTTTCCTGCACTAGGGCTTAAAGGCCCAAAGAAGTCTTGACAAAATATAATTAACACCTCCCAATAACTTATACAAAAATAAGTTACTTTATAGTTTCTAGGATTATAACTTTATACTGCAGAAGTTTCTTTATTTTGAACATTTCCATTAATTATAATTTCTAATAAATTTAAAGCATTTTATTATAAGCAATTTATATTAATTGAATTTGCTGTTGATTTAAATATTTTTTTTATAAGAAATGTAATTTTTTTTTGCATTAGCTTTTATTTTTATTCATACATTTGTAAACATTTATAAGAGGACAATGAAAAGAAATGTATCCTTATAATAACATATTAAACTACCACTGGACATTTCCTGTACATCAAATATTGTAAGATTTTTATTAATAATTTAATTATTTAAATTAGGGAAAGCTATAACATTGATAGGGAACGTAAACTAATTTGTATTTAATTTTTGTCCATCAGTCAAAATTGAACAGATTTAATACAATTTTGTACACTAATTGCTGATACTCTGGCTTAGGCTTTAGGCTATTTTTTATTCTGAAATAGTTTTTAGAATACCCTATTATTAAAGTGTTTCTCTGGGTTAGGAAAAAAATATTTTTGTTCACTTTATAAACATTGAATGATTTTTAAAATAGAAAGGTTGTTTCGATAGTTTACTTTCATTCTAATTTTTCAAAGACTTTAGAATATTATTGGAGTTATGACTTATTGTAAACATCTGTGCATATTCTTCATGAGTGAAGGGTTATTTATTTTTAAAGGGTAGGAAGTATCTCTGCTACCATTCAGTTAGAAATGCTATTTCGACCTGGAAAATTTAGGGTGTAATGATTGTTACTAAGTTGTTAATGACAGGATCTGTGATTGATGGTTACCCAATTCACATTCAAACCTCCATAGTTGGTCAACTATCTCTATTACTACCTGAGTGTCTGTATGATCTGGTGTCGTTTTCTTTCTGTATGCCTGTGTTTAACTAATTCATAAATTAATATTGCTTTATAGGTTCAAAGAACTCTTAAGGCGAAGGCTAATCGAATGTGGATGGAGGGACCAAATAAGAATGGTGTGTCGAGAAATTGTAAAGGAGCAAGATTCCAACTCCATTACTCTTGATATGCTTGTGGCAAGAGTGACTCCCAGAGCCAGGGCTTTAGTCCCAGATCCAGTTAAAAAGGAATTGCTCCAGAAGATTAAAACTCACCTTTTAACCCAAAAAAACCTGTAAATTGTAAGCATAGATTTTATTAATGTCTAAACAATGATATTTCGCTTTTTCGGTTAGATATTTATTTAATCCTAAAAAGATGGCAATTGATTTGAATAACTATAATTGCATTTTTATTAGTTTTTTTAAGATTAAAATAAAATAATTTCTTTTAAACCAACAGTATATTTTATTTATAAACATTTACACTAACCAAAAATACATATATTGCTTACATACACATAATACTGCCTTTAGATCCTATTTCCGTGAATGTCATGTCATAAATGCTCTATTTTTACCTTTAGAGACTCAATAATGAACCAACAACATCAGAATTATTCCGAGTATTGAACATATAGAAACAACACATCTAAGTTAAACAAAAAGTTAAGGTATTTGTTTATTACACTGTGAGAACAACGCAAATATACTTACACATGGTGACTTTTGACATCTTACATTGGCTTAAACCTAAATTTTCAAAATGTGATTAGTCAGTACAGACATTACAATATTAATAAACAATGTACTTATTTGTACAATTTACTACAGTAGTATTTTCTTTTTATAAAGTGAGTTTTTGGAATTTGTGGTATTAATAGATTGATTCAATTTATTCGCCAGTTCATATTGTTTAACACCAGAGTTGACTGGAACAGTGTTTTTCACCAAATCAATCAATGTTATTTCCTTAATAAGGAAAAGTTCTTATTATATTATATATAAGATATAAAATATTTATTAGGCATTGAACACATTCATTACCATTGTAAGCCAAAAGAAAAGACACCATGTACCTATTGAGACATAAGGGTCTAAACTATTATTTTAAAGGCAATGTGACACCTTTCAGGATCCTTTAGTTTACATTTTTACATAAATTTTCTACAAGGTATATTTTTTCTAAAAGCTTTTATAAATTTGAGCAAGACATGCAATGTACACATTAATGCTTAACCGAACATAGTCTCTAAAATCATTCATTCAAAATAAATATTGCTGCACCCAAGTAAATATAAAAAAAACAATAAAAGATATATATAAACTAAAGAAAATATTTAAGTGCATCTTTTTCAAGGTAATACATAAAATAGGAAATCATTATGAAAATGCATCATGTGACATCAGCAAACAGAGACCATGCAGTATTACAAATTATTATGTTATATACATGCTATCTCCAGTTTTAGATCTGAGGAGAGAACTGCTAACCAATTAATTATCTAAATGTAAAAATTTAACACCAATTATTGTAATATGAGAATAAATAAATGCATTTTGAAAGAAATTTTATAGGTATCTATTTGAAATAATGAGCAATCAGTTTTCCTAGAATAACATCCTTAAAGCTCTTAGATGCTCGACTTATACTTGATACATAGTTTATATGCTTAATCCAAATTGGTATGTACAACATAATATACAAATGGAATGTTTCATGGACTTGTTTATTTATACCATTCATGGGTAGGTATGGTATATATTTTGATCACAATAATATATCCTCTTATATAAAGTATTTATAACAATATCAGTACTCTCTTACATAATTAATTAATTAATTACATTTAATAGTTATATTTTTTTCCTTACAACTAAAACCATAACATGATTCTACTTATACATCGACTAATTGATTATTAATTTACACAATACTGCTGATTACCAATGAGCAATTATTAGTTTTGAGAATAATAGGCATGGGTTTAGGCTTTAGCTCGTCATACACTCATACCGACTCGACTCAAATTAAAACAATGAAATATTAGATTTATATCAAATGACGTAGGTAATAAGAAATTGAGCCAAGCGTTGCCAACGACTAATGCACTTCAAAAATCACTTAAAGAATAGTATATATTGACGAAAAACACTGAATTTACAACAAGTATACTTTGTTTGTAACTGTCTTATTTGTATTATCTGTAAACAATAATTCATATTTTGTGATGTTAATGTAAGATAAAACAAATCATAATCAATTCTCCATTGGTCCTGATGCTTCGTAATTTTTTAACTACCAATAAAAAAAAGTTTATTTAAGTTCACTATAAATTTTGGCAACAATTTTTTTTAGTATACCTTATCCTGTTATTATATATATATATGCATGTAACCAGCATAATCACTTTTGAGCATTTCATAATAATCAACAAATCGTTCATAAGTGCACGGAAGGTTAAAGTTTACGATAATCTAAAAAGTTAGTAAAACCCATAATACCACGTAATACCATTTAGGACCATTTTATGTACAAAAAGCTGATACGGTGAATATAAAACATAACTTTATATTTTTGTATCAGATTTAAATATACAATAAGACAATTTATAAAAGACATCTTAGATGAGGCGTTACAGAGATTGCAAAGACTTTGGCACATCCACAAACATCTCATCACTGTACATAATAATATAAACATTCTATTGTCCTAGTAAAAAAGGCGTGGCATTAACTTTGGTCGAGGTGGAATAGGTGGGCATATTATTAATGCCGAATGTATGGTACCCCATTAGAACCAAAAATGATATTTTATAAATTATCCTCAGCTTATTAATCTTGGGAACAAGCTCTTATGAGCGATATTAAAAGTTTAAAAATTAGCACTGTTCCAATACATGTTGGCGGGCTTTTTTAATTAGTATATGTCAGTCACAAACTCAGTGGCAAGGCTAATGCAGGGAGATGAAACAATATAAAAAAAGTGTTTTCTAATCTTTCGGGGAGGGAAATGGAAAACACAACGGACAAAGATTTCTCACGAAATGTTTCCATTTCTCTGGGAGATTTTGGGGTAGTCACTTTGCTTTTATTAACACGCTTTTATTAGCTTCACCTGTATGTATGTATGTTTGTTTGTAACCGACTCCTTTGAGCTCGATTTTGCCCTACTTTGAACGATCAGATTTGATTCAAACTTTGCACACCTGTCAAAGGTCGATGACAATGCAATAATCCGATCAAAATATCCGATTATCCTAATTAGATTCGCCAGGATTAATTAATTTCTTTCCGCATCCTTTGCATGCGAGTAAGAGAGACAGAGCTAGTGCGCGAACTACGCATGCGTGCAGTAGCGTGTTTTTTTAGTTTTTTAAACTATTATACTGGTCATAATGGCTGGCAAGCTGATTACGTACACATGGGAGGCGTAAATATCGCTATATTTGCTGCCAAACTAAATTCGTCTAATACATATCAGCGGCTACAGATCATACAGCAATCAAGCTCTAGTTCACCCTCTATCGGACCACCTTTGAGCTAAGCGCATTCGTGGTCCAGTAATTGGTATTATTAATATTATAAGACATATTTAAGATTCGTATTCGTATTCGTTAGAGCAGTAACAATAAGATTTGTAGTGACGGTGCGTTCGATCGAGCAGTAATTTCCTTCGCTTTGCTATTGATTTCGCAACTAGAAAGTTTTACGTAATAACCGTTCCAGACCGACGTAAGAACTTGCTCGCCCAGGACTAGGGGGTGGACACCGCCAAATTCATAACTCTGCGTTGTTTCTGAGAAATACCTAAAAATTTTAGACCATTCCAACATGATACTGTTTACCAGACCAATATAGCAGCTAGTTATTAACTACAAGTTATATTTCACTGGTAGATTTTATTGTGCCACCTATTTCAAGTATAAATATGTGGTATATTATATTATAATGTTACAAAAAAAAACAGGTAAAAGCGGACTAGAAAACGTTAAACGATTGATATTTGTACTGTGTGAAATGGTCCTTAATGGTTAACATACTTAAATATAAAAAAAATAAAATCCTAAATGAAATAAAAAATATAAACGAATACAGTAAATTGAAAATAAATCTTCATAAAAGTACCACTCGAAATATAGCAGCACAAATAGCAGCTTCCAAATAACTCCTTGTTTAAAATAATCATAATAAATAAACCTTTGAAGAGATTCAGTTATAAGCGTTTAGAGCAACCGTGCAATTCCCGTTGCAATCATTACTATCCTAAAGACAGCTTTAAATTACCCAAAACGTGTTTTACAATAGGTATTATAATCTTTAACTAATCATGTGGTGTAGTTTTGGAATAATAACGACTCATAGTAGACGTACGTAACTCACGTCTCGTGGCACTGTACCCTTTAACTCTTGCCACTACTACTCTCCTGGACTTCGTCAATCGGCCAGTTGAGATATGTTAGCAATAAAAACGGTTCAACGAATCAGTGTAGTATCTAGTTATATAAGACAACGATTGCTCCGCGAATTGCGTGTTTTGTGAGATTATGATTTAGTATTCGCATAAAATACTATCACGGTAGCTTTTAATGATAAAATATTATATTATCTATCTAAATAAAATATCCGTACAAACAATTAATTATTAGCTAAACTTATATAGAAATAACAAGCCATAACATAACTCTGTTTTTCAACATCACATAATAAAATTTGGAAATAAATAACACAACAGCTTCAGCGACTATTGGCTATTCACAACCGGCGCTCAATTCACGCTAATTTTGATTCCTTTGGCTCTCTTCGAATCGATATGGCATAGTTACGAATAGGATAAGACTATTTTAAATAGTATCTATATGGTTTCAAAAGCCACTGCCATAAGCATGTATACGAAACTATACATAAGATCCAATTAGTTTAGTTTTCTAATTAATATCGAAAGACAAAATTCCATTCAGATTTGGAGCCTTAAAAATTTCAATATAAGCGAATCCATAAAATGACCATACGCTGTCTAACTAAAAATATTTTATAAATTTTCTCTTTATAAATCATAATGGTTTGTGCTTTATACCTTACTAAACCAAACTACCTTTTTATTTAACTTAAAACTAAACAAAACTTACTACTTACTGTGCATAATTATACAAATCCACTGCTTTTAACCAAATATACAATATATAATTTTGATACCTAATATATTCTTTATTAAATAATATACATCTTTTACAACATAACCATCAACTTTACACAATAAGTGTTATACAAAACCCATACATCAGATCTTGGTACATTAATAATATTATGGAGGGTTACGTTCATGACAAAAATATGACAAGATACTTTATAATATACTGCCCTTCTATAAGACTGCCATCTTTAAAATATTGCAAATACAGTTATTGTTCAACGAAAATATGTTGTGAACTAGCGTGTTTCTTCAGAGGTTCCGCCATCAATACCGAATGTGTCGAAAATCAGAAAATTCAAGTCCTATTTAAAAACAGTAACCTCAACAAATGTTAGAAAGTATGAGATTTAAATAGATTCAGATGTTTATATATAACTCTGGAACTGTATTTATAATAAGCGTAATAACGATTTATAGCTGCGTTTGCATGTTTTCCTGGTACTTCATGGTAGCGTAACGTAGTTGAGGTTCAACTACCTATGTATCTATGTATTTAATAAATTCAATAACAACACATCTATTTAAACTTATTTTGCTATGAACATTGCTAGAGCTGCCTACGTATACTTTATAATAAAATTGTGCTTTCGACGTTTGTCGTGATATTGCAATCCGCGCGCATCTAAAAAAGCAAATGCACGTCTTTTCTCTTGTATGATATTACACACTTTTTGTAGATAGCAGAAATTACTTCGCACCATACTCACTGGAATTGCCTGAAGTTTGGTTTATATTAGATTCCTAACCCCATATACTAGGCATATTAGTTTATATCTACATGTATAAGCCGGATGAGCGGACATGTACACGTCCGTGTTCCTGCTAGGACACGACGCGGCGTGCGCGCGGGCGTGAGGGCTGGCCGCGTGTCACCAGCACGAGTGCGGAAGCAAGCGCCATGCGCACGGGAGCACGGGAACCACCTGGTAACCTGTAATTCACTTGCATTTTAGTACAGTCCACGGTAGAATATCAGCTTTATCAAAAACCGCGGTTAATAAAATATGAAGCAATCGCCCCCACTTTTATACCTCACCAAAAAGAATTATGTTGTCCACCTTCCAAACCGATGGTAGAGATAGATCTAACATACTAAATTGCTTATAAACTACCTTTTTTTGGTACTTTTAATAGCGCTGACAAATGTTTATCGACGACCTCCGTGGCGGAGCGCTCGCTGTCGCTTTATAAAGTTGGAGGTCCTGAGTTCTATTCTGGTCTGGTAGGAGGCTTCGGCAGTGGCTAGTTACCACCCTACCGAAAAGGACGTGTCGCTAAGGCATTTAGCGTTCCGGCACGATGTCGTGTGGAAACCAATTAGGAGTGTGGGTTTACCATACCTCTAACAGGTTAGCCCGCTACCATCCTAGATGACATCATCACTTGAGCCATCCACCAGGTGAGATGCCGTGAAGGGCTAACTTATGGTGTATAAAAAAAATGTTAACAAAATGGACCTGCGACTGCCTGTACGTATTTCTGGGGAGGCGTTTAAAACCATTTACGATAGTTTTCGACAATCTGGCAGTCATATAGCACTGACAGATAGTGTGTAGATAAAGCTGGGCCTGACTCATCTGGACAGGACATTAAGGGGAGTAGTAATAAAATATATATTATAATGTTCTCAAAGGCGTGTGAAATCTGCCAATTCGCATATGGTCAGCGTGGTGGACTATGGCCAAACCCTTCTCAAATTGAGAGGAGATCCGTGCTCTGTAGTGAGCCGGTAATGAGTTGTGGTCATGATGATGATGAGGCTGGTTTTTCAGAAGGCAACTGCCTGCCTCATACATGAGTACCAGAGACGTCAACGTCTGAATTGAAATGAATAGTAACTTCATTAATAAAGCCTGGGCTCACAGATAAATAAAGCCTGGATACATATAACACTTTCTATCAGGGGAAATCATATAAGTAAATGGTAAACGTTCACAAGGATAAACTTGCGAACGCAAACCACCCAATCCGAAATGGAACAAGTATAGACCAGATATGTGGTACCTGACGAGAAGTGTAGTGACAGCTGCGCGGGTGTCGAACGTCGGCTCTATAGCAACGGGCCGCAATTCCGCTCGCCGGCGTCGTACCCAAGCGCCCGGGTTAAGCACCACACGCACTGCGGCGAAAGGACGTTTCGCCATATGCAGCATCTGGTTATACAAAAAAAAAAGCATGTCTACAGTTTGCACAAATACCTCTGTTATAATTAAAACTTCAAAAATTGACTATTTTGATTATCTTGCAGGCAAAATACTGTACTTAGATGTATCTATTTTATTTTATCACAACAGTACTACAGAAGTTTTTGGTACAAAATTAACACGATAACATTTTAGCTGATAGGTTTTAATATTTTAATATAATATATTGTTTGATTTTTTAGTAATGACCGACGTCATTATTAGCAGAATGCTTTAGCAGAAATCTCGTGACTAAATACGGTTAAAAACTCTGTCACACTATTTAGTAAACACCCGCAAAGATATCTTACCTCCACAACATGTCTTCTTCTAGCTCTTCGAACATCCGCCGCTTGTTTGGCCTTCCACGCAACCACGCACGCCGCCAAAAACAGGAAAAAGCACGAAAAGAACACCGAGAAAAACACGAAGAGATCAATGTGCAACTGATCCTGTCTAAAGAAAGTGATGCCAAAACTAGCAGAACCGTCTTCTGTGTGTCTCGCTCTAATAATGATATAGAATTTAGTGTGAGTGAGATCATGGATATTTTGCGGTAATGTTAGAACCAGACGGTTGCGAAGATTTTTCACTCTGAGCAGAACATTCCTCTTATCAACCGTCACGAACGTCGACAGGTCTTTGGCCGTATAATCCGCAAGAGCGTATTCCGTTTTATCATAATACCATGTTATTTTTCCTGGCTTTTCTAATATATGATCTTCGAATGTGGGCATTTTCCGGAACGGCTCGTGTTTATAATAAGTTGGATCCAGCTCCACAGCGTGAGACCCCGTACTAGAATTTACGGAGACCACATAGGAGCTGTCGTTTGGACTCATATACAAATCTACCGCGCCTTGCGTTACGTCCACGATTACTCTTATATCGACATTCATGTATCTCGGGTTGACGGCCACGAATACTGTCTGACCCGGGTATAGAGGACGTGGTTTAATTTTGCACTCATCTGAAATAAAAACAGCCGTATTAGTATTTTCAAAGATAAAAAAAAAACACCTAACGTACGTATAAAAAAGCAACATTGGGAAATACATCAAACATTTCGAACTGTGGTCCTGGATTGCAACACTGGTACTAAGTTTTTGACGCCCATAGACTACAGTCGGAGTTTTAATTAGAACAGCATAAACTGACGTAAACTGTTTTACGTCATGTTAATTAAATCGAAAATAGTGAGTCATTTTAAATAAATTAATCTGGCTCAAGGTCTTTTTTTTCATGTTTAATAAATGTAGGATGTCTAGCTCCTATACATAGCTATAAATATTAAGCTGATGAAATGATTTCAATTTGTTTAAGAGGCTGCATGTCGTAGGTAGAAAATACAATCATAATGTTAATTTGAAGTAGTTACTATTGTCGGGACTTGATTAGAATTGATAGATCTTTGTCTATAGAGATTATGTGTGCCATATTATTTACGGTATGTAAGTTTTTGTTTGCTGCATCTATAAAAAGTCCGGCTATAGTCACATAGGTACCTATTGATTTGCCATCGAAGCACAATTTGTTCTCGATGTTTATGATCTTGTAGCACTGGTGTCCGTTGCGCGGGTCGCCCATGTAAGGGTCGCGGCACTTAACGCATTGGTGTCGCCAGCACTCCTGCGCGGAGTTCTTGCTAGAGGACGCGGTCTGGCAAGACGCGTCGCTCTCCGTGTTATTACCGCAGTTGCACTTCTCGCCTGTCACAGGGTCACATGTGTCGCCGTGACCGTGACATTCACACCTACAATTCAAATAAAAAACTGTTACGCTATCTACAAATAAATTTATCGAGTAAAAAATATAGAGTTCTACATATTTAACGTGGTTGTAGATCGATATGAATGCCAGATTTTTAATGCAACTGTTTCTGTGTAATACCTTAAATAAAACATTTCCTACAAAACCTGATAATAAAGGCACCATTTTTATGAAACAAATAATTATATAGCTGTATAACATTTGAGTACACGCAACTAAATAAAAAATGGCACTCAAAAATGTTTGTTCCAACTAAAATGTCATAGACTCACAACTGTTATAATTTATTAAAATCAGGCTTTAAGCTACAATAAGACATACAAATAAATCTATGTAAGCTTGTTAAAAAGTTTTTTGTATTGTATTAATAATATTAATATTTAGAAAAAAATCTTTCAAAACACGATTATTGTGAACGTTACGCTCCGATGCAAGCATCATCGGGTGTTGTTAACTTACATCGCACAATTCTATTGTAACTAGTATACCGAAGCTATGCCCATTATTCTGTGTCTTTTTTCCTATTATTATTTGTTATTGGTATTTTAGATTGGAAAAAATTGCGAGTAGATAAGAAATAAAAAAAAGCAACAATAAAACATACGGTCGACACGGATCCCGGAAATCTTCTGATCCTCTGAAGTATCCCTCGATGCATCGCTCGCACCGAGGCCCATCCGTATTGTTTGCGCATCGCACGCAGCGCGCCTTGGCCCCGCCCTCCCGGTAATACTCCTCGAGGTCCGCGTTACTTATGTCACGTGCTATCAGCGATGCGTCCGCCTCGTTCGTGCACACGAAGGTATGGCCGTGGCAGTAAACAGAACAGGGTATACATTGCCCGTTATCAGTTGGATCGCCTACGAAATTAGGCTTACATTTTTCACATTGGCTACCCTGGGAAAAAAGCATTAATATTATATAAAGATAATAAAAATATATATAATAATAAAATATAATATATAAAGGTAATTGTATATAACGTAACTATTTCAAGAAAATCAAATGTTTGAAAAAGTTAAACACGGAATTTTTTAGGTACCCATTATATTTTAGACTTTTTTTTAACGTTGCTATACGTTAAAATTATTGTAAAATATGTAATAAACTAAGATAACTAATATACTAGGAGAACCAAAAACTCAAATCTCCAAATATTAATATTATTGATATCGACATGGATAAACTTTGAATTGTGGATTTACACCGAAGATTTATATCGCTTCAACAATATTTGGCTCCAAAGTGCAGTTAAAAAATTAATCGCACTGACAGTTACAACAATTTATGCTAAGTTAAAACAAATTAACAGCTTTTATGTTATTACCATTGTGTTGTTATGACACTCGGTGCACACGTCCAGTTTGTCGGGTCCCTCGCAATGAGAGTGGCCGTTGCACTGGCACTGAATAGTGCAGTTCGCGCCGACATAGCCGAAGTCGCATCGACAGCGGTCGGGCTGTATGCACACGCCGCGCACGCATCCCTGCGAGCACACGGCCGCGCACGCACCACCCACGCGCTTGTGTCCCGCACCGCACGTGCACTCGTAACCTTCCGGCAGATCGCGACATACCTGTCCGTGACACAATACACTATGAAAAATCTGCAAATTTACCTATTTTACACCAATGGTTAGTTCTTTTCGTTATACTTCTTCCTAATACATTGGTTAACAGTCAAATAATTGTTTCAATGGTGTAGTGGTTTTGGATTTCATTCTCGGGCCTATTTGACCGTCAAGAAATGCTCACTACCAGTTTCCCAACAGTCGAAAATTTGCGCAAATTTGCGCAGCTCATTCCCGTGGCTCTGAGAGCATAACTAGACATACTTTTAGGTTTTTCGTTAAATTAAATATGTATGACATTATTCGCATCCATGTCAATTTAAGGAAAGATTATCAAACCTACCGACTACATTAGGTAACGCACTTACCTCAGATTCGGCTTTACATTGATGGTGATTATTTTCGCACTCGTTTTCCGGTGGACAACGGGTGTAGTGCCAAGAGAATGTATCATTTGTGCTGTTGCTTTGATGCACATTCGTATATACGGCCGCACAAGTCGTACGCGTCGAGTATTCCAATGGAGAATCTATGGAGCCTTCAGTACAAACACCTTCTCCGTTTTCTCCTTCGAGAGCGCACCAACCACAGTGAGAGTGATGGAGACACTCTGTACATTGTTCGAAGGTGTCACATGGAGCTGGACACTTATTCTTGTCCGCTTTAGTTAAAACTAAACCACAAACACCACCTGCGCAATACACTGGTTGATAGGCAGGTGATATACAAGTGCCGAGGTAACTAGCCCAGTGACACTCGGAAAATCCACCCTCAGCGCCTTCGGAGCTCAAGCAGGACTGACAGTCGTCATACAGATGGCAACTACTAGGGCACTCGTCTTTATTGACCCCAAAATACGAGTGGCCAAGTTTCAAGGAAAGAGCACGTAGACTTGCACGTCCCGGTTCGTCTGTTGTGGCACACGTCCAATTATGCAGCTCTGTTGGATCATCTGTTATTCTGGTAATTTGTGCTGGAAAAAAATTACGAATAACACTCGTAAAAAGGTGAAACTACTATAGATAATATAAAAAGCTCGTTACCGATAAAATATACAAAAACAAACTTACTGAAGAAGTGAACTTATCACAAAATTGGTCAATATTTTTTTTTCTGTTAATTATAAAACTAAACTTAGAAAACGTTATATTTTTTTTGTTTTTACTAGTCATCTACTATTCCTTAATTATAAAACTAAAACATCAAAATCTTGAACTATAAATAATACAAAGCTCAGTATACCCTCTCTATTGGCGAGTCGCGTCCAGGAACATTGATTAGAAACACATTTTTCACAATCAGGTGCTACGCATCTCAGTTCGGGGCACTGGGTCGAGTCACTGATATATGTTGTCCCCGCGTTGCATTTAATACTAGTACACGATTCATCTGTTGGCACGCATTCACCTAAAGAAAAAACAATACAATTAAGGTCACTTTGACTTTAAATCATTGGTTTTTTATGTATATGACAATTTATAAATCCATTTCACGTTATCTTCTTTGAAAAGAGAGGTCCCGAATATTGTCGATCATGTCGGTTACATTCCTATGAATGTTTAAGCGCATGAACAATGAGCCATAAGACATAATAACACTTCTATTTCACAAATTATAATATATACGTTTCTAAACGTGGGATTCATAGGCAAAAAGCTATTAAAATTAACACAAGGATAAATGTTATTCTTATTTTAATTTTGGTAGTGATAATATAGGAAAAAAATGTCGGTAAAAGAATAAAATATCAAGGTTATTTTCTTAAAACGGAGATCTGAGTTCTGGTCTATAATAAGTAATTTGTTTCACTTACCAACACCAGCAGCACAAGTTTCACACCAACGGCAAACGGGTTTTTCCTCCGGATACAAGGGCCATGCCGCTAAGCATGAAGTGCAGGAGGTGAAGTTGTCGCACGGGCGCCTCGCTATTAAATCCGCATCACAAGCAGCACCGGCATTTGTCGATATCCTATCACTTCCCTCACATCCCGGGTTATCAACAGAATAACATTTAGTATAATCCCCAGTGCTACAAAAACTACAACCCATATGACTTCTGCATTCGATTTTACTAGAACTCCAGAGCGAACACAAATCATCTGGTAAAGTAATTCGTGTCACCTGACAATTTGCACTGCCCGTCCAACCGCCCACTATATATATATTCCAATCGTTTTCAGATTCCATGTCTATGGCCATAGCGTGGGCAATGGTCCGTGGTGGAGGATGATCTAGTACACTCGCGCCTGTAAAATGGTCATTATTAGCTATGTTAAGGTATGTATGGTAAGGTATCGTATGTAAAGTATAATCTTCATCGTAAGAGTAAAAAATATTTAGCTGATAAAGACGTACATACCTTTGGATAGTTTGACCCATTGATTGCAGCTGTAAATGTACGCGATGAGAGAATTAGATCGTCTATCTGGAACAGTTCGTCCACCGAATACTATCATATAATCATTTGTTGTAACTGCCGAATGCAGATAAGTCGGCCTGGGTAAACTATCGTGAGCGTTGTTCAAGCTTGGAAAAGTTGGCAGCTCGCTCCATGTTTTAGTTGGATAGTGGAAAGAAAATAATTTGTTAGATATTATTGTTCCGTTGTATATATACAATATTCCGCCAAATACGTAAATGCTCTGTGAAGGTGCATGGTACACGGTGCTATGACCAATTAAACCCACTGGCTTTGAGCCAAGGCATGTCAGCTTTATCCATTTGTCATTATCCAAGTCAAATTCCCACACATCTGTCATAAAACCTTCCTCTAGCGAAAATCCTCCTATAAGGACTAAACTTTCGTAATCTTGATATTTTTGAAATGTCAATGTATGACCAGCAACAGGAGGTGGGAACTCATCTTTATTTTTAATAAGACTCCAACGTTTTTCTTTTAAACTAAACTGCCAAAAGTCAGTTAATGTTTTGTTTTGGCCACTTTTATCTTGCAAACTCAAACCACCATAAATATAGATATTTTGTTTGGAATGAAAAATCTCGGAGGCATGAAAATATCTTCCTTCAGGCATTTTGGGATCTGGCGTAGCGTCTAGTGTAACAAGCATCCAAGTATTATTTTTTGTATCATAATATCTTATATCATTTAAAGGTCCATGTGAAAGCGAGTAGCCACCAAACATCCACAAACCTCGTCTATCGGCAACTAAGCTATGTCCAAATCTAGGCAGTGTCTTTCTTAAGTGATCGAGATCATCAGAAAGAAAATCCGAATTGAACAGTTCTGTGAAAACGAGTTGCGATTTGTCAAGTTTAAGGGAACAGTCGTCGCCACCAAAGCCGTCATTACAAAGACATCTTCCATAGCTCGTATCACAAGTTCCACCCTTGAGATGCATACTGCAATTATTTCGGCAAATTTCCACAGCACAGTCGAACCCCCCGTAACCTTCTCGACATACACAATGTCTATTATTACATACTCTCGGCCAAGAACAGTACCCCTCACAAGCAAGAACATTGTAAACTCCTTCGAATCCTTGTTCGGGTTGACTTTGTTTATAATGAACAGTCAAATTACCACTTCGAGCTTCAACAACTCCCGAGGAAGCACCGTTACAAAAAACACCTAACAGTTGACTCTGTTGGTTATTAGTTAAATCTGGCACACCGCCTAATCCATCGTAAACGTAAACGGCATTTTCGTCGCATGGCACGTTGAAAGAAGAAGAGTTCACAGTGAACTGTATTATAGCATCTTTAATATTCTCTGAAGAAATAATCCACAGACACTCTTTTATTGGCCCGATGCTTTTTATATCCGGATCTGTTTTATAGGAACCAATACCTTCCGTTTGTGAAGCATTCAACATTCCTCTAGGTTCGCATTGATAGTAACATCTGCCTCCATGCCGAGGGTCTCCGTAAAATTTAGGCTTACATCGTTCACAATTTTGACCCTCCGTGTTATCTTTGCAAATACATTCACCCGTTGAGACGTCACAAACACCTTGCGTTTCATCCCCATGATCGTTACAATCGCAGCGTCGACAACCTTGACCTGTTGTTGCGTTCCCATGGCTTCCGGGCTTACATGATTCGCAAAACTCCCCTTCCGTCCAATCCTGACACTCGTCACATCTCCCAACACCCGTTCTACACGTCGAGTGATTATGACAGCCGCAGTTAATCGAACAGTCCGCTCCGGTCCATCCCAAATCACAGTGGCATTTATACTGCGGTGCGCCTAAGCAGTATCCATGTATGCAGTTGTTGTAACAAGTCCGCATGCAGCTCTTTTTGCCATCTCCTATGTAACCTTGTTTACACTTGCATGTGTATGAACCGTGCGTGTTGTTACATACAGCATTCTCGTGGCAGTCGTGAAGCCTGAGTCCACACTCGTCAACATCAGGACATTGCGGGTACGCCCATCCCGCATCTGATGAGCTCACGTTTAAAAGAGTAGCGCAGTCCACATGTGATCGCGTGAAATCACCCTCCGTGCACAATCCGTTGATTGGATTATCATGAGAATGACACCAGCCACAGCCCATGCTCCGCAAACATGAAGAACACTGCGTATGAGCTTTGCAAGATTTACATTGACTGGATTTTCTAGTAGCTTCATCGGCCGGTATGGAAGCGCGGTCGAGCCATTCGCGACATAAACCAAACTGGTACTCACTCGTATAGACACTAAAACTAAAGCATTGCCGAGTTGCTTCGCACCAAACACACCGACCACGTTCGTCCAAACAATCTTCACATTCCAGTCGCATGCGACAAGGTGCTGGACACGCGGCCTCGTCGACGATTGCTCCACTGGCTCTGCCGCGACGAGCGCACCGCGCCTCATCCGCCCACCACTCACAATAGTTCCCGGACACACACCGCTCACAGCTGATGTAGTTTGAGCAATTCGGACAAGCAGCTGGTTGCAAAGTAAGATACCTCCATTCGCCTTCGGCTGAACATGTAATTTTTTCGTCTACGTTTCTTTGTTCGCAACGATTTGTCAACTCGCACCATCCACAAGCAGCATCAGATAGACACAATAGACAGTTATCGTAGTTTAAACATGTACCGTTCGAATATGGTTCTAAAAATTCAAATGTGAATACCTGAAACAGAGCAATTTAATATAGAAATATTTTCAGAAGTTTATCACCAGCAACATTATGTCAGCAGCCATACCTTTGCACTTTCTTGAGATTTATTATGTAGGAGTTCCATTTTTGCGTGATGATGAGAGGGATATAGCCCCGTATGCAAGGAATCGTTAGCATGCATATCGACGGCGAGACGACCGGGAAGCAACGCAGGCCAGTCTATAGGCACACACGAAGACGGTTGAGCTGTTAAATTAGCAATTGGTTCGGTACCGTCACCTAGACTAAGGGACAAATTGGAATATCCTGCACACATATGTAGCGTTTCCCCTGACCCATTCCAATACTGCGGTATGTGTAACCAGCCTCTAAGCCTCGCTTCGCTTGCACCGCTGAATATATGATTACTGCCACCTCCAGTACCCCAGTCTACAGTCGTCGCATTAACAACAGAAACACCATCTGGATGATTCCAATCTGCTGGCTGTTGATATCTCAGGAACGTCAGTCCTGGCCGTTTATCCAATATTTTACATTCTTCTGGGATTGTCACTTCAGTACCAGTAGTGCCCCACCAACCGGGGTTTTCAGAGGGTGTATCTTCACCACATACGCCGTAACTGTCTAAAAAGTTAATAAAAATTTAAAAAACTAAGTTTATGCAAAATAATTAAATGTTTTAGCTATGAGTCCAAAGAAATACATACCATCTTTAAGGTGGCATCGGGCATTTTGAACACACCAACTACACTGATATAAGCCCAATTTCGTGCTGACCGAAGTTAGCGGCGTTCGGGAACTATTTTTTCCTAGCGGAGGGCCGTGTATAAGACAAGAGTGACAGTCCCCCAATGCGGGACAAATTCCACCGCATCTGATAGATTGTAAATTTGTTGTACAGTTTGAACCTGTTCTTCCGTAGCATATCTGTAAAAACACTTTTTAAAGCTGTTTGTCTGTGCACAAAAGGTTTTGTTTATGTTTGCTTTCAGAGCAATTTTCGTTTCAAGTAGAGTTTGCATTATTGTAAACAAAATTAAAGTCATATACATACATCATCAGCGGAACACCAGCCGCACTCTGGATCAGCAAGACACTCTGGCTGCGTGCGATGTCGCGGACAAGCATTCTCTGGGTCTTTGTCTGTGATTCCAGCGTGCCAACTTGGAACCACATATGCTAACAGATCACCTACAAATAATTTCAATATTTTCATCCAAATTTATTACTAATAGTGGTACCACATTTTTACATTGGTTTGGTTTGAGCCGTATCACACCATCAAGTTTATGATTAAGAACAGACGACAAAAAAAAGAAATCGGTCATCAGTGGTCATGCTACCACCATTTTGGTCGGTATGGATGACCAATTTCTTATAAATTAAATTATAAATAAAATATTTTGTATATGGGCAAACAAGTTAAAAGGACAATCCATCAATAGTTTACACTCGGGATTTTACTTGTAAAAGATTTCATAAAGACCTTTAAAAAAACCATCAAACAGGTAAAATGTAGTTTCAAGGATTTAAATTATAAGTTGTCTGGCAGTTAGTACACACAACTTTTATTTTGAAGATAGGATTATAAATTTGACACACTGCGTAACATTTAAAATCATAACATAATCTAGACCAACAGGCCCACTGAAAACCAGCGCTGTGGCTCGCTGCAGCTTATGCTTAGTGGGTTGTCTTAATTTGGTCATCATCTGTGTGTGTATGCATATAAATTTATATAGTATGATTAATTATGTACTTATGCATGCAAAACTGAATAAAAAACCATTTTCTTTCTTTCAATACAGTATTCAATGTAACTAATGAAGCAGCCTTGCTGACAGTGTTAGTGCCCAGTTATTAAGTTTGCACCTTATGTGTATTATTTCAATTTTCTAACAGTAAGTCATGCAGCAAATCACGCGGCTTGTTACATAACTGTTAACCTTGAAACTATCGCACATCAACTATGTACTCCAAAACCTCTTTTGTAAGTACACAGGGAGTGCATCATGACTGGTAAATAAACAGTTTACCATGTAAAGTGATATTTATACAAAGTACATACATTAAAGAGGAAGGTAATATTGTAATTTCAGATCCGTTATACAGATTTTTATTTTTACGCCATTGGAAAAAAAAACGTCTGAAATATGGATAATACCGGCGCATACATAAAAAGTTAGTTGAAAATTACATATTGCTGCCACAGTAACTGAACGTACTCGACGTTTCCAGCGAACCTTGACTAATTAAGTACCATGACATTGTAACAAAAACGCATAGTAACTTACTGTTATTAGTTTATTGATTATGATGCTTTAAAAGTACTTGTCGGTTTGTGTAAGGTCATGCAAAATAATGTTATCCGTTATTACATGCCCGTATAAATGTCTCATGGACATATTTATGCAATAAAATAAAGTAAATTTATTACCATTCACGTTTCCGTGATATCCTCCAGCAATTAGCAAAGTGGATGGCGGTCTCAAGGAGGCGGCGTGTGCAAAAACGCCTTGCTTCTTTGGATAAAACTTGCGATTCTTTCCCAAAACGTCCAATGGGATCCAAGAGTGGCATCCGAGGTGGTATAAGTACATTTGACCATCGTAGCATATTTCTTCACGGTTATGCCTGTGCGAATATCCACCAAAGACGACTAAATAGTTTCCTGGAATATTCAAGACAAGTACCATTATTTAAAGCTGAAATTTTATTATCTCTCAAATAAAATATAGCCAATGTTTCTTCAGGATAATTGAGCTTTTTATTGGTGTAAGAATTATTAAAATCGTTTTGTAAAATCATAGTTGTTGATAACAAAAAAAAAGACAATATAATTACTTTAACTCTCATAACTCATTATAATATAAGTATAGATTGAGGACGCAGATGAGTTAGAGCCAGAACCACATCATCCCATATAGCATCCAAGTGATAATACAGTAACCTATACGCATAACACAATACTAACATCCAATTTGACGCTATGCAATCATACGCTTGCCGCTTGAGCGACCTACAACCTTAGTATAAGATTTGCAACCTCACAAACGTGGGTCGCTTTCGATATAATAACACTATAACGTCAAAGT
The DNA here is from genome assembly GCA_928268935.1 of Lasiommata megera. Taxonomy (NCBI): domain Eukaryota; kingdom Metazoa; phylum Arthropoda; class Insecta; order Lepidoptera; family Nymphalidae; genus Lasiommata; species Lasiommata megera. The sequence goes on from OV743309.1 coordinate 10,399,137, forward strand.
AAAATGTTTCTTATTTTTTAGCACTAGAGTTTACATTTTCGTAATTCTTATTTTTTTATACAGACTTGTACTGGTATGGTATTGTAAACGAATTTGAGTTTTAAAACGTAGCAAATACGTTTACTATGACGTAAGTGTTTTGATATTGGAAAACGAGTCTACGGTTTTCAGTAAACAAATCTTATAGTACTCTTAACCTATACAATTATCTTATAGTATAAGATTTGTCGCTCACTGGCCTTTTCGCATAACAAAACACACTAAAATTCATCCACGCTTCTATAACCAGCACAAGTTTGTAAAATAAAATATAAAAGTATTGATATTGCGACTCTAAATTGAAAAACATTAGGTCCACTTTACTTTGACGTTAGTGCTTTGAAACTCGATTGGGTGTATACAATTCTTATACTAAGCTAACGCTCGTAGTTTCGTTGATGGGATGCCTTGTATCTGGAATTTACAAGAGGCTCCCTTGGGTTTTATGACGTCGGGTGTTTAGTATTGCGCACTTAGCGGACAAAACGTTGAGACAAGGTCAGTGCCAAGGTATATACCACAATATAGCAATAATATATTATGTCGTAACCAATATATTGTTAATTACCGATGATTGTCGCAGTGTGGAAGGCCCGTTCGCGCGGTACGTAGGTGTCGCGTAAATGAGCTCGAGGATAGTGAATTTCACTCCAATGCTTGTAGTCTAGGTCAAACGCAAACATTCTGTCTGACAGTTTCGAAAACCTTAAAATGTGAAGATAGTGGGTTATGTTATTTATTTATTTATTTGTTTATTTACATCCAATTAGAACGGCAAAATGCCACTTACACTAACTAGACAACATTAAACAAATTATTCAATACAAAATAATAATTACTAAACAACACACACAACAAAGATTAATCATTGCTCTCGGAGTACTTAAGCACCCGTCATTAAATGGGTCCCATTGAAAATTCTTAGCCAAGAGCGTGTTGAAAGACGCCAGAGAACGCGGTATGGGTGCCATGGCTGGGGCAACAGTGCGATGACGTGGGACCACGAAAAGTTTATTTTTCGCGGACGCAGATTAATATGTTATATATAGAAATTGATTAGGATCCACACATTCATAATGATTTATGTGTTATATAAAATTTACAGCACAGAGCTGAAAACTTAAAAAATAGCGGATTTTGCGACAGAGTATTGAATAAAGTTTCACTTACCTCGCAACACTAGCAACCACGCCTCCATACACTAATATAGAGTTAGAATGATCATGATAAACCGCAGTGTGTGCCACCACCCGCACGTCTAACTCTTTGCCGCCTCGAACCTGTACTTTCTCCCAAGTCTCCGTACTGGGTTCACCCAATTTGATTTTGTATAAGCTGAAATTAAAATTGAGTTATTTTCACCGGACTGCTAGATTTCGAATATTATATCTATAACATAATATAATCATAATTTTTATTTCTGTTTAATGTTTACAGATTCATTAAACAGGAATTTGCACTAATTGATCAAGGTTTATTCATTTCATATTTGAAAAAATGTACATTATTGGATAGTAATACCTATAGGTATGTGCATGAATGTTATTTGTTGATAACACTTTTTCTTACACCAAAAAGAAAAATGACAGAAAATTTAATTAATTGCTTAATTGTAATCAAGCAATTAATTACGTAATAATTTCTACAGTTCAGTTAATATGCGTAGAGTTAGTGGGTAATCAAGTTACTGTAATTTCATAAACAATAATAATTATAAAAAAACTTACTTCGAAGAAAACTCTCCATCTACAGTACTGCCACCAAATAAATAAAGTTCATCTTTAACTGCCGTTAATGTATGGCGGGTCAACCCGGGCGGATTGAAGGTGGAGTTAGCTGCTCTTAACGACCAAATCTTAGCTATCGCATCATAATACCACAACTCGGATGACAAACTTCCGTCGGACAATTTTCCACCATATAATATGAAGCCATCACCAAAAGCACACGCCGAGTGGCCATATCTAGGTTCCGGGTTAGTATTATTGTACTTGAGATTTGATTCGAGGAATTCAGGTCGATCAGTGAATTGTAAATAGCTTTCCGAGTATGGTGTGGATGTGTGAGAATACATCAAAGGTAATGTTGTTTTGTCATGGTGCGAGAATGACGTTAAAAGTAAATTGAAGAGTGAACTCCGATTGCCTATGGGCCAGCTGCCATCGATGTTGCCCTGTAATATAAAAAATACTGCTATTGAACATATATCAGGGACAAAAAAACTGCTTGTACCTATACAATTGTTATGAAGTATTTCAGAGGATTACGGAGAGAATACGTATTGTACATTTAGACGGTAATGTAAAAAGTTTGTACGGTCAAGTTTTATGTAAAACATATTGAAAGCCTAACGCACTTGTTACTTTAAGACTTTCTGTAAGTAATTAATAAAAAATAATATTTTAGTTTAAGCTTGGGCCGTTCTAGAGTCGACCGTATACTTAGTGTCGGCCTCGTTATACAAACTAAACTCGTTATATAAACTATATAGATTTGATTGTTTGTTTGTTAATTAGAAAGAAGGCATAAGAGGGCTTTTGATTGGCTTGGCTCTCAAGTTCTATTGTTCTGTAATTAAGGCTTTAAGAGCTATAATTTACAAAACCAGCAAATTTTTGCAACAATAAATTATCATTGCTCTAACGTATTTTTATCAAAACTTACATAGCAATAGATCTACATACCTACCCTAGATTTGATAACGTGTCGGAAGCTGACAATTAAGGTCTGCGAAATAATTTATGTTTTAAATTTTTGTATAAAGTAACAAAATACTATTAGCTTTTTTACTCTAATAATATTTTACTACTTAGTAAATAAGTATACCCACTTCTTTAGTACCAGCAAGTATAGATATGTTTATATAACCTTACTTACCTATGTTTACAAGTCTAAGGTTACAAAGTAAGAGTAGGTATTTATTATGCCTACTTACCTTGGTAAACAGAGTTAATAGAGACTTATCAATCTCTTCATTGGTAGGATAACGACGTAGAACTTTTCCGTTTTCGTCACACCATTGACTAGTTGAAAAACTAGAGGAAATAAAATATAAGGAAATGTGATTATACATAAATAAACATAAATCAAGCAATCTCATTACCAGGAGAGACTGTTTAATATTTCCCCATTATGATTAATTTTCCCGCTGTATCAATTCATTGAGTTTCTTGATGTTAATATAATGTAATCGTAACAACTTTTAAGCCTTAGACTGCATAATACAGTATATAATATGTGTAGCAGTGTTTTAACTTGCAAGCAGCAAGGAAGTTCCTTGAACCCATACTAGGCTTCCAACCAGTATTGTACCAGAATGTTAAATCAAATGGAGGTATAGGTAAATTGTTCCAGTAAGTAGTTGCCGCTACTGTAGTAATATTACTCCCATACACCAGATAAAGTCTGGTCAAGTAGAGCCAAATTGATAGAAATTATAACTATTGATTAACCCAAAACCCTAATATGCACCTGTCTTAATCTTCTATAAGATACTGCAGCCCCATATGATGCCACCTTATAAAACTAACCCTGTCTTAGTATATAAATAAAACTAGGATGTTTACCAAAAAATTTAACACCCAAATATTACCTGATAATTTTATGGTAATTTATAAAGCTAATTATAATATAACAATTACTTTTGCGGAAAATATTATATGAAGTTACAACTATTTGTTCAAAATCTTTCAATTTTAATTGTTGATATTTTAATTTAAAATATATAATTTTTATCTTTTTTTTTTTGCCGCCTTCACCTTTGTAGCATAGAACCGGAAGACAAAGATAAAAGTGCCATCCTTATATGGTTTTCCACATTCCTGATACAAACCTCTACAGTGTAGAACAACATCCCTGCTTCAATGCTCCCAGCCAAATGTAAACTTGGTGCCTTAAAGATAATAGTGAATAGGCTTTTCTTAGGCAAGCGTGCTCCATCATAGATCTCATCATTACTGTCCATCAGGCAGGATTATAATCAAGCACAAGCCTATTGTTAATAAAAAAATATATATTAGTTACTAACTTGTAAATCTCCAATACACCTAAAACCCTGTTTAGATCATAACCTCCAAATACATATAAAGAATCTGTTTGGTTAACATATACTGCAGAATGAGCTGCCCGTTTGGTCATGCCACTTTCCGTGTGAGAGAGCCAGTGCCAGCTATTGCCTTCTTTGTCATTTGTTTTTAAGGAACATGCCTCTCCTGAGTATCTGTAACAAGAAGATACCCTTAAATTCCACCAAATAAATAAATGAAAAGTAATTGGTACAGGTGCTGGGCTTTCACAAATATTATTAAATCTTTCTACTTTCAATGTCCAAATACAACTAATTAATAAATACTGCTTATTAAACAAATATTTGCTCAGATAATTGTTAGATTTATAATTTAATGCTTTATCTGTACAAGGACTTCTCAGAGAACAGCGAGCTAAATTTAACTACACTAGCTCCCCTATTTCTAGTTATTTTTGGTAACTAGTGATGACCTGTCACCTTCATACAATATTTGAGATGTTTAAATGGTTCTTGCTAAATTATGCAGTTGTATTATGCAGCAGTTGAAAAGGTACTGAATCAGATTGTTGTTTGTGCACACTCTTCTTGTGCCAACATCAGTGTTATAAGGTACTTAAATAAATAAATTTTAGGTTAAAGAGATCAAAGTATATCCTTATTGCAAGAACAAATGAACGTAAAGAAGCTTAAAAGATTACTTGATACCATTTATTTTTGTAGAAATGAGATATATAAATGTCTCATTTTTCAATACATATGTATTTTATTTTGGACTTACCCCTTCTTACACAAACATCTGTCACCTGCACATTGTCCATTTCCCGAACATCCACTGGGACAAAGTTTCACACTACAATCAGGTCCTCCCCAATTGCCTCCACAGAAACACTTATTGGACATACACAATCCACGTCCAGTACAATTATTGGGACAGTTATGAATTGCATATGTAGCTCTGAACCCATCTAATACATAATTTGTATCACTATATAGTAATATGAGCATCTGAAATTGAATTTATCATTATTGTATTATTCTGTTAACAAACTCTTGCTTAATAGATTTAACCTTATAAGTACTCATCAATTAAATGGTGCAATCATATAATTTTGCTTTTGGATAAAATATTTTCCAAGAAAAAAAGGTTTATTTTTGGTAAATAAAAGCTTCATACTCCAATGAAGCATACAAAGATATTGTGACATAGCTGCCAATGTTGTTATGCTATACCATATATTTATATAACAGGCTTTTCCTTTGTTCCACCAAATCCAAATTATTACTTGTATATGTAAAGTTTTGTATTGTATGTAAAATTTTAGAGTATTTCAGTTATCATGAGTAACCATCAGTTATGTATTGATGTAAAAATACACTTACACAGGTTTTTATAGCCACCATTGTATTATAATATTACAACATATTGTATATATTAAAGAACATTTATTGTATTTATTAAGCCAGAAAAGTGTTTAATCCCATAAAAAGAGACATGCCCCATTTTAAGAATTTGAGGACAGGTAAGATACAAGATTAGTGTGTAATTAGTAAATAAAAGTTATACATACATATCCACTAGATGCTGTAACATTTTGTGGCTCGGTTTTTCCACTGAAACTTCCTAATAGAGGTGCATCAAAAGAATCACCATCATACACAAAAACATAGTCATATGAACATTCTGTGCCCATACGTAGGAAACTTAAGGTAATGTACTGACTTTTGTTTGCTGCTTTAATTAGCCATTCACAGTGTGAGTCCTAAAAAAGATTTGATGGTTACAACTATACAATCGTATGGGAAACATACTTGTTATCGTTATCACTAACTTGCGTGTAGTTTGAGCTACTAGGTCCGTCTGTAATAATCCCACTCCGCTCCGTGAACACCCTGCGGGACTTGTCGCAGGGTGCTGTGGACGCAGCGCACAGCACAGCCAGGCAAGTCCAGCTGACAACTACTAAACTTGCGTTTTTCTCCCGAATGCGTGGGTAAAACATGCCTCTTCCAGTTTATCGCAAAACATAAGTCAAACGTCAGAGCCATATAATCATAAAATTACGACTAATATCACTAAAATGTTAAATAAACAACACTCATTTAAATGACAACTACTTCAAGGCTAACAACTATAAAATGTGGATAGTGCCACAGTGACTCGGAAAAGATTTGGACTGATGATAAATATAATGATTTTGTATAAAATATATTTAAAACCTTAATTTTAATGACATATTAATACTTTCTAACGAGTTTTCCACAAACAAACAATCTGAATCAAGTCCATCACAGTCAATCACAGTATTTTGACATTAAGCGACACAAAAATTGACATAATATTTTTGCTGGCTGCTTGGCTTGGCTCTGGGTTTCAGCGTTTCTGAGCTTAATATAACATAAACAAACAACAAAACAGATAAAGTAGATGAAGTCAAAGAAAATTGTAACAAAGTATCGTATTTTCTGTTTCATACAGCGTGCCAATATTGGCACTGTAAACTACTGGGACTTGATTTCTATCAGATATATTTTTTAGTTTTTACGGGTTTCAGCTTTCTGTATACTTTATTGTTTTTTAAGTCTCATTTTACCCTAAGTTACTTACTTTCTCATTTTGCATCACTAGTATACTTACTTAGCATTCGCTATTTGCAAAAGCTAAATAAGCATACTAGTAGTAGATTCATGTACGGCCACAAGTTAAATTTTTGTATTCATATTTAATCCAAACATAGTTTGTTTAGAAATATCAGCCGTTGAGAGGAAACCAACGACACCTCAATTATTATGAGCGTAATTTTATTAGGAATAAAATTCAAGTTTCTTTTCTTTTTATATTCCGAGTACCCAGATTGAATAGATGAAGCCATAAAACTGTTAAAAGTGTGGAAGTAGAAAAGCATATATTTATTACGGATTATGTAAGAAAGTTGAGACAAAGCACAAATCTTGTGTCTCATACATCGTGTTTGTTTTTCGCATGGTGAGCTTTAAATTACTGTTACTGAGAATTTGATTTCTATCAATACTTCTATGTTATTTTTTGTTAGCAAGTACCTCTTGAATTTCTGAACCGCGAAAATAAGTGCGATTGGAGCTGATCTCATATTGTTTATTATATAAATAAGAAAATATTTAGTTGCGGTAGTGACCAATTTTATTTTATATAATTATGTATAACTTATTAACTACTAGCTGTGTAGATTTTATTTGCGCCAACTATTTAATCAATTGCGCTGGATAAGCATCTCAACTCAAGACAGTGCATGGATGGGCGACGAACTGAAGACCAGCTCTATCAGATAGTACGAATAGTAATCATTAAACTAAAAATCGTTAAAGTAAAAGTAACATATTTACTGTATGTTGGCTCGTATGAGGAAGGTTACTCAAGTTAGTTTCTTCAATTGTTTTAATAAAGTTTCTTCAAAACTTTATTAAAATGTGAAGTGTGGTCATATAAATAAATAATAATATTACATTGTATAAACAATTTTGATTAATAGCGCTCAAAATTAAAAATAGTGAAGTTACTTGGTATATTGTGAGGTAAACGCTTCTAAATAACTCCGGGGTGTCTGGTGGCAGGTTATAATTTGCAAGAACAAAAGGGCATTCTGTAGGCGGAGATCAGTATCGATCGCTCGCTGCTGACTCGGCAGTCGCACTTCAGCGTGGCGGGGAGCGAAATACGCACCGACCTCTCTGTTCCACGCTAAAGGTTAATTAAAAACATACAAATAAGCTGTAACTGACCATTTGTCTAGTGGTAAGCACGGTCGAATTGAGATAACGACTTACTGGTATTGAAGAGTCATTACGTGAAAAAAATTATTATGTTTATCTGTCAACGAAATTCTAAATAGGTACTTACAAACGGGACAGGGAAATTAGCGTTGTTCTCATTGATATTATATATTTAAAAAAAAATGTCATTGGTTGTTGTAAGAACTCTCCACTAGGTTTTTATATCAGTAACTAACAAAACATGTAGGTAAGAATAATATCTGGTAACCATAGTGTCCAACACCCTTCTCCAATGCGGGCTGCAAGGGTGGTCTTAGCTCTTAATACTTCTTTTCTATGAAAAGGAGTAGGTACTATGCCCAGAATTTGAACACTAATGCACTAAACTATAGATATAGCAGATGATATAAAGTACCTAAACAAATAATATAATGTTGGTAGTCATGAATAAATAAAATTTAATTGTTTCACACACAAAACAGAAATGTACAATAGTACTGAAAACCGAAAAAGCAATTCTTATGACAAAAAAATAAAACAATTCGTCGGGTTTCGCATCAACAATCTTTTCCAAGCTACCAGGGTCGTAAAAGTCCAAACTACAGGATATACAATATAGATATGTTAGGGGTGCATGAAATATAAATATTAATACCTAGGTAGCCAAAAATAAAGGAATACTTACTTAAAATCGTAACTAACCTCTATGCCGCTATAGATATGATTTCGTGCCTAATGTGCGGAGTGAAGCAGGCGTATAGGCGATGAGTTCATTATACATGTACTTTGTTAAGGAGGTGAAAATTAATAAATCATTAAAGCGCAAGCGAGTGGTGCCGGGGGCTGTTGAAGATTTTTCACGCGGAATGAAGTGATAACCGCTAATGACACGCCTGAAGCGCTAACTCATCCACAGACAACACTCGAACATTATTTACATACAAGACTTTATATTTTACTAAAAGTGGCTGCTACTATCACACATAACATATCTTACTAATATCATAAACGCGAAAGTTTGTAAGTATGGATGATTGTTACTCTTTCACTTAAAAACTGCTGAATGGATTTTTACGAAACTTTACAATAATATAGTTTCTACTTAAGAAAAACACATTGTGTGAATTGTCCAAAATGCGACGATAAGGTTCAAGTAAGTGGGAAAAAATCTACCATTTGCTTGATAATTTTTATGTCATAATGTTCGCCATTCTAGTACGCCACGCTAATATAAGCTCGAAACACTTATCCTGCGCAGACGAAGTCACGGGCACCAGCTAGTAGTTTATATTATTTAGTAGGTACTTTATTCGTTTCTTTCTATGAATTCTATAACTAGGAACTATAGGTTTACCCTACGTAAAACCTAACCTCTTGCCTATTGATATATCTTTAACTGAAGGACAATAACATTCCCAAGTAAGGATTATAGTAGTATAGATTAAGTAAGGATTATACTTATACAAGTATAAGTAAGGATAGTAGGTTGACCACTTTATCCGCGTACTATTTCTGGTTTTCCATAATTATTAAGAGTAGGTACTTCGCGGCAGGAAATCCCAGTAACAAACAATATTGTTTATTTATAGGTTTTAGATTAACTGCACTCCTTTTTCCCGCCATTCCAAATGCTGACTGGTACAAAATGCTTAAGCATTTATGGTTTTTAAAAATTCCGGTATAAGGAAGTTTGTAATTGAAGATTATCTAATGTCTCATATCTCCTATTCCCGTTCTCGTATTTGCTCCCTCTCCCAAATTATTAAATGTAATTTCGAGAATGTTTGCTGTTATGAGTAACTAAAGTTACTATTGTAGCTCATCAACGTAAAATTTACTTTTTTACAACTTCCGCGGGTACTTTGGATTTTTCCGGAATAAATAGTAGCCTATTTGCTAATCTAGGGGCATTATCTGTCTCGATCCAAAATTTCAGCCAGATTGGTTCAATACATCCAATTCATACGAAGTGAATTAAATAAGTAACAAACATGAAAATGAAAATACACTCTGTGGGATACCACACAAAAGAAGAAAATGAAAATACACTTTATTGTACACCACACAAAATTTTCGGCCATTATCGCTAAAGAGCGATCTCTGCCAGGCAACCCATACCAGGATACAATATATAGATAAGCAGGATTAGGGTGTACAATTACAAATAAGTCATATTATAAACACTTTAAAATATAAAGAAATATAATATAATACATACAACATAGAAGCGGTGATAGCCTAGTGGTTAGGGCGTCAGCCTCCTAATCAGACGTCGGCGGTTCGGATCCGGGCGCACCTCTAACTTTGCGAAGTTATGTGCGTTTTAAAAAAATTTTAAATATCACTTGCTTCAACGGTGAAGGAAAACATCGTGAGGAAACCTACACGCCGGAGAGTTCTCCATAATGTTCTCAAAGGCGTGTGAAGTCTGCCAATCCGCACATGGCCAGCGTGGTGGACTATGGCCAAACCCTTCTCATATTGAGAGGAGACCCGTGCTCTATAGTGAGCCGGTAATGGGTTGGTCATGATGATATACAACAAACATGCACACTATGCCCTATATAAACACTATGATATATTATGCTATAAATAAAATGGCATATAGCTAATCAGTGCCTAGCACACCACGATCGTGTCTTTAATGCCCCAGCTGAGTCTTCTGAGCGCGCGTGCCTGTCCATTCCAAACGTCGCGTCGTTTACCATATAAATGAACAGCCACCGTTCATTTTTTTTAGCACAAACACCACATATTGCGTCCGCTGTTTACACTGTCTGCATGAATTTGGACACGCTCTTTGTTGACATTTGCTCGCTATCCCTTTCTCTGTGAGCTTTTCTTTAATCATTTCACATGTAAATTTTATTTAAAAAAATATATGTAAAACCTTATCGAGTTATTCATTGTCCATCATTGTTTGTATAGTAAAAAATATACCAAAGGTATACGTTCGCGTCATCATCATCATCATGATCAACCCATTACCAGCTATTGAGCTGGTAATGGGTTGAGCTGGTAATGGGACACGAGCACGGGTCTCCTCTCAATATGAGAAGGGTTTGGCCATAGTCCACCACGCTGGCCATGCGCGGATTGGCAGACTTCACACGACTTTGAGAACATTATGGAGAACTCTCAGGCGTGCAGGTTTCCTCACGATGTTTTCCTTCACCGTTGAAGCAAGTGATATTTAATTTTTTTTTTTTAAACGTACATAACTCCGAAAAGTTAGAGGTGCGTGCCCGGATTCGAACCGCCGACCTCTGATTAGGAGGCTGACGCCCTAACCACTAGGCTATCACCGCGTACACACGAGTACACGAGTAGGTGAAACTCATTGTAAGAGGTCTCGATCCAAACCTAATAAGTATGCATGCATTTAGCGGCCCCGTTACTTTCACCCGAGGAGAGCTCTCTCGAGGGACGGCCACTCGCATCATCATACAAATGGCGCATTAGCCCCGCGGCCGGACGCACCTTATCTACCTCATAACGATATTTGTTCTGCGCCGGATTACCAGAGATTTACCACGGTCACCAGGCATTAACAGCCGATTAGCAGCCCTGTGTAAAGAGAAGTTAATTGTAATCTTTGGGTGACCTTTATACACCGATCCCTGTAAATATCCGTAACGTTTCCGTATAAGATTACAAATCCTAGACCGTCGAAACATCGTATCCAATGTCGTAAAACGACAATGACATGTGAATTGTTTGGATCGTAATGCTTGTTCTTGGTTAAAACCGTACATTAATGGCTATATTACGAAATATGACCGAAAGAACCATAAATTCATTTAATTGCAATGTGATACTTAAAAGTTCTTGCCACATACGTTATGATATATTTTTGTATGAAACCTTCCCTGCGTAATTGAATTTAAGTATTTATTTTATTTATTATTTTGATTACTTTTGTACCAAATTTATGATAAAAACACTTATAAGTATAAGAAGTATATAAAAGAAAGCTTATCTCTATAAGAGATATCTTCCAACTACCCTTAGATGTGAGTAAGATGATTTTATGAAGTGGAATAGGTCAAACAAGATTTTTGGGTCGGAAAAAAGTCTTTAAGCATTTAACATGTAATACTATCGCATTGACGGTACAATTTTTAATTTGGCTAATTTTAATGACATTTAAAAAACAAAGAAGAAACAAATCAGTATAATTTTGTTTTCAGCTATATTTCATTTATTTTCTTTCTGTCTAAATAAAATCGAGACATATTAAATTTTATTAGGAAAAAATGCAGATCGTGGTCAAAGTCCGGGTCCACTCTCAATTACGTTATGCTGTGTATGGTGACATTGGACGGGAAATTGTTGATTTTGAGCTTTGACCGCCGGTAACAAAAACTGATAAGATTAAAGCAAGAAGTTGAGGGAAAGCGGCCAGGATTGATCAATTCAATCAATTGAACAATGCTAGACCATACTAATTCTAGCACTCAAAGAAAGTTAAGAGAGTTTGGCTGGGAGCTATTAATACATACGCCATAAAGCACAACCTTGCACTTTGCACACATACAGGTTACTTAAAAAAAATAAAATTTGGGTGTAAATAAATATAAAACCTATTTATTACAGCCATAGTTTTTTTTTTTTTTTAAGTAACCTCAAGCTGCGTAAGAATATAAAGATCCAAAAAATTAACCAATGTTAAGAAACGAATGCAAAGCGTAATTATTTGCTTAAGGGGTGATCCCTAACAGTAGTAAAGAATAGAATAAACGGCCACGGGTGCGATAACGTGACTCCGCTATAAATCAGTGGTCTGTCGATGTGGGGCCGCCCTATTGCAGCTCGCGGCCTGATTTGTCGCGTCCACATTATGCCAATGTATGAACCACTAGTTATGTACCACTGCTATCGATATATATATTTCTTTTATGCACCACAAGTTAGCCCTTTATGGCATCTCACCTGATGGTAAGTAATGATGCGGTTTAAGATGGTAGCGGGCTAATGGTATGGCAAACCCATCCTTCTAATTGGTTTCTACACGACATCACGCCAGAACGCTAAATCGCTTGGCGACACGTGTTTGTACATAAAGATGAATGATAGCGTCTCATTCTGGCGGTCAGTTAGAGTCCGTGAAGCAAGAGCCATTGAATGTAGATCTTTGCGAAGTGTGAAAGGTAAAGTATTCAATGCAGAGGGAAAACTGTGGTCATTTTGGGCAACCTTAAACTCCTCCTTGATGCAACATCCTCGTTACACCAAGAAATTTATCCTTACACCCAACGAGTGTTACACTAGTTAGACAATCTTCTTATTTAAACCTTTTTTAAAGCGAGGCATATAACTGGTTCTTGAAAATATTATATAGATAATTTGCTGGAGAAGTCGTCAAGGGCTTACTTGTGGTGTATAAAAAAATATATATCAAAATTATAGCAAGCGAGAGGGACGCCAGCATTCGTCGAAGTGAGATAGCAATGTAAGAATAAAATGAATTTTCTTTTGCTGCGGTATATTTTAATTCAAATCACATTACAACACCATAGGAAAATGGGCTTAAGTAAACTTTAACAACCCTGCTAAATCTTATAAAATGATATGACAGTATTTACCTTAAAATAACAGATCCTTAATAATAACGCATTATAGATGGAGTGGTGTGGAGATTATAAGTATCGACTAAAAAGATTTCGCAACACTGTGTTGGCGTTTATTGCCAAGCAATAAAGCGTCGCTCAGTAAAGTTATCCCCACACGGTCAAGAATATCTTTAACTACTATTGAGGTCCACTTGCATAATCACGTCGTTTTGTGACATGAAAACATTTGCAATCGTGACTTATTCAGATTCTTTATTTGCTTTATTAATACGTCAATATTGAAGAGGAACTACCTACTGCAACATACTAGAAAATAGACGTGTGCAATGTTTGGGTTTTTTTTTCGGACTGTCTTTTAGCTGTGCTAACCCTATTTACCACACACAGGTTGCCACAGGGTAACCGGGCTGTGGGCTTCGGAAAGAAGCTCTGCCAGAAGAAATTTTGAGCCCTAGGGCTCAAAAAAACTAAGGGAACGTCTGCCTCCTGTGAAGTCGAACCTCGGCTTAGGCGACGTTTGGGATAACGAGGTGGTCGGACGGGATGTTTTGAAAAATTGAATATAACTTCGCAAAGCTAGACAACGGTTATGCTAAGTATCGTTAAAAAAAGGCAAATTAAATCTAAGCCTTCTTTGTCCCAGATTTGTAGCTTAGACACAGAAACTATGCTTATTTATGTCTTAGTCAACGAAATCTTAAATTATTCTTTAGGCATTTACCGATTAACGAACGAAGGGGGAAAATATTGAAATCCTGGCGTGCTTTACATTTTTAAATGAGTAGAAGCTACATAGGTATAAGTGCATAAACTATAAAAAAAATCACGTTGTAAATATTTATATAACTGATACATAAATAGACATCTTCGGACTCCTTTTAATAATATATTTTAATTATGATATTATATTCTTTTTAGGTTTTTAGTTTAAAGTTATTAAGGTATATTTTAAATTATATATGTATTATTGAAATTAAATTTAATTAAAATTAATAGACATTTATGTATGCTTTGCTAATCATTGCTTTCCATCAGGCATGGATGTCTTCAAGCCTATTATAAAAATTGTGTATGACCCGTATGGTAATGGATTAAACAGTAAACCCACAACCGATCGTAGCGTGACAATTATAACGTCACAAAAGCGTGCACTGACCCTTACTTAACACTACGGTGTTAAACTGTGACCTAATTTCAGATTAATACGCTTAAGCGGAAACCTCACTAAGCAGGTTCAAATGGCACGGAAGACCGGCTACGTAATACGGATGAATAGCGACTGGGAAACGAGCTAACAGTCAACAATAGCTATTTCACTTTGTTTGATTCTCCATTGCCTAACTTTTGCTACTAAGTAGATTTATAGTTTCCGCCCCATTCATTATCGGTATTGAACTACATGGCAATGGCGTCCAAACGCGTGGCATAAATCTGAATGCAACTAATAAATAGCCCGCCAAGGAAACTTTCCTCCACTTTGACATAAGTTTCAGAAGTTCGCGCCGTTTGACTTCACACTGGGAGTGATAAATGTACCAAATTGGAGAAAATAGGTACGATATTTCAGTAGTTCCAGAAGACTTACATTTTTAAATATTGATAATTTATTTTCCTACCGTATTAAATGTCTCGTTGGTAAAGTGTTTATGTTCGATTACGGGTCACAAGGTTTTGATTTTGATTCACGGCTTTGGGCACAAATTATTATTCTTGTCTCTAGTACCTTCTTGATCAACCCATTCTCGGCTCACTACAGAGCACGGGTCTCCTCTCAATATGAGAAGGGTTTGGGTGTAGGTTTCCTCACGATGTTTTCCTTCACCGTTGAAGCAAGTAATATTTTAATTGTTTTAAAAACGCACATAAATCCGAAAAGTTAGAGGTGCGTGCCCGCATTCGCACCACCGACCTCTGATTAGAAGGCGGACGCCCTAACCACTGGGCTATCACAGCTTTTTTTACCTGTAAGGAAAGAAATTGTGCCGCGCTTTGAAGAGTACGTTACGTTATTGTTTCTTAGTAACGTTTGATAAAAATTTACATTGATAATAATTAGTTGAGCTTCTATGCGGGTTGAAGCCCCTTCAGAAGCAGTGTGGTTCTGAGTTCCAAATCCCCCCTCTGACAATACAGGAGACCTGTGGTAGAGGTCAGTAGTCAAACGAAGAATCGTATTATTGGAAACTAAATAAACTTCCCAATTTACTCCATTGCAGGAGCAGTCATAAAATTTATTATTATTCGCCCCCCAATAAAAAATAGCCTGTCCTTGTATCGATACAAGAACGCATAGGCTATTTTAATAGCAAACAAATAAAAAGAATTATAGCGGAAATCATAACCCGTCCCACAGTCGTCTCTCTTCCTAATATTGTTTTTTTTTTCTTTGTTGGCATTTTTTATAGTTAGAAAAACAAAGAGGCCATAACTCTTGCCGCTTGATCTGATATAGCCGTAATGGCAATAATGGATCCTGGTCAGCGGCCCGCATGCAAATAAATCTGCGGACCGATGCAATGATGTGTAGAGAATGGGGTCTGCCGCTACCTACTATCAGTACAAGCCGCGGTGGACCCGTAGCCGACTTGTTCACCTGTGTGTTTAAATATACGAATATCGTTGCTCTGTTATTTTAAATTCTTCCCGACGGAAGTAAGTTAGCTTTATTGATGACCTCCATGGCGCAGTGCGTGCGCTGTCGCATTATAAAGTTGGAGGTCCTGGGTTCGATTCCCGTCTAGTTACAAAGACAAAGGCCGACAAAGACGTGTTGCAAAGTGATTTAGCGTTCCGGCACGATGTCGCGTAGAAACCAATTAAGAGAGTGGTTTTACATACCCCTAACAGGTCAGCCCGCTACCATCCTAGACTGCATGATCACTTACCACCAGGTGAGATAGCCGTCCAGGGCTAACTTGTAGTGTATAAAAAAATATACATAAATCACTAAAGGTATTACTAGAAACTATTACATTAATCCATGTTACCCTGTACAAATTAATTGCATTTAATACTATTTAATACTAATTGTGTTTTTTGAAATTTTGTAAGCAGCAATGTTTATATATTTTCAGTGTAACAGACTATGGGACGGTATTAGGTTTGGGAAAGTTGAAAGAAGCTACACGAAACTCTTTAAATAATTATTAAATCATGCAAGAAGTAAGGGGTTACGACATTTAAACAATATAATTATAAGGAAACTTCACATAAAAATTACTAAAGTTATTTAATGGATGATGCTTGAGATCAGTATTCAGTTATGGCTATTGGCTAGTGAACTTTACCTGTCGTTTTTTTATCCGGAAAATAGGTTGCGATAAAAGTCAGAGCAAATGGCAGTCAATAAAATAAATAGCGATGGCAGGGTGTTCTGTAAATAAGTCGGTGCCCGGGAAGGCACAGGCGCGGGGCGACGATCGCCTTTTTTATTGGCGCCTCGATAGCTCTCCACACGCCGAGTGTAAAGCGAGCTGCAATGCTGATGTCGCAGATTATACGAGCAGATTAGAGAAAGAATTCCCCGCTGTGTATTATCAACAAGCTTTCCCGTGCATCTCAACTAATATATAGGAAATATTATTGCTATAGTTACAGGTAGCAATATATCTACGCACTATCTATTATATACTATCTATTTTGACGACCTCCGTGGCAAAGTGCGTGCGCTGTCGCATTTTAAAAATTGGAGGTCCACACGCCGAGTGTAAAGCGAGCTGCAATGCTGATGTCGCAGATTATACGAGCAGATTAGAGAAAGAATTCCCCGCTGTGTATTATCAACAAGCTTTCCCGTGCATCTGAACTAATATATACGAAATATTATTGCTATAGTTACAGGTAGCAATATATCTACGCACTATCTATTATATACTATCTATTTTGACGACCTCCGTGGCTCATTGCGTGCGCTGTCGCATTTTAAAAATTGGAGGTCCACACGCCGAGTGTAAAGCGAGCTGCAATGCTGATGTCGCAGATTATAGGAGCAGATTAGAGAACGAATTCCCCGCTGTGTATTATCAACAAGCTTTCCCGTGCATCTGAACTAATATATACGAAATATTATTGCTATAGTTTTGAAGCAGTGATAGCCTAGTGGTTAGGGCGTCAGCCTTCTAATCAGAGGTCGGCGGTTCGAATCCGGGCACGCACCTCTAACCTTTCGGAGTTATGTGCGTTTTTAAAAAATTTAAAATATCACTTGCTTCAACGGTGAAGGAAAACATCGTGAGGAAACCTGCACACCTGAGAGTTCTCCATAAAATTCTCAAAGGCGTGTGAAGTCTGCCAATCCGCACAAGGCCAGCGTGGTGGACTATGGCCAAACCCTTCTCATATTGAGAGGAGACCCGCGCTCTGTAGTGAGCCGGTAATGGGTTGATCATGATGATGATGATGATTGCTATAGTTACAGGTAGCAATATATCTACGCACTATCTATTATATACTATCTATTTTGACGACCTCCGTGGCGCAGTGCGTGCGCTGTCGCATTTTAAAAATTGGAGGTCCTGGGTTCGATTCCCGGCTCGAGTCTGGTCTGGTGGGAGGCTTCGGCCGTGACTAGTTACCACCCTACCGACAAAGACGTGTCGCCAAGCGATTTCGCGTTCCGGCACGATGTCGCGTAGAAACCAACTAGGAGCGTGGGTTTACCATACTTCTAACAGGTTAGCCCGCTACCATCCTAGACAGCATCATCACTTACCACCAGGTGAGATAAGTCAAGGGCTGACTTGTAGTGTATTAAAAAAAAACAGCATATATAAGACTCTTTTCTCTGAAAGCAATTAATAAACAAAACACAATGAATTATAAAGAATCCATATGTATATAGCAAAATGTGATGGTTAGTGCAAAAGTCGAGAACAGTTGTATTCACCAGCTTAGAGTTCCAACGAGAGTTCTTATGCAAAGAAAAGTTGGAAAACCTTTAGCTGTGCAGATGAAGTCGCAGGCTAGATTAAAGTAAAGGTGTCATCTTTTTGTTTAAACAGTTGTTTTTTTGGTTTGTAAAATGGGGGAAATCTGTGAACTGTTAAACTGATTTAAGAAACTAAATTAATACCTCCATTATACCCAAGACATTTTTTATTTCCAGTAACTAGAGTTTTAAGCTTCAGAACTTGAAACGTTTAAGCCTCTATGATACACCAAACCTGTGCCTTGTGAATTGTGTGAAATGAGGGACATTCCTAGGCTTGGGATTATAGAAACACCACGCCGATTAACGCATTAATAACTAATTTCTGCTCAGATTCTATCATCAAAATCTTAATCATGGGGATGCAAAAGATGAAATCCATAACTTGTGCGGAATTGAATTGAATTGAATTTCTTATCCTCAAAGAAGAAGGTATCTTTCTTATTTGAATGAGAACTTCTTCCAAGAAGCAAAGAACAAAGTGAACGGGCTACATTACGTGAATCCATGGCTTTTTGACGTAAGAAACCTAAGGATTGGCGTCTAAAAACCCTTGCATAAATATATGTCCAGCTATGGACATCCGCCGGTAACGGAAGAATAAACCATATTTTCAAGCACCAGATCCTATGTACATCTGTCGGTTACGGAAGAATAAACCGTATTTTGAAACGGTGATAGCCCACCAAGTGGCTAAGACTTCGGTTTCCTTATACCGCACACAAACTTAAACTTTACAGATTATTATTACTTGCCACAGCAGTGAAGAAAACATCGCGAGGAAACTAGTATGCTCAGAGTTATCTATAATGTTCTTGAAAGTATATAAAGTCAACTAATCCGCAATTGGCCAGCGTGATGACTGACATGACTACAGACGACCTCCGTGGCGCAGCGCGCGCGCTGTCAGATTATAAAAAAGTTGGAGGTCCTGGGTTCGATTCCCGGCTCGAGTCTGGCCTGGTGGGAGGCTTCGGCCGTGGCTAGTTACCACCCTACGGACAAAGACGTGTCGCCAAGCGATTTAGCGTTCCGGCATGTCGCGTAGAAACGGAAAGGAGTATGGGTTTACCATACCCCTTACAGGTTAGCCCGCTACCATCTTAGACTGTACCATCAGGTGAGATTGCCGTCAAGGGCTAACTTGTAGTGGATAAAAAAAAAAAAAAAAAGATGTCTTTCTCATGCTGAGAGAAGACCCGTGTGCTGCCGACAGTGTAGATAACGAGGAAACCATTTTTATTACTTCTAAGTAGATTCTCATGAATAAACGAGGAAAAGCACTCAATGTCAATATTTCGAGTATAAGACAACTTTGTTAAGACGAAAATAAAGAATTCAGCACGTATCGCGATCGGTCGCGCGGCGGCGGCCAAATAGATGTATTAATTTGTAAGAATTTGTCGTCGGACCCTCGCCCTACACGCGTCTTGGATTCCAATCACGCGCTACAAGTTCCGTAATTGACGCTAATAATTTCTTTAAATAGCTTCAATAGTCGTGTTCACTAAACACAAAAGTGTGTGATTCGTTTAACTATACCTACTCTATCGTAGTATTTATGATTTATTTAAGAAATAAGTACAATACGAAAAATTCAAATAAATATCTAAAAAAAAACATTCAACAAACGGAAGGTATCTGTGACTTAAAATAACTATTTTGGTTGTAGAAAAAGTACTATATCAATACATAGTTTACAGAGTTGCTTGCATTGAAAAACAGCTGAAATAGCTGAGTTTTTTGCAATATATAGAGTATTTGGTCTATTTCGGTAGAATTTGTCAATAAAACCGAAAGTAAAAGGTAGGTCATTACAAACGACTTGGCGTTTCAAAAGGCATTATTACATGTCCCATTAGAATCTTTTCATAAATTTTTGGTAGTTATATTTCTATTTTATCAATGAAAAGATAGTGAATGTAGTAATATAATTGTATACACTTTAAAAGTTATACCCAATATAAAACTTAGTTACAAATTCGATAAAGTAGTAGGTAGGTATAACTATATCAACGAATGCAATAAAAAGTGCCTATAGCTAATAACATTTATTAGGACATTTTTTGCAGTGAGACGTCGTGCATCGCTTCGGGCTGCGGATATTCTCCAGGGGCTCGTCAACGCCAGCGAACCTAATCCAATCACCGCTATTGGTCTCCTTGCACGCCTACATTGCCTCCTATTCTTAGTTCTTTATTCTGAATACTGATAACAAACACCTGATGTTTTATACATGACGAATTATTCCAACCCGAACTGTTATATAGGCATAGTTAATTTGCCATAATCTGCAAAGATCATAAAAAACGATAAACTTAAAGTTTAAAACGAGAGCTTGTAGAAAAATCCTACTATAGTGTATAGGATTAACAAGCATGGGTATGAAATATTACTCTTAATATAATTTTAAGGGGAATGTGAGATGGTAATAACAAAAAGAAAATTTACCTGGCTAAGTTTGTTGTGGGCTACTTCTTATACCGGGGCGCGTTTGGAACCCTCATAGCTTTAGTTTTAAGTTTACGAATGTAGTTATCACCATCAAATAACTACTATGTCAATTATAGACGCGCCAAAAGTACCCTTTAAAGGAATATTTGAATTAAGTTTACTTGAATTTCAAATTTGAAAATGTACGTGAAAAAATTAAGTATATTATTTTTATTCGAATGCCATACATCCACTAAATCTCTTATTTATTAAAATATGTATCACTGTGCTTTGATTTAATCGCATTATGCAAACACAGTTTTCAACTCCGCAAGTACTTATATATTTTTATATCTAAAGCTTGACGTATGAATACTTACCGGCGTTTTTATCTTTATCTTCGTTCACAAAAGGGACTCGATATTTTGAAAGTAATTGAATATGAAAGCGAAGGATAGAGAGTGAACATCTTATTGTCGAAACAATAATACGTTTTTTAGAGGATGGTAGAATAGAGAAATGATTTACAAGAACAAAATTTAATGTCTCTTTCCATAGCGTGCACAAGACACACCATCTTGCGTAATCAGGTGGTTTTTTCAAACACGATTTACTAAAAACTACGGCCGACAATTTACATCGTTTTATGCATGTATAAAGTATTAACATTAAAATATAAATTACATTAGTAATTAAAAAAAATAGTAATGATTAAGAAAACATTTTCATCACGTTAAAAATAAACACAAAAGATAACGGCCATTAAAAGGTTATATGTGTATTTATATTTGAGAACCGTAGCTAAAATTATTAAAAAAAAAAATAGATACAAATCGTCCCATCATTACCAGTGACCATTTTTACTACAAAACACAAAACACATAAACGAATTATCAAACTTATACTACTCCGTTTTATTACGTCTGGGATTGAAAATAAGTTTAATGAATAAATGTTAAAAATGCTTCAAGTTTCGTAGGTCTGTCGTCGGGCTCTACGAATCGTAGCTCTCTTTCTTACGAGCCGCTCAAGAGCCGCCAGTTAATTTAACTAAGCATCTTACCGCTATCTGTACTGCGCCCGCTAGGATTATGGTAATTGTTAATTGTAATTCCCTTATCACTCTTTGTGCTCCACCGAGAACACGGTAAACCTAAATTACCCACAATAAATCTGTAAATGTCTATTCCAAGCAAAAACCATAACTGTGGAAGCAAGGCCAATTTCGTACGAAACAGTTTCGGTGGTTTAAAATATAAAAATTACTTAATTGCTTTGTATAAGGCATCTTATATCATCAAATTCCATTTCATGGGATCCCTTTTAATAGTTCAATTTATTCTGGAAACTAGGCCCATTTTAGCTTTAAATTTTTAAAAAAAAACAGTGTCAAAATTAAAAGGAAGCAATTTCCGACCCTACATTAAAAAAAATGTTTTTAAATCATCGTATCTGTTCATTAAAGTATCAGAAAGCCATAGCAACTTGCCCACGCTCTCTAAACAGAGATGCTATGCGCTTTATTCTAATAGCAAAAAGTCTTCAGCGCATAAGTTAGTAAATAATTTCATACAAATTGATTATCCATACTTTATTTAAAGCAGATTTAGTACTCAGATGTTGCCTTATTTTAGCTTGGCTCCATTCTAGAATCTTCACGTTGTTCAAGATGCTAAAAACACACACTTTCTAATCATTCTGAAATATGACGGAGGAATTTAAAAATGCATAACATATGTATATGCACAGTTAAATTTTATATTATATTATTATGGGCAAATAGTAAAGATAATATTTAAAAGTAACATAAAATTTATAAGTAGTAAAAAATATGTTGGCTTAATAAAATAATAGGGGAGAAATTTTAACCGCAAATCTTTTACCGATATACCTACGAACCTAAAGCGTCTACGGCCAATTAGCCAGCAAATGAACGAAACTGCCAAGAATGATGAGGTGTATTAGAGGTTACAGTGCCGGTGGAAGCCGGTCGCCTTTGGGCAGAGGTAATGGGCGCGAGCTGCGAGGGGACGATCCATAAGTCACTCGGCCATCTGATAGCCTCGAATCAATGACCGCCCCGCTATGATACATGGGATTACCCACCGTTTATAGTTTTAGCTGCGGCTACCGAATTAATACTGCGGAAATAACTCGTATAAATTTTTACGACCGCTATGTGTTCATTAGTAAGATAACTGCGTGCTCTTAAACGTATAGGCATGTCCACATTTTTTTTTTAATCTTTTCAAACCTTATTATAAACTAATATCTCGGCGATTTATTTTCTTCTTACTTTATATTTACAAATCTACTGTTTCCTATTAGTTATCTAACTGTGATCCATAAATTAAATAGAATTTTAGCCAAAAGAGAATTTGGTTTGGCTAGAATACTCTTTAAAAAGCCAATTTAGTGTTGCTTAAAATTAATTAATGATAAAGCAATGTACCCTCAAATATTTTGTCTTGGACACATTCCATTAATAAATGTTGCAATCTGAGTACAACCAATCTATATAGACAGTTCTTTTGTGTATTAATAAACCAAAGGATACTAGCTATTATTATATTGCTAGCTGGTGCTCGCGACTTCGTCCGCGCAGATTAAGGGTGTTTAACAAATACTGTAGAATAAACAACGTTTGTAACTGAGGATTATCACATGTCACTTCCTGGTTCCGTTCTCGTTTTTGCTTCCTTTCCCAACATATAGATTTAAATTCTGGGAATTTGCTATGGCAAACTAAATTACTATAACAGTCATACATCTTTTATATCATTTATTATATATGAACCAAGAATTTCAGTGGTATAATAGATAGTCTATGTTTTGCGGTGTATAATCTATCTCCGTTTCCAATTTCAGCCAAATTGGTTCTGAAGTTGGAACTTGAAGTAACAAACACACACATACAAACTTTTGCCTTTATATTAGTGTGATTAAGTGTGTACTGAATTGTCTAAGACCATACAAAACCATATAAACCAAATACTAACCAATACGAGCTGTAAACTTCACGTTTTATATTGAGTTATGATAGTTTTGTTAACGTGCATAATCAATAAAATAAAAACAAATCTTACTTATTCCATACATACGTAAAGCTACAAACACTTATGCAGGGACGCACGTCTTGGTTGGTAAGCGAAAATGATAACATCCTAAAATCTGATAAGAAGTAAAACTACAAAAGCGTCTGGACACCTGTCACAAACATTGTTGTTAAATCAGGTTTTAAGGGTCTGTCCCCGTCGCTGCGGGTCTGTTTCAGGAGAGGTCTCGTTAGCGCGAACGTGACGCGAGCTCGCGGTAAACACGTGGGTAGATAACAATCTATTTGGATTGCCTCTATATTTCATTTTTCCCCGTGTGCCCGCGCTAACTAGATAGACGCGCTTCGCACACTGCAAAGGAAAATACGGGAGCGTCTCTTTTAAAAGGGAATTTATCCTGTTTGCCCCCGTGGGAAGTGTTACAGTGTTTAACGTCTTGGATTTCAACCGTGAAAATATTTAATGATGTAAGGAGGTGTGTTTCACGATATTCTTTTTAAATTTTAGATCAGTATTAAGATTTTCAGCGAAGGATATTTTCAATATATTTTTATGAAATTCGTAAGTATCGTTGATTATTTATTGTCGCTGCGGGTCTGTTTCAGGAGAGGTCTCGTTAGCGCGAACGTGACGCGAGCTCGCGGTAAACACGTGGGTAGATAACAATCTATTTGGATTGCCTCTATATTTCATTTTTCCCCGTGTGCCCGCGCTAACTAGATAGACGCGCTTCGCACACTGCAAAGGAAAATACGGGAGCGTCTCTTTTAAAAGGGAATTTATCCTGTTTGCCCCCGTGGGAAGTGTTACAGTGTTTAACGTCTTGGATTTCAACCGTGAAAATATTTAATGATGTAAGGAGGTGTGTTTCACGATATTCTTTTTAAATTTTAGATCAGTATTAAGATTTTCAGCGAAGGATATTTTCAATATATTTTTATGAAATTCGTAAGTATCGTTGATTATTTATTAGCTATAGCGATATAGCCAAACCGATTTCAGGGCCTAGTCAAAAATTGTTATAGTTGAGATTTTCCGTTAAGAAGTTAAGTTTAATTATCATTACTGACACGGAGATTTGCGCTGTTCTACGTGGCCCTGAAGAGCATTTTACCCAATAATGGAAGCTCTGTCTTATTCTATCATATGACATAGGCATGTAAGATAGATAGATACGCTTTACTGCATACTAATTCACAAATTCATTTAAATACACAGAAAGTAAGATATTAATTTTACAGGTATTAATATACTAAGGTGACGACCGATAATTGTTATAAAAACACGTCGTTCATTTTTGTTACAATAATTATACACTAAACATTTCTTTCTATTTCAATTAATTGCTGCTTAATAGTATAAATTACGGAGAATATGTAGATAAGTATTATATCTATGAGTAAACAATTTCTTTAAATGTTTCTGGAAAAAAAGGTGTCTAAATAACGGTTAGTTAGGCAGTATTTATTCTGGAACACCGCTGGTCAGCCAATGGGTTGTGCATACTGAGCTCCCCTCGATGGAAATGCAATCACAGACCACGAGGACTCCACTGACACGGAGCACGCACCCTGCATACGAGAACACGGGGAAAATAGAACATTTCCCTCAGTAATAGATATCTTACTATATCATGAAATGTATGAAATAATATCTACGTGGCGTGCACAGGGTTATGTATAGGGTATGATTCAAATTAATTTTAAAACCCACGAGCCCACGTTGGAGCAGCTTGGATAGTTTGTGTTCTAAATTTCTCTCACCGATATGAGAAATTTTTAGAATTTTTGATTTTTATTTTTTTTAATATGTACATTTTACAATTTACAATTTGAAGCGGTGATAGCCCAGTGGTTAGGGCGTCAGCCTCCTAATCAGAGGTCGGCGGTTGGGGTAAACCGGAAAAGCTTAAAACTATCAAATTAACGTCACCGGCTTAACACGAGTCCCTTTACAAGCCCGGCACTCCACACTGTTCACAGAGACAGAAGGGTTTTTATTATTTTTTAAGTATACGCTCGTTTGCACGCGAATGGGCCACTTAACCACGAAGGCAAGCTCCCAGTGAACCGCAAAGCTCACCCCATGCTAACTCTGTTAGGCATCTTTATGTGCAAGATAATAGTTCAGCCACGCTTTTTACTTGTTTCGGCTTTTTCTAAAATGATACTATGTATGTACTGCGGAAGAAGTTTGTAAGATTTTTTTTTTATAACATTAATGGGTAATTAGTCGAAGTAGTTAAAGTCGAACCATTATTATGCAATCAAATTCCGGGAATAGTCTATGAACCGTTTTAATTCAAATATTATGTCATATGGGCATTTGGGCGTTGAAGCTGTGATAGCCTAGTGGTTAGGACGCCCGCCTCCTAATCAGAAGTCAAGGGTTCGAATCAGAAGTGGGGGCACGCACCTATAACTTTTGTTCGAACTCTTTGTTGTTGGTTCGATCTCCCGACCACTGATTAGGAGGCGGACGTCCTAACCACTGGGCTATATTTTACTTTGAAAGATTTGATTTTGAATTTTCGGTATTTTTTTAATACACAAGTAAAATATTATGATAAAATGTTTGATGCTCTGGATTGGTCCAGCATTGAGATATTATTAAATAGGCTATATAGTAGCGCAATAAAGACAACAAATACAAAACTGCGTCATTGACGACGTAATAAGCTGGACGCGTTAAATTTACGAGTGCGAATGATACTGTAACAACCAATCGCGTCAAGTTCAATACAATAGCTATCAGGACAGGGCGGCTGTTAGACAGGTACGACACGGGATCGAAATACGTAAAACGTGACTTGGTTGATGTAGGAGAGAGCGCGGAATCGCCTAAAGTTTCCATTGTTGATATTTTGGCGTAAGACGGAATAGGAGATTCCATTTTGCGCTAAAATATTTTTTTATGAAATTAATAACATATTGATACTATAGATAGCAAACAAAGCTAGTAAAAGGTAGACCTCTTACTAGCTTTTTTTAGGGACGACGACCTCCTGTAGTTAAGTGTGTGTTTGTTATTAAATTGATAAAGCTGTGGTAGTGTAGTAGTGATAGGACGTCCGCCTCCTAATCAGGGGTCGGCGGTTCGAATCCGGGCACGCACCTCTAACTTTTCGGAGTTATATGCGTTTTTAAGCAATTAAAATATAACTTACGTCAACGGTGAAGGAAAACATCGTGAGGAAACCTGCACGCCTGAGAGTTCTCCATAATGTTCTCAAAGGCGTGTGAAGTCTGCCAATCCGCACATGGCCAGCGTGGTGTACTATGGCCAAACCCTTCTCATATTGATAGGAGACCCGTGCTCTGTAGTGAGCCGGTAATGGGTTGATCATGATGATGTTATTAAATTCAAATATAAACTAATAAATAGTTAAGATAATCATTATCTGATAGTTATCCCGTGAAAGTTGGAGTGCCCAGATTGCATTGCGTTGCGGACAATGACGATGAACCTTCCATTTAAAAAGATTTTGAATTGTATAAGTACCATAAGATAATTAAGAGCCATAAACTATTCTAAATGCTGGTTAGTGGGTCATCCTACTTTGGGCTAATAGTTATGTAAACACATTGCGTTTTCAAATTATAAAAAATAATATCTTTATAACGTATACGCATAATATTAAAGCCGTGTTGTTGCTTTTTTTTATTAATTAAAAAAAAAGTTATGATATAGGTATATTACATGAAAATAATTATAATGCTTTAATTAAATAACGATAATTATCGACGATAATTTTATATCCGGAAGACATGTTTAACATGTGTAACGCTATAGTTTAATTATTATTAATTGCATATACTTATTATTTTAAATAAATTGAAACAGTTTTTATTTTAAAATATGTATGTATATTAAGTTTACACATAGGTGCAATGCGAACAAGCCTCTAAATATAAAGTGGAAATGCGTTCTTTGAATATCAGCTCTTGTCAAGTTTACTGCACCCTCCTTTGTTACTATCAGTAAGTAATCTTGTCTATCATTAAATAAATGTAATAAAAAATAATAGTTTGATAGACTATATTGGTTTATCTATATGCTTACATATACCTATAGCAGATTTAGTCTAAATGTAAAGTAAAGTTTATTAAAGTGGGTATTCTAATATGAACTTTAATTAAACTCTTCCCTAAACAATAACAGTAAACTTCATTCTGTAATTTTTATTTATTATCCGTTAAAATGTTATAGGCAAAGAGTCACAGGTGTTTTTTTTTTAAATTTCTGTGTAAAAATTCTTAGACTTCCAAATGAGTGTTGATGTTTAATAAAAAAATCACACACAGAAAAACACGTGAAATGATTCATTATTTCTGTATAATTTCACGTAGAAAGCGATTAAGATATAGGTTCAATACGACTGCCATACTCTTAACGAGCTATGCTGCTACGTTTTTAGAATGCATTATCTCACTTATCGCCTGGTGAGATTGTATTCAAGGGCTAACTTGTGAAGAATTCAAAAGTTATACGTTCATATTTTTGCTTTTATTGTTCAAAGAAGATTACACCATAATATACGTAGCATATCCGTACAATCAAACAAATATATAGTAACAACTTATAATACACGTCCCAATTAAATTGACGACTGTCTGAACGCAGTGTTTAGAATCCTAGAAATAATATGATGTACCTACGATATAAAATGCGACGGACTGTATGACGGAAAAGATTGTTTTTCCGACTGTGTTTTGCTGTGTACCTTACTATTTTCGACAACGAAACCGGGCAGGTTAGTGAGCTTTGGAATAAAGCTATACCATAAGAGTTTGAACCATAGGGCTCGAATCAGCCAACGGAACATTATGGAGACGTTCCGAACCTTGGCTTAGGCGACAATTGGAATGACAGGGTCAGACGGTGAATGGTCCTTACGTCTCCGAGGCCGCAGATCCACGTCCGGATGACCTAAGAAACCGGAGGTCTCGTCTTCGCCGCGCGAAAAAGCAATGATGATTCCGTTAATTGGGTGTAGGAGACGTTATCAGTAGTCATCTAATTTTCGGGGTAGTAAAGGATGTATTAAAGCAGAGAAGTACTAAGATTGCGCGAGTAAAATGGTGCCGCAAAAATGAGAGTCAGATATGTTTTTCGAAATAAATTTTAGAGGGTTTCTTAATTTGTTGAGAGACAAAAGTAGTATACATGACAAACTTAGCTATGATGAGATGAAAAAACGTGGCAAGTGTAGTATATTTGTGGGTAATCACATAATAAATGCGAAGCCTAAAAGCGACTCTGAATTGGCAAGCCAGTTTGAAATAAACGTTAGCTTCGACCACGCGTTTTATTCGGTTAAGTTATATATATATTAATTTCACGCTGTCAAAGATGTCGGTGGGACGATTAGCAGAATTTAATCTCAGTTCGGGGACATATATCGAAAGGATGGAATTAAAGGAAACGTGGCAAGGAATTAAAGGAAACGTGCCTGTAAACTCTCGGTCTATAAAGTCAAATTGTTGCGGAATCACTAATTTGCAACCCCCCGAAGCGGTTGCGCGCATGCCGGTTCGTGAACGACAACGCATTTGATTCTTATTCATGAATGGGGCCGGGTCGACCGCGTCCTAACGATTTGATAATGTATTCACTTGATAAAGCGGAAGGTGGTACTTCGCGAGTACCGCATTAAAAAACCAATTACAGCGTGACTAAATCGCGCCGCCGCTCACGGCTATTTGTCAGACTCCAGAGGGATAAAAGTATATTCTAAATTTAATTTCACGCAATTTTTAAAATTGGGGGCAGCGAGAAATATTATTTTTTTATTGAGCGCTGGTTACGGAGTTTATTAGTAGGATGTTAGAGGCAACAATCTCGTTACGTACGTTCTTAAAGGGGTTCATTTTATTTAAATCTTGTTATTTGACGTCAGTCTGTTAAGATAAAGTCTAAAAACAATATAACTTGAGTTTGCACACACTGAAATACATTTTCCTATTAGCTTTCCAGTGCTGGGTTCCTGTTCTATCACATAGTATAGAAACCCTGCTTTCTTGTTATACTGACCTTATAAACCCATCAATGTTTAGATTATTATCACGAAAGTTATAATAGGTAACCGATTACTAATGACGTGATTACTTAGAGCACAGATGGCCAAATTAAAGTCAGTGACTCATAATGAATATTACTTTTTACATAATTCTATAAATTAATGGCATGGAAATCTCGTTTGTGTTGTAGTCGAAATGCTGTCCAAAAAGTAGCGAGACAATTGTATCTGAGTAGCGTATAAAAAAACTTTGTCCAGTCTACGATATCACCGTTCAACATATACAATTTAAGGTGATTGAATCTTAAGATCTTATAGAAAAAAGTATTTCAAAATTGTGCTCGAGGGCGCTGTGTAACAAACAGCCGCCCTAATACAATAACGGCCGGAACAAACTACGCCATAAAATATCACCAGTGAATAAATCAGTTTTGCTGTGATGCGCACAAGTCTCGACCCTCTCTCTACCTTCTGTAGCTATCAAGGATTTATGGTTATAGAAAATAATGTTATAGATAAAATATTAATTGACCAGTATTTAGTAGATTCTGCTGGCATAGTGGTTGGGACTAGATAACTTACTTAGAAATAAATTTATTTGTAAGATTCCAGCTTTTTTTATATACCCGTAGGTACTACAAGTTAGCCCTTGACGGTAATCTCACCTCATGTTAAGTGATGATGCAGTCTAAGAAGGTAGCGGGCGAACCTGTTAGGGATATGGTACGCCCGTAACTCCTAATTGCTTTGTACGCGACATCTTGCTGGGACGCTACATTGCTTCGTCTTTGTTGGTAGGGTGGTAACTAGAAACGGCTGAAGCCTTCAACCAAACTAGACGCGAACTGGGAATTGAACCCAGAACCTCCATTTTTATAGTGCACAAATCTCGACCGTCCTTAAAATAATGTTATCGTTAAGATATTATTTAGTGTAACTATTTGTGTTCAGAGGTTGGAACTGAACACCTTCATGAAAGTTGCCTATTGTTAAGATACATTCCTAGACCTGAAAATAATAGTCATGACCATGAGTATCTGCTGAACTTAACTATCCATCCCAGATATGGAGACTTATTAATACCTGAGCTTTCTTCCTCACGTAATTTTTCCTATGTAACGTGGAACCGTTAATGGTGCACTCATTTTTCTGCTGGATCATTTCTACCAAGCGTACTTATTCCAGCAGATTAGCAGCCAAGGTATTATTTTCTAATTTAAGCATTCACACAGTCTTCTCACCTTCCCTGCCCCAGGTACAGTCTGTTAGACTTTTATTATTCCTGGTCCTATTCTTAGCTAATCACATTCTCAATAATTATAAGGCGTCCTTTATGTAAGGTATACTTACTTGTGTTTTATAAAAGACTCATTTATGCATTATTGCAGACATATTTTAGCTAATCGTATGGGCAGCCCAGCAGTGCGAAAGGGCATTGAAGGCTGTGGATAACAAAGAGATCTATTTGGCATTCATAACAAAGAAAAAAAGTCGGGCACAGAAACGCAGCATCAGTATTCGAAGCATTGAGCGTGAAACAATGCGGTGCGTGTGGCGCTTTACCCGCCTCGCCGCCCTACAGCCCTTGCACTGATTGAGCCGCGACAAGTTAAACCATTTGAAACAATTTAATAGAGATCAAAAATTCAGGCCCTCACCACGCCCGCACTAACTTTTGAAGTTTTTCCCTCGCTAAAGGGATTAACGGCGGGCGGGAAACTTGGGGGATAGGTTTTATGATTTTTTTGCGCTATTGCATTATCGCTAATTATTTTTATTTTACGACAGCAACTGCATAACTTTTCAAGTGAAAAGAGCGTTGATGGTGGTCTATTTAAGCAATCACATGTAAACGAGTCAGCTAGAGATAAGCTTCGTGAGACTTTTGTTTGTCTACAGGTGTTTATTAAATATTAAAAGCACAAACTAAACTGATAAGAAAAGATGTGGTGTCGTGGGACACCAGGTAGGAACGAAGTTCCTTCGGCTAATGTAGAATCGACAAAGGGATGAGACAACGAAAAGAAAGAGGGAGAAAGAGAAAGGTATTATACACTACTCGCTTGTGTATACGACTGTCGCACCTGCGCACGTTTAACTCATTTAACGGTTTTATTCCACGGACTTTTTCTTACGGTTTTACTATCACATTTTTTTCAGTTCGGTCGCGCAGCAAAATCCCTATCCCAAAAAATACTAAAGCGTAGCGAGTTTTTTAATTACCTAGTTATATTTTATAAATGTAGGTCCCACGCGTAAAATCTTTGATAAATTGATTTTAGTAGTAATATTCAAACAATTTAGCACTCCTTTTACTAGAGACAGCCATCTAATTAATATCCCATTTGTACACACAGTTCTTCTTTTCTTATAAGCGGAGTGAGTTTAAAACTGGTACACCAAGATGTTCCAATGCGGGCTAAAGTCGCAAGGTATAATCTTAGGTTCTAATTTTAAGGTAACGATAACGATAAAATGTAAAGATTTTTCAGAGTTATGTGCGTTTTTAAGTAATTAAAATATCACCTGGATGGAGGAAACCTGCATGCCTGAGAGTTCTCCATAATGTTCCCAATCTGCACATGACCAGCGAGGTGGACTTTAGCCAAACCCTTGTCATATTGAGAGGAGACCCGTGCTCTGTAGTGAGCCGGCAATGGTTTGATCATGATGATTAGTATGTTACTGATAATGACCATCCCGACTCTCTGGAGTACAGAAGTGAGGTATCGATCCCGTTTCCAGACGGCTCAGGTTTAAACTTCTTGCCAAAACTCATTAATTGAAAAAGCGAAAAGAGAATTTCTTTTTTGCAGGAGTATTAATTTTTTTGTAATTGCAATCTGCAGTTAATTATTTTATATGCTTTTTTTTATTCGCAATAAATTAGTTGATAGTTTTTTTATACACTACAAATTAGCCTTTGACGGCTATCTCACCTGGTGGTAAGTGATGATACTGTCTTCCGAGACAACAGCGGGCTAACCCGTCAGGAGTATGGTAAACCCACGCTCCTAATTTATTTCGCTAAATCGCTTGGCGACACGTCTTTGCCGGTATGGTCGTAAATAGCCACGGCCAAAGCCTCTCACCAGACCAGACTCGAGCTGGGAATCGAACCCAGGACCTCCAACTTTATAATGCGACAGCGCACGCACTGCGCCACGACGGTCGTCAATGTTTAACATTAGCTAAAAATTCACAAGGTCTTCATGAATTTTAGAAGCTTATTAAAGTTGAACAATAGTAACGAATCTTTTAATCGGATATATTATATTTTTGCAGGACTAAAGATGAACATCATTCCAATCCCTGATCGAGTTCTTATAGGAACTCCGCTTCTTTGTTGGAAGGCTATCAACGTAAACATCTCTAGATTTAGAGCGGTTTTCTAATACATGGTTCTAACTGCAAGGGCGGTGCTAAAGTCAACTGTAAGTTTATTGTAATAAGGTTGAGTGTTTTAAAATAATTTTGGGATAGGACTATATCGTTGCGCCACAACCTGATATGCGATTGCGTTATGATAGGATCAGAGTTCAGCAGAGCGTGGCCGGGAAGGCGCTCCGAGCAATTCATAGAGCATGCTTCTGTTTGACAGTATGTAATGCGTTTTTAAACCTCTTTGGTTCTTGTTAAACCTTTTTTTAAACTGATAAATCTGAGGAACTGTACAGTTTCAATCATCGTAATCCTCCTCAGAGTATCAGTGCTCTTATAGGAGCTTAGAACCTCCCCGCTGCACGAATGTCATTTAAGGAACTATTATCAAACATAAGTTCGGGTAAAATTGACCAGAACCTTAACGGGCTATCTGAGAGACAGCTTTGACAACGTAATTTCCTAACTCATCCATCCAGCATCTGTGTTTCCAGCCACGCATAACATTAGTTCCTTCAAGGGAAGGGTGAATAGGCATTTTCTAGGTAAGCGCGCTCCAACCTAGACCTCATCATTGCCTTCTGGTACTGATTGTCGTCAAGCGCAAACCTATCTCAAAATAAAAAAATAAAAAGTAACTCTAAACCGGCATAAGGAATTTTTAGTCTGGAAAACCTATCCGTTCACATTTTAAAAACGATAATAAATTCTCCCTATACTATATTAAATTAACAGGTCTTAAAATAGTCTTACCTTTCATAACTCTGTAATAAAGAATCATTTGTCATTATCTTTTGTTTCAGAGATAAAGGTAGGTACCTAGATACAACCGTTTTAGGTGCCAATACGGTTTTATGCATCTTAAACCTAAATATACTATATTTTCTTCTAGAATTTATTAAAAGACTGTAATTGGTTTAGTTAGGTTAGGTAGGTTAGTTTAGGTTTGAGTATCGACAAAAATAATCAGAATGATTAGTCAATACACAAATCTAGCGATATGTGTAACTATATAACTCTAATATAATCAACTCTCATTCTCATTCCTCCCAACTGAGATCAAAGCTCGAAAAAAAGTTTAATTAGCTCCAATCTACAACAATATTTGAGATTCTACGTAGATTTTAATTCTGATCTTTATACCTAACCATCTTAAGAACATCGTCGTTTTACACAAACAAGTAATCTTAGTTTGATATATCTGAGCTATACAAGAATTATATTGGAGGATTATTGCAAAGTATAATGGAGCAGAACGTCTTCCCCAATCGGCTCATCCGATAAGCACAA
Source organism: Lasiommata megera (assembly GCA_928268935.1). Classification (NCBI taxonomy): domain Eukaryota; kingdom Metazoa; phylum Arthropoda; class Insecta; order Lepidoptera; family Nymphalidae; genus Lasiommata; species Lasiommata megera. The sequence continues at coordinate 10,433,629 of OV743309.1, forward strand.
CCGACCGGAACGACGTTCCCCACTCACATCAATCGCACTATTGATTGTCACTGGAAAATATAGCTCATGTTTAAACCTTAAAAATACCATACACGAAGATAGGGATGCGTATACCGATGTGGCAGCGATACATAGCATTTTTATGACTGCGATAGATGAAGCTAGTTTTATTACCTTCATAAATATTGCGTTTTTTATATTGTCTCCCCTAAGACCACTTCGCTATACCTGTTAGAACGCTTATAGATTTGGGCTTTGCTAGAAAGTATAACGTACTTGGTAGAGTCTAGATGAGGTAACAAAGAACTCATGTTTTTTTTAGGAGCTAATAAAACTCCTTAAATAAAGTTCCAAACATCCTTTTGCCTACCTTCTAGAGACCTCAGTACTTATGTGCGATGTGCTCTAAGTCTTGCATTATGTTTTTTTTTTTTAGGAGCTAAAATCCTAAAAGCATAGTTCCATACATCCTTTTGCCTACCTTCTAGAGACCTCAATACTTATGTGCGATGTGCTCTAAGTCTTTCATTATGTTTTTTTTTTATACACTACAAATCAGCCCTTGACGGCTATCTCACCTGGTGGTTAGTGATGATGCTGTCTAGGATGGTAGCGGGCTAGCTTGTTAGAAGTATGGTAAACCCACGCTCCTAGTTGGTTTCTACGCGACATCGTGCCGGAACGCTAAATCGCTTGGCGACACGTCTTTGTCGGTAGAGTGGTAACTAGCCACGGCCGAAGCCTCCCACCAGACCAGACTCGAGCCGGGAATCGAACCCAGGACCTCCAACTTTTAAAATGCGACAGCGCACGCACTGCTCAACGGAGGTCGACAAAAAGTGTATTCATTAGTTTTTGAATTTTATACATTGTTTTATCGCAATACATGTGAAAAATGTTAACAAAATACTTTTATCGACATGGGATGGTTCACACGCTAAACAGTAGCGCAATAAGAGACCAATAAGTTGCTGATTTAGAATAATGTCATACGATATATATAAGTACCTAAGTCGACGTCTCTTCCGTTAGGTATACTAACTAACGCAACGTGCGATAGAAATAAAATTATTATTTCAATAACAGGACCAAGTTCTTTTTTCTTTTGCGAGTGAGAGTTAAGGATTCTTTAATTGAATAAGATAGAATTCATAGAATATTAAGGCATTTCAAACTACTCAATCAATTGGCCCTCTCGCTAATAGTTATTAAAATATCATTATTATTATTAAACCATGACCTCTTCTTAAAGGTCTACTTAAGGGCGGGTCCCTCCTCTCAGCACGAAAAAAGTTTTAACCGTAATCTACCATTCTGGCCAAGTGCGTATTAACAGAATTCACACCTTTAAAATTTTAGAACTCATGCTGATTTCCTTCAGCGTTAAATAAATTGATATTTAATCTAAAATTGCTTCAGTAAAATTACTTTGAAAAACTAGCGGTGCAGGTGGAACTAGAAAGGTCAGCCGACATTTTTACCACTAGGTTATTACAGCTAGAAACGTATAGCCTACTTATGTTTAGTGTGGTTGCCTTGTATTAGACAATTCTACAAAATGTGCCAAATCACAGTCTCCGAACGAGTCCTTGTCACTTTTTTGAGTTCGAAAACTGCGTTTTTTTAAATATTCATTGACGTCCGAGGTAGGTAATAAAAGGCATTAAAATTAAGAATAAACTGAAAAAAATTAAGAAAAGAAATAAAGATAAAAAAGATGTAGGTAGGTTTTTTCTGCGTTCTATCAATAATGTACAAGATTTCCCATTGGTACAAATATGCAGTCTCATTAAATATTCAGTTGAAAAGTGTCTAGTTACTACTAATAATTATACTGATAATTTTATTGTGATTAGTTCAGCGCTGAGCACAAGCTTTTTTTTTTGTGACTCGTTTACAGGCACTTGAATTCTTAATTATTACGGACTTTTAATGAAATATAAAACATTTGCAATAGTTACACAACTAAATGAGTTTCTAGTTAAACCGATGTAAATGAGTAACCGAAGCAATTTCCGGAATATTGGATATTAAAATATAGAGCTAAATAATGAGTATGTATGTAAGCGAGTAGTTCCGCTCCTTATTTAATTTGCAACCATCGAAGGATATAATCTTCAAGATTGATTCACCACAGTCTTGGCCGTCGTTTGATTAAATTTCAAGAAAATCCATTCAAAGCCTGCATCTATGCGGCATTTGTAATGACCGTCTTTGATAAATCTCAATCCTTTTGAAGAAATCGTATCAATTTCTAATTTGGCCGGACGTTCAGTGGTTTGTAGGGAAGGGGATTATATTTTTATAGTAGAACACAAACACAATCATGACTAATCGGATCTCGTCAAACGGCCGGTCATTTAGCGGAACGACCGTCAATCGAAGACTGTCCCGGTGACTATCTAAAGTATAGAGATAATAGAAGCGGGGGTCGGCATGAGAGTCCCCGGGCACCGGCAGGGGCAGTAAGGAATAATGTAAGTGTCCGGGGCGACATTTGCACCGAACGGCCGGCGACCTATGCCTCTTACTTATGCGGTTTTTAATATTTTTATTGTAATGGCTTTGGTCACTTGGAACAGAAATGGGATAGAAAATCATAATGTCTCAAAATTGTGATCTTATTATTTTACTGACACAGCGTGGATGCTGGATATCATATTTTCTAGATTTAAATATTGGTATACCTGCTATAACCTTTTAAAATTTAATACATCGCCATAATTTCAACCGATGGACACATGCTGGTGAAGTGAAACCTAGAGGTCTTTTGGGTAACGGTATTGCTACACTCCTTGTCTTAAGTAATATCCTTAACTAACGTCTTATGCATTGATTTACCACTAGCCGTAGATAGAGCGCGTCATACAAAAACAAGACGAGAATTTGTCACCAGCTTAAGCGACTCGATTATAGCGACCATATGTCACTATGAAAGTCTATCAAGGCAATGCTTAAAAACAGTATTTGAAGACGTCACTATAAATTGAATTTGACAGATCTTTTATACGAAAGTTATATTCTACTTCAATACAAAGGAAGTCTCACATGATTTCCGTAAATCCTGTTTCCCGTGGTAAACACCATAAGAAAACGTGTAAAAAGCAGCTGTGATGTGTTCTCCAACACCCTCGCGGTCACTATTATTGGTGGCTCGACAGCGGTCGCCATAAAACGGCCCATAAACCAAACTATGTTGGCGCCTATATAGTATTGCACTGCATTTATTAAAACTGGAAGAAGCTCTTCTTTCAATGACCCGAACTCAAAAATAATGTTAGGTACACTATTTATATTTATTCATAGTGGAAACAGGTATGTTAAATTATATAGAATAGGTACACTGAATATACATAATATACAGAATTTTTGAAGGTTTCCCGATTCCCGGCTCGAGTCTGGTCTGGTGGGAGGCTTTGCCCGTGGCTAGTTACCCTACGAACAAAGACGTGTCCGTGTTTCGGCACGAGGTTGCGTATAAACCAATAAGAAGATGGGTTAGCCATACTCCTAACAGGTTAGCCCACTACCATCCTAGACAGCATCATCAATACCAGATGAGATAGACGTCAAGGGCTAGCTTGTAGTGTGTAAAACAAAAACATAAACGTACCCGGTACACAGCACAATAAACATCTTACATGAACGGAACGGAACAGAACGTAGACAAGGTAGGACAAAATATGCACAACGGAACCCGATTTCAGTGAAAGTAAATTCCTTGAACTGGAACCAGAATTGATAAAAGGTTCACGTGCGCAACTGGGCATAATATATGAGCTGAAATAAAATCTGTCAGTGACCATTTACGGCGGAGGAGCTCTGTTATTAAAATGTAGCGGACCAGGAGCGGGCGATGGTCCGGGAGGACGAGGCGTCTCCGCGCCGGCTGCGACCGCGACACGATCTGATTTATTACTCGAACAGCAGTATTTTATTCGGCGGGCGCCTCAAGAAAACTATAAGTTTCCGTTCGGCAGGACCAGGGGAGTAGCCCTGTAAATATTGTCTCCGCTCACTGTATCGATACTTATGGACAGATATCGATATTTATTGCAGTGCGTTTAGAGATAATTCGGTAATGGATTAGACTCATTACGGAAAAATCTAGAGGAAAATGTCGCTTTAAATATATTTCGTCTATCTTATAGTGGTCTCTATATAACTGTTTCGTTATGCGCGTTTTAAAGCAATTAAAATATCACTTGCTATCAGGAAAACATCGTGAGGAAACCTGTATGATTGAGAGTTATCAATAATATTCTCAAAGGCGTGTTAAGTCTGCCAATCTGCACATGGCTAGCGTAGCGGATGGCCAAAACCCTTCCCATATTGCGACGAGAACCGGTATGCCTGAGTGTTATCCATAATGTTCTCAAAGGCGTATAAAGTTTGCCAATCCGCACATGGCCAGCGTGGTGGATAGCCAAAACCCTTCTTATAATCAGAGGAGAACCGTGTCCGATCACAAACATGGTAGTTGAATCCAGGCTCACAAAGGAAACTACTTTGATTGGTTTATCTCAAGTTCTGAATGTTTGAGATTACTCGATATACACATTTGGTTGTTTATTTAAAGAAGGTACCAGTAAATTCCAGCTAGCAGCGACAACTTTTACCTGATTAGGAAGAATAACTGTAACTGAGCTCATAAAAATGGGTAGCTTAGTTGTTTTAAATTCTAAGCAAACCCTTATCCTCGTCACTCCTGACATTTTATGCGCGCGTCAAAGGCGGCAGTCTCAAAACGAAGCCAATTTGCCCGTCAACTTGCATTACGCTTCAGGCGGTATCCGGATATTATACTAAACTAGGTACGAGTTCAGTATAGTAGTGTGCATATTCAAGGTATTCGAAATACCTTACTGTTATAATAAAGGCGATCGTGTGTTGTTGGTTTGTTTCTTCTATTACGGAAGAATGTTTAGACGTATTTTTTTGCATAAATTAGTAATACAGTTTTTTATCTTAGTGAAATGGATTCAAGCAGACAAATGGGGCTAAAAACTGTAGAGCAAATTTGAGTGAGTGAGTGTGATGAGTTTGAATCATGGTAAGAAAATTCATTACGTTGGGTACCATTTTTTTGGGTACCATTACTCATCAAGCAAAACTGTACAACTAGAACTACAATAATGTCACCTTTGTCTTTATATAAAAACGTGAAGAGAAATCTTTGTTCCCCTTTTTAAACTAACTATGCGTAAGCACGGTAGATAATATTATATGCAGTATTCCAACTTCATACAAACGGCCGAAACGCGGGCTATGCCTACGCGCCTCGATCTCGGGGTGCATTCGGCATGCAAACAGTCGCGACTGTGCCGCAGTGACGAACGGACTGTTTTTTGTTTTTTTAAACAATAACCGTGCGATTTTTTCACTTAAAATAACTTTAACTACATATTTAATATGACGAGTAGGGTGTATTATGCACTTTTTGGTTGCATTAAAAATAGAATCAGAAAAAATAAATTTGACCGTTTGTCTGTCACTAGGTAGTTGAAATTTGAACACAAAGTTGGCAAATGTAATTAAAATGTTGGAGGCGGGTAGCCCCATCGCATGTTTAGGTGCCGAGCGGCTGTAGGTATTTATTTCAAAGATAAGCCCGAGTTACAATACTGTATACATATTATTACCGTGCCGTAAGTGTGAGATTTGGCATAGTCATAGTTAAAGTGCAAAACGCTAAAGTTTATAATGTATGATATTGACCGCTGGGCGACCACTACACTAACTAATCGATCCAAAAGAATGGGTGATCAATGTAGCCCTCTAGTGATAATGATTCACTAATGACTCGTCTACGTCACTAACGCCCGCCCCACACCAAATGATGATCCTGCGAATTGCCCTGCATACCAGCACTGATTGACACACCCTTTTTTGTACACTTTACAAATTACGTAGTTATGCGTTAAAAGTCATATTATGGAATAGATCTTACACGCGCCTTTAGCTTACTGAGGGCTTCCCTACTACCAAAGCTTAAATTAATATTGTTTTTAAATGACAGCTTTACGTCTCAAAAATATTTAATATGATCCTGGAACAAGAACTGCAGCAGTATTAAAATAAAACTGCGTAAACATATATTGTGTTAATAAAGGAAGTGCTCCTGAATGACAAAACAACAAAATATTACATTTACAGAATAATTAAATCGCGATTTCTTTTGCGAGGAAATTAGAAAGTGTATTTGTAGGAGTGTATGATAAGTCTATCCCAAGGGAACCGTTCATTTTGCCTCCAAAAACGTAGCCTAAGTCCTACTACAGATTATAGTCTATCTCTTTGCTAAATGTCACCCGTATACGTTCAGCCGTTCTGACTTGATTTATTAACATACATCCATCAATACAAATATTGTCACTTATTGTGTGTGTTAACAAATATAGTAACTTATTAAGGAGTAGGTAATTAAGATGTAGCGAAAGTTTTCCGTGTATTATTTTAATATCAGAGCTATTTGAATACCAGAATTAATCAAAATCTGCTTAGCCACTTTATTGTGATGATGTTATAACTGAAATGCATTTTAAATCCCATCGGAGTCTTGCATTTTTCCGTGTTGTCGTATCTAAGCAAATAATACCTCTAATAACGACGACCGACCTCCGTGGCGCAGCGCGCTGTCGTATCATAAAGTTTAGAGGTTCTGGGTTTGATTCCCGGCACGATGTCGTGTAGAAACCAATAAGGAATATGGGCTTACCATACCCCTAACAGGTAAGTTAAGTAGTCTAAGAAGACTACATCATCACTTACCATCAGGTGAGATTGCCGTCAATGGTTAACAAGTAGTGGATAAAAAAGGTCAAATATCACGTTGATCGGTTGCTGCGTGAAAGAAGTACGAGCACATGAAACAAAATACTTTCGCATTTATAATATTGGTATAGATTTTCTTTACAAATTATCGTGTGTTCCAGGGACAACGAAGTAAAACTGTTATTGTATAATAGTCTCGGAGTTAAGCTTGTAAGTGAAGCGAAAATCCATTGAGCAAATAAGGCTAATACCAATTACATGGATTAGACACCGTCCGTGATGGATTAGAGTAAGCTTTTAGTTCGACTAGACTTCTTTACTAGTGTTCTTGTTAATTGGATAAATAATGAAAACCTTATAGTTTATTTATTTGATTAAGTTATCATTGTTGTATCACTAAGCAAAAGTTGCTAGTTACGGGTCTTAATTCAATTAACTAATAAGTAACAATTTGACGCTGCTTTGACGAAGCTGTGATAGGCTAGTGGTTAGGGCGTCAGCCTCTTAATTAGAGGTCGGCGGTTCGAACCCGGGCACGCATCTCTAACTTTTCGGAGTTAATTAAACTATCACTTGCTTCAACGGTGAAGGAAAACATCGTGAGGTAACCTGCACGCCTGAGAGTTCTCCATAATATTCTCAAAGGCGTGTGAAGTCTGTCAATCCGTACATGGCCAGCCTGGTGGACTATGGGCAAACCCTTCTCATATTGAGAGGAGACCCGTGCTCTGTAGTGAGTCAGTAATGGGTTGATCATGATGATGATGATGAACAATTTGACTACATAGTTACGCTATATTTATTGCATACTATCAACTACAAAAGATAAGAATCTATATATTTTTTGAAAACGTAACCATATGCTTACCTTATGAATAAGACACAATAACAAATTCATAGTAAAAAAAAATGAAATGATAATGATTCAATCTTAATTATTTTGTACTAAGTATTAATCTAAATAAATTAATTCAATTAGGAAGTCTTGCGACGTGTTCATCGCGAACTTTTGAAGACTGTCGAAAAGAAAAAAATCGCTTATCTGGGGCGTGTGCTTAGGCATGACAGAGACAGGCTCCTGCAACAAGGAAGTCTTGGTTGCACACATCACAAACATCAGGGAGTGGACCGGTATCGCGAGTGCCGCCCAGCTTTTCAGCCTCGCGAGAGACAAGGCAAAACATGCCATTCTGACTGCCAACCTTCACAAGTTGGAGAGGCACCTAAACAAGAAGAAGTATTAATCACATACAAAAAAGACTCAAACTTTGCCTATTACAACATTAAAGTATTAAAAATACGTTCGGGCAAAGATTGATATGTCAGCGACTCAAGTTATGCTTAATAAAATTACCTTATGATTCCTAGATAACGCAGGTGAAACCGCGGGGAACAGCTAATGAAAAATTGTGCTAAGAAATATAACCTTACCAAAGTAAATGCATTTGTATCAAAAATCAGTTTTTTTGTTATAAGCAAATTCAAATTGTTACTTTATTGAAGTATGTCGTACAAACTGAGGTGAACGACCGCTCGAACATAATAACCTACATATTCATTGTTATTTGTATTAATTGTATTGCAATTACACTCAAAATATTGCCGATTCATAGCTTGCGTCAGATATTCTAAAAAGATGTTTATGCAACTTTTCTATATAACACAATGGATTCTCAATTTCGTTGAAATGTAATTAGGTATACACCTTCTTTGATATTCTAGATCAGTGGATCCCAATTAGTTTTTGCTGCGTATCTACCCACTTCAAAAAAAGACATCAAACCTGCGTACCCCTTATTATAGCAATGATATATAAAAAAAGTCAGTTTAAATAACATTTATAATATCCAAATTACAGAACAATAGTGAAAATCAGAATATGATGTATCGGCGAAGATTTTTCTTTGCACAGCTCTTGCAAATCTGGCGCGGGATAGTGCTCGGTGCTCCTTGTTTTTACGATGATGATCGTTAAACAATAACATTTTGGAAATTACTCTTATTTTTACTGATAGCCGCGCGTACCCCTTGTTGCAACTTCACGTATCCCTGGGGGTATGCGTCCCACTAATTGGGAAACCTGTGTTGGGAAACACTGTTCTAGATAATCACCAGCTTATCATTAAGACCAACGCTAAACTACGTAATAGGTGACATAGTAAATGTTAAACAATTTACCGGTAGTAAATAATATTATGCTCTAGCATGGAAAAAATAATTTCTTTGTTGATAAAAGGGAGTTCGCTAATCCTAACTTGTAATAAATATTAGGTAAGATAACCATTACACATCAACGATGGGTAAATATGTTTTGGTTGCGATAAGTATTTTGCGCGTCCTCCCCAATACTGATATAGTTGTTGTAACAGTGTTACGGGATCATTAGCGCTCAATTGTTTTGTTCAAAGCGACGGCATTCACACTCGGCAGCTCCCCGCCATTACCGCTACGAGCTCTACAACGCCCGCCTGACCACAAGCTGATTGAACACTTGTTTCGAGATCATTAATCAATTATTTGTCTCTTTACATTTAGACTAATAGCTCAAGATATATGAACGGAACAGTTTTATGTTTACAGCGTTGAGCCGGCTCACTACAGAGCACGGGTCTCCTCTCAATATGAGAAGGGTTTGGCCATAGTCCACCACACTGGCCATGTGCGGATTGGCAGACTTCACACCCTTTTGAGAACATTATGGAGAACTCTCAGGCGTGCACACGTTTCCTCACGATGTTTTCCTTCACCGTTGAAGCAAGTGATATTTTAATTGCTTAAAAACGCACATACGAGTAGCTCCGAAAAGTGATAGGTACATGCAAGGATTCGAACCCCCGACCTCTGATTAGGAGGCGGACGTCCTAACCACTAGGCTATCACAGCACATTATTAGCAGAATTACTTTCGTCTACTGTTAATTAATAGAACAGGTCAGTGGATAAGGGTCTCGAGGTTTCGCCTCTTTACCGGGTTTTAATTCGCGCGAAACGGTTTTCCACGAAGGTAGTTTTTAAACACTTTTTCAAACAGTTGATCTAGTTTGGTAGCCCCAGCGTTCACAGCGTTATATTTTGTTACATTGGCGGAGGCACATTCCTCGTCATATCCGGTGTTAGTCCTCGCGTCTTGATGTCCTCTATCTAGGCCTGCGCGTAAGCGCTGGTAATGGTGATCGCAAAAGCACCCTTGGTGATAATTAAAGCGTCCTTACAACTTTGTTCCGTTGAACCAACAGGTTTTTCCTTGTACAGGTTGTAAGTTGTATAAGAAAAATTGTAAGTACCCTTACCAACATATATTCAAGCGATGGTTAATAAGGGCAAGAAAAAACTCATTAATCAAGTGTTTTTTTTTTCAACATACATGAACAGTTTTATGTCCTTTGAATTTAGTTATAATACGTCCACGGATCAAGGTCATAGTTTGATTCTCGGAGTATCCTAATAAACTATGTGGCTTTGCGTTTAACTCGTAAGTCATATTTCTAGTACTTGTAATAATTTTGTGAGTTAAAATATTAGTTTGGGTCTCGGAAAACAAAATTCAGAAATTCATTTCCTGTGAAAACTTATACGTACCTAATATAAATTTTGATCATTAAGCAAAATGGTAAGTTTTAGTTTGTAATATCCTTATCGTAGCATGTTGAAGATTAATTGATTAACCGTCTTATGACCTGTTAATCACATTACAAAAGATTATCGCCACAGTTATTAACTGTAATACAACGTGATCTAACGTACGAATAGTTTCACAGCTCTACCTAATTACAGCTGTAATTTTCAAGGTTTTAACAAAGTTTATAAAAATTAAAAATATTATAGTGTTTTATTGGTTTCTTAAGAATAAACTGAATCTCAAATATCCCGATCGTTGGACCAAAGTTCCAAGAAGCGCCATGTTTGCTGTATGTGGCAAAACCTAGAAAAAGGTTTAGGCTCAGTATTGTAATACAAACAAGCTGAACAGCTTAAAATAAAAATGGTTTAAATAAACCACGATACAACTAAAATTAATCCATATCACCCACAAAACGGTCGTGACTGTTTGCTTCAGGTTTTGCTTGCTTCAAATTAAATCCTGAGTGTCCTGAGTGTGTTACAAACTTAAGGAGTCTGAAACTACTCTGGCTTTTCTTCAGTGAGCATCTTCCTCTTCCTTTAGAGGACTACATTAAGGACTTCAGTGCAAAGGGGTGTTAGAACTAAAATGGTATTTTTTGTTCGTGTTCGTGTATGGGTATTTCTGTCTACGCAACCTTCTAATATTTAGAGTAAGGGAAGGGACTTCAAAAATATTTGTCCACCGAAAACCAGTAATTCTGCGCGAGCGAAGATTCGTAAGAAAGTAACAGTGCAAATAAATAGCAGAAGATTTTTATAGATAATACATATGTGACGTGATATTTTTTCTTCTCACCTTCCGTATCGACCTGGTAACGTGGCCTCGATGTGCTTATTGCGTAAGCACAAGACACATTGTTTTGAAGAAACATGTTTATGTTTTATAACTTTGAACTGCCGTTTGTTTACCTATGCACGGACACGTTTTACAAACGTAGAGCCAAATTATATTCCAGACTGGTAAGTATCTATTATAAAATTAAGGCACAGGTCAGATTTGAAGCTCCTTCAGTATATATCAGACAATGTATCTGTTAACTTGCTTGTTTATTGATTTACTTATTTACATGTCAGTACTTTGCCTGTATCAGAATACAAAGGCAATGGATAAGGATATTTTACTTATTTACCAAGGTACGACCTAGGCCTAGGACCCCCTAAGGGTCTTGGAGAAGTCTATCAATAACTTCAAAGTTTTTATAAAGTGAAAGCTTATAGTAAAATCATATTACGAAACTAAGGATTATGAACCATAAAAAACCTTGGGTGTGAATTGCTCTAACTCCACAGCTAATTATAATTTATTATTGTTAATAAAAGAAAACCTGGCTAAAGTTGTTGTGGGTCTTCTTAGACCTGGGCGCTATTGCAACCCTCTTAGCATTAGTTTTAAGTTAGCGAGTGAAGTTATCACCATCACTTCACGAATAGAAAGAATGGAAAATTTGTTATACGAGTATATCGATTATCGGTGTTCGTATATTTTCGGCTTTTAAGTAGGTGCTGCATTCTTCCATAACGCTACATTTCTTGACGAAGGGGCTTCAAAATAAGTACCCGAAGCCTCTGACTTCATCATCATGAATTAATACCGTCTACGCTTGTAGAGGGCTATCCTGATAGGGGTTGCATTTATATTATACTTTCCTCGCCTGATCGATTACTAGACAGCATTGTATAAGAACGCTAAGTCGTTTGGCGGCGCGTTTTAGTCCGTAGCTTGCTAGAACTAGATATATTTTCGTTCCCGGGGTTTTTTTTACACACAAAGTTAATCCTTGACGGCTATCTCAACTGATGATGCAGTCTAGAATGGTAGCGTGCTACCCTGTTAAGGGTATTATAAACCCACACTCCTAATTGGTTTCTACGCGACATCGTGCTGGAACGCTAAATCGCTTGGCCACACGTCTTTGTCGGTAGGGTGGTAACTAGCCACGGCCGAAGCTCTAACAGACCAGACTCGAGCCGGGAATCGAACCCAGGAACCTCATAAAGTATAATGCAACAACGCACGCACTGCGCCGCGGAAGTCGTCTATTTCACATCGTACCGACTAGAAATTTGTTGTGAGTAAAGTTATATCTAACATTTTTGGTCCGAGCCGAGATTCGAACCCAAACCCCGTGATCCGTGGTCGATTCACGAGTTTCAAGTACAAAAAGTTGTGCAACATTGTTGTCCCACACTATTATAAAAACGGTCGATGAAGCTTTTATCTTTATGGAGTCAAATTCGCTCATAACAATGTAGCGAGCGGTGCGGTCACGTTACACAGGCCCAAGGTGAACATTTCATAACACTGACGCCATTGGAATCCTTCTGTATCACTCTGTAATTGAATATATTGAGTTTCTCATAAGTAATTACGAATCTGCATGACTGCACATTTGTTATTACCTAATGCCCTCAGTCCACCACTTGTTTTTTAATGAATTATTAATTAACTTTGCGTTGAACACAAGCTATTTCAAGATATCATTGTATATTGAAATTGTAATAAAGCTCGTGAAACATCTGATTATAGAAGTGAAACTTCTTAAATAAACTCGTTTCACGTTTTAGTTATAATATTATATTATTTAAGGTTTTTAGTTTAAGGTCGCAGCTATATATGTTTAAAAAATAATATTATTACATCTTTAAATAAATTTATTATTTAAAAAAAATCGTTTCATTTTTTACATTTATTTCTGCAATGATGAGAAATAACTTTATTGTACATGAGCGATTTTCATTGAAAATACCATTTTAAAACAAAAATTATCAAATTATGGTTATGCCCCGCGATTTGTCCCGTGTTTACTGTATGTAGAATAATAATATTTACTTAAACAACCATTGCAACAAATTTTATGATTGACTTTATAGATATTAAATGTGTTGACATGTTTAATTAAACATTTAAATTACATAGCCTATTTTAATGAGAAATACCTCGTATCGTTATTTTCTTAAACCATAATAACAGTGAGACACTAGTGTAACGAAATTAAATGAAAAAGAAATTGAAAATTAAAATTAAATTAAAATAATAACATAAAGTGTTTATGATATTTTCTTTCTTATTCATAAAATTGCACTAAAAAACGTTTACCATATTAAATAACTATTATTAATTATCGTTTTTAGTTAAATTTTAATCCAAAAGTTCTTATAGTCTTACTATGTCACTGGTAATGTCCCTAATAATGGCGTAAGGCGTTCGATTAAAACCTTCCCCATGAGCAGTGAACGGATGTTGATAAGAACTATCTTTAACGTGCCAGTCAAAACAAATAAGTACTTTCCAATTATATCGCCGCCCCCACATTTCCAGGTACCATGGTTTATCGGTATTGCCCACACGTTAGTATAATGTTTACATTAAAGCTTTCTAGACCTCTAACTATGTATAATGCCTGCATAACTATGTATACATTCTAGGTACCTAATACGTGAACAGAAATTCGGAATTGACTTGGTAACAAAATTATCATGTATCTTCAAACACATCAAAAGTAGCTCTTATACAATCAATACAACATCAAATCTCGTCGTATTATATTGAACAGTCTTGTAATACGGATACTCTTTAGACAAAATTATAAATTAAATCATCATCATCATCATGATCAACCCATTACCGGCTCACTACAGAGCACGGGTCTCCTCTCAATATGAGAAGGGTTTGGCCATAGACCACCACGCTGGCCATACGGATTGGCAGACTTCACACGCCTTTAAGAACATTATGGAGAAATCTCAGGCGTGCAGGTTTCCTCACGATGTTTTCCTTCACCGTTGAAGCAAGTGATATTTTAATTTTTTTTTAAACTCAGATAACTCCGAAAAGTAAGAAGTGCGTGCCCGGATTCGAACCGCCGACCTCTAATTAGGAGGCTGACGCCCTAACCACTAGGCTATCACAGCTTCCTAATAAATTAAATACAAAACTTGAATTAATTAGAAATTTTATGGTATCTAATTGCATGAAAGTCCGTTGATCAATTATTAAAAATCCACTAAGGTAGGTTTTACATTATATTAGAAACAACAATGCGTCAAATATAAATTTTGAGCGGATGGAGATTTAGGTTCTGCTAGGTAATTCAAGAGATAGTTATATTGTAGTTAAAAAGCAGTCTCATATCTATAAAGAGTATCCAACAGGCAAGGAATGTCATTGGCAAAATTATAACGAGTTTATTGTGATACATTCAATAAATCTCTTCGGACGCAGCTAGCGCAGTGCTATGTAGAAGAATAACCTGCAATAAGTTGGGTACTGCTGCTGGATGTTCACAATACTACCGAACAAAATGAGTGAGCGGAAAGTCTACAGAGATGCTCAAAAGTGTGCAAAGAAGAAGAAAGCTCGAATAACTTAAACATATTACAATGCATGAAGCTGTGATAGCCTAGTGGTTAGGACGTCTTCGAAGCTTAAACCCGAACAAGCACTTCTAACTTTTCAGTTATGTGCGTTTTTAAGCAATTAAAATATCACTTGCTTCAAGGAAGGAAAATATCGTGAGGAAACCTTAATGATCTCCATAATGTTATCAAAGGCGTGTTAAGTCTTCCAATCCGCACATGGCCAGCGTAGTGGACTATGGCCAACTCCTTCTCATATAGAGGAGACCCGTGCTCTGTAGTGAGCCGTGAATGGGTTGGATGGGATGGTTGTGAATGGATGATGTCATCATCATCATCATAATCATCATTGACTATAGTGCGCGACCCGTTACACGACGGGCCATTGTACAAGGCCAAATAAATGGCAAACGGATGCTTTATTTGGATACAAACAAATGCAAGGCCGAACGCAAACCTCTTGGCTGAAAAACTTGCGGCAGTGGGTCTATATGAATACGAAGTGACTGTTTAGGCAGCCGTTAATAAAGCTAACCTAAATGGGGAATGGTACGAGAAGATAGGTAAAGGAATTGAAGTAACTTCTGTCAGTGTACTTGGTTATACAATACGATAGAAGGTGGCACAGGAGGCAGAAGGCAGGTGGCGCGGTAATGGCATGTACCGGTTCGTTTGCCGACAATCGCGTTTGCGGCGACGCCCCGCAGAGCGCACCCGTTTAGTCTCGAAACCCAGCGCCCGACGGAAAACTTGGAGATGGAATTCGTATTTTAAATATGGATTTGATTATATATGACAAAATATATTTATTTATCTGATATCATCATCATCATCATTAACAACCGATGGACGTCCACTGCTGACATAGGTCTTTTGTAGGGAGTTCCAGTGCTCACGGTCTTGGGCCGCTTGCTTCCAGTGGCTCCCTGCGACTCGTCTGATGCCGTCTGTCCACCAATGCTACGTTTACCGGTGCGGGGTCGCCATTCCAGCACCTTGGGACCCCAACGTCCATCGGTTCTCCGAGCTATGTGCCCCGCCCATTGCCACTATTCGCAATTCGCAATTCGCTGAGCTATGTCCGTAACTCTGGTTCTTATCTACATATATATGCATAATCATACCATAGAAATGTGTAATGTAGAAAACCTATGAAGTAGTTAGTAAGATAATTTGGTAATGAATATTTGTGCACAAACAAGTGCTCTATAACTTTTACTTAAATTGTATAATTTATTTGTAGCCTTGTGTATAAGTCACTTTAATTTTCACCATTTTCGTAGCAAAAAAAGGACAAATACAGGCTAAAAATTTGGCCACATCTACCTACTAAGCCTATAAGCGTAATAGCTCTTCCGGTGTAATGAAATGCAAACCAATTAATTGCAATGATTTTCATAAAAAATTTAAACTACATTCGAACTGGATTTTTGGCATTTTTTTTCTTACGCCAACTTTAAAAAGATAACAAAGAGTCACATGTGAAAATATGTATAGCTCAGAGCAATAAATGCATAGTTCATTCACAAATTCAACCATTGTCGACTTGTAAAGAGGGGCATATATTTCCTGGTTTTCCATATAAGTTAGCACATTTTATCTGGCAGCAAGTGTTGAATTCTCGAGTAGAGATGCAAAAAGCCGACGGCACTACACGCCACTGACAGAATATCGTCAATGCTCTATAATTTACTGAGATTCAACGATTCAACCTAACCAAACGACGCAATCAAATAACTATTTCCAGTCTAGTCACTGGAAAATCTTGATTATAGCAAAGTCAGTGTTGGTAGTTTTATTTTTCTATTATTATTTCAGTAGAGTTTGCAAATCTCCTGAATATTCAAGTTTTGAAAGATAAAATTATTTCTGTTGATATTTTTTTTTTCAGATATATTCCTATGTAATCCAGATAATCACTCCTCAAGCTAATCTCTATAACATTGTTATATGGTATATAAAAACAGTGATGGCAATTCTCTTGCGTATAGGTACCTAAATCTTTAAACTAAACTAAACTGTAAACTAACTAAATTGATATGTCTAAAAATATTGCCTCATCTTATACCATAGCAAATAATTGTATGGCTTTATGAATTTAGTCAGTAGTTTGAGAACAGATCTGATTAAAAAGAATGTTCTATATAGAATAATGAATAACTACAACTTTTTCCATATTACTATAGTAACTAGCGCTAAAATTTACCTAATACCTTGACAATATATTACTTTAATCGGAACCTTGCCTTAAAGGGATTTCTTTTATTAATTTTAGTTATGATGTTATATTTTTTAAGATTTTTAGTTTTAGGTTCAATCTAAGGTTTATTTTTAATTTCATAAGTTTATGTACCATATTACATAGTGTAAATACATTTAAATCTTAAATTATTAAGGAACGCATAAGATATTAGTTCTAAAGTTAAACAAACTCGCGAGTAGAAACGATAAATGAACGACGAGTTTGTCTCTGTGGTCTATTATTATGCATGGTATACCTACGTATATAATACCGCTTCGATAACAAAAAAAAATTGAAAGAATCGTAAGGGCACGGGTATTATCCAAAATCCCACAAATAAAATTCCAATTATGGGAAAAGAAATGACATATTCCGTTTGCACAAATCCTTAAAACGTCATCCAGATATCCATTACATGTCTATTAAATCTCACGACATATATTTGTAGGGCTCAGTCAGCAGAGATTCCCCTCGCAAACACGGCGCCGATTACGAGCTCGGCCGACTGGAGTAAACGAATAAAACACATGCGGGAAGACGAATGCAAAATGTACTCAAGTTTTGCATAGGTAAACACTAGGCATTCGCGTGCCCCTTTCCGCGAACAATCGTCAAGAGATTTCGGCAATCATAATGACCATGTAACCCGAATATCATGTAATCATTTGTATTTTAATCAGAGGTTGGGGGTTAGAACCCGGGCACGCACCTCTAACTTCTTTACGTGCGTTTTTAAGCAATTAAAATATCACTTGCTTCAACGGTGACGGAAAACATCGCGAGGAAACCGGCACGCCTGAGAGTTCTCGATAATGTTCTCAAAGGCGTGTGAAATCTGCCAATACGCGCATGGCAAGCGTAGCGTTGGTCGACCCCCAACAAGGTGGACAGACGACATCAAACGAGTCGCAGGGAGCCGCTGGATACAAGCGGCCCAAGACCGTGGCCGTTGGAACTCCTTACAAAAGACCTATGTCCAGCAGTGGACGTCTATCGGTTGAAATGATGATGATGATGATGAAGCGTGGTGGACTATGGCTAAAACCCTTCTCATGTTGAGATGAGACCCGTGCTCTGTAGTGAGACGAAATGGGTTGATCATGATGATGATGATTTGCATTTGAACAAATATCTCGACATCTAGAGAAGTACTTTCCAACTTGTTTAAAAATATTCTATTATATATTTCACCTATTCGAGAATGTAAACAATATTCATCATTTCAGTAAGAGACCACCTGCTTGGAACACATTCGTGTGTAGTTAACACTCAATTACTGCCAACTCAAGTGTTTGGTGACGTCATTTAACCCCTCAGTAGTTTACAATGGTATGAATTTATCAATGTTTAGGCAGTTTTTTTTATACTGCAAGTTACCCCTTGTTATCTCACCTGGTGGTAAGTAATGATGCAGTCTTTGATGGTAGCGGGCTAACCTGTTAGGGTATGGTAAACCCACTCCCCTGATTGGTCTTTACGCGACATTGTGCCGTAACGCTAAATCGCTTGGCTTGTCGGTAGGGTGGTAACTAGTCACGGCTGAAGCCTCCCACCAGACCTCACTCGAGCAGAGAACGACCGCTTGAACGCCCGTCAAAATTCTGATTTCGGGGTACTCCCCTTAATTAGCAGCGCACATTTCACAAAACAATAAACTGATTCTCTTGAGAATTACTTCATAGAAAAACTTTAACCAATCAATTGTTTGGTCCGACCCAGATTTTGAAAATGGGAGCTCGATAGCTATAGCTGAGTATGCTAAATATTATACTACCCACAACGAAGTTGTTGACGTTCATAACCAGAAAACTCAGCACTCCACCACCACCCAATACGGGCAAGGCACGTATCTATAGATAATGAGGGTGAAGACTAAATTAACCCACGTTACGAATCACGCAGGTGGTTGTCAACCGTGGACAAACAACGCCACGTGGAGCCAAATCCAACGAAAACCTGACCTACAAAGCTAATTTGAAGGACATCGAGAAAAGGAGAGTAACCTGACGTAGCGTCTAAAGTGATGAGTCGCATTGCCGTCGCGGGTCGCCCCGTGCTCGGTAACGACCTATCGATTGGAAATAGTGCCTAGTTAGCGATCCGTGGCTCCGTGCCACTCCCGCGGCCGTCGCTCACTCGCCCCGGCCCCCCCGCTAGCCGCCCCGCCCGCCCTCTAACAAAGCTACATGTTAACTTAAGCTTTTCAACTACACTACGTGTAGTATTTCTAAACTGATAAATCCATATGTCTTTCGTTGTTCTCATTAAGTAGTTTTTAATTTTTCTGAAATCATTGTACAAGGTTTTGAAACTTGTTAAAATATGTATAAATCGATAACAATAAAAAAAAATGTATTGTCCATCTGTTACATTTTAAATACACATTTGTTTTGTCTATTGTTCGAGAGATGATATTTTACAATACTTTCGTTCTTTTTAGGGTGTTGTCTATTAAGAAAAGACTGATTGGGTTGTGATAATATAAATGAAAGGATATATTTTTGGAAGTTAGGCAAATTTAAATCTGGATTATTGTTCGTAACCCAACGAACATGAAAAGTCTATTTCGATTTCTATAACTAGAAATCCAGAAAAACTCTGTAGTCCACAATAAAACAGCAGTTTATTAGTTAACAATTATGTGTAATAAACGAAGATTATCTGTGGTTAATTTATTATTTGAGGCAGCTAAAGAGTAATACGAGAAAGGCGGGAGACTTCGTATTCGGAAGCGCGGTTTTTTCACGCTTTTCTTGAATTAGCCAACAAATATTCTTGTTGGCTAATTTTGAAAAGGATTGGTGTTGGTTATTTTGTGGGCATTATAGTCTTGGTGTCGTTTGTGTAGTGGCTAGCTTTTTAAATGGTTAACATGTATTAATTTGGGAAAGGTTTGAGGGAGCCGCGTCCGCCGAGTGCAAAGTTTCCCACCATTTTTCCCTAACTTAAATTCTCCATTGCTATAAACTTGACATTGGCTAATCTGTGTAATGCCATAAAAAGACAGAAAAAAAAAGAGTAATACATCGACCCAATGTGTACAGCATCGAGTGGCTTAATTCCGCCGAGTTGGCGTATTGCTGTCTCAGACACGTGGGAACATTGCTCTACGCAACTTGTTATTTTTACATCAGCTAATTGTGATGGCTTAGTTTTTAAATTACCGAATCATCTCATTCGGCCCTTTAGTGTCCCATTTCTGGGCATAAACTTCCTCTTCTACATCCTTTAAGCTTTAACGATGACATTTATAAATCTTGGTGTGGTGGGAGGGTGATAACTAGCCACGGTCGAACCGTGGCTAGTTACCACCCTACCGACAAAGACGTGTCGCCAAGCGATTTAGCGTTTACACAATGTCGTGTAGAAACAAATTAGGAGTATGGGTTTACCATACCCCTAACAAGTTAGCCCGCTAGCATCTTAGACTGCATCATCACTTCAGGTGAGACGCCGTCAAGGGCTAACTTGTGGTGTATAATAAAAAAAATATATATAAATCACGACGACAAAGTGGCGAAATGAAAGCTAGACAAAAATGCGTATACCACAGAGTACTTATCCTATATCTATAACCGAAACCAATTTTCAAGTAACCAAGATATTAAAACTTTTAAGTGATAAAAGTTAAATTTAGAGTCGAGTGCCACCAAGGTCAGCCCTGAAGTAGCAATGAGCAGCGGCGCTTAGTTCGAATAACCGATAGACTCTGGGTCTCCAATAATAAAATGTTAACTACGCTTCGGTAAACGCAGCATAAGTGCTCTTCTACCTGACACGGTATACCAACGATATCGAACGATTCGTTGGAAGCCGCTGGACGCAAGAAACTTAAAGACCGTGGGTAATTCAAGAGAGAGATTCAATTGCAGAGAGAGTCCTTTGAGTGATCAAACAACTCTATCTGCAAAGGGTAATAAATATGATCTAGAATTCTAAATAAACTTATTACAGAAGTAAAAACATCCTTTCAATACTTACCTTCAAAAAAATTTAAAAAAAAATGAATGAGGAAGCAATACTATTTAATTAAAGAATATTTAACAAACAAGAATATATAGTTACTACATGCATTTATAATCGTTAGAATAAGTTAAATAGAATAAGGGTGACATTAACAAATCAATTTTACGTTTGACATATTTATTGGCCTTAAACATAAATTATTAAAATATTATTTTTGCATGCCTACCCGGCAGATTGTAAGCATCTCATCTTCAATGTAGCACCAATGTACCGACTCAATCTATGCAAAATAAATGATTTGATTTGATTGATTCAATTTTATTCATACCTCTTTAACGCTAAGGTGAAAATACACTTTTATTTTACTGAAAAACTCATACAGGAAACATCACGATTCAAATAGGTCTTTTTTTAAACGACGGAAAATGCATGTACGCGTCACCTCGGGAAGTGACGCAGACATAACTGCGCCGCTTCCGACGGGGTATGTAGGACTACCTGGTGCCCAGAGTGGCGACCAGAATACCTACTAAAATACAGCGATGCTCCTTCGCGTCGCCTGGTGGCTGGATCACGGGCACACTAGTCTGCAACATTCGAATCGATTTTGGATTTTCACATAATATTATGTTTTAATCATCTCACGATCGATCTATCTAGGTATATATATAAAAGCGAAAGGTCACTTACTTACATACTGATTAAACACGAGATCTAGAAGTATAAAGCTATAATTTAGCAAGTAGGTAGTTGATAGTTAAGAGATGTCAGCTAAGAAAGGATATTTGGAAATTCCACCCCTAAGGGAGTAAAATAGGGATTGGAAGTTTGTATGAAATTTCGTTGTTTTTAGAGTTAGAGACATAAAAATTTACATTAAGATTAATAATAATAAATAAAAAACATATACATCAATTTTTTTTTAAATATTACCTGGTTAAGGGTGGTAAAATAGGGGATGATAGTTTTTGCTTATTTTTTTATTATGAAGTCTACAAGCTTGAAATTTTGAAAAATAGGTTTCTTTTAGGTCGTAAGTATAAGGTTAAAATTTTTTTTCATCCAAATTACCCCGAAGGGGTAATAGGGGTTTGAAGTTTTTATGAAAGTTCTTTGTTTTTTAATTTAGAAACACGAAAATAGGCAATTTGTCATTTGTCTGTAACTTACTTTTTGAAGCAGGGCATTGGCCGCACGGGTAACCTCAATCTCAAGGGAAATCAGCAATTCTACGCAGACGAAGTCGCGGGCAACAGATTATTAATAATTCTTATTTTTTTCTATATTATAAGTATAAATGAAAATTAATTCTGTTTAAGTATGTAATCATTATAACAATCCTAACACTAAAACTCGTTTATTTCACTATCTGTGGTTTGATTTTAAGAAGGCATTCCCAGGCCCATGAAAAAGACTTGAGGTATATGCCAAAAAATGGAATAGGTAAGATGGGGTTTGCAAAAAGTTTTATTGGCGTAATATAATTGGTAAACTAACATGAAAATGTTCATTTAGAACCAAAACCTAACTCGAAGACTAGTTCTAGTATTTTATAAATATATATTTATTTACTATAACATTTTGTAAACTTAAATTACTGTTACTTGGAAGAAATTGCATGCGGGCGAAATTGCTAAACTAAATACACGATAGATATAAAGAAAATAAAAAGAAAAGCCAAACCATTACTGTTAACAAAAATTGCTACGTCAGCTACATTTCGTAGCTTCATCTACTAATAAACGAATAATATAAATAAAATAAAATACACATTTGATTTACTTACTTGCTCCATTTTCATATTTATTTCATACTAAGCAGATCACAATATTAGACTAGGCTTCTCTTAGACCCATAATATTGACAAACACCGCAAGGTTATAATGTTTCTTACCTATTTAGTATGAATACATGCGTCATTTAGTATTGCTACATCAGCTTAAGATCTGTTGTTTTCAACCAATATATATTTTTTTTAATAATTGATACGTAATATATTTTTAACTCACTGTTGTACGCTGCTTCGTTCGAGTTGGTTTTTACTGTTTAAAATCAGGTTTCAAAGTATCCATCTTTATCAAGGATTAAAGTTTACTCTCGCATCGTATCGCGAGTGCCGCCAAGTTTTTCAGGCAAAATATGCCATTCTAACTGCCAACCTTTACTAGTTGGAGAGGCACCTAAAGAAGAAGAAAGTTTAATATGCAAAATTTAATCATTATCGAGTTTTCCGTAACGCCTCCAAAGGTAACAAAGATTTTTTTACTATCTCGGGAATGCATCCTATGACTGTCTCCCGGCTGCAATCTATATCTGTGACAATAATCTATTTCGGTGAACGACAAGGACTTGTCGACAAGCGATTAAGCGTTCCGGCACGATGTCATGTAGAAACCAATTAGGAGTGTGGGTTTACCATACCCCTGACAGGTTAGCCCGCTACCATCTTAGTCTGCATTATCACTTACCATCAGGTGAGATTGCCGTCAAAGGCTAACTTATAGTGGATAAAAAATATATATATGTATATAAATATGTATGTCCCTAAAGGGACTCCTTTTAATAATATATTTTAGTTATGATGTTAAATATTTATTTATTTATTTTTTAAGATTTTTAGTTTTAGGTTAATCTAAGTTTTATTTTAAGTTACTTATATATGTATTCCTAACAACTAATTGTCACGAAATATATAAATATATAGTCAGTATGTAAGTGACCTTTCGGTTTTTTATATATAGATTCCAATAACATAATTACAGAACCGATAAACCATAGATGTAACTAGCGATAAAGTCATGATGATTATTATATGTATATACGACTTAGCCGAACCATAGATAAAAAGTAGACAAACGTACTCACATTCGCTTTCAATATATATGCATTAGTGTTGAAAAGCTTCGATGAATATTGCCGTAATATATATTTTTAATATTGTTGACTAAACAAACATGGAGGTCGACCTAGTGCGGAGTATCGACCGGCACGACCCTGCCGAGCTGGCATATCGCTGCCTCAGCTTCTAGCGAGCGTCGCTTTACGGCCTCCCGTTCAGCCCTTTTACTACAACGAAATTTCTCCCTAACTTTAAATTACATCTTGGCTTCCTCCAATTACTTCATTCAAATTCACTCGTATATAATATACTCATATTATAGATGACAATGAATGATGATGATAGAGAAGCTGTGATAGCCTAGTGGTTAGAACGTCAGCCTCCTAATTAGCGGTCGGCGGTTCGAACCCGTGCACGCACCTATAACTTTTCGAAGCTATGTGTCTTTTTAAGCAATTAAAATATCACTTACTTCAACGAAAGGAAAATATCGTGAGGAAGGAAATCTGCATGCCTGACAATTCTCCATAGTGTTCTTAAAGGCGTGTGAAGTCTGCCATACCGCACATGGCCAGCGTGGTGGACTACGGTCAAACCATTCTCATATTGATAGAGACCTTGGAGGATTGAGAGAGATATTGGAGACCCGTGCTCTATAGTGAGCCGAGAATGGGTTGATTATGATGATAATGATGATAATTAAAGAGTTGAATATGAATGAAGAAATTTCTTTGATACGTTTTCACGATTTAATTACTTAACCGACGATCATTAAATTTAATATTTATACAAACTTTTTGTGCTATTTTTAAAAATTTAAACTTGTTTTAAATTATTAAACAAAAAACATCACAATCCTAACTTATTTATCGTAAATGCAATGTATACTCATAATTTATTATAAATTGCTAATAAAAGTTTGTTTGTTTGTTTCTAAAGATTTTGTGTCTAAAACACTAAGGTAAGATTTTAAAAATGATTTCACCAGTGAAAGTAATGTTATCAACAACATGTTGTATATTTCATCCCCGTATTTCCACAGATCCCCATGTACTACACAGTTGAAATCGCGCGACGCTGCTTTACTATAGATACCATACATACCACTAAATTGTTATTTTATTTTAAAACAATCTTAGTAACGAAGAGAATATAATCATCTCAAAAAGAGAAATTGGTACTAAGTATCTGTAATATAATGTAACCATCTATATATACAGATATATGGATGGTGGATATAAATATTTTCATTTCAGAAAAACCTAGCAAATAAAAAATCTATAAAAACGCAGAAGTCTCAAGACCCCCCCCCATTAAATATTATGTCAACCTTTGATGTGATTTTTGATTTAAATACATTTAAATTTTCATTTTACAGGCTTACCTTATATAGCCTTAGTTACAGAACTTAATGTAAATATAACATCCTCATTCATAATATTATTATTAACTACATTCGTAAACTTAAAACTAAAGCTATGAGGGTTCCAAACGCGCCCTGGTCTAAGAAGAAGCCCACAACAAACTTAGCCGGGTTTTATTTTTTTGTTATCACCATCTCACATTATCAATAATAAATTATAGTACCTATGGAGATAGAGCAATTCACACCCAAGCTTTTTTATCGTTTATATAATCCTTAAAATTGTAATAGATTTTTTTTTAAGCTTTCGTTTAATAAAAACTTTGAACTTATTGATAGACATCTCCAAGATATCAATAGGTAATTTATTATAAATAATAAATATAACTTTCCGTCTGGAGCAGTAATTTAACAAAGTCCAGCTATCTACGCTAGGCAGGTAATGTACCAAAACACTTTCAACGTATCAACTCTTGAACATCAGTGTAAGAGCTTACTCTGTAGTTATAAAATCTTCTCATTACTGTTTTTTTTTTTTAATATGAGGCAGGGAACGTCGCCTCAACCCAGTGCGGAGTATCGACCGTAGCGACCCTGCCGAGTTGGCAAAACACTGCCTCAGCTCCAAGTAAGCGATGCCTTTACGCCAGCAGCAAATTTTAAACTTATTCGACATAACATTACGACGTAACTCTTTTTTTAAGGATTTATTTATTAAATTTAACTTAAAATAAACCTTAGGTTAACCTAAAACTAATAACCTTAAAAAATATAATATCACAACTAAAATATATTATTAAAAGGAGTCCCTTAAGGTAAGGTTCCGAAGATACTGGCAGCGTTCCCCCTTTGAATAGCTAGACTAATTCTTTGTCAGCAGGTAGCTGGCAGCTCTCATAGACATATTAAAGTGTTTTGGATTGAACAATTTAAAAAATTCAAATGCCACGGCATGTCCTGCAGATGAAACATTGTATATGGTATAGGGGGCATAACGGCATAAGAATTCATTATACACAGTGGTTACATCTAAAATACGTCGAAACGAAGGTACATCGTTTTATATACAACCAACAATTCAAATAGAAATAAATAGGTACTCGTATATATAATTATTATTATTTTAAAGTATTAGTTATGCATGAAAAATATTTTCTCTGTGAAATTTGTAACGATTTCCTCTCAGTGGGATTCCGAAAGTGGAACTAAGTACGTGAAGCAGCGAACGTCGACGCACTGCAAAGTATCGATCGGCGGGATTCTGCTGAGTGGTCAAACGCTGCGTCGGCTCCGTTGCGTTGCTCGACGTTATCATCATATTTTCCTACGCAATATAGTAAATGGTGGTAGGTAAAATTATCTTTCCCGCTTTTCATCTTTATACAAGGTGTACCATTATGGGCATCGTACGCCGAACTCGTTACTCAATGTATTTTTAAGTGAAGCATTATTATCAGTCTTAAAAGCTTTACTATCAGAAATAATCATATACCTAGTTTAAACAGAAAAAAACACAACTAGCTCAAAAAACAAATGTTTTGTTATCCAGTAGGTACATTACTTCGTTTTTCTGTTTTATTTTGCTTATTTTCTGCCGATTTTTTTATTACTTTTATTGACTTTGTATTATTCTTTACCGATTGTTAGTAGAAATCATCGATTACAACTACCCAATACAAGTGTGCAAAGAAGGTTCTCTTTTAAAATTCTAAGTACCGATTTCTTATTTCGAACCTCGACCACATAGGGTCCAAGATTATCTTAATGAGTTATGGTCCATTCGAAAATCTTCCATATATATAAACGTTTACTGAATGGCCTAGCGGACAATCAACGCAAAACGCTAAATAAACCACTGGACTAATCGGGCTAAAATCATATACTGATAGCTAAAAAAGGATTTTTGAAATTTCATTCCTTGAAGAGCCATAATAGCGGTTAGAACTTAGTTTGAAAGGCTTTCAGATTTGAAATAAGAAACACGAGAAGCCTCAGACAAATGCTAGAGGATTTTAATTTTATTTTGTATAGGAAACGGAAAGTAGAATCGAATGGTGACGTCAGGGGCACCCGACCTTGCTACTAGAAAAATGTGCCGCGTCGCCACAGCCAGGCTGCTGCCTCATCACTACGCGCGGCCATCGCTCCCTCTACTCGACTCCGCCGGTACTCTGACAGACCGCGATCTCAGCATCCCAGTTTGCGCTTTCTTATTTTTTAATCGGCATCAAATAGGAAGAGGACTCCCGCAATTTCGATAATTGCCTTTCATTGATTAATTTTTTATAATAATAACTGATCATTCTTAATAACTCATCTTCACTTCTTCTACATTTTATTTAAAAACCTACACCTAGGTGATTGAAATTCATTAATAATAAGAAAATTACTAAAATTTATTTCACGCAAAGTCCATTTATTACAAAATTGGTACAATAGAAATAAATCAACATAAATTAATAATAATAGTATACTTCTAATAATCTTAAGATATACTTATTAAGATCGCATATCTTGAACTAAAGTCGGCCTTTCCCAGCGTGAAAAAATAGATATTTTCATAATCGTAATGAATAGATGAGAAACTTCTCCGGCAGTATTCTATACTATTTTTGTATATTAATCTGGAATAAAATTATAGATAAATTATGTTAAATGAGAGGGATAAAATACGTAAGGAAGAAAGAGTGCTATGCATTGTATATTAAATACTTAATACATAGTCAGTTGTCAGCGTCAGATGAAGTGTAATGTGGCAATGATACTAATTATTACAGTTGAGGTTATTTGAGTTTTAAGTTCTACAAAGTTAAGTGTAAGTTATACTTCTATCACGTGTAAGGTGCTGCTGTCATCTTTGATACTGATTAACCTTTACTAATTCCAAATTTCACACAATAGCGAGACAAGCCTCCGATAGAAGCCGGTGGAAACGAACAATCCGCACGAGGTTGCAAGGACACCAGGACCACGATCTTCAGTAATGAAGAAACGACTGGAGAGAGAGAATAAAGTCGTTAGCACGCTTAACTACTAACCAAGAGGAACTGGTTTCGAATTCCGGGTCAGGACAAAAACACTTTCTGGCGTGTTACTGTTTAGAAATTCTTAGGGATTTTCTTATACCCATACTTTGAAGAGAAAATTATTTTTACTTAGGCATTATTACTTTAATGTATGTGATAAATTCTGTAAAATACTTCTTATTACATTATGGTATGTTTGGTTCAGTGGTGAAGCGACTATGGCCAAACCCTTCTCATATTGAGAGGAGACCCGTGCTTTGTAGTAAGCTGGTAATGGGTTGATCATGATGAAATTAGCTTCATTGCTAGAAACAAACAGCTTTACGTTTTCCACATCTGTCTTTTGTCTGGTGAGAGGCTTGCCGCCAAGGGATTTAGGCACAATGTCGCGTAGAAACCAATTAGGAGTGTGGGTTTACCATATCCCTAGGTTAGCCCGCTACCACCCTAAACTGCAAAATCACTTACCAACAGTTAAGATAAACTCACGTTTTTGTAGGCCATCATAGATTTTTTGTTACGCCACCAAAGTGTTGGGAGCTTAATAAAAAAAATACAAATATTCAGCATTGTAGCTTTAGGAGTAGACTGAAAGAGTAAAACCATACTAGGATACTGCGCAGGATAAGTATTTCGAGTAGCTTATACTAGCGTGGCGTAGAAAGTAACTAACTAACATTAAAATTATCACGCAGATGGTATATTTTGTCCTACTTACTTGACACTTATCGTCTTATTTTGGACAATTCACACAATATCTTTTTAAATTGTAGCCTATGTATTATTCTTATTATAAGCTATATTATTGGCAAGTTTCATAATAATCAATTCAGTAGTTTTTACGTGAAAGAGTAACAAACTTCCATCCATCCATTCATACTTACAAACTTTCGCGTTTATAATATAAGCAGGATTAATAAGATGCACGGAGTTATTAGGTACCTATTACGTATCTTTTATTAACTAGTTGTTGTAACTCGGATATGTCATGTAGTCTGCCTTGACATTATCTTATGGTAACAAATCTGCGTACATCGTAACAACTGCCTAATGATTCCAATTATGACATTTTTATGTCCATCCACTGCAGCGCAATAAAACTGAGTAATTGTGTCATATATATTAAAATGATGTATAGCAACAAAATGGGCCATTCTGCCGCCGCCGGACCGCAGTAACAACGCCCATAATTCTCCTCGACTTCATTAACAGCCTTCCATTTGCATGACAGTCCGACTTACGTACAACTACAGCTTATACGCGTTCCGTAGATAAGAAGAGAGCATGGACACAGCCTGAAAGCTACACAATAAATGCGCTCGGTTAATAAAATTTTACAGAGTTTTAGACTTTAAAGCAGAAGTGTTACGGTGTATGTAGTTTTTCTTGGCCTGAAAAGCCGATTGCGTGCGGAATTTAATAGGCGGCATAGAGTTCCTCTCGCTCTGGCGGGGCGTGGCACTCGAGTACACGCCCTGTCGCCCCCACCGCAGCCTTTCTCTTTACAAGATTGCTATGAATAGACTGGCTCATACAAATATATGTAACAGACCGATAATACAGACCTATTATAGAGGTTGTAAACTTTGATGAATTAAAGATAATATCGTAGTTATTGAAAAGCGCACAAGGTCCTCATGTGCTCGTTTCTTTTCTCAGGCTTTTTCTTATTACTGAATTATGGAGTTATTTTATCTATGACGGGAAAATATTAATATTTCTCATATATATACATTAGACTTATAACGTTGGTTCAGTGGTTATCGGACTCAGGTAACATAATCCGTCCGACTTTTTTAACTAAAGCTATCTATTGCCTTACGACACACACGACGTGAGAAAGACCATATTCGAATTTCCCAAGCCTTAAAAACGTCGTGTTATCTGCGTTGTCTCATCTTGGCCACACTGCCTCATCTTTCCATCTGGACACATTTTAAGAAATCCCCAAAAAATGTGCACTCATTACGGTGACTCTTTTGAAAGACTATTTTTAAAGAAACTATTTTATTAAATATTATATCCGCCGACAACCGGGAGATTATTATTGTATAACACCACACAAAATACTCCACTAGAACCTCTACGCACGTTTCGACCCGACACCGGATCATCCCCAGGAGATGTTGACTTCACAAGCGCGAAAAGCAAATATTCTTTGTTAACCTCTGTTCCAAATGCTACTCTTACAGTTTGAAGACTGAACTTTGACCCAAGACCTCTGCTTCTGGCTTCTCCCCACTAATACATCATCAGCATCAAACTATTGCTGGCTTACTACAGTACGGTCTCCTCTCAATATGGGAAAATAGGCAGACTTCACCTTAGCGAACATTATGGAGAACTCTCAGGCATGCAGGTTTCCTAACGATGTATAAGCAAGTGATATTTTAATTGCGTATAAATGCACAGAAGACATAGCTTGGGATCGAACCCCCGACCTCTGATTAGGAGGCGGACGTCCTAACCACTAGGTTATCACAGCTTTACTATTTATTCAAATAAAAATAAGTCTTTATTTAAATTTGCTTTTAAAAGTCGCTTTTTATGCGTACATATAATTTATCACATAACATACTTAGCTGGGTATTTTTCTGCTATCGCCATATCACATTATAACTTAACACTTTATATAGTTAGAGCAATATTTAATATCCAAGCTTTTTATCATAAAATCCTTTATAATTTATTTGGACTTCTTATACGCTAACGTTTAATATAAAGTTCTACCTTACTTAGAGACAACTCCAAGATATCATCCGTAGTTTGGTGTAATTATCAGATTCCTAACATGTCTGACTGATGTGGTAGAGGAAAGTATCATTAAACGCAATGTACTGGAACCTGGAACAGCCTGGAATGTTTTAGTTCTTGTAAGATTTTACCTAGAGGAATATCAAGGCCTTTGAAATAAATCACGGGTTTTCTTGACACACACGACTTGTCCCACGGTACCTGAAAAGGAGTTACTGGCTACATATTCTGCCATTTTATAGTTTGTGGACGATTCCGACTGGACATCGCTGAATGAAGGTATGCGAGCTTCATTACTGCCAAAGTACATGAGAGATCAGCTGGCCGCTGCGTCCATCCGTGCACATTTGGAACTGATTTGATGCGGTATTGATTATGGTGAGATGGTGATAGCAAAAAAAAACTGGCCAAGTTCTTAGACCTGGGCTTTGCTGGGGTTGGCTTCTTCTTAGACCTGGGCTCGATTTGAACCCTCTTAGCTTTACTTAAGTTAAGAAAATATTGCCGGTATAATTTATAATGACTATTAACTATCCGTCATCTCAAATCAAATCAAATCAAAAATATATTTATTCATATATATTTATAACAGGCATCTACTAATCGTTATAAAATATCACCTATTTCATTATTTCTATTCGTGGTGTTTGGCGAGTGTAGTTATCATCATCAAGTGATGGTGAAAAAAAATGTTTTAGGCGCTATTTTGAAATGTATTTAATCTAAAGGTAGCTTGAAAGAATAGAGGTATGCTTTTCTTGTATAGGTATTGTATTATAACTCATAAAGGTGCTTGCCTTAACAGGTCTGGTACAAAAACCTTTCCTTCAAGGGCCCTATTCCATCCATTCTTATTTTAAAGAAGACCGTTTAGTTTTTGTTTAATTCGCAGTACCAGTACTAGTAGTTTAGTTTTTTCTGCGCTAAAACTGAATGTAATCTATCACTAAGTGAAATTTTATCGATACCTATTGAATGGTTATTCAAGCGGGAAAAGGTAGGTACCCGACAAACATTACTTCTTATTTTTTACTATCTTACGTCATCCGGACGTGGGCTCCGTCCACGGCATCGGAGACGTACTCACCGTCCGACCCCCCGTTATCCCAAACGTCGCCTAAGCCGAGGTTCGGCCTCAAAGGAGGCGCCCTTAGGCAGACGTTCCCTTAGTTTCTTCGAGCTCTAGGGCTAAAAATTTCTTCTGGCAGAGCTTCTTTCCGAAGCTCGGCAAACAGCCCGGTTACGCTATCGCAACCAATAGGGTTAGTACAGCTAATAGTCAGACCGAAAAAAAAATAACTTCTTATTATTGTGCTAAGTACCTACCTACGGATATTCAAGTAGGCTTAAGAACCGCTTTGTAAAAAAAATATAGTTCATCAATATTATTATTATCAAAGAACTTGACGCCTCGCAATTTCTAATAACCCGATGTATTAGATTACAGTTTGTCAGAAACGTACGCGCATTCGATCATACTTAGGTGCAGCAACAATGTTGGTTTCCTGTTTATTTTCACATATAATGATTCTATATCTTACTGAGATTATATGACTTGTTTGTTATACCTACATGACATGTTTATGATTGTACACCCCAACCTCGCCTTACTTTATATTTTATTCCTGATTTGTGCTAGGTTGCCTGGTAGAGATCGCTCATTAGCGATAAGGCCGCCTATTGCACCTATTTATTTTCTGTGTGTGTTTATTTCTTTTCTTTTTTTCTTTTTTTATGGTGTGCAATAAAGTATATTTTCATTACATTTTTCATTTCATAAATTCAAATTCAAATTCGTTTATTGCATGAAAGTGGTACATTCATATCAAGATCTTAAGATTAAAGGGTAGCCTAACACATTCTGCCTAAAAGGCGTGCAACAAAAATCTTACAACGAAATAAACAATAATAATAAATACCCTAAATTACTAGCTTTGTTGACCTCCGTGCACTGATTAGCGCCTGTGGTCTTAGACGCGGAGAGTCCGGGGTTCGATCCTCAGCTGATGCAATGGATTTTTATGGAACTCTGGCAGTGGCGGATAGTTACCACCCCACCGTCAAACACATGCCACCAAGTGCTAAGCGTTGATTGGTTAGTTACAACCAATTATTGGTATGGGTTTAATATTATATAATTGCCATTCTCTTAACAGAATACCTTGATACCTAATACAACCTTGGGCTGCGTCATCCCTCACCAGACACCACCAAGTGAGATTCCAGTCAGTGGCTAACTTGTAGTGAAATATTGATATATCTATGTTCTATAGATACCTACCTAGAAACAAAAATTAAAAAAAAGCTAACTCTGAATTAGTTATTTTGTACTGTAGAACTACCATTTGGATCTTTTTGCGTTACATAGCCGATCCTTGAGAAAGGTTTTAAGATATAATACCATCATGCTACGAGTGTTAAGATTGGATCGGACATGCGATGGGACGCGGAAGATCGTGGAATGTTATAAGTTATAAAACTCATCAGAAGCAGTACGCGCAAGAAGTAAAAAGCGCTAGTAAATATTGACTAGCAGTCCCCTGTTTTATGGCCACGTAGGTACAACTGATACAACAATTAACAGTTGATATGTCTCCCATAAGCATAAGCATGAAGCGGTGTTAGCCTAATGGTTAGGGCGTCAGCCTCCTAATCAGAGGTCGGTGGTTCGAATCCGGGCACGCATCTCATACTTTTCGAAGTTATGTGCGTTTTTAAATATTTAAAATATCACTTGCTTCAACGGTGAAGGAAAACATCGTGAGGAAACCTGCATGCCTGAGAGTTCTCCATAATGTTCTCGAAGGTGTGTGAAGTCTGTTAATCCGCACATGGCCATCGTGGTGGACTATGGCTAAACCCTTCTCATATTGAGAGAAGACCCGTGCTCTGTAGTGAGCCGGCAATAGGTTGATCATGATGAGGCGCTTAAGAATTCATTATTATATTTTGTTATTGTAAGGTGACGTATTCGTTCACTTGTCCGGACTGCCCCGAAAAGAATCGTTGAGATGCAAGCGACAATACTAAAGCTGGATGAGGTGATGCAAGATAGCGGAAATCATGAATCAAATATGTAGCCTTCTCGGTAATATTTAGATACACAACTCAAATAATGTATCTACTGCTAAAAAAACTCTAATAGTTATCTTGGACATAGTTAAGTACAAAGGAATTTAGAAATAATCAGCTAAGTATAAACCGTTGGACCGAAATATGTCAACTACGTGAGCCATAATAACAGTTTTTGGTAATCTCAATGTATCCTTTATAAATCTGGGATCACTGATCGAAAGTATAGACTTGAAAGAACGGTTTAAGTATTTCATCTAACTCATTTCGAGGTTTTTGTGGATTGGATCCTTATTATGCCCAATTTTTTGTTGACTTGTAATTGAAACGGTTTATAAGTAATAATTAAAGATTCCTAAATCGCAATTTACAACTAGATAATGTTTTTGAGCATCATATTTGCGATGTAAGAGAGCTATCCCTTCAACGGTTTTCAAATCTCAATGCGTACCAATAGGCCGAAATTAATCATTTTCAATAGAATAGAATCAGATAAGTTGAAGAATAATATATGGAACATAATTTTTATTTCAGTTCATCATCATCATCATGATCAACCCATTGCCAGCTCACTATAGAGCACGGGTCTCCTCTCAATATGAGAAGGGTTATTTTAGTTCAATCAATATATTTCTAATATCTACCTATCTATCTACGAATAGCATTTTATTCATAATTAACTACTTACGTCTGACCATTATTAATATCTACTTTTTCCCATTTTAATGAACGTCCATTGAAACCTCGTCTATAGAAAGTCAGGGAACGGGAATCAATGAATTCCCAAACG
The DNA here is from genome assembly GCA_928268935.1 of Lasiommata megera. Lineage (NCBI taxonomy): Eukaryota > Metazoa > Arthropoda > Insecta > Lepidoptera > Nymphalidae > Lasiommata > Lasiommata megera. The sequence goes on from OV743309.1 coordinate 10,468,434, forward strand.
ACTGTTTTAACTGATTTCATAGCTGAAATTTTCAGAACAGTAGCGTTTAAACAAAAAAGCACTATTGGACCATTTGTAGTCTACCTACATAATAACCAGTATTAGTTCCATACAAAACTTCGATAGGTCTTCATGAAATAAAAATTGAAATGAAATGGAAAAGCGAGTCCTTCTGACACAAGTTTTATACTTAACAGAAGGTCTCAGCCTTTTCAGACACTAATTTGTCAACAAATAAATTTTCATTTCATAAAACAAAATAGTTTTTCATTTCATTCTTTTCATTATTTTCATGGATTTCATTCATTTCATTGCATACCTTCTATGTTGCATTGCTAAATACCTACTGGGGCAGCCGGTTTATCAGTTTTCCTATTTGAATAGATATATGGAGTCCTATTGGTGCCGATTCTTGTGTACACAAACAAATCTCTAAACGAAATAGATAGCTCTAATAGTAAAGTTGTTCCAGTATACTCGCTAGATCGATATCTATAGTGTTTATAGACATGTCTATAAATTGTGCATCATGCCCAACTGAAAAAATCTTCTAGGCGAGCTTGTTTCCGGAAGTCACCTACCTTCAGTCACGCTGTAGCTACCAGTAGGGTTCACAAATAAAGTCAGACCGACCAAAAAATATCCTGCAAGCACGCTGGAACTCCACGGTAAAACAAGTCCAAATTTAGCAACCAACCCTTACGAATCCCTACAGGTGTATAGAAAAACATTGTAGCCAACGTTAAAAATACTCTTTGTTTGCAAGTACAAAACCGTAAAAATCTGCTTTTTTATTAAAGCTGGGCGATTAGCATTATACGTAATACCCACAAACAATGCTCTTTGGGTACTATTACCAACATGCGACTTACTCGACCTCGTTAAATTGCACTGTTGGGCAATCATGTTGTCAACTTGCGATATTGCTCAACCACCTCCAATAAGTCATTGGTCTCATTTAAGACCACGGTTTATAACGTAGGTATGTAAGTGATATTGTTTTTGTCAAATCAGTTATAATACGAAGCTTTGTATTCAGTTTTTCATATGCAATCCATGTTATTTTAGAAATAATTACAAACGGAATCCCAGAGAGACTGAGTTATGTTTACTTCCCAATAAACTGCGTTTGACCCACAAAAGGTGGACTAAACATAATCAAAAGAGTCGCCGACAAGTTAGGTACGAGCGGTATAAGACCGTAAAATTTTGAAATCCCTATAAAGACTAATTGCGTGGAATTAGTATAATTATGTTATTAATAGATATGTATGGAAACATAAATAAAACTCGGGAGTTTTATTTATGTTTCCATACATATATGATCACAATTATACAGTAGCTAGGTAGCTTTCACTTCAACACACATTGTCATCCATATGTTTATCCTACCTATTCAATTAACTGTATTTGTCAACAAAGTAAAAAATCCGCATTAAACTAATTATTAGAATACTGAAAAGTGTTGAAAGATTCGGCTAGGTAGGTAATTCATTTTCTATCAAATAACGCCGGGTTTCTCTTGAAACCTCATTAACAGTTAGATACTTCTAGGGTTATGACTATGACTTATGTAGTATTTCTACCATCTTCGTATTGATTACCATTCAACATGAAAAACAAATTTTTAATTTTTATACCGCTATTGCTAATTACTTAATACAAGTATGCACTTAATATTAGCCTGAATAGATCAATCTTTCAAAAACAGTAAAATTAATTTTATTCTCGTTATAAATCCTGTCAGCATATGATGGTTGTTAGATCTGAGACCCTTCTATGAGAAAAAGGACCCTACGGAGAGTGACCTAGTAAATCCTTGACAACTGCACAGTGGTGCACTAAAAGGCTAAAGAATCTTATGAACTATCATCAGATTCTTTAGATTTCAGATTCTTTAAAAAAAAAACTAGGGTTTTATTTTTATAATAGTATTAGTAATTTTTGTAAAACTATCTGTTTTTTATCGGAGATAACAACAGCAGATAATAAATACCTAATAGGCAATTGTTTATTAAACGGTACATGGTTTCTAAAGTAGGTAGCCAAAATATTTTTATATGGGTGGTTCCGTAATAATTTATTAATACGTAAATGATTGGCCTGTTATGTATGTTAGTCGGGGTGTCCGTATGATGCCTAGTAGAAACCGGCTTAGGAGGAGGGCAGCCCGCACTTTTCTACTGGTGTGTTAGTGGAAGTATTTAAAAATATAAATTTAATAGGAAATTTAAAAACATTTTTATATAAAATGTCCTGGCGAGCGAGCGATTAGTAAAAAGGCAAAAAAAAAACAAAATTTGTTTAAGAATATTTTATTAGGAAAACAAAAATCCTAAAGATAATATTCATTAGATATTATTTCGTAACTATTTACAATTTTATATGATTAATGAGTTGCATCATTTTAACTTATGTATAATTTTTAATAATACATAATATAGTTTAACGAACTATGAATATACGACACAACCATACATTTAACACGGTGTTTGAATAGCCGTTTCGTTCAGAATTCTCGGCCTCAATGTTCCACCATTAGAAAACTATAAAACTGGAACTGATGATAATTATTAATTAATATTCAAACTTAACAGAAGCACGAGCAGTCCGTCATCGCAATTGTTCAGTAGCGCTGCCAGGCGCACGCGGAGGACGAGGCGGCCGAGGCGGCGGCAGCGGCGGCCGAGCGCGGCGCCGCGCCCTGCCGTCACAGCTCCGAGAAGAACTCCGGCGACGAGTGCGGCGTGGGCGGCGCGTGCCCCGCGTGCTGCGGCACCGCGTGCTCGCGCTCCGCCAGCGACAGCCGCTGCTTCAGCACGTCGCACTCGTGCGTCACGCGCGCCACCTTCAGCTGCAGCAGGTGCACCTCGTTCTGCAGCGAGCGATTCGCCAGCTCGAGCTCCTGGCGCTGCTGGAGTCTTTTACTGCGACAGTTTTGCGCATATCCTCGATTTTTCAATGTTCGGCGTTTTTGTTTCATCCTTGTCACGTCATCTCGAGGAAATCCGTGTAATCGTTTGTTGAGCTCGCGCACACTCAAGGTCATGAGCAGGTCGTCGCTGATGAGGTCGTCTCCGCATGAGGAGGGTTGGTACGACGGATGAGGACCGCCCCGGGGCGATATGGCGGAGCACGAGCTGGGCGGGCGCATGCCGACTTGTTGTATATGATGATCTTGTTCCCTCCACTCGCGCCTATCCCACTCTTCATAGCTGCCACAAGGAACGGTGCGCATATCGAGGGGTTCTCGCATGTGAGGAAGCCAAACGATGTCGTCGCCGGGCTGAGCGCGACAAGGGCTCCGTCCGACGAGCGCGGGCGGCGTTTCCGGCGGCGTACTGGGATCCACTGCAATCGCTACATGAGGCTGCGGGTATGGGCCGGTATCAGGCCACTGTCTATACGCCCGGGCACAGGCAGGCAGCGATTCGACGAGATCGCGCCAACCGCCTTTTAGAGGCTCGCGCTTCACAAGGTGATGGTCCTCGAGATGATCCAGCTCAAAATTTTGGACGTACTCGTCGGCGAGCTGATCATCGTCAGGGTCGCGGTGCGGTTGAGGCGTTAGAGTTTGCATGGCACCCGCCTGAGAGCAGTCCACCTGCGTGTGTTCTACCATGGAGCCGTACGGGGCGCGCGCCGGCCGGAAACTGACTGCCGCCGCGACGCAGGGCGGCGCAAAACTCCGCCCACCACTCCAATGACGTTATGCGACGCGCGCAACGCTCGCTACAGCCTTTATCATTACAAGCATAAGTTCGCCAACATCAAGACATCGCAATATAAACACGGCACACATTTACAAGTTAGCACATATGAGAAAGGTATTTAGTAACTATATAGCTACTAACACGTACAATAAGCACCTACCACACATATATACTTACCTTCAAGCTACCTGTTATTTATAATTATACTTGTGTGCAAGCTTAGATATGCATTTGATGATTTTGCACTCTGTATGACCACCCGCCCGTCTCTTAATTTTATAAACCTAATATAACTCATTCATTCAATAATAGGTAAGGAATTAAAAGCTGTGATAGCCTAGTGGTTAGGACGTCAGCCTCTTAATCAGAGATCGGGGGCACGCACCTATAACTTTTTTGTGTTTTTACGTGCGATTTATGTGCGTTTTTTAACAATTAAAATATCACTTCAACGGTGAAGGAAACCTGCATGCCTGAGAGTTTTGCATAATGCTCTTAAAGGCGTGCGAAGTCTGCCAATCCGCGAAAGGCCAGCGTGGTGGACTATGGCCACACCCTTCTCATATTGAGAAGAGATCCGTGCTCTGTAGTGAGCCGAGAATGAGTTGATCATGATGAAGGAATTAAAATTCACAAATAACATACAACATTTTAGGTTAATCTAAGTTTTAAGTTACATATGTATTCCTAACAACTAATTGTCACGAAATACACATTATCTTCTACATACAAGTGTTAACGCCAAATGTCATTGGGTATTAACTGGTATTGTATCATTCAAAACCACAAGAATACTTTTTAACAGTACCGAATCGGTCTTAGGAGCTATCAAAGACTACACCTATTTTGTCTTGAGAGCTAACTCAAAGGTGTATCGAAAGTGTTTACTTTTCTATATATTTTTTGTATTGTTTCAAAGTATAATTTCAAAAAAATCACGATCGTTAAATATGGAAATGATAAGAAAGCTTAGAGTCACTCAGTGGTTACTCTACGGATCTCATTTATGAACAATACTTTATCATCTCTGAGTGACTTTTCGCCCGATGCTGGCAGATAAAATATGGAAATATTCTCCTCTAATATAAATTTCGGGAGACAGTGTTTTAAACACGTATTAAGTGCACTTTAATGCCTCTAACTACCTTGTAAGCCGACACGTTTCTTATAAAAATGCTTTAATTTTGCCTAAGGCTCCTGAAGTAAGGTATGTACTGTACGTATGAGGTGCACGCTAATGGACACATATATCCTAGCTAAAGCAATTGAAGAATGTTAACCCTTGTAGTCTTATGCAGGTTGTAGGGCAGACCAAGGAGTTTGGAAATACCTGAGAATGTCCAGCAGTGGACCTCCATTGAGGTGAAGATTAATAACTTAAGCTTTGCCTTAGTGTAAAGTGTTATTAATATATCGAAATTTGTACCAAGAATCCTCGCTGGTGGCCCCATAATACCCTAAACAAGTTTCATCACAATTTCATGAAGGTTTCAAAATCGTAAAACAATGTTTTTGTTTTACTTATACACAGATATATAACAAAAATCACTGGCTTCGTTCGTTGTTAGATATCATCGTAAATAAGGCTCTAATTTTAAATTGAGTTTTTGAGAATATTTTCTTTTTTTTTTGCTTTAGTTCCAACGTGTATCTACTTTTTTACAAATACACAGTATACCTATTTTGCTGACTGATCAAACTTTTCCAACGTTTTATATGAAAACCGATGGCAACCAACGGTTTTCATACATAACGTTTAGTTTGACAAGCGCCTGTTAGATAAACGGTCGCTACTAATCAGCAGCTTATAGAAAACTTACTGAAATGTGGGTATGAAAAAAAAAACATTTTTGACCCTGGAAAGCTTTATAGATTTTAATTTAAAAAAAAAACAAAAACGTAAGCAGAAGTAATTAATATTTAAGAAATCTCTATTAAATGAAAAAAGATGCCTACCTAAGTTGATTGATTATATATATTTTTTTCTAAACTGTGTAGTTTTAACAACTTATATAAAGATAGATAATCTTGAATTTCCATTTTGATTATTACGAACAAATTGGTAAACTCACTTTAATCACGGTTCATAATAAACCGTGGCAGTTATGTGGCTAACATTAGAACAAAGTGATTTCACGCGTCGCCGAACCCGGAGGGGTTAACAAGTCAGCGTAATCCCGCATTACATTTAATCACCGACCTGCGCGCACTCTAAACATTTAACCCTTCCTTATTATCCGCAAATAATTGAAACGATGCGCCCATTATTGTAACCGCGACCGATATAATTAAAAGCCTATATGAATTGTAGTTAATTAGAGCCAATATATTTATTATTAAAAGGTAGATTGTTTTGGTAGACATTCAATGGGTACCAATATTTTCTATCGCGAATTGACTTCAGACTACAATGAGAATATGCTGTAGAACTCAGACGTGAAGGTCTTTCACAATGTTTTCCTACGCCGTTAAAGAAAGTGACATTTAAGTGCTTAAACTGTTAAATCATTGTAGAACATTTTTCGTACAAAAAAGAGATTCCTGCTTTAATTTAGATTATCTTTCAAGATACCCCTTGTACTCTTATGAAAGAAAACACATTGATTCTAAATCAATCCACATGTTCGTACATTCTACTTACCATATTTGTTTATTTGTAATCTAAACCGTTTTGTCGGGAACGGGACCTTTCATCCTAAATTATACTCGTATATATAATCAATTCATGGCGACCACATTCATGGCGAAATTCGGCACACAGATAGCTTGCATCTTTTAGGACCAACGTCCGAGTGTCTACAAATCAGAGAACTCGTCTTCGCCCGACAAAACCTGTGCATAGATTAATACATACTCTTATAATGCATAGTCGTTCGTATATTGGTAGACTGAGTCGTAAAAAATATGTTCGGCAATAAAGCATATGGGTATGATGGAGTTTGGTTACTCTGCATTCAAAGTCTCAAAAAGTCAAAGTCAAAAGGCTCTGTGAATACAAATATCATTAACTATTGATGTCGTTATGTGATATGTGAAAACACCCAAAAACACGATAAAAATTGAATGGAATCAAAATTTTGTAATATGTAATTTGATTCCGATTAAATAGAATCAAATTACAGTTACCGATTTTACCGACTTTAGTTAAGTTACCGAATGTATAATTTAAAAACTTTTTCAAGTTAATAATATTTCATTACTTTTTAGTTTGAATGGAGAAAAAAAAGTGTTGTAGGTAATTTTTAAATTTCCATAACTAAACAGGTACGAAAAAATAGACTATGATAGCTTTTATTATCTATCTATGTTTTTATTATTTGAAAAACGTAAATTTTGGTAATATAATTGGTATTTTTTTAATTATGATAACATAACGGGTAGGAAAAAAAATTCTATGGTTATAGTTAGTAAAGAGGTTTTCGTCGGCGCTGCGGCTAGGCAGTCGGCACGGGTGCGAGTGCGGCGAGCCGTGGGCTGACGGCGCTGTTTGCTCGCCACGGTCAACATTGTTAGCGGGGCCGCTGCCGCAAATGTTATTACATGATTACTGGAGTGCGGGTGCGGCTGCCCTACTCCGCACTCGCCACCCGACCGACTACCGACACGTAGAACACCTTGTTTGTTCTCAATTCCCGAACTCTGATAATTAGGTGTAACTTGTAAAATCCTTCAACCGTAACTACAAAAAAGAATCTTGAGTTAAATTTTCAACATGAACTTCTCCTATGGCTAACGTGGTAGACTACAGATTGCGAGATTCTTAGTTGGATTCCCACAGGCTTGCCAGTTTTATGTGGTTGCGAGCTAGAGCGTTCCAGTGGCTCCGCCATACAGCGGTGAGTAGAAACACCGTGGGGTTTTAATCAGTAAGAGTTTTTTTTTTATACACTACAAGTTAGCCCTTGACAGCAATCTCACCTGATGGTAAGTGATGATGCAGTCTAAGATAGTAGCGGGCTAACCTGTTAGTGGTATGGTAAACCCACACTCCTACTTGGTTTCTACGCGACATCGTGCCGGAACTAAATCGCTTTGCGACACGTCTTTGTCGGTAGGGTGGTAACTAGCCGGGAATCGAACCCAGGACCTCCAACTTTTATAATACGACAGCGCGCGCACTGCGCCACGGAGGTCGTCAAGTCTGACATAACTTCTGTGCATTTCCATAGCAGATGTATCAATGAAGATTTCCCCGCGGAAACAATAAGGGTTTTTCTATTAAGAGATTCTCAGTACAAACACGGATTTTGGGAATTGGTACTGTCCGTCCCGTGCCTCTTGATAAGTTACGTCGTCGGTTCCAGTTAATATCACGTAACAATAAATAATCAGTAAATCCTGCCACAGTAAGATTACTACTTATAAGATATGTGGAACAGTTTTCCACAAGTCTCGTTTGAAATTAATCAAAAAATAAGTTGACATTTATGTCTGAGCGTACAATGCTCCAATTTTACATTTATAACCTAGTCATTAAAAACGACAAATTTAAATGTAGTAGATAGGGTTCTAATTTCCCGATAGGCATTTTATCAAAAAAATATTCACGAAACAAACTCGTCGCCAATGTAACATCAATAAAACACGGGTGTGGATGCTAACTGACTTTATTCTACAATTACCGTAATACCCGCGTTAAGTGTCACAATCTTAATACAATGACATAACAGTACCGGCCTAGTACAGGCGATAGATCTTCACCTTAACATGAAGAATTCCCGCATTCAATCATTAATTTAATATCATTATATTACCTAAAGATTGGCAGTCATTTTGTAATATTTAAGCACTTAAAGAGAGTTAAAATCAGGCAGGCAGGTCTTAAAAATAGGCCAATGATATCAAGTTTACATAAAGGAAGAACGAGGAAGAAGATATAGGTAAGATTTTTTTTAAAGGTAACATAAATACCTACTTATTACAAAAGGAAGTGTAATTCAAGTAGACCTATTATTTACCTAAAAAGTCGGAGGTAAAAAATTTCACCTACGCGGCATGTAGTCAAGCAAACGCGCATTAGGTATGCACGCGCGAACTTATCTTAAAGTCAACTTCAGCCCGGCCAAGTAAAATTGTGCAAGTAAATTGTGGCCTTTTTTAGCGAAAATTAGAATCACAAATGCGTTTTTTTACGTTGTATCTCTTGATGTCTAACAATAGTGAGAGCGACACAGGTAGAGTGATAGCGCTCGAGTGGCGGGCTCCCGCCGGCGGGACACGTAGCGCTCCTATCAAACCCTCTTCATCAATTGATCTGCCACCCTCGCCTCGTACCCGGACACTGAGTCTGTTCTATTATCATTTGCATGAAAACTTTTAATTTTTCGCAACCGTTTTGCCATCAGAAACTTGTTTGTAAGAAAACAGACAGGTTCTATTTCGTAAAAAAACTTCCTAAACATAGTAAAAAAACAAAATAAACAAAAAAAAAAACCGCCCATCAACTTTTATCACGGATACCTACAACTCGTCTCAGAAGTGTAAGAAATGTGTCAATGCATCTTCTTACAGGAGTCTATCCCATTTCTGAGCATACTCGTACTCAACAGTGGGGTGTTATGCTGGTGATGATGATAATGATAATAGAAAACGAAAGTTTTAAACCCTATCAGGTAATAAAAATTCAGCCTTGACCTGTATGCCTTCGTTTCACGTTTACGTGACATGTCCATTAGACTAGGGTGCGTATTTAAACCACTCTCCTTCTTAAATCGCTTACATTGTAGTAAGTAGAGGAATCTTGTAGTGATATGCAGTGACCTTCGATGCAATCAGATTATCGTTCATTGACTTGTACACATGTCTTATTGCCAAGTCAGAGGTTGCACGCTTATGCAATTAAATGCTTACTAACATGTATAAATACTTAAATATAAATACGCATCTAAGCAGTTATTATTTATAATACTTATATTTGTAAAACGAAGATGGGTTTTGATTTACAGGAGACCGTCGGTCTTCTTCGTACAGATTATTTAAATCAACCAATCATTTACTAAAATTGCATAAATGTGGATACTACTTTTGAACCTACGTTGCTAAATTAGAAGTCTTCAAACAAGTTGCAAACTATTTGTCTTAATAAAAAAGTGCCTATGTATTGACAATTGCCCGTTATACTCATCGCAAATTTTGTATGAAAATGACAGCTCCGGTAAGCAACTTTCAGAAAAGTTACATAAAAGGAGAGCTGATTTTACGTATGGCCCTATAAGGAGTAATCCCACCTGGACCGGGCGTACTTCAATATACACTCTTATTTGGTCGGATACAAAATCATGCAGACTATCTTCTAGACAGCTATATAACATGTTTTGAAGACTAGAAGAGTTATCATAACTAATACCTACCTTTTTTACTAATCTCAGAAAATAATTCCATCCGCACTGAAACTTTTTATTCACGTAAGTGCAAGTTTTGGAACTAGCTTCTTCGGAAGACTTCTTCTTTAGATGAAGTTTCAGTATGGACCAACCCATTTCCCTTTTGTACCCATTGGCAGTTTATCTAATGCTATAGATGTTGATCCGAAGGTAATCGCTTATCATCAAGTCACAAGTCAGCTGTGTACCTATTTATAATTATTAAGTTTCCTAAAGACTCTCTATTTTTTCTACGAGTACCGTTAGTGTAACAATGGTATCTGACAATATTGGAGTCGTTTTTGTTTAACGAAAAACACTAACGTCATAGTAGATTTAAACGTTTTAAAAGTTAAATTCTTCAATACTTCTCAGCCAGAACGAGGTTGTAAAATAAAAATAGGTGCGGTAGTTGCGAACTAAAAACTTGCGCACTCGAAAGCGACACTACAAGAGCGCAAATCTTTTAGTTTGGCTACTGAAATACTTGATTCATAAATTTTATTGTATTTTACGATCCAGCTACGTAAAAATAAATGAAAGATACATGCTTTATTTATACATGCTTTTATTGAAAAAAGTTGCCGTAGAAATATTATTATCTATTTTCATTATTGCAAAATTGTATAGGTACATCACTATAAATACATATAAATAAATTGGCATTCAAGTAAAAATCCTTATCACAATATTTTGCACATTATTAAATTCGTATTGTTTGGCATATATTTTGTAAAAAAATAAAGAACTGCATCCATGTAAAATTCAATCTTAATACTAATACCCAAAAAGTTAAAATATTGTATTAAATATTACCCATATAGAAAAATCTTATAAAACAATTATTACTACAACATCAGTAATTTCAAAAATCATAGCACAATTTCATAAACATAATATTATTGTTTTTTTTTTATAATAAATTCTGTAAAAATATATTTATTTCGACCAATAAAATTAGGCCAACGTTCAGAAATAATACAAGTTAGATTTATAAGTGAACCAGTTTTGTTCTAGGGAACCGCAAGTCAAGAAGCCCGTACGGGGTAAATTATTATTCAAGGGCAACTTTTCGTACGTCTGCCACAGACTACAGAACTTGTTCCTTATTATCCTATATTTATCGAAATTCTCATATTGCTATTTACGCGTATCAATACTTGAACAATGGTGGGTTTATATTGCACTAGCCTGCACACAGTACAGACCTTAATCCTATAGCGCAAAATATAAAACAGAACTTTACTATCCAAGAGATAGCGCGCTTGCATAGGAGATGGAAACATGGAAACAAAATTATCTGTGGTATATGATCCGTTTGAACATCCGAAATCAAACAGCCCACAGATTAAATACACATTTTTATGGTGGCCTATTTTACTGGTCGAAAATTCCCATATTTGTGTTTGTTTTGTGTAAATATTTTTTTTTATCCACCGGAACTTTAAGTAGACGGGATGTAAAAAATCTACTAACTAACGTTATATATAGTAAAAAATATACTTTAACATTTTAAATGAATACAGGAATGTTCAAATGTTAAATACTTAGTCCTAACAAAATTATATTACATTTATATTGCACAGAAAATATCAATAGCTTCTTTAGGATTGCCACTTATAGTAAGAACAATGTACAATAATACAATTTTAATTACATATTAAAATGCGAAATAGTCTGTTTTAAAACCCCTTATCTCTCAGGCATATTGCAAGAGTGCTTTGCCATTTCAGTTTAAAAATAAATAAGTTACAAATTGACCTGCATGTTAGAATCTACTAGAAGCTGGTGAGATAAGTGGAAATCTAATATGGTAAGCGTAAGGTATGTATTTATATATGTTATTTTAACTTTACATTTGCTTCAGTCTTTCACCAGACACCTTAAAATTTGCTAAAACATTTAATACTTACAACTAAGTAATAACAATAATAAATTATAATTCACTTCATAAAAATAATTAAAAACAATCAACACTAATTTTACTTCCCATAAAAACACATTTATTTAGGCACTATCAAAATGTTAATAAAAATATGGCCATGGATATTTGTCAAGTAATCTCTTTGGAATACAAACACCGATTATCTAAAATTAAATTAGGAAGACATAGTTGCAGAGTTCAAAGGAGGAAATAAACAGAAGAAAAAGAATGTAGAAAACCCAAATTCCAATGTAAAAAGCGGCCAACGAAAAGATTATATTAAAAAAACACAAATGCTATCCGATCTCTTTTGTCTACCTTTTTTGGACAATATTGTGTTTAACAACTCATAATATCCAAACATAAGACATGGCGACTCTCATTTTTAACTGCAGTTAAAGTTGTCTTGATTGCCAGGTAATAAATTCAAATACCCATAAAATCTATGCGAATTTCATGCTAAAAATTTAAAAAATGTTTAAAAACCAAATAGAAATAAATGCAACGTCTATTGCTTTGGCGCGAAATGCAAGAGTGCGTAATCGTGATAGTACATCATGATGGCGAGCGGCTGGCCGAGGATGAGCGAGCTCCACACAATAATGTTCCCCCAGCGGGCCCCTAGTTTGTTTTCCACCAACTTTGATATCACCGAGAGTGGAGGCTGCGCCATCATACCGAGGAATGCCCATATACGGAACATCTGTAGCGGTACGCTTACCTTAAAAACACAAGAACATAGCAGTTGACATGTAATGTACTGGATTACTTCTATGGAACTGTCAATAAAAGGCACGCTACCTAATCATCCTATCCTATCCTATAGTGGAAAAAAATATTACTAACTATTTGTGGGGAAGTTTGTTTAAAGTAATTCTCTTGCTTTTAAGGTACAGATAAAACGTCATGAAAAGTCTCCATAATATTCTCAAAGGCGTATACTATCTACGAATTCCATATTCTTAAACGAATGTTTCGCTGTGTTCCTTCTTATTTAATTAATGTCATAAAACGTAACATTTCATATTGATCGCTTGTCTATACAAGAATATATTAGTGCTCACCAAGTATTCGTGGAAGAAAGCCGATATGAAGAACACCACAATGCTAGCTAGAGCCTTGCTGAAGCCCAGCCCCGTGATGGGGATGTACACGTGGCGCACGGCCCACATGTGCACGGGCATATTCCACGTGCTCCAGAACACCGCGATGTTGTTCGCGTTCCACCAGTCGTTGTAGAAGTTGCGGTCCGCGAAGTGCAACAACTCGCCCATCAGGTTGAGGAAGGAATGGAAGCTCAGGTAGAATAAACACAACCATATCAAATGGTTTGGCACCTATAATAGAAATTGAAAATACAAGTAAGAATGCTGTGGGCTTCTTCTTTAACCCGAGTGCCTAGTGCGAGCTAAACAAGATAGCGAAGAGCGCCATCTATCACACAATAGATCGCGCTCTTTGGATTCCATTAAAGTTAACGTTCACGCGATCGAAAAGTCAAAATCTCGTACTGGTCTCTATGGGCGAAGAACTTTACATTTTACTAAGGTGTTAAAAAACATATGCTAGCGTCTTTAATGAATTGATTTTTTAATTAATTTTAATTAAAAAATCATCCATTCTTCAATAAGTCTTAGTAAGTAAATACAGAATATTTGGGTTTGGTTTGACAATTACGACATTTTCATGTTCTTGGGTCCAATTCCATTGTACACAAACTTTAAACTAAATTGAAAGTTCGTTTAAAGTCTAAAATTCGTTTTTAAAGTAAAGTTTTTTCTTTACTGTCTTGTATTTCTTCTGTTTGTGTGGTGTACAATAAAGTGTATTTTCATTTCATTCCCTTTGGGTGTATTATTTGTGGAAAATAGTCGCACTACTTAAAATCCAGTCAATTTAGTTACACAACAGTATTGGCACGTTGACAGTCAATATTTAATGCAATCAATTCGATCTACTATCTTCATGGAATATTCAAAATATTGTCAATTTCGTTTAAAGAGTTGAAAGATTTCATGCATTTTTGTAATAAATGATTCAATTAACTTTTTTTTTATAGATAATATCCAAATGCACGCACTTTCTGTAGAGTGACTTCATTACTTTATCCAATGTACCAAATTGTAAGTTTAAGATACTGAAAACTGGGCCAATTCAATAAATTATTCAAAAACAAATAAGTGGCTGTATATATATTTTTTTCTTCATTTTACCCAAAATATAGCGTATTTCGATGACGTAGAACGTAACAAACAACATTATGAATTTGCCCGTGGTTCCGTATCGATAATAGCATAGTGTAAAAAAGTTTAAGGATGCTGCTCTACCAAGAAAGTTTGAGGAAGGCTTATTATTAGCTTATATATTTAGATGGACATTGTCTTGTGTTAGACTAAATTTCCTTCCAAATATTTATTTAGGCATAACCTTAGTGAGCTGCTGTAATGGAAGTTACTTACGGCCAGTTTAAGTAAACGTTCGGTTATCTTGATAATGCTCATCTGCGAGAACGGATCCACCGCATTCGTGACAGATGGAATCATCCATTGTTGGAACAGCGCAAGTACTAAATTCACACCAAAAACCACTTCAATGATCCTCTTTATTAAGAACCTCTTTCTGATACTGAAACATTACAAATATTATAAAATACTTATTTTCGAGCTGATATTTGGAATACCTATTTAATAGATTAAATTTATTATTTTAATAGTTACTATTTCAATTGATACCAAATATTAAGTGCGACGGAATAAGCCGCGGATTAAGGGCCTTTTCATCGAAGAGCGAGTGCTGAACGAAATATCGAGATACGAGAGGTGAAGGGGTTAGTAAACCACGTAAAATGCTTATAAAAATATTGGTCTGATTCAAGTAAGACAATAGAGAAAAATTAAGTTACTGCAAAAAAACCTAGAGGATTGCAAAGCAGCGCATAAATAGACAGTGAAAAATTTGTTTTGCATTAAGCAATCATCTAAGCTAAGTTATAATTTTTGATTAGGTATAAATTAGTTACCTAAACCAAGTGTTCATGAATATTAATTTTCTAACCTAAACTTAAATGACACTATTATAAACTCTTGATATGTGATATCATTCAGTTCCAATTATACGCTCCTTTGTACTCTTCAGAGGGTTTTCGCATAGACTAGATTTGATCAAGGAATCTACTGTTTCCAACATATACAAAAACAAATCCAAGCTAATTGGCCTAAATCTTGTGTCCTATTCAAAATGTTTCCTGACGAAAAGGACAGCACGATTTATGGGCCGCAGTGTACTCAGCAAAGGTGCATTCTTGGGTTCATACATGCGGGTCTCACCGTGTCGTGCGAGGGAAATTCAACTCGTAGCAAAGGGTAGGTGCCAAAAGGAAGTAGAAGAGGTCTTTGAGGTTCAGATTATCAGGATATTTCACCAAACCAGAAGACTTCCCTTCCGCTTTCTCGTCTTCTAACGACTCTGGAGACATGCAAATGATGTTTTATTAGAAGCTCGGATTTTATAAACTAAAAAAACCATACCATACTGCATAAAAGAACAACAATTTTAAAATATACTATCATAAGATAGTATTTTAAAGTTGCCACGCTAGCGACAATTCGTCGCTACGACCACCCGACGAAAACATTCAAGGCCACACCTAGTTCGTCTAGTAATACTAAATATACATAGAAATAAACAGAGACAGTCGAAAACATAAGCACAGCAAGAAAACATAATAAATTCATTTTTATTTTAGACTATTCTGCCTTCAACGGGCACAACGGCTGTGTGAATTCCGGGAACTATTTTTATTTATTTCGGTTAATTTCTTTAATTGGTTGGAATTAATATATGCAAAATACCAGTTTTGTATACCTACTTGAGTGCCACATTTCTGTTCAGGTTCTCTGTATTGAAGTCAACTCTGATCTGTTTGGTTTATGTATTATGTTTGAATAACTTTAATTTAGAATGTCAGTTTTATTTATACATATTGAATTGTGTCAAATTTGATTATTCCGTGAAAATCGCTTGAAGAAGTAACATGTCTAGTTATCTGACATAATTTTTGTATTTTATATAAATTTCATAATGTTTAAGTTTCATCATAAATAAATTCAAAATGTTTAAGTTAAAATAAATAGTTTTCTAATCAGCCCTTAGTGTCTTTTTGGTTTGAAAGTGATTCCATTAGCCACATCTACTATTCAAGAGGTTCTGCTGTGGAACTGTGCTTTGGTGACAAATAAGCAAACAAGCAGACAAACTACTTTATAATATTCAACATTCATAATTCAGATAATTAAATAGTAAATAGCATTATTTTTAGAACATAAACGACATACATTTACAGAAAAACCAATACACAAATAAAATTAATAAGTAAAGCACACAATTGGTTAGTCTTTATTACACTGAATAAAATTTTATATATAGTTTAGGCTCATGATTATGTACTTCAATGCATGTCCATATTATACAATAATTATCACACATAAACTTAGGCTAAAAGCACTAAATCACATCGACAAAAAACCAACTACTACTTATTAATATTATTAATTAGTCACATAGCATACAGATGATAAACTTGAGCTTTCACTTAACATAATATGTGATAATTGATTAACCGTAGAACACATACTTAACTTTCCGGCATTTCAAATATCATTTTGTTATTTAATTTATAGTCACTTGACGCGGCTGTCAGTCAAGACAGACATATAATGACGAAAAGCGATCCTAGTAACATGGTCTTGTTGGCTCAGGTATATCAGCGTCTTATAATACATATATACAAACGTGGCAAATATACCACAAAGCTACAAAACATACCACAACATACTCGTACAAGGTGCAAATAATATTCAAGTGCCATACATGATGTTAAATATAACGCGTTACATTGATTTAAATGAAATTCAAACGTTAGATAATTTTCAACCCCAAACGATTCTCTCCCAGCTGTTTGAAGACACAGAGGAGTAAAACGGAATAGGCCGATAGTTTTTTTTTTTTTTCAAATAATTCTTTTGAGTCATCATTTTTACGGCTGATGTTCAGAAGGGTGGATAAACTTATGCTTTTAATCAATGTAAATAATTATACTATTTTGACTATAGTGCTTTTAAAGACTTTGGTGTGACACACCGAATTCTTTTTGAATATATGTGTAGGGAAGACTTAGAACAGACAAATATGCCACAAAATAGTGTTTGGCGTATTACGTTTAAATTAATAATTGTTGATGGCTTATATTTTTATTTTCTTCGATTTGGAGAAGAATCCTTATGAACAACATCGGATGGCCTACCAGATTTCACAACTGATGTTAATTCGTGACTACGAACTAAAAATCGCATTCCCACTTGTCATCTCTCATAGGCAAGAGATATTATGACTTCGCCTTACTATAGTACCTACACTTGATTGAAACTTGTAATATTGTGTATTGAACTAAGAAAAAAAACTGTATTTTATCGATGACAGGTTAGCGGTTAGCCAAAATCTCAAATGGTAAATGACGAGGACTGAGGAAGCCCCTAGTGCACTTCATACTTGCATGAAAGCACTGCCTCATATTATTTCTATAACCCATATTGAAGGTTATCCATTTTTGTCTTCGCCTTATCTAATTTATTTATATTCACCTTTTTTTTTTACAAACATATGCCGTACTTTTCGTCTCTTATCCACCATTTTAGGCAAAGATCATCATGCCCATTGCCGGCTCACTAAAGAGCACGGGTCTCCTCTCAATATGAGAAGGGTTAGGCCATAGTCCACCACGCTGGCCATGTGCGGATTGGCAGACTTCACACACCTTGGAGAACATTATGGAGAACTCTCAGGCTTCCTCACGATGTTTTCCTTCACCGTTGAAGCAAGTGATATTTTAATTGCTTAAAAACACATTACTCCGAAAAGTAAGAGGTGCGTGCCCAGGTTCGAACCCCCGACCTCTCATTAGAAGGCGTACGCCCTAACCACTGAACTGCCACTGGTGATAAAAATTCTCAAATTCACGAGAAGAGGTTCTACATTAGATAATTTGATGCCAGACACAACACGGCTTGTGTTGGGAATATATTAAAATTACTGATATGAGCATTCAACATACATTGAAATATAACTTACTCCAATTAGGCGCTGATAGGCTCTGTCGGCGTAGAGTGTTTTTATATTGTTTTCCCTTCTGCCCCTGCCTGCACCAATGGTTCGTTTGTACATAGCTCCAAAGTTTCAAGAACAGCACCAAATAAATTAAGCATACGGTCGTTATTCCCACTGAAACAATAGAACGTAAGCTATAGCTATCTAGATTGAGGAAATTTTCTTCTATGTCAGTAGCCAGTGACTGTGATCTCCCCTGGTGGTAGATAATCAAATCAAATCAAAAATAGCTTTTTTCATATAAAGTTATTACAGGCATCTATGAATAGATGGTGATAACTACACTCTCCAACCTAAAACTAAAGCTAAGAGGGTTCAAATCGCGCTCAGTTCTAAGAAGAAACCCACAACCAACTTAGCCGGGTTTTGTTTTTGTTATCACCATAATAAATTATGGTACCTATGAATACTGATGCTTTCTAAGGTAGCAGGGCTAACCTGTTAAGGTTACAGCAGTTTAAAAATACAATAAAGCCCCTGTGCATTACTCCTAGTCTATAACTAGGCGATATCATATTGGAACGCTAAATCGCCTTGTGGCACCGTCTTCGTCGGTTTGGTCGCTAGCCTCAGCCTAGGCCTAACTAGACTAGTGGATGAAGTCTGTTACTGTAACTTGCATAAAATAAAATATCGTGTAGTTAGTCTGAATAATATTTTTTTAGCTGGGAAATGCGTTTACATATCCGCTCCGTAAGCGCCCCGGCGGCCAGACTGGCGACCAGAATACCCACTAAAACCCAGGGATGTTCCTTCGCGTTGCCTGCTAGCTGGGTCACGGGTACGCTCGCAAACTCGTCAAAATCATCATAGTAAGAATTGAATGCAAATTTCTGTTACGCAAAGCTGGTAAATGTAGCGCGTCAGAAACATTAAAATAATTATTTAAAATTAGTATAGTGTACCTATATTAAGGAAAACATAACGTCTTTGAACTTTATACCATGTCGTGACCATACATTTAATAGAATTTAATTAATCTAGTATTGTATGCATGTTATGATTAGTCCTTGACTCAGAGGTCAAAATTTAAATTGATGTTTAAAGTCTGCTATTGACAAAGAAGCGGTGATAGCCTAGTGATTAGGGCGTCAGCCTCCTAACCAGAGGTCGGCGGTTTGAATCCGGGCACGCACCTCTAACTTTTCGGAGTTATGTGCGTTTGTAATAAAATAAATAAATATAGATATATATAACCCTTCTCATATTGAGAGGAGACCCGTGCTCTGTAGTGAGCTGGTAATGGGTTGATCATGATGATTGACAAAGAACACAACTATCCTTACTACAACTCGGTTTGGTAATTAACTTTGCACTTTTGAGAATGTTATTGGAACGTATTGTTGAGGATATAGGGGAAAAAATAGACATAGTACAGGAGGGAAGTTTATGTCTATAAAGGAACGGTTGAAATCGCGGGGCCCACTAGTATAATCAACACAAAAACACCACCACCATCAATACTCTGAATGGTAAATCAGAAGCGTACTTAAATGCCACTGTAGTTATACGATATGTACAAGGTGTCTCAAAAGTAAGTTCACATTTGCTTATCTTATTACGCGAAAGCAACTATTCTGAGGGGCGCGGGGGGTATGTCAGTCGGTAGTCTGGCTCTTGGGAATTTAGTCGCTATGGAGCGTTTCTCTGGTGCGGACCGTGCGTTGTGCGTACGTGAGTTTTACAAAAACGGTAATTCGGCGACTGTAGCGCGTAGAAAATTCTGCAGTATTCGACATATTCGTCACTTAAATGATGCGCCTAGCACTCGTCTCATTGCAAAATGGGTTGAGAAGTTTGAAGAGACTGGGTCAACTCTGGAGAAACCAAAATCTGGGCGACCAAGAACATCAAGAACAGCCGAAAACGTGGACAGTGTTACTCTGTCTATTCGAGATGATCCAAACCTCTCGATTCGGAAGCGTGCTGTTGCTTTAAATGTGCACAGATCTTCATTATGCCGCATTTTACACAAAGATTTAAAGCTGCAGCCGTACAAAATTCAGTTAGTGCAAGAACTGAAGCCTCAAGATGCTGGTCAGAGGCTTGTCTTTGTAAATCAGATGATTGAGCGCTTTCCAACGTTCACCAACATCTTGTTTTCCGATGAAGCCCATTTTCATCTGAATGGGCATGTAAACAAGCAAAATTGTCGTTACTGGAGTGCAACCAACCCAAAACAAAAACATCAGAAACCGCTACATTCACCCAAAGTCACCGTATGGGCAGCGATGTCGGCGCGAGGAATTATCGGCCCTTACTTTTTTGAAGATGGAAGGGGACGCACACTCACAGTGAATTC
Source organism: Lasiommata megera (assembly GCA_928268935.1). Classification (NCBI taxonomy): domain Eukaryota; kingdom Metazoa; phylum Arthropoda; class Insecta; order Lepidoptera; family Nymphalidae; genus Lasiommata; species Lasiommata megera. The sequence continues at coordinate 10,488,897 of OV743309.1, forward strand.
AGAGCGTTATGTGGAGATGTTAGACGAGTTTTTCGTACCCCAACTGCAAAACTTTCCTGGTTACAACCAAAGAACATGGTTCCAGCAGGATGGAGCAACTTCACACACGTCCAACAGATCTCTGCCTCGAGTTCGAGAAATTTTTCCGAACAAATTAATCTCCAGGCGAGGTGACATAAATTGGCCTCCACGGAGTCCCGATTTAACGCCTATGGATTTTTTCCTGTGGGGTTATGTCAAATCAAAAGTTTACGCTAATAAACCGACTTCCCTGGCACAATTAAAAGAAAATATCCGTCATGAAATGTCAGCCATCACGGAGACTACCTGCCGAGCTGTCATAGGCAATTTTAGTGCCCGACTAAATGAATGCCGAGAGCGCAACGGTTTACATTTGGACGATGTTATTTTTAAAAAATAAATTCCCAAACAGTGTACTTCAATATAAAATAAACATTTTTTCAATAAAGCTAAGACTTTTCTTTTAAAAAAAGATTTAAATGTGAACTTTCTTTTGAGACACCTTGTATTTACATATTGACATTTTAAAACATGTTGATTAACAACGAAAATATGAATTCATTACAAAACGTTAGTTATACAGTCAGGGGTTGGTCTGCCGAAGTTTTTTTTTTTAATATACACTACCAGTTAGCCCTTGACGACTATCTCACCATAATGCAGTGTAAGATGGATGCGGGCTGCCCGCTAAATCGCTTGGCGACACGTCATTGACGGTTGGAAGCCTCCAACCAGACTGAGAATTAAATAGGTATAATTTTTCTAAACATTTTAATGCCAACAAAATACGTTGACAGAAATTATGCATTCTGAATGTATTAATTATAATTATACATACCAAAACTGAATTCCAGCCCTTTTATATACAGCACTATAACAGGAAGACATATTTCAACCACTATGTTAAATATTTGTATGCCAACACCGATTTTTTGCGAGACGATGTCCTGCAGGATAAAAGAGTGACGTTTTAGACGTATTTAATATTATAGCCTTGAAATAACAAATAAATCGAAACTCAAAAAAATACGAATGGGCTGTCTTCTGCCTTCTGTTAGTACTGGCAAAGACATACCGCCAAGCGATTTCAGATATGATACCACATCAAAACCGATTGGGAGTATGGATTCAGCCGGGAATGCAATTGTGGCTTCCCAGATTTCTGCAGATGTTCATGGGTGACTCACATAGTATCAGTATCAGGTGATTTCGCATATTTTATAGGTTTTTATTACACTAGCTCTAGTTCGAAGCGGTGATAGCCTAGTGGTTAGGACGTCAGCCTCCTAATCAGAGGTCGGCGGATCGAATCGGGGCACGCACCTCTAACTTTTCGGAGTTATGTGCATTTAAAAAAATATATAATATCACTTGCTTCAACGGTTAAGGAAAACATCGTGAGGAAACCTGCACGCCTGAGAGTTCTCCATAATGTTCTCAAAGGCATGTGAAGTCTGCCAATCCGCACATAGCCAGAGTGGTGGACTATAGCCAAACCCTTCTCATATTGAGAGGAGACCTGTGCTCAGTAGTGAGCCGGTAATGGGTTGATCATGATGATAATGACACTAGTTCTATTTGAAAATGTAACTTTGAATTTGACTTTGGAGTCAACACTAAAATATTTGACTTACCACAGCTATAGCTTTCTCAACCAACAAAGCAACAACAGCAGGCACTACACTGACTGGAACAAACAACAAGAGTGTGTCTCTGAATGGAAAAGCCAAGTCCAACGGAAAAAATAATCACACATCAACTCAATTTCATTTCAATATCACAAACATTAAATAGATTAAAATTAGCTACTAAATCACAAACATAAATAGATTATGTATAAATAGACTAAGATTTTATAAACTTAATAGTAAAAAGTAAAGGTAGTGAAAAGTGTGCTAAAAACTACGAAAACAGTTGTAAATGAAAATTGTAGTGGTTCCACAAGTTTTTACGATACTTTAGTTACAATAAAATATTTGTCTTCTCTTCACACACTATGTGTCACTTGGAAGAAAATTTGGCTCCAAATTTGTGTATGAATGCTACACTTTTTAACTACAACCAGTAATCAATTCTTGCTTTGTGAACATTATATCTAACATAGTACTTATGTAGTCTGTTTGTCTGTGCATTATGAATTCTAGTCTCCAAAATAGCATAAATATTTTAGATGTTTATTTCAGTGTCTATGAAATTAAGAGCACAGGAAGTCAGTTATACATTAAATTAAATATGATTTACTTACAAATCAGTAAAATAACAGAGGGATACTGACGACTGTCTCCTTCGTGGTACCCAGTTAACACAATGATCCATTCAAAAGGATTCACACGGATACCATATCTAAAATGTAAAATTATAATTTAGCAATAAATAATATATAGTTATAAAAGACCATCAGTAACAATGGAACGATAAATAACATATAACAGCTTAGTAAACTGATGCAACAACAGCCATCCCTAACCAGAGTCAATTAAGATTTAATACTGAACCAAGTCAGGAACTACCAACATCCCACCTAATTAAGTGGAATGATTACTTAAGATGGAATGCCATCCGCAGAGAGGTTGATAAAGTAGTTACACACTGGATACAGATATGTAACAGAGCTCCAGATATCTATTAAAATATAAATAAGAACATACTTTATAAAATTCTCCAGGCACAAACGTAGACCTCCAACTGTCAGCATAAGAAACCCCCAATTCACTAAACCAGTGAAGTCTGTAAACTCTGAGCTCCATGAAAATAGTGAATCTCGAGGTTTATGTATTCTGAAAGTAAATAAACACTATATTAATTTTGTAATACCCGAAATAACTATTCTGAGCACAGGCATCCAATCAAGAGAGAGGGGTATAGAGAAGTTTTTGATAACGAGCTTTTTATCCGCTGGGAAATGCATATACGCATCCCCTCCGGAAGCGACGCAGGCTAAACCGCGCCGCTTCCGACGGGGTATGTGGGACTCCCCGGCGGCCAGACTTGCGTTGATAACGAGCTACAACATCCAGTTATTTCTCCTTAATATTCAAAGAACACAATCAATTCTAATGTACAGAACCAAGGAAAGTTATTTTTCTTCTAGAGGCTTTTATACACGAGCCTGGTAACATACACTTACGGTTTATCCAACTGAGACTTTCGCGCTTTCTTCTCCTTTTCCGAAATTTCTTCAGCTGTTGTTACGCTTTGAGCTCTCCTGTATCGCAATGAGTTTTCCTCAGACTTTTTGGACATAGTTGTGTAAGTTTTATCTCTTAATTATTCAAAGCTGCAAATATAATTAATAAATCAGGATTAAAGACAAATATTTATCAGTAAAAGCACCTTATCGCTTACGTGCAATACGTAGAAAACAACCCGCAAAATAATATTCTTTTTAAGCTTTATTCTGAACCAATAAATAAGGAGGCAACAAATAATAATTTAGTGAGAACTTAAAAAGTTCTACCTACCTTTAAGTTACAATATTGTGAAAATAAAAGTTGTGAAGGTTAGATACGATTTGAATTTGGATCAATATCAACCATTTAGTTCAAACATACTATAATTTAATAATTTACTTATGTGTTATTATGTTAACAACTCAAAAACATTATTTATCTATGAAATGTGAATGAGATTTGAGTAATCTAATATACCTAATAGTTAAATAGGTAATATAAGAATCACTAATATAACTTATGCCGCCTTAATTTTTATCTGTGATTTGTAGCAAAGACTACAATAGTTGATTTATACACTGTAGCCACAGGTTAAATATGACAAAAAGAATATAATCAATCCGTTTTACCCTTTAGTCGGTGGTTGCTGTGGCCCTCAAATTAAAATATATAATAATCACAGCAGCCATGAAACGGATGAAAATTGAGCAGGGGCACATGAGTTTCAACATACTGTATTCTATTTTGCATAAGACCTTCATGTCAAGTAAATGCCTCCAAGCAATGCTACAGCCTATGTTCAAAGTAACGAAATATTTATATGAACTGCTACACCTACTTCTTAAGTAGCTGAAATAAATAAAATATATTATAACATAGAAGTTAAAATGGACTTAGAAAATATCCTTGCAATGAATAGGTATCGCCTAGATGAAATGGAATCGGGATGAATTTACAGAATGTTTACATCTGGGCTATTTTCCCGTGAATACGCATTTTATTTCATTATGATACTATTTCACTTATTTTCCAGCTTAGTTCATTGTCGATATTTTAAAACTACAGCATCACTAGCGTTAGTTCAGAGTAGTTTCATCATTGCTGCCAGCCAAAATGGCGATAATCAAAAAGCTTAACTTGACAAATAACAAGAAAATACTGTGACACTGTCTATTTCCTGAATATTATAGAGATCAGTAGTAACCGTGAATAACCGAAATGAAAATGGGTCTATTGGTGTATAGTCAGTGTCTTAGATTAAGTGTATACTGTAGTCTTTGGTATCTATTGCTTGAACTATAATTTTTTTAAGCAATATTGTACTTTTAGAAAGACTAAAGTGGACTTGAATCCCGAGCCGTAAAATATTATTTAAAAAAAAGAAGAATCAATAAAAAAGTAGTAGGTACTCAGAGAAAGATTTCAGCCGAGACTTCAAAATATAGTTGAAATCACTAATCAGTCACAAGTTAATGGTACGTCAATATAAAATACAGTAAACAAACGTAGTCCTCCATTGAACGTAATTCTACTCTGGGCATAATAAGCCATTATAACAGTAAGTAAACCCCAGAACATTTTGAAATTACTATACTAGCGGGAAAGAAGGTATGTTATTGGGTTATGTTAGCTATTGAGAATTAAATAGTTTTCTTGTTCACTGGACTCTATAAAAGGCTTAAAAAATAAAATTAGAAAGACCAAAGTACGCCAGAGACTAGTAACTTGTATTTTTTATCCTCATTTCTTTCGAAGCAATAATTGTTTTCTTTAAATCACATAAATGTTAATGCTATTGTTATGATGTGTATATCCCTGATAACATGTAGGAACCCACTTTGAGGACCATTGATCATATTAATGAATAGATAGTTATAGAACAGCAGTCAAAGAAGAGAAATTTAAAAGTGAATTTATATTATATTTGTTTGTTAACAGAATCAATACAGATATACATAAGTGGCTTTAACAATTTCCTTATCATGGCTGGCCCTATGGAAAGAATTCAAGTTCTAGATGATATAGAAAAGGATATAATAACATGTTTACAATGTGCAGGTCAGTATATATATTCATGTATTTGGTATTACATTCTATAACAATTATTTGTATTGCAGGGTCATTTTGCCAGTTATGCAACCAATGCCATATGAAACATAATTTCAGTGGGCCCCAAGCTTATGCCGGCTAGGGGGTGATAATGAATTGTTACCAAACTACAACCTAAATGTCAAAGCAACTTTAAGATGTTCAAAACTAAATAATACCAGTGTGTCTATAGCATATACATCATAGCAATATTTAAGTCCCCACCCATATAAAACACTACTTTTCATCTAAATATTTATCTTAGAATAATTATTTATTCATGAATTTAAAAAAATATTGTTCTGTTACAGCTCAAGCATTGTTGGAGTTAGGAAAAGAAAAATCTAGCCAAAAACAAGCTGAGAGTAATACCTCTCAATTCCTACGAACCCTTAGCCAAGTTGAATCAAAATTAAGTGATCAAATAAATTATTTGACCCAAGTATCTACTGGTCAGCCTCATGAAGGGTCAGGATATGCATCCCAGAAAGTGTTACAAATGGCGTGGCATAGATTGGAACATGTTAGGTCCTGGGTGAACGAGTTAGACAGACTGAAGGCATCTCATTTGGCTACTGCAAATCGCACAGCAGGTGTTTCAAATGGCAATATGACATCTTCTAGTACAAGTACTCAATAATAAGTTTATTTAAGAAATTCTGGGCTCTTTTATTTATTAATCATTCCTAGGAGAGCAGATGGTGATAAATAAAAGATTGATAAAGATGAATTTGTGAAGGTTTCTGTTCTGATGAGAGGCTTCGAGCAAGGCAATTTTACCAAAATATTAATTTATTAAAAATACTGAGATTGATACCTCACCACCATCTTAAGAACCTATCATCTGGCCTGGACACACCTAGGAACTAGTTTTTCTCATTTGCTTTAAGGAAAATCTGAATTAATCTTCAAGATCGTGGCTGAAATTTTCATACCTGATGCCCGTAGATAATGAAGGCTTTAAAGAACTTTTGTGGAATAAGCAACAAATTTTTTAATTGAAGATTACATGTCTCATTCCAGTTTCGTTTTGTTTGTTATTTCTTTAGCTAGCTTTTTCACAAAGTAATGGTTTCCATTTAATTTTGAAATTGTATGCCTTAATAATTATTCTAATATTTGAGTCTAAAATTTGTTTTAAAAATCGAAAAAAAAAAATTATTAATAAAACTTATGTGTGTATGGTTATATAATTGTTTTTTAAAATGTTTGAAATATACTGTACCAATAAGACAATTTAAATAAATGGTGTTGTTTATATTGTTAAAACTCACAGTAATGGGATGACTTTAAACTTAAAAAGTAAAATATAAATCAACATTGCCTCATTGCTCTGCCTTATCAACCTGCCAACCGAGTAGAGATTGTCTAAACTGAAATGACGCGCCCCACTACTTAATTAGTGTATTTAAATGTGTGAGTGCAAATAAAACAACAACACTTCATCTGTGTGGGAGCGTCGATTTATCAGTAAACTACGATCTCTGAGTGCACAAGACGGTTGACTAGTTGGGTAATAAATCCGATAACGCTCGCTCTATTGAGCAACGCCGTCCCATTGTATGAAACAATACGTCCTCTCCTCTCGCGCGTTTAATATTAACTAAACTAGTTGGACAACAAATCCGAGAATAACGTTTCTTAGCAAGTATAGTTCACAAAAAAAACACTGACAACTGAGCGACCAATTATAATACCATGTTTATATGTATTGCGTTCATATTTGAGTTGGGCTTGTGTGAGTAAATGCAGAGGTGGGGCGCGTCATTTCGGCTTAGACGAACTCTACCTAGTTTGATTTTCAGGTTGAGTTCACTAATATCAGATGTATTAGTTTTACCATTGAATCATTCCAGTATCAGTCTGGGCTTTAGGAAATTGGCGGTGTCTATTATCTTTCCCCATGCCTCTGAGAACATGTTTATTGTTGGTACCAGCTACAATTACCCGGTGATAATTTTTTTTAAAGCCACATGGCCATACCACATTGGGGCAGCGTAGTTAGTGCACTAAAATCCTCTTCGATGACATAAATATTTATTAAAAAACAAATATATTATTAAAGGATAAAAGAACTTTACATATACAGTACCTACTCACTCGCTAATCCGCCGCTCGCTAATCCGATAAGTACTATAATCCGCCGTTTTTATTGGTGAAGATGCACTGAATATTTGTATTAAATGGGCCCAAGAAAATGGCAAGTCATGCGATATGGTTGCAAATTTACGTAAAATGCGCGATGAAGTTATCAAGAAGATATATTTTGGTAAAAAACAAGCAAAATTAGAGACATTTTTTTCGAAATTGTAATGAGTAATTACTTTAATAAAAGATTTATGTTTGTTCATTTCTTAAATGTGTAAATATAAGTTATAAATAGCACACATTTTTGTTTTTTTTTTTTTTTTTCAATTTATTGTTCCTATACATTATAAAGGTGGACGCAGATTGATCGGCAGCGTCCGCACCTTACCTCTATAGCGTAACCTATGTACCTTATCTCTATAGCGTAAGGTATTTTTTTCCGTGGACGGCAAAAATCCGATTCGTCCGGTGCGGACGGTGCCGATCAATCTGCGCCCACTATAATCCGCCGTTTTCAGTAATCCGCCGATGGTTAAGATTTTATGATGGCGGATTAGCGAGTGAGTACTGTAGTTGTCTTCCACAGTAAGTTTTTATATTTATCTTAAAACTTGATAGTTTGGGTTCATCACAAGCTAGCAATATCTGTTCAACTAAATTTGAAATATTGATTGATTGATTATTCAACTAAAATCATTTCCCACTTATTTATAAGTACTGCTTATTGGTTTGCTACAAAAACAAGGTAACCTATTTAATTAAATAAAATGACAGCCAGTTACAAAAATTTATTAAATGAAATTATACTTTACTATGTAATGTGAGCAATGATAAAAGATTGTAAAGCAAATCTGGTTTTTATATTGAAATTACCAATTAATGATTAAGCTTTTATAGTGTTGATTGTCTTAACACTTTTATAATTTTCCAAGTTTGTGAAACCTAATTTTAAAATATTATCTGAGAAATCAATTAGATGCTTACTTTAAAGTCAATCATTCAGAAACCAAATAACAGTTATAACTTTATTGAATTCTGATGCTCTTAGTAACATAAAATGATTTTAATACTCCACACTGATAATGATGAATACACACAAAATGCATCTTTCGAGATAACAATATTTTCTCTGATTACTATTTTTACATCTTGTTACATGAGGAAATTAGGTATTTGCTATATATACATTAAAATTAATAACAATTATAAAGAAATAAAATACATTCTTCACTATAAATAACCAGATACACTACCAATGGATTAATGCCGCTAATGTTTATCAAAGGATCCTTATGTAAAAAATATAAAATTATATTACAGTTGGTGTTATTCTCCAAGCTATTAAAACTCATTAACATAAGGATACATGATCAATAGTCAATAATCAATTAAAACAAATTTATTTCACCTCCATTAGCTAGAGTTAGAATCACTCCTCCTTTCAGCTACGTTGATTAGCATTTGCCTTTCTGAATTTTTCTATGTCATCCAGTGATCTCTTAGCTTTGGACGATATGTCATCCATCGATCTTCTTGCTGTGATCGTGATATCATCTATGGACTTTTTAGTTTGTGATAGAAGCTCATCTGTGCTTTTGCATGCTGAATTGGCTAATTCTTTTATTTCAGAGTCCAGTTTACCTATAACCCATTCAATTGCTTGTCGCCCTTTGCCTGCATTTAAGGATATTCTATTTGTTAACAAATCTTCCATGTAGCTGCTAAGTGGCACTCCCTAAAAATAAATGATAATAATTATCATCAGTAATTTTCGTTAAATTGAGACTGGAATAAGCGAATTTCTAATTGAAGATTATCTCATATCTCATTCCTGCGTCCGTTCCGGTTTTCGCCCCATTTCCCATCACAAAAATCTAATATCGAGGAAGTTAGCTATGGCACAGTTTATTGACGTGTAATTCAGTTATTCACAAATGTCGCCGGAACTGATGATGGAGTAGAGGCATGCACAACATACAATTAAACATTTTGACGGAGGCAAGTAAATAATGTTTCATAACTAAACAGTCCAAATACTGATACATAAATTCATATTTCCACTAGATTTCATACAAAATCGATTACACTATATTGCATCTTAATTCGGGTTGTGTGCGAATAATAAATCACCAGTCATAGCTAGAGGTTTTCATCAGGCCAAGCTCACGGCTGAGAACTTCCCTATCGTGGCGACATTATAATATAGTCAATCGGGATCTCTGTGGAGATGTACGTTGCGCTCGAGTTACGGGTTGCTAGTGGCTATGCTATTCACTTCAGAAGTGGTGGTTGTAAAGCAGTGTCATCCGCGAATTAGGTTATTTTGACTGTAAATATCCTGTCCTGCCCTGTCGCTGGCGAAGAAAGAGTGCATATAAAAGTGAAGAGAGAGCGCAGATCCTGTAGGATCGGATCAATGTAGGAGAGAATAGAGTTCTATCCAGGCAGTGGCGGAAGGTGCGATCAATATGGTAAAAGCATAACAGCCGTATGAGTTTCACAGGCACGCCTCGTGGTATATGACATCAAAAATTGCTCTATGTTGAAGTTGGGGGAAATGGAACAGCTCTCAGGCTAGAACTTTAACCCTTGAAAGATGTGCCTTTAATTTTATATGTGTAAAAAATATATTATTATCATCACAACCAAAGAATGTCTACCGCTTAACAAAAGTCTGTAGGGATTTCTTAACACCAGTTTTCTCATTTTGTTTGGCTTGTTTTGTTGAATGATTGTGTTGGAATAAGTTAGTTTATGCAATCATTAAGCCTAGTGGCCTAAACTTGAAAGCATGTGGCCATTGAATTGAGGGGTTATTTTCAGTTCATGAACCCCTGCCCTGGGTTGATTTTTACTGGTCCAGCCTATAAGAAGCTTAAGCCACATCTATTTACCACCTTAATGCCAATCTGCAAAGAATTTACTTCTAAGTTCATACTTAAGCAGCATAGCGACTTATTACTTATAGGCTCACTGCTGATCATGGGTCTCCTCTCAATATGAGAAGGGTTTGGTCATAGTCCACCACGATAGATAACTCTTAGGATAAAGCAAGTGATTATATTTTAATTGCTTAAAAACACACATAACTTTGAAGTTAAAGTTATAAGTTAGAGGTGCCTACCCAAGATCAAACCTTCAATCTCTGATTAGGAGGTGGATGTTCTAACCACAAGGGTTCATTATTCTGGTTTACTAATTTTCTGTTATAAGTTTGTAATACTTTTAGTATTGTAAATCATATACAATTTTGTTGAACAAGATATCAGTTGAAAATTTGAATTTATGATAATACTTGGCAAAATAATCAATAGATAGATAAACTATATCAATTTTAACAATTTGAGAAAGATAAAGAATATGTTGTTGAAATGTTTTTTGCAAATTATTGTAATTAAGAAAATGCTCATATCATATAGCATCTTTAAAGTTATAACTAATGTTCCTCAACATTAATGAATGTCCCAAAACTGGGCAGGAGCCTCCTCTCTCATAGAAAAGATAAGCATAGTTATAGACTTGTCATACTGATTATTATGAAGGACAAAGAGCAAATAAAATTATCAACGTCACACTCTGAGCAAACTAGCTTTATCCACAAAGCTTTAATTTAATACAAATAAAGAATTGTATCATATAAATGTGTTTAGTAGCACAATCAAACAATTATTTTATACAATTGCCTCTATAACTGCTAATCTTTAGAATGGCTGAACCAATTTTAATGTGACAAATTCTTTAATTAAACCTGTCAGTTATTGTTATTGTTGTCAGGGTATTTTATTTTCCATAGAAGAATTTAGAGGATTTTTTAAGAAGTAATCTAGTAATATTCTGGAAATTGTACTGTTAATGTTAAAACAAAGTCTTAAATATAAATGGTAGACTTACTTGAACTGTAACCACAGCCTCCTGGGTCAAAAGGGTTTTTGAGGGGTCTAAAGGATCTGGAGTATATTTAACAGTTTCATCTACAGCAATATATCGACAAAACGTTAAATTTGTTGTCTTCAGTGTCATTTCACGTTCATTTGGGTTCACTTCTGACTTTTCACTGGCATAGCATATTTTGGCTGTGCCAATGAGCTGCAAGGTGAATATTTAAATATAGCTATGCTATTAGCACTTAAGAGTAAGTCTACAATGTATCAAAATACGAAATAACAATGTAAAATTTTACAATGTTGTTCAATAGCACTTACTGCTTGCGCCCAGCGTGGAAAAAACCACTTTGAACTGACGAGTCTGTGGGTGTGTAAGACTCCATTCACCACCTTTCTGTCAACTACATCAATGCCGATGACGGCAGGGTTCATAGGATTAGGATATTTCCTCCATGCTGCCTGAGCAACAGTCTCCCAAGGATGGCTAAAATACAAACATTTTAAATTAAAAAATTAAGTGTTTAATGATTGTAATTTAAAGGTCGTTGCGTCACAAACACTTACTGAAATGTATGTTCAGAGGTCCAAATCTTCATATTTCACTAATTCCTTTTCTCTAATTATAGATGCCGAGATAATTATGCCTATCTCTTCAGACATTAATTTTGAGGAATTTCAACAGCTATTCGTTACATTACGTTCGTAATAACATTACCTACTTTCTCAGCACTTCCGACACAAGAAAGAAAAGGCCAAAGGGAGTCAGCCTTGAAGTTAAAGTGACATTGACATTTGACAGCTTACAATCCATTAACAGTAGACATAGCTGTACTGTACTCGGACAAAGAATCAAGGTGCACTTGACATCAAAATAATAATACCTTGTTAGACCAAGACAAGTATGATATAGATATGGAAAGCTCTAAAGAGTGATAAAGCCAAAAACCCATTCTTTTGTCCCTTTCATAGTTTAGCTTTTATTTGGTGTGCTCAACTGTCATAGGTGCCCAACAAATTTGACGCGTGCCTCTGTGATACTAATTTATTGCGAATATTACGAGTTTTTAATTAGGTTAATTTAATGTTCCCCGAGCTGGAAGACGCACCCTGTGCTCCTGGTGCGTCTTATGGCGTTCAATTGGGGGGCATCTGATATTGCCCCCGAGTTGGCACCGTCCTAAGGACGGACTCTGCCGGCCTGGTTGCGGTTGTGTGCGCGAGCGAAACCCGTGACCCGGCCACCAGGCGGCCGGAAAGGATATGCACCGTGGGGGTTTAGTCAGTAAGAGTCTGACATAACCGCCGCGTCTCCTCGGACGCGGGGTATCCATGAGGATTACCCACGTTAAAAAAAAAAAAAAGGTTAATTTAATGTTGAAGGTGCATGGAAAGCTATAATTATGGAGCATTGCTGTGTGATCGGCTGTAACAGTCAGCAGAACGCAAATTACGAAACATAACCTTTCATTCGTAAATATTATACTTTTTTTGGTGTTTACCATTTGCATTGTACAATTACATAAAGGTGCCGTTAGATTACAGAATATCAGGTTTATAATATGCAGAAATAATTAAGAAATGTCCCAAATTCTAATTTTTAAGTGTAGTACGTATGACAGTTGAGCACACCAAAAAAAAGCTAAACTATGAAAGGGACAAAAGAATGGGTGTTCGCCTTTATCGCTCTTCAGAACTGCCTATACACTTGTCTTGCTCTAACAAGGTATTATTATTTTGATGTCAAGTCCGTTGAAATAGGAAATGGAATGTGTAATGATTCGAGATGAGCAAGAAGGGAAGATCGATCATAAAGGTTGCATACAAAGAAAACATGGCTTAAGTCCCCATAATTCTCATAGGAACAGCGAGTATCAGGAACAATTTACATTCTGTACAATCTTCGCATAATTGTAATTAATTCCACAGAAAATATACCATTTCAAAGTTCTGTACCCGAAAGGAGTCTTCTCTTTCTGTCAATCGGGCCGACTATTCTTGAGACAATTTAGATTTAAGTCATTATTTATGTTTGTGTGTGTGTTTTTTTTTATAACAGTAGTTTATTTCAAATATGATTATTATTACACGTAAGAAACCTCAGGTGTTACTCCCACCGATTCCGTTGATTGAGGCCGATATTAAATTTTAGGTCTTTTTTCTGAGTCTTGGTTTCCAATAAATCCAACCATTAGACGAATTCGATTCAGTCTAGCGAATTTGATTGAATATTATATTTTTTTTATCATATACCGATTTTTAATTCAAAGGTACCGATTTTAATGGGACAGCTCTACAGATGACGTTCTAGTTTCAGCCCACTGACTGTCAACGTCATTGTAACTCTATGTCGAACTCGGCCATTTTTGTTGCGATAGTCGTCCGACATGGTAAGTTTCATTGTACCTCAACCCTCACGTTAAATCTTCTTAAATATAAGTAATCATTATATTAATAATGAATACATATATTTCACTGTAATATATATTTTATTGTATGGATTTATACCAACTTATTTTATTGAAATGAACATGATGATAAAAAGTATCTTATATAAACGGTTAGAACCTGAATTCTAGAGTGAAGATATAGACTAGGGCGGACTGATTTACTTGTTGTAGAATCATAGGTATTCGAAGTTTTAGTAGCATGACTGATAAAAAATAAATATTCTTTTCAGTCGCATAGGAAATTTTCGGCGCCCCGCCATGGTTCTATGGGATTCTATCCCAAGAAGAGGTCCCGCCGTCATCGTGGTAAAGTGAAGGCGTTCCCGAAGGATGACGCGAGCAAGCCTGTACATCTTACGGCCTTCATTGGATATAAAGCTGGCATGACCCACGTGGTTCGTGAACCTGACCGTCCTGGTTCAAGTGAGTAATAATTTTAGTAGGAAATAAAGTTCTAACCTGGTATCGAAGTAGTGATTTGTTGGAACAGCAAAAAAGGAAGATTTTGTTATTTTTAAGCTTCAAAATGTTAGTGCATGTCATTTATAAATAATATTCAAGAAATATTGATTTTCTTACAGAGATAAACAAGAAGGAAATCGTTGAGGCTGTGACTATCATAGAGACTCCACCAATGGTATGTGTTGGTGTTGTTGGGTACATTGAGACACCACATGGTCTGCGTGCCCTGTTGACTGTGTGGGCCGAGCATATGTCTGAAGACTGTCGCCGACGTTTCTACAAGAACTGGTGAGTGTGTTTAATTACTTAAGAAGTTATCTGGTTTATCATAACTACAGACTAAAATGTGGGTTTTAAAAATATTTTAATTGTTTTTAACTACTAGTGGCAATAAAGTTGTGTACAGGATATTAAATGACTAATAAATTTTTTAAAGCTCTCCTCTCTAATGATGAGAGTTATTATTTTGAATATGCTGTGTGCATATGGCTGCCAAGTGGTCTCCGCTCAACGATGAGGCTGCTAGGCTTTTTCTTACAGCAGCTTAACTATGTCATCTAATCAGGTATAAGTGCAAGAAGAAGGCCTTTACCAAGACAAGTAAGAAATGGCAGGATGAACTTGGCCGCAAGTCTATTGAAAAAGACTTCAAAAAGATGATTCGCTACTGCAGTGTCATAAGAATCATTGCTCACACACAAATGAAACTTCTGAAGCAACGCCAGAAGAAAGCCCATATTATGGAAATTCAAGTTAATGGTGGCAATATTGAAGATAAAGTGAAATGGGCTAGAGAGCACCTTGAGAAGCCCATTCCTATTGACTCTGTTTTTGCTCAGGATGAGATGATTGACTGCATTGGTGTTACCAAGGGTAAAGGATACAAAGGTAACCACTTTTTTTTCTTTTTTTTTCTTTTATTGTTTGTCTTGTTTTGCCTGCAAGATCAAAAGCATCAACAGTATAGTTGAGACCAAAATTAAGTTTTTATGTAGAGAAATTTTCAGTATCAGTTTAAGTAGTTAGAAATTGGCTTTTTTTTTTTTCAATACTAGGCAATAATAATAGCAGTATATTGCTGCTATGTCATTCAGGGCCTAAGTTGAAAACTTTGTTTGTTGAGTAATTTGCCCAGGCAGTTAACATCCTGTTTATGCATAGCTTTGGATTGCATAATGTTGATATAGATTTCATTTTGTGTTGCTAAAATGCTTTTTATAGTTTTTAGCTCTATTCTTTATAGTTTCGGACTTGTTGATACACCTCCATTTGAAAAATTCTTTGGCTTAGCTGATAATTTAATTTCCAGGTGTCACCTCTCGTTGGCACACTAAGAAACTGCCCCGTAAAACTCATAAAGGTCTGCGCAAGGTTGCTTGCATTGGAGCGTGGCATCCTTCAAGAGTTTCCTTCACAGTAGCCCGTGCTGGACAAAAGGGCTACCATCACAGGACAGAGATGAATAAAAAAATTTACAGAATTGGACAAGGTATTTTTGATTTCGTTAAAATTAATTCTTTCCCTCTTACAGAAATACCATACTCATTGGTAAAACTTTCAAGACTTGTAAATTTGGAGGCTACAAATATTGATCAATTTCCTGTCATATTGCTTCCTACAGAAAAAATAATATTGTGTTAATTAGGCACAGTAATTAATGATCAATTTATTATTCCAGGAATCCATACCAAGGATGGAAAGGTTATTAAAAATAATGCTTCTACTGAATATGACTTATCTGAGAAGTCTATTACCCCTATGGGAGGTTTCCCTCATTATGGCGAGGTTAATAATGACTTTGTCATGTTAAAAGGTTGTTGCATGGGACCCAAAAAGCGTGTCATAACCCTGAGAAAAGTAAGTTTATTAAATTTCTTTTAAATTATTAACTTTAAATTGTGATCTTTATTATTGTCCTGAAGGTATTCTTGGATGTTAAATATATTAAAATTCTTTTTTTAGTCTCTGCGAGTCCATACTAAGAGAGCAGCTCTTGAAAAGATCAATTTGAAGTTTATTGATACAGCTTCCAAATTTGGACATGGTCGCTTCCAAACACCCGCAGACAAGGCTGCGTTCATGGGAACCCTCAAGAAAGATCGTATTCGGGAAGAGGCAGCAGCTACTACAGCTCCACCGACTGCAACTCAATCTTAAGTTGTTGTCTGAATAAATTGATATAAAATCTATTTACTATTTCTTTATTTCAATCCTAACATGGGTGCCACTATTTCGATACATAAGTATGTAGAATATAAATGTCAAAAATATTTTGAATACATTTAAATTAAATTTAGATCAGTTTAGAGATTATTAGTAAACACCAACCCTGGAATAAAAGTGTTTTTGGATGTTGGGAAGATGAGAATTTTAACTCCTTTAGCATAAGTACTAGTTTGTTTCCTGCGCGCGTTCATAGTGTTATCAACTTAAATTTTTTAACGAAGTACTAAGTACTACTGAGTATTTTTAAAATTATGCTGATAATTAAATATATGAATGCTATCAATAAGTTCAACGTTTTTATAAAACAAACTTACAGAAAAATCATATTACGATATTAAGGATTATATAAACGATAAAAGCTTTGGTATGAATTGTTCTATCTCCATAGGTACTATAATTTATTATTGATTTATGTGAGATGGTGATAACGTAAAAAAACCGGCTAAGTTTGTTGTGGGCTTCTTGGACCGGGGCGCGTTTGGAACCCACATAGCTTTAGTTTTAAGATTACGAATGTAGTTATCACCATTGAATCACTACTACTATGTAAATTATTGACGCGTCAAATGTGCCTTGTAAAGGACTATTTGAATTTTGAATATGCCTAAAATAGACAAGCCAAGTTGTCATTTGGCGTATTAAAACTGATGCAGCCGAACTAAGTGTTCGATAATTGATTTACGTGAGGGGGGGCCCCTCCCCATTAAAGCTTTGCATGTTATTCCGTAAACTAAAAAAACAGATCTAATGCCTTACTTTTAAGCAGTACAGTATAATAATAGTAATGTCTTAACACATTCAATGCCACCACGATTTTCTAATACTTCCCAGCGATGCCGCCCTATAAAAAACGCAAACATGCTAGGTGTGCTCGCGGCACTGCAGGATGGAATTACGTAGCACGCTAGGCGTGTTCACCGGCACTGTTAAGAGGTAAAATCAAAGAAAGCGTTATTTCGGCTTCAACCGTGTTTATTGATCAGTCTTTCTCGAGTTACTGAAGAGATATTTTGTTTTTAGCAGTGTTTGTGCTTTTGAAAGTTAAATTATGGCAGTTAGTAGATTCCAAGGTAAGTATTTATCGTAATTTGATCAGTGAATTTCAACCTTTGGTTACTTATTTATGATTTTTTAGGGAAAACAAAATATGTGCAAGAAACAGTGGAATATGATGATGATGCGACGCAAGCAGATAGCCCACCCTCACAAAAACGCCCAAAAGTAGGAGGTGAGCCGATAACATATTTCTCTTATCTTGTCTTAAAACTTTTAGTGCACTTATTGTGACGTATTGATAAAAATGACATTTATTAAAAGTTATAGCCACTTTATACGACTTTAAATAATTGTTGATCATTATTTGCTTTCAGAATACATCGCGAACGCATCAAGCTCACCGAACTCATCGCAAGATATATTTATAGAACTACAAGATGTACCTTACTCCCAAAAATGGACATATTCGCAACAAATGGATGAATATGACAAAAAGGATGTAAACACCATGACTGACGGAAGACCAACAATTACTAAATATAAAGAAATTGGTACCATGACTGAACCAGGGTTGACTTGTAACAACAATACTAATATTGAAATTCGATGCAATGAATATTTCGGAAGTGTTGTAGCATGCGAGCTAGCAAATTATCACGGTCGCGTTCGTTACGATAAAATGAAAGCTATCATTGATATTTTTAAAGAAAAGTGAGAAATTTATTTATTTTTATTTGGAGTTTACACTGTATTTGTTAAGATGATTATTTTTCACGTTAATGAAACGAACTATGTAGGTATCTTTCACATTTATAATAAGAGTATAATTTAACTTACCACCGTTTTAAGCGAAGTAATTAGCGAAGCCGGTAAGGATACCAAATTCTTCACAAGGACAAGCTGAGCTCGTCGTAAAAACAATCACAAAAGTAACACTAGTCGGGGTCTTTGCAAGAGTAATCACAAGGTCCAATAACACAAGCGGGGGTCTATGCAAGAGAAATCACAAGGTCCAATAACACTAGCCGGGGTCTTTGCAAAAGCAATCACAGGGTCCAATAACACAAGCCGGGGTCTTCGTAAGTATAAACGTAAATCCAGTGAAAGGAAGAGATCGTAGGAAACATCCGATGTCGAACACTTCGAACACTGATGTAAGGAGCTATACTAATGTTAAAGACTTGCTGCCCGTGGTGCAATAAAACGTGGGAAATAGGACGCCGCCTGTTGCGCTCTCTGTTACAGACCTTACGGCAGGCATGGTAACGTCCCAATGTGCGGCTCACCTAATCTTTTTATGACACTCGGGTTTGTTTTATTACCAAAAAAATAATTGGCAAGCAACTGAAGTAAACGGTATTCCTACTAGGGACTTTATTTATAAACGATCGCCAAACGTATCTAATATTAGCAGTGCCCCGCGGTTTTACCCACGTCTTACGGGAACCATTTACTTTTTAGGGATAAAAAGTAGCCTATAGCCTTCCTCAATAAATGTGCTATCAAACACCGAAAGATTTTTTCAAATGGGCCCAGTTATTCCTGAGATTAGCGCGTTCAACCAAACAAACAAACTCTTCAGCTTTATAACATTGGAATAGATCCTGGGCAGGGTTTTGTCTTCTTCCGATGAATGAAAAGATATTGGTGAAAGACAGAGAAGGAAACAGATCCGAGTTACACAACAGCTGATAAGCGTTTATAATTAGGTACCTAAAGGGGTACATTATAGGTAAATATTTTATGCAATTTATTTTATCTTTTTTGTTCAACCTAAGTGCCAAGGAATAAAATAAATGATAACTTATAAAAAATATTCTATATTTTATTATTGGCATTATAAATGTAGTAAATTGACCTAATAATATAAAAGATTGAGAACTGCTGGAGATGAACACGCCTGGTATGTTCGCGGCATTACATAATAGATTATTTTTGATGAACCTTAAAAAAATATCAGATCCTGGAACCACTTCAGAATACTTTAGCTTACGGCAGAAAGTTTATGCTCAGAGTCTTTCGGACAATAATATTGTCTAATCTTTGAGATATAGATGAAAAACGGTGAGCACGCCCGGCGTGCTGGCGGCATGCAGATAAGAATTAGTGTGGACACGCTAGGCGTGTCAATGGCACTGAATGTGTTAATAGCCTATCTTCTACATCAAATGCATGCCTTTTAATTTCACTATCATTTATTTTTTTACTCCGCATTTTTTTTCGTTCGGATGATTACAGTTAAGAGTGAAATTAACCAATTTTGATTCGACAATCCTAAAAAACAATAATCTATTCACATCCATTCACACCTCAAGATTCTATTAAAATCGTAGGTATTAAGAAATAATATCTTGTGTTACGTTGTTGCACGATATGGATTCTGTAGAAATTGTTGTGAAATGGTTTGTCACACCCATTAGACGGTATATTTATAGATAATATTAGGTACCGTGTCCATTAGAACCATATGTGTTAACTAAATATCGTTTGTAATCAAGCTGTTGGTGTGTTAAATAAATAAACAGATTTTTCTGTTTTTCTTGACTATTTTCATTTGGATAAATTTCCAAAAATAATAAAAATATAACTTAGTAGAAAAATATGAATAATAAGGCCTTAAGGTTCACCTTGATTGTGTAAGAGGAAATGGCACCCTTTCAAATGGTACCTAATATTTCCAACAAAATCAATGAAAATGTAAAGGACCTATATTCTTTATATCTATTCACTGTCAAATCATGAGCTAGAAAATTTTCATGTCTTTTATCAGATAAATCAATAAAAGTAAAGCGAGCCAATATTGTAACGTTAGATCATGCAATTCCTAGGTAAATTCAATTAAGCGTTCATCAGTGTGATCCGCATGTTTCATTCTTAAGTCCAAAGTTTTTGATATGCATTTAAACCAAAAACTCACGGTGCCTTCATCAGCAGTCTCATCTCCAAACGCAGCGTTGATATTGAGAACCGTTTTCGCTGCGTTAGATTTTACGTCGGCACTCTTATTCAAAAGTTACTCATTTTTAAAGTATATATAAAAATCAACTAAATGCCCAGCAGCACAGAGGTAGATCTTGGTACATGAAAGAAACCATTATATTTGTTGCATTTATTTATTTTTAGAAAAAAATTAGCCTTTGTCAAAAAACTTATTTTTTACAACATATCGTACACACTGTAGAATAATATTTCGCTCATGATGTATTTCCCGATGTAATAATTTCTCCAAAAGAGTTGAAGGTAATTTATTTCTTTTTCTAAGTTGGTATGTTTTAGCTGATGGTCCATTTATTTTTTTTGACCTTAACTCTTTTATCAGCTTTGGCTTAGATGTTTTGTTATCATCAACAGGCAAACAGGTTTCTTCTTTGCTGATTTTAATTTCCTCAGGACCATCTGCAGCAGCACTTGGACTATTTGGAACCTGAAAGGGCCCCATAACATTTTCACACATTATTTCTGTTGTATCAATTTTCTGACTATTTTTAGAATGGCTAAGAAATCTACTTTTATTATTATTTTGGATTTCCTCAACTTTGGACATATTTTCAACTAGTGACTTCTGTATTTCTTTACAATTTGTTTCAACTTCTTCCTCATCAGATGATCCATAAGAAAACATTAAAGATGTTATTGCACTACAAACCGATGGTTCTACAACAGATGTTTCTTTTTGTGCTGTATCACAAGTGTTATGCATCTCCTCATCATCTTCTATAGGTACACAAAAATGTTCCTCTGATTCGGTTTTCTCATCCAAATCATCATCTATTTGAAATGATTGAATACCTGCAAACGGTTTCAGAGTTCTACTGTCTTCGTGTTGCATAGTTATTTTACCTATTTTTTTAGGTGTCTTTGATTTTTTAATTGCATCTGTTGCTATTCTCTTTCTGCTATTAGTATTAAATTGGCTATGCTTTCCTTGTGGGTGTTTTTCTCTATGGCTATGTGAAAGCTTTTGGTTGGTTGTTTGTTGGTCTGGAATAAAATAAATAAGTAATTAATATATATATTATTAATATTCAGAATTCAGAATGTTTGTCTCAATGAGCCAACAGAAACTACCAATTGTAAGCATTACAACGAAGTTACATTACAACAAAGTAATTTATAGGTAAACAGTAGCTGTACCCACGACTTCGTCCGCGTGGAATTTAACAAAAAAGTTAATAGGCAGCCTTTGTGACATGAATTCGTTGGTTGGAGAAGTGGTGGCGCTGTACTGGGCAGTACTGGGACATTGCAGCATTGCTTTTTTTTTTCTAAAACAAATGAACCTAAGTTACTCCTTATAACATCAGCTACCCGTCCATAAAACTCCCATCAAAATCGGTCTAGCCATTTTAGAGATAAGCCGGAACAAACAGACAGACAGACAAAAATTGTGAAAAATGTAATTTTGGTGTATGTACCATATATTCATAAATATGCATGTAGTAAAAACGGTTACTTCAATTTTACAAACAGACACTCGAATTTTATTTATATGTATAGATTATTACAAATTTTTCCAAACTGGCATTATATTAAATATTCTTCTCACCTGGTTTATCATATCTTCTCCTCACTTCATATTTCATGCCCATCTTTTCACCTCTATTTATTTTTTCTTTTATTTCAGCTTCTTTTTTCTTAATGTTTTCAATTGTAGGATATTTTCTTTTTCTCTCATCTCTCCATTTTTTTACATCTTCTGGATTATTTAGTTTAGCTATTCTTTCAAATAAACCAGTTGAGTGTTGCATTTGTATATGTTTTGTAATTATTTTAGGATGTGCAATAAATTGGCAGCCGTCAATATTGCATTTCTGTAAATAAAGCAATAATATTGTAACTACATCAGCAGATATTTTATCTTGTTAATTCTTTACTATACTTCTTGCAATTCACGAAGGCGAGTGAGCTTTACTAGTGGTTGAACCTGTATATGCACATTGCTGCAGTGTGTGTGTTGTTTCCACGACGACGGTTATTGCTACGAAGTACTGTCAGCATGTCAAAACGCAAAGTTGTTCATAGCGAGATAAGGCATTTTTTTATGTTGAATAGTTTTTTGATAAATTTTAAAAAAGTTGATTTGATCTGTCAGAAAGAATAGACAGTAGATGTCATTTTGTAAGAAAAGGTTTTTTGACATGCAACAATTTTGTAACTGTTTTGGATATTTAATCTTATGTTTTATTATTTGTAGGGACGAGCAATTATCGCTAAAGTCTTTCAATTTCTTCAAGAAAAATATAATTTTATGAAAGTGAATAACAGTGACAAACATGATTTAAGTCTATTGGCTAACGTACTTAAATGTACTGCGGAAGCAACTGGCTTTTTTTTACTTTTTTTTGCTAACCATACCCGCTTTCGATCTCACACACACTGTTACACATATACAGATACGGCTTTACCACAAGTAAATCCCACTCGCCTTCGTGAATTGCAAGAACTGTACTTATTTAGTGCCTACTAATATATTTTGACAAACAAATCCATGAGCATTGATTTGCTTAATATACTTTTAAGCTTGGTTATACCCCAATGTTGTTTAAAATAAGAATCCTCTCTGCCACCACTATACCATATCACTAATAATATATTAGTTCAGACCTAATGAAACTGAATCTTAGAGACAATTTAAATTGAGTAGTTAATTAGCCTTTCAAACTTTTACTGTCCTATATACAGCGATTGGGATAGGTAGTGTCAATGTAGGGTCAATAAATTAAAACTTTATTTATTGTTTTAACATTTTTTTTTAAATTTGTGTACCATGTTATGTATATAAGAAACAAGCCAGGAATGGTTTAAAAAATGGATTTAGAAATAATTGATAGGAAATAATAATGAATATTGTTTTTATTGATAAGGATGCAGCGGATGCCAAAAGTTTTTGCTAACATAGATTAAAAAATAGCTTTATTGCATGTTTTAAATTTTTTGACTGCAATTGCTTTGACTGCAATATTTGAAGTTTGAATAATCTAGCAATAACATAAAAACCATATTTATTGAGTATGCACAGTCATGTAGACAAATATATTTAATAAGACTTGGATATGTAACTAGTCAGTAGTCTGTACACTTTTTGATGGATTCATATATATCAAATAAATGGGATTTAGTTGATGTCCATATGGATATCATGAAATTTCATTAAATTAAACTATCTACTCTAATCACTACTTTTATCCTTGAAAACTGTTTCTGCAGCAAAAATTGTGAACAGGACAGCTAACACATCCTCTCACCCGCTTCAATGTTCCTGTCTAATTAATCCAATCCAACCATTTAACTATTGCTAACAGATGTGACAATATAAAAATATCAATGAACAATATCTAAGTGATTAATCTAAAATAAATCTGCCCAAAGCAAAGGTCAAAACTAATTTTTGAACAATATATATTTTCTGAATAATATAATTATACCTGATGTTGGAGTTTATGATTTTCAAGGAAATGTGCTGTAGAAAATCCTTTATCGCATGTTTCACACCAGTGTTGATATTCATTGATTTGCTGATTATAGCCTTGCAAATACGGTCTTTGCGGTCGATCCCAATGTACATTTTCTTTGTACATTGCGTATGTAACTTCAGTTCTTCCGCTGTTCCAGTCTGTAGTTGGCTTATACATAGTAGTAGAAATCAACTAAAAATTAACTTAGAAGAGAAACCGCTATACCACACACGTAGATCTAAAAAGGGGTTGGATTTAGAATCGTGCGGCAGGAGTTTCGGGGAGAAAGATGTTTTATTCGGTAGAGGTTTGGTCCCCGATTGTCACAATAGCACTCGCATTACAAGGTAATTCACTTTTTTCGAGAAAACAAAAAAAAACTAACATAACCTAAAAATAGGTAAAACATCGAAAAAATAATGCAATATTACGGGAGAGCTAGATAGCATATATAATTTTGTATAAGTGCAACAAGGACGTAAGATCATGTCAAAGACTAGTGTCACGTGGTCTATGCTCTCTGTCAACTGTCAAATCATAATATGACGAACTACTAGTTTCTAATGGTAAGAAAACTTCACACTTGGAAACGACATGAGCTGATGTAGGTCGAATAGTGTGACAGAACCAAATTGGCCAACCCCTACTCCACGTAGTCTTGTCTGCCCTACCCCTAGAGTGTTTTTTATGAAGTGCGAAGCCAGAAGCTCGCGAAGGAGGTCCTGAATGAAGCGAGCCTATGAGGCAGAGTGGAGCGAAGAGGGGAGGTGGCGAGCGGAGCGAGCCGGCGACCTTCGTAGCGAAACGAAGGTCGAGTAGGTGAAGCTGAATGAAAGGGCGACGGAGCGAGTCGTCTGGCGTAGCCCATTTGATTTGTAGCTCTCCCGTAATATTGCATTATTTTTTCGATGTTTTACCTGTTTATAGGTTATATTAGTGTTGTTTTGTTTTCTCGAAAAAGGTGCATTATCTTGTAATGCGAGTGCTATTGTTACAATCGGGGACCAAACCTCTTTCTCCCCGAAACTCCTGCCGCACGACTCTAAATTTTAACCACAGACCACAAAAAAAATAAAATTACTGTGACAGTAGTCTTTGACATGATTTTACGTCCTTGTTGCACTTATACAAAATTATATATGCTATCTAGCTCTCCCGTAATATTGCATTATTTTTTCGATGTTTTACCTATTTATAGGTTATGTTAGTTTTTTTTTGTTTTCTCGAAAAAAGTGAATTACCTTGTAATGCGAGTGCTATTGTGACAATCGGGGACCAAACCTCTACCGAATAAAACATCTTTCTCCCCGAAACTCCTGCCGCACGATTCTAAATTTTAACCCTAAAAAGTATTATCTATCTAGTTAGCTCAGAATATTTTTTTAGTTTAGCTATAATTTTACACTGTTTTAATGGTCTGCGCCCGTGGTTCGATCGCACGTGTTTTTATTTTGATCGAAATCCGTCATCCATACGTAGTATACCACAGAATACAATTACTTTTTTAGTTCTCTCTTTTTATGGCTTTGCACAGAGTAGCCAATGTCAAGTTTATAGCAATGTAGAAGTTAGGGAGAAATGGCGGGAAACCTCGCACTCCGCGGACGCGGCTCCCTCAAACCTTTCCCAAATCAATACCTGTTAACCATTCAGAAAACTAGCCACTACACAATCGACACCAAAACTGTCCACGACACAACCAACACTAGTTCTTTTCAAAATTAGCCAACACACATTAATTCAAGAAAAGCGTGAAAAAACCGCGCCCGCCATATACGAAGTCTCCCGCCTTTCTCCCAATACAATTACATACATACATGTACACAATATAGATACATAATATGTAATATAATATGTAGTATAATTCATGTGTTTTTGTTAATTTGTTATATAATGCATCAAAAATAAACAAATCTTCGTTACCCAGATTCCATTCCTTGCATATTATTTTATTTAATAGCAAGGATGCTAGATTCACTTTGCTCTAATTTGGCTAGAACCCAGTGCTGTAAATTGTGTAGATTTTCAATTTTAAATTTTCTTGTTATATGGACGATACCGTACATATTTATAATTTATATTGAAACTATTAGTAGGTATCATCCCCGATAAAATAAACTATTCTCTCCAATCCGTCAATTAATTAATTAATTAAAATGAATAATTCTGCTGCAAAGGTAAATTTCTAACAAATTTCAACATAAAAATGTTGTTTTGATATTAGTATAATATATTTGAATTATTGAATTTCAGGTTGGCGAAATATTTACTGAGGCCGGTGCTGCTTTCAATAAACTAGCAGAAATGACTATGATGCTTCATCCAATGGCAGAACATCAATCTAGGTACTCAATCAAATTTCAATTTGTATGTAGGCTAAAAAGCAATTTACAAGAACCTGTGAGTATCCCGTTAGATCAATATTTTAAACATTCGATGTATGTTGGTTATGACTGCAGTAAGTAATATATACCTGTAATGTTACACATCTATACTAATTCTAATTAACAGTGGTCTGATATTTTATAGAAATTTATGCTGCCATCTTAATATACCACAAAATTATTAGATTTTTATAGTTGGACTAGTTATCAAAATTGTCATAATAAATAAAATGGACTAGTTATCTTTTTAGTGATAAATAAATTCCCTTGTATAAAAGAATTGTACCTTCTCAAAAAATATGATTTATATGTTAACATCTGATTATTCTAACATAATGCAATTCTAAGTAATTTGAAACTGTCTGTCAGTAACATCTATGCGACACATTAACCTTGTGCATCAGCAGCAATCCTTTTTATCAATGAAATTTATATTAAAAAATATATATATATAAGATATAATATAATATATAGATAAGATATATTGTACCATTTCAAATAATAACCCTGGTTTCTGGCCATGAGTTGGTGTCCAACTCTAAACTTTATGTAAAAAAAGATTGTAATTTTTTCCATTCCTAGCACCTAACTGCAATTTCATCTGGAGATAAGTGATGATGCAGTCTTAAGATGGTAGCAGTGTAAGGTTACAGCAATTATATTAAATTAATTCTTCTACTTTTGGTAAATTACCAAATTACTTTTCTAAGAATATATACATGCAATGATAAATTTTCCTATAATAACTCATCAAACTTCTTCCTGCTGTATATACAGTGTTAAAGATGTGTTCCAGTTATATAGATATAGACTACTTAAAAACACGGGCCTAGATTGCATATTTTTATTTAATTTTTTAAAATATTTAATACCAATTTTTGCAGTTCTCAGACAAAAACGCCAACTAAGAAGAAAGTCCAAGAAGAACGTGTGGGACCCATTAGTGGTACCAGTACCGGCCAGGTTAGTTTAATAGCAGGGCATCAATTTATTACCAATAGATATATAGAGATAGAATATTAATATTTATAGACTAGGGGTTTGAACCCGGGCACGCACCTACCTCTAACTTTTTGGAGTTAAGTGGGTATTTTAAGCAATTAAAAATTCACTAGCTTTAACAGTGAAGGAAAACATCATGAGGAAACCTGCATTCCTGAGAGCTCTCCATAATGTTCTCAAAGGTGTGTGTAGTCTGCCAATCTGCACATGGCCAGCGTGGTGGAATATGGCCAAAACTGTCTAATATTGAGAGATCTGTATCTCTGTAGTGAGCCGGCAATGGGTTGATCATGATGATGATTGTAATTAAGTTACAATATCCCATATATTAATAATGGTTGGCACTATTGTTGTCCAGTCTTTCATCTATCTGTAGAATGGGTTCCACATATAAACAACATAGCATAGTTTTTGACCATATTTTCCTTGCATATTAATTATTGAAATGCAACACTTATTAGGGGTAACTTAGGCTGGATTCAGGTTTACATACAATGGAAATTATTGCATTTTTACAAATAAAAGAAAGTTTCCAGGGTGTTAACATTTTGCAAAGTATTATTAGTTTGTCTTTTCAGTCAGGATTCAATGGTTACCAAGGCCAAGGAATTGTAGGGTTTGTCATTCCATTGTGGCAATGTTTCCAGCATTTTCTCCACCATTGCAGCAAGTGGAATAGGTTTAAGGTTTATTATGTATATTTTCCTAGTAAATACTGTTTATCCATCATCTGATTTTTAATATTTAATAACTAGTTTAATAATAACAAAGAAAAGTTTACCATTATGGGGGACACCTAGCAATGAAAAAGATCAAAACTGATGTTATGAAGATGGGATATGAAAGCACAAGAGAGTATTTGATTTTATTTCTAAGGCACCAACAGATGTTTCACACAGAAAACTTATTTTTCATATATTTCTTTCATTTTAGGTCACACTTAACATGCTGAATGCTCCTGAAACTGAAATGGATAATGAAGGACTTGGTAATGATATCAAGCTGGAATTTGAATCAAGCACAGAAGAAGTAACAACTTAAATGATTATAATAATTACCAGTTTATTGAAGATGAAAAATACATTTGAAGAATGGGAACTGTTTAATTTATAATTATGATATATTATTACATGTAAAAGCTAAGTACATACACAGTTAATTTAAACAATAAAATGATAAGTGTTTTGTGTATAAATATGTGTTTAGTTATAGTCAAAAAAAATACATAAATATTATTTGCTATTTTTTTTCTAAATATTGTGATAGCTTTGTATCTTTCGATTCCAGGAAGATGATGGAGATTCAAAAACTTTTCTATGTGTGTTATTACTTAGGACCTCTTCTATTTTTTTATCCACATTGTCTCTGATTTCTAACAATTCATACAATTCAAAGTCTTTGCCTGACCTCTTCATTCTTCTCTGAGCATTTTTATAACATTTCCAGGGTTGCGGTTCAATGATAATTGATCTTGTATTATTTTTAAGAAAGTTTAGAAACTGTATTAGTTGTTCATCACCATTATTAATATGTATCCACATTGTAACAGAAAAACAAAAAATTACATCAAACTTCTCTATCTCTTGTGATTCTTTGTACTCCTGTATAAGTTTTTGACCTGCATCTGATATTATATTGCAAGTAACAAAAGATATATCACAAATATTGTTATCTTCTTTAGCCCTCTCTATTAAAGTTGGGTCAATGTCGATTGCCAACATTTTTATATCTTGGTTACAATATAATTTTTTTAAATAAAAATATAAATCCTTAGTAAGCTCTCCTACATTGCAGCCTATATCTAAGCAAATAACATTATTATTAGCTGATGGCGGAAACATTTTTGGATCTAAATTATTTGTTCTCTCCTTTGAACTATGAAATGAATAGTAGTTTATGAAGTTACCAAATTTAACTGCGCCAGGATTATTGCCACTATATGTCAGCTCACTGTTTTGCGTTTGCATACTGATAAGTTAAAACTAAACGAATAAGCTGAGTGCGGGAAAACTTCTTTGTGGGGGAAAAAGGAAATAAGCTAATATTCTGCGTAGCACTTCGCAAATGTGTCTTTTTATTTAGTTGATAATATTAAAATAAATTCTTATTTATTATGAATAAGCATTCATAAGCACCAATAGCACGGTGGCTTATTCTAGGTCTGTCAATTGATATGTCAAAATCACAGACAAGGGACTGAAAAGTCAATATGACAGAAACGTTTGTCTTTTCTATAGTCTGTTCAACTTATTAAGTGAATGTAAGGTAAGTTGATGGTTCAACATTTATAGAAAGAATATTGGCTTTAATTAATAATAATGTTGCTATATGCAAAAATTATGGACTTAATATTCCATGGCCAAAGCTATATTTGCCTATAATGTTTTGCTATAAGCCTATAAAATTTGCAGATTTCCTTAGATTTCTCTATAATCCCATCATCAGATCTTAATATTATGTCAATAACAATTTTTATTTAACATTGGTTCGTAAATGACAGAATTCAAAGTTAACATACAAATGAATAAGAGTATATATCGGTTAAGTTATCCAACTTTGTTTTTAAAACATGTAGTTTTTAGTTTGACAAATAAATATACCTTTCAGCATTAAAACATTAAGATTAAGTTATTAAAATGCAAAAAAAAGTAGAAAAGTTAAAACCAATTCTCATATTAAGTAGATGAAGCGTTAAACTGAAAATGTGAAGATGAGAAGTGACTATACGGATTATGAAAGGAATACGCGACAAAGCGTTAATCTTCTGTTTCATAACAGCGTGCTGGTTTTTTGATTGGCATACTTTAAAGTTTGTTGTTAGTAAGTTTGAGTGCCAAACAAAGTACTGGCACTGAAACCACTGACTTTGATAACTATCAGTGTTTTTTTTTTGTTTTTCAGTTTCAGTATTCCATAATTATGAGTTTTCTAGTAACATTTGGGGAAAGTTTTGCAAAATAGCAAAAAAGCAAAAATGAAGTTGTATAGATACTGTTTCATGTGAGGCCACATGATGACTTTATCTATTTCTGTTAGGGATTTAAGTATGAAATTGCTGATTTGTACTGAAAAATTGAAACTTTTTATTTCTAAGATGTAACATATTTATTTAATCAACACATTTACCTTCATTATCTTGGTATATTATCTATCAATGCTGTCATATAAACGGAAGTTTATGTATGGGAATCTAGATTCGACAAATTGTGTGAAAGCCTTTTATGTTTTATTATTATCACACATAAAATAGTCCAAATGAAAAAAAATATAGTCCGTTGGAGCAAACTCTAGCGGCTATAGAGGATAACGTATGATTTCTAAATGCAGTTCCTGTAGATCCTGTAGCTTCTTAAGGTCGTGCTTTATCTAAGGGGCAATAATGGTGCAAATTAATAAAGGCGACGGGCTGTTTCACTGCCAGTTTCGCCATCGTTGTTCGAAGTTTGGTACAATAATCATCTATGGTTGCTGTCGCTGGACCAGACTTGAGAAAACTATAGTCAATACCACCCTGAAGAAGAGACCATAAATCAGATTCTCTTACCTTTATAATTGATTTTTTTTTGTTGTAGGGCAACTGTTGCAGTTGCAACAGCAACCTGAGGTCAGCCATTGTATTTTCGCTTACGGTTATCGTAAATAATCCACTGTTCGTCATATTCGATCTAATATTTCTTAAATTCTGTACCGACGACAAAACATTAGAAGTTTAAACACGCATTTCTTTCTATGTCACACATTTTTGTCTTCGCATTGGCTTCGACACCGGGTACTTTATTTCAAAGTAGAAGCGCTTTAAATCTGTAGAATCTCATAACAAGTCAACAAATATATTACTTAGTAAGTTATAGTAGCTCAGCGAATTGCGAAGTTGAAGTGGCAATGGGCGGGGCACATAGTTCGGAGAACCGATGGACGTTGGGGTCCCAAGGTGCTGGAATGGCAACCCCGCACCGGTAAACGTAGCGTTGGTCGACCCCCAACTAGGTGGACAGACGACATCAGACGAGTCGCAGAGAGCCGCTGGAAGCAAGCGGCCCAAGACCGTGAGCATTGGAACTCCCCACAAAAGACCTATGTCCAGCAGTAGACGTCAATCGGTTGTTAATGATGATGATGATGAAGTTATAAATAAATCCGTTATAAGTTATGCACCATTAGTTTTTGATATCTTTTAGTTGATTATAATATTAATTTGCCGAATAATCTATTAGAGGAAAAAGGAAATAAATACCTATTTAATACCATTTATTGATGTCATGTCATGTTATGTCATATGTCTTTGTTAACATTATTTTCTACCCTATCTTTGATTTTTGAATATAATTTTTAACTACAGGGGTTATAAGGTTTCTAATATCAATTCATTTACAACAAATGAATTTTCTGCCTATCTATAATATCGAATCTATAAAGTAACTTTGGTAATTATTGCTTCCGCTATTATTTTTACCTACCTAACAGGAAGAAGAGAATTCTAAAGTAGTTGCATATTATATGCTATTTTACATTAAATTGTATCACTGTAATATTATTAAACGGTTGCGGATACTTTCGTCACGGTTCGATGCGACTCTTACTTTCCTTTAATCGTAAATATCCGTAGTTCCTTATGTTGCGCATCCTCTTCCACGCCACGCGTTCGCGTGGACCATAAACAGCTCGCGAAAGAACCGACCTTGCACCCTGTACAACTGTTGTTAGAGACAAAATTACTACAGTTGCAATCGCTGGAACTATTAGCACTAGACTAAAGCGAGTGAAAAGTGGGACCGAATTGTTCAAACGATGCACGCTAAGTCGCCGACAATCAAACTTTTCCATATCCACACATAAAGTTAAAACACACATTAAAACTGGCAGAATATACGTCTCTTTTTTTGCAGTACATTTTATCGGAGAAATTGGCTTGGAAAATTGTTCTCAATCATTTCAAGTTCAGTTACGTAAGTGCGCGTGCAGGAGAATTGGTGCGGAATAGCGGATGTTTGGTGGTGCTCGTCGGTGAAGCGGCTCGCCGTTATAAGCTCGGATCGGCTCCCTCGACCAGCAGTCGACGTTTAGCCACCCTCACATACGTTAATTTATTTTTAATTAGTGATATAAAATTATACAAACATGTGCGCCTCATTTCGGATAGCCGTTGTATCAGTTATCTGTGTAGTTGTCGCCTCCGCTAATGTTCGTGGACCTCGAAGATCCCGGAGAATGGATGTGGAAGATTACTCACACAATGAAATCGACAGTGGCAGAGCAGATGAAAGCTCATGGTGGCCTTCAGCAGAGTTCGCTATTTTACAGAAAGTTTACGACGATTGCAGTTCGCAAAACCATTTAACAATGTGCCTCAAGGGTAAAGCTCTTTCGGCACTGACAAAGGCAGTGGAGCAGGTGAATTAAGTGGGATAGTGATGTGATACGTGTAAAGTGACTACGTTTGTGTATTTTAATGTTTTGTTGTTACGCAGGAGAGTGTACAGCTCGCCGATGGTCTGACGTTAGTAAAACAAGCCGATGCACCAAGTGCAGTAGCGGAGCCTCGCTTCTTCCATGGAATGTCAACTGAGGACAAGATCGACACTATGCTACGAACACGATTTGAGCAATTGATGAACACACACACAATTTCGATGGATCTTACTTCCGAAGGTAGAGGCAGAGGTGAGTAATAGTTCCATTTAATGAAGTGTGTACCATTCTTTTAAGAGAATTGTTTACTAATAAAAAAATATCTTACAGGGAAAAAGGTTCTGCCCTATATGTTACTCGGCATTTTCACGACTGTTAGCATCTTTGGAGGAATGGCTCTAAAGACTTTGGCTGCCATTGCCGGCAAGGCCCTAATCGCAAGTAAAGTCGCACTAACGATCGCTGGAATCATCGCCCTGAAAAAACTGTTCAGCCATGACGGAGCCACAGGCGAAACTACGTTCCAGGTCCACGCAGACGGCCACCATAGGTAAATATTAAATCATATTTACATCTAGCGGAACAATAAAAGAAATGCTACCAGCTGTTAACCAGAATCGCAGCTAACCAGAGTAAAAGCCGGTTTCGTGATATGATAAAAAATATAGGAATGGTACTTAAATATCATTGTATAATATATCGTCCTTTACAATATTTTTTTGAAGATTAGGTAAAATATGTTTTCATTTCAATCGTTTACTGTGTTATTGTTTACTGTTTGTGAGTTGTTTTTAAAAATCTTACTTAAAACATTTTTTTTTAGTCAAGAATCGCCCAACTAGTATTTACTTAATTATTTCATATCTCAGTATCTGAAAATGAAAGAAATAATATTCTTAAATTATTTTTTCGTTTATAAAATCCAAATCAACAATGCATCAAGTTACTGCGTTTAAATTAATCGATGGAAGATTTAAACTGGGTTTTCTCATTGCTTTTTACTAGCATACCTACAAGTGTTTCAAAAGCCTTAGAATATTTCTAAAACAAATATAATCGAAAGGATTTTTGCTCAATTCAAGAATAATACATTGCATCGAGCAAGCTCGATATTGACAGTGGATATACTTTGGTTTGACAATTAGAGATGCACCGCTTAATTAACACCTTATATTAAATATTAAGTACAAATTGCTTTATTACCACCAGCTAACTCAAATATAAAGTTATTTTAGGCTGTTTTTTATGACCACTAAATTAGAATTTATTACTGGGATGAAGTAAAAATAATCAATTTTTAAATAAGTATAAATATAATTTTCACATTATGACTGGGAAATAAATATTATAGTATCTCATACACTTAGATTACACATAGAAATTTACTGACTGTAAAATTCCTAGACTTGAGTGAAATGCAATTTTATATCCATCAGTCGGGTTGTGTCTACTTAGTAAAAAAACGGAAAGAGGATCGTAAACAAGCAGATACACAAGTGTATCGTTTTAAAGCAAAATATAAAAATGTATCATGATAATCGACGATTTGGAGGTCTATAAAAGTAGTTATTTTTATTTAGCCCCAGAATTGATATTAATAGTGTTCTTCAGAAAAATGTAGTAATTTATATGAACTACAGAACAATGTATGAAAATACTAAATACTTACGTCAATTGGTTGTCAAATTAAATATACCAGAGCCTGTTTTTTGACAGTTGCAGTACTTGCAACGCGCGGTCTTAGTTCAAGTAGAATCACTTGATAAAGTATTGAATGTCATGAGAAAATATTTTTTTTTAGTATCTTTATTAAAAATTCATAATTCGGAGAATAGCAAAATCTACACTTTTTCTCTCTCTCCCTGTTTATAAATTTTTCTTTATATCCTTCAGGTGACGATGATGAATGAGATCGACGATATTGAGATATGTTTATGTAATAATCACCTTCACTATCGCTATATTTGTATGTGAAATTGTTATGTTTTTCAATTCTAGTCTTTAATTCGAAGGCGAAACTTATATGTGGTGAGGCCAGCGAGGTCGGGAGCGGTTGATCCTTACCGCTACTACGCGGAGTTGGAAGACTCGAGTGCGTAGCCGCCGGTACCCTCCGCCTACCTCACACGCACACCTACCTCGCTGCTCCAGTCGACCCTGCGCTGAAAACCCATACAAAATAACCTCAAACCAAAGTGCCGTCCACCTAATGGACATTCTATTTAAAACAACCCGATGTCCACCTTCGTACTCGAATCTACGTCAGTTAATAATTTAATGTAATTTATTTATTCGTGACTACGGTTGTAGGTATATTTAATTGTAAAATAAATTATTATAAGCGAAAATAAACATAATTATAAATCGTTTGGTCTTATTTTTACACATATCTAAAATTATTATTTAGCGTTAAATAATACACATCAACTGTTCGTTAAGTTTTGTACACGCCATATCATTTATTTATGAACACTGTGACGACAGTTAAACAATTAGCAGATCGCTCTTTATTAATGAGGAAACAATTAACAGCTCTGATCCGCTTTCTTTACACGCTCTAGTAGAGAGGAGTCTAGAAATATGTTGAGATTTTCCATTAATGTGGGTGCAGTGGCTATGAACGTGGAAAGTAGAAAGTTTTCATCGATTCACTGCACATGCATGCACAGATACTGCTCGAATGCCTAGGTATTTCTTTTCCACTTTATTAAACATATTTCATATTTATTCTTAACAAATTACTTATCCAATAAAGAATTAAATTTTTATGAGCATGGACTTTTTCTTAGACGTATAGAACGCTCGGTTATATCTCCATATTTTCACCGATATCACATGGTATAATATTTCAATGCTTGAGAATTCAATTAAGGTGAATCTAAATGCCGCTGTCATTGGTACATGGTATGAAAAACATGTCAAGTAGGTACCTGCGCTTTCTAATCGAATGGAGTTGCACTCATTATGAATTGATTCTACATTAATGCCCCTCACGAGGCCACCTATACAGGAGGGTAATGATAAAGCAGCGTAGTGTGGTATGGCGTGTGTTAGGCTTCGGAAGGTCAGCCCGTTGATTAGTCGGGCCCCGGTAAAGGCCGACCACATTGCACGTTTGTGCGCCCGAACGCTGTTTATAATGCAGATATGTGTTTGCCCAATCGCTGCACGGTACGTTGGCTATATGGCATAGTTAATGCGGCTCCAGTCTCTTTGCATACGCAAATATAGGGCGGGCGGTCCAGCTCTGATTAAGCGGTACGCTGGCGGTGATGTTGGCTTCATTTCTGTTTTAGGAGCTACGTTACGCTTGATTACTTCCACGGAATTTTGTAGTAAATTCAGCAGCTTTCTTTTCAGGTAATCAGTATTGTATGTCTACAAAAAAACGTAGTTTTGACTGCTTTCATAGATTCTCATCTATAGAGGTAGAAAACTACTTTTGGTATAAATAATTTCATAATTCTCATAGTTATTTAGTGTATTCCATAAATGTATCATCATCATGATCAACCCATTGCCGGCTCACTATAGAGCACGGGTCTCCTCCCAATATGGAAGGGTTTGGCTATAGTCCACCACGCTGGCCTTATGCGGATTGGCAGACTTCACACGCCTTTGAGATTATTATGAACTCTCAGGCTTGCAGGTTTCCTCACGATGTTTTCCTTCACCGTTGAAGCAAGTGAATATGATTTATAATATTAGTTTAATAATAGTGTGATTTTTCTAATACCGATAAAAAAAGAAACCGTATGTACTTACTTCATCTCTAGAAGCCCAACGTTATATTAGTAGATTATACAATGCAAATGAAATGATTTTAATTCGCCATTTCTTATATAATTATCGTGTTAATACTAATAACTTTTGGTTAGCTGATTTGCCCTTAATGGATCCAGGTAATTTATGTTCTTAAGAGTAGGTAGGAGGTACCCGTTAGAAACGAAGGAAGTAAAGTTAACTGAACATTTAGTCATGCATAAAAGTTCCTTATAGCTTAAAAGGCATGCGTTGGTTGCCTTTGTTATCGATATGTTATTTTTTTTTTATTACGACTTGGTATATACATCTTTTATATTTGGTTATCGCGGTGATAGCCTAGTGGTTAGGGTGTCAGCCTCCTAATTAGAGGTTGGCGGTTCGAATCCGGGCACGTACCTCTAACTTTTCAGAGTTATGTGGGTTTAAAAAAAAAATAAAATGTCACTTGCTTCAACGGTGAAGGAACACCGTGAGGAAACCTGTAAGCCTGACAGTTCCCCATAATATTCTCAAAGGTGTGTGAAGTCTGCCAATCCGCACATGGCCAGCGTGGTGGACTATGGCCAAAAACCCTTCTCATATTGAGAGGAGACCCGTGCTCTGTAGTGAGCTGCTAATGGGTTGATCATGATGATGATGATATTTGGT
Organism: Lasiommata megera; assembly: GCA_928268935.1. Taxonomy (NCBI): domain Eukaryota; kingdom Metazoa; phylum Arthropoda; class Insecta; order Lepidoptera; family Nymphalidae; genus Lasiommata; species Lasiommata megera. The sequence goes on from OV743309.1 coordinate 10,525,942, forward strand.
TGAGATTATTCAGGCAGACGGGAAATTGCTTTTATGAACTATAAATAATTAATATAATTATAATTTAATAAACAGATTTCCTACATTGGTATATTATAGGTTGTTGTAGGTGTTAGGTCTCTTGAGAATATCAGAATTGTTACCAGCGACGGGTGCATTAGCCGATATTACCTGAATTCTCTATTCAGGTGTCCATCAACTGTCACCTTGAATATTTGATACCGTATGTCTCAAATTAGATCGCTATTACAGTCATAAGCTATACAACAGTTAGGTCCCTACAACAAACAGTAATAAAAAGTTTAAGTATAAGAAAGAGTGAAGCGACACAAAACAAGGGGACAAGAGTTTTTCCCCTCCCCTATATTTTTCGTGTCGATCTGTCAAGGTTTAAAATACATCACTAGCATTAGCTAATCTGACATTCAAGAGAAGGGAACTGCTTTGAAAATTCTTATTTTTAGAGAACTCGTATATAAAGCAAAAGCATACACTGTGACTAGACAAAATTCGCAAAGGTTTAAAGATTCTAAGGTTTGAGATCTGATGATTTATATCAGACCATACTACTGTCAGACTAGAATAGACTCTCTAATCGGTGCGTTTTTATTTTATTTGTGTTATTCGATTGCTCATACTTCTCTTCGTCAATTAGCATGATTGTTTTACTCGGATGCTCTTTAGACTATAATCTCTACATGTTTCATATACGTTTTTGTTTCGCATACGTCATGCTGACTTTAATAAGCTGAACAGCAAAGGTATAAAAAGGTTTTCTAAGCCTCAATAATACTTATGTTAATAAGTGAAGAATAAGACCCAACTATCTATTAAAGGTCTACCCAAATAATGCATCGAGAGTTAAAAATGTTATATCTCAGAAGAATTAAATATTATTAATTTATAATGAAATTTGCATTGGCCTAGGCTTCGAATATGATTTTGACACATTCAGTGTCAAGATTGGTCCGTGGGGCCCTAGCGCTTTAAGGCTTTTTAAGGACATAGCAAAAAGGTTAGTCGACATCACAGGAGACCCAAGATCTGGCAGCTACCTCGGTCAAAGAATTAGTCCAGCTATTCAAAGTGAGAACGCTGCCAGTATGTTCGGAACCTTGCCTAAAGGGACTCCTTTTAATAATATATTTTATTTATTATATTATATTGTTTAAGGCTTTTAGTTTAGATTCATTGTTCTAGTATATGTTCAAATCTGTATAATTTAGTGATAAAATAAGAAACAAATTAAATACTATACTTAATATAAGGCTCCCATGAACCGATAGGACGTCGAACTTATTGTTTTCGCATAAGTATCGGATAGGTAAACGTATGGATATAACATATTACGAGGCTGCGGGCGTCAGTCGTAGGGAGAAGTTACTTTACGGGCCAATGGTCAAAGTATCCGGCATAAACCTATTTTGTTCTCTTCTTATATTGGATGTGCGCTCCCTTCTTCAGCCGACGAGCGTTGTCCTTTGACGCAGGGCTGTCTGAAAAAGTATCATAAAATAAAACATATCGTTTCAACTTACAGACTATCATTAACTCTTCATCTGGTTTTAAATGCAAATTCTGTCGGTCCAAATCCAGGTGAAAACTCAGCAGTAGCAAAGCCTAATATTTCAGAATTTAACAAGGCTCTAAGTTGTTATAACAACGTTCACATTCATTAAATAATATCAAAATGAATGAATGAATACGTACATACCTATTATTTAAAATACATATTGTAAGCCTTTTTGTCAGAAGAAGGAGATTTAAAAGTTTTCTTGAAACGTGAGAGTGCAAAATTTTCATTTGCCTTCAACGAGACAGAATTTTTTATTTTATAGGCTAATTACTTAACGGAACTAATTTGGGGTAAACTACAGCGTCAATCGATCAAAATAAAACAAGTCTTAGTTTATCACAAGACATTTAGTAGGCATGAGTGTTATTGTATTATTTTCCTCTTTGTAAGTATGATGAATTTGATTGACCCTATAAATGTTTTATTGTGTTTAAGAATATCAGCTTTAGATAGATAGATACTCTTTATTGCACACAGATGATTTAAAGTCTATGACATGGAATACTTAACACATGAATATGCAAAGGCAGCTTTATTAATTAAACAACTTTTTATTTATAGCAAAAAAAAAATTTTGAATGACGGAGCCAGATTTATAGCAAAATAAAAATTTTGCTATTACATTATGGATTCGATGCGCTTACTTCTTTTTTCTTATACTTTGTTTGCAATCACTGTCTCTGCTGGATACATCACCAAAAAAAATCCCCAAAAACAAGTAAATGAAAACATTTAGCCAAAAGCCTGCCCCTTTCGTTCACCATTCATTGCTTTCTCATTCAACACCATATCCAGAATGCTCTAATTATTAGGCCACGTGTCAGCTGAAAACATAAATATATAGATGGTTAATATTATGTATGTAAAAAATTATGTTAAAAAAAATTAAAATATCAGTTGCTTTAACGGTGAAATAAAACATCGTGAAGAAACCTGCACTCCTGAAAGGTCTTCATAATGTTCTCAAAGGCGTGTGAAGTCTGCCAATCCGCCATGGCCAGCGTGGTGGACTATGGCCAAACCCTTCTCATATTGAGACGAGACCCGTGCTCTGTAGTGAGCCGGTAATGTGTTGATCATGATGATGTCAAAAAATGGTAAATAACATGGTCTCTACGATACAGGTCACCTAGTGTGAAAATAGTTATAATTTAGACTGTTTGAAAATAAAGTTTTTGTAATTTAATAATTTAATTTTGATGACAACAAGCATTTATGACTAAGTTCAAATGTGTCATAAATAAATAAACTGTGTCCAGCCCTACACGTTTGGGCGGGCCGGGAGGAAGTTTTGTTGGGAATTATGTTGCTACGTGCCAAAGCCATTATTGCTGCGAGAAAAGTTCATCAATTTCATTTCTATCTCCGCACACGTCCAGCGTTCTCTCCCCGCGCTACGTATTACTAACTTGATATGTGCTAGGCTTTTAGGTACGTTGTTCCGTAAATAAAACTGGCTTTACTTATATTACATTCTACTGTATTAACTAGTTTTTTATAACATAGTTTTGAGTTACGGACGTGAAATAATGGGTGTGAGTAATTGGAAAACCGAGTAAAGTTTGCACGTTTCAAAACCAGATTGTTTGTTTGTCGTCCATTCAATAAAAAGATTATGATGATTCAGAATGTAGCTGAATTTAATGTCTATTGCAGTCTTTATTATCTCACTATATTAATATACTACTGCCTTTTTTTTAAACACTACAAGTTGGCCTTTGATGGCCTACCTCACATGGTGGTCAGTGATGATTCAGTGTAGGATGGTAGCGGGCTAACCCGTTAGTGGTAAACCCACACTCCTAATTGGGTTCTGCGCGACATTGTGCCGGAACGCTAAATCGCTCAGCGACACGTTTTTGTCGGTAGGGTAGCCCCGGCCGAAGCCTCCCACCAGACAAGACTCGAGACGGGAATCGAACCCAGGACCTCCGACCTTATAATGCGACAGTGCACGCGCTGCGCCACGGAAGTCGTCAAAAAGAGACGGAAGTAGATACAAAGAGATTTTAAATAAACGAAATTGAAAACTGCTAGGTCCAATCTAGCAGTTTTCAAGGTCGCTAAACATGCCTCCATAAAGTGTAATAATTTAAAAATGTTTTGCCTGACCCACGAATCTAATCCACTATCTCTTGATGCTCAGTCGAAAATGCTAATTATCTAGTTGGCCAAGCAACAAGGAAGCCACTAGCGAAGCCAGTATATTAATGGTTTTCCCTTTTCTACCGTGTAATAAATAAATATAGATAAATGAATTGAGATAAATTAAAAACTTAATCGTTTTTTTATACACTACAAGTTAGCCTTTGACGGCTATTCTTGTGATAAGTGATGATGCAGTCTAGGATGGTAGCGGGCTAACCTGTTAGGGGTATGGTAAACCTAATTGGTTTCTACGCGACATAGTGCCGGAACGCTAAATCGCTTGGCGATACGTCTTTGTCGGTAGGGTGGTAACTAGCCACTGCCGAAGCCTCCCACCAGACCAGACTCGAGCCGGGAATCGAACCCAGGACCTCCAACTTTATATTGCGACAGCGCTCGCACTGTGCCATGGAGATCGTCAAAATGCAATTGAATACGTAGCTTCCTAATATTTAATATAATATTTTCGAAGAAGAAGATATTTTTAATTTACTTCCTTACCTTAGTACGCTGGTAAGTACAAAAACAGTACAAAATATTAATGTAGACATAACTAATTAAAACGTCAGTGTCGTTCATTTGATTTATCATCTCATCAAGGTAAGTTTTTCCTACTGGAAAAGAACGCAGTGAAAGTAACTGAACATACACACGCTCGTCTATGGAAATAGGATTACTGTAAAGTGCATTTCAAATTGAATAATAAGTGATTACTTTCTAATTTTCACTGAGTAAAAATTATTGAAAATATTTGTCTCATATAAAACTTAATAGTGCTAAATTTTGAAAAGGAGTACCTACATATCAAAACGGTGTAATGTAATCAGGGCTTGCCCCCCAAAAGAGGTTTATTAGTCATCAAAATCTTTATCATTTCAATCGTGAAACAGAACTTATTCCTAAGTTCTGCTTGCACGCTGCCTTTCTTTAGACCTAATTAGAATATATAAGAGACAAGTATATGTTTCCCGACTACAGAAAAACTAACAAATAAATATTGGCCTTTTTTATGATATAAGTGTCGACGAAGACGTGTCGCCAAGCGATTAAGCGTTCCGGCACGTTATCGCGTAGAAACCAATAAGGAGTGTGGGTTTACCATAGCCCGAACAGGTTAGCCCGTTTCCATCCTAGACTGCATAATCACTTACCACCAGGTGAGATATCCGTCAAGAGCTAACTTGTAGGTTGATATAGAAAAAACTTTCAATGCAATATGTTACTCTAATATAATACAATTTTGAAATTCAATAACTAACTACCTATATTTATTAACAGCGTAGAAATTTTCAAGGGTAAAGCGTAAATGGCAGAACCATATAATTTGCGCTGATTTTCCTGATTTTCATTGGAGGCCACTGCGGTTTGTGCACCAAAATTAGGATACAGGTAAAACGTAGTCCGACTAGTTGATTGCCAGATTAGGTAATGAGGTATTATTTTTGTGGTTTAGTTTCCAACAAGGTTCATACAAGTTTGAATGCAAAATTGTTAGCTGTTATTTTAAGTAATAAATTAATTTAATTTCTTATTGCCTAGTAGTGACTTTTCGTAGATTATAACGGTGAAATAAAATCAATAATAAATAAAACACGCGTTTGTGTTTAGTTTCTATTCTATAATTATAAGTTTTTAATATTATTATAAGTTGTTAATATTATTATAAGTTGGTATTTGTTGACCACCACGAACCAGTCCATGGGTAGCGAGAGCGCGAGGTCCAGTCATAACAAACGTGGCGTGGCAATTCATTTACAATTTTGCAATTACAAATAAACAGTCATCATCATCATTATCAACCCTTTAGCGGACCCCATTATGTAGCAAGGGTCTCCCTATCAGCATGAGAAGGGTTATAGCCTTAGTCGGCCACCCTGGCCAAGTGTAGATTTGTAAATTTAACATACATTATAAAGAACTCTTGAGCATGCAGGTAATCTCACAATGTTTTCTTTCACCGTTATAGCATGTGATTATTTATTAAGAAATACTCAAATTAAATGAGAAAAATAAAAATTGTTACTACAATAAAATAGCCTTCTCAAGCAACCAGTTTTAATTTTTATATCTGATTCTCTTTGTTATAGACATAAGTTGTGTAGACGACACCGAAAAGGTAAACATATTTTGCGATTTCATCTTTATCCAGCATTTTCTGTACAGTTTATTATAACTGATCTGACGAACATCGAGACGGAAGAAATTAAAAGCGTGCAATGGACATGTTGCTATAGTTGAAGGTATTATTGTTTCCTCGAAGTTTTTTTAATAATATTAAACAACGCTTACCTAAAAAGGCTTGCTTTTTCATTTCCCTCTGTTTCATCAGCTGGTACAAATGTTTTATTACCTACATAGTTTGACCGTGGCTATTTGGCTAAAATATATTTTTAAAAGCGAAATACTATTGAATTCTTCAATCCTGTTTACATATATATATTTATATTATGTTACGACGTAATCTCCCTACCGTACGTATTATAATTTTCTTTATCCCCTAAACTATTTGTCCAAATAAAATGCTGTAAAAAGCATAGTTTATCTACGTAACTATTGACTGATATTACTTGATAATAAACGACTTCTTTTTAATTTTTTTTGTTATAACTAGAATTGAAAATTACCTGTAACTTTGTACTATATGCGACATAAAACGCGTTATTGTGTAACTTTCTTATTAAAAATCAAATATAAATATGTTGAGTAGTGTTAGAGTTCATCGGTAACAAATAAATAAATTAACTTCACTTTACTTTCTTTATTACACAAAATACAATGAAACACAATAAAAAAAATATTAAGCAGTATAGCAAACATAAATAGTTTTACATGCTAACCATTCGACCAACAAAGTGCTAAGTTGTAAAGTAATTATGGTAAAATAAAAAAATTAAATACTAGCGTATTTAATTTTTTCTATTATTATTAAATTACAATTTAAAAGAGTATGTGGGATGTATGTACGTACTTGCGCAATTTATAATCTACTGCGTCTATAATCTAATTATATGGTATAGATAATTTGTATGGATGGTATGGATTGCAGGGTATCGAATTGTAACGACGATTAACGCGAATAATATTATCCTAACGGTGCGGACGCTCGGCTGGGATTGTAAGCAATTTCCTACGTTTGCACGCAAGGCGCGGGCGCACGGTAACAAGATCAGTGGGCCACTTGATCACTGTCCAACAGCAATCATGCATGGAGAAACAGATCTTAATTAACTGATTCTTATTAATATGTTAATCTTTTATGCACGGATACGTTGATGAAAACAGGGTAGAATTCAACAACTCCATCTGAGAAAGATTTATATCCTTACAGTCCATACGAGGTATCTGTGCGAAAAATCTAAAACAATAAATCTTTATTGAATGGACTAATTCTCAATACTTTTACCTATTATTTATATCATAGTTACTTTCCATTGCATACATGCAATGTTTTTGCATTGCAAGTAATTGAAGATAACATCTATAAGTGCGTAGTACTTGCCTACTAAGCTGCTTGGAAACGCTCTAACGATAATTAAGACCTGATAGTGTGTTTTTGTATTGACTATCTTTTGTGTGTGAAGTTTCTATTCGTTATATTCATAGTTTATCAAAGTATAGTACAATTAGAGGAAATATAAATATTTTTTAACATATTTTTTAATTTAAAATGCATACAAAAAAATTCGGAACCGGCGAAAAAAAAGAATTTATTAATTTTGTTACTTGTATGGATTATATTTAAAATTGTTTTAAATGTAATTAGTAGATGTTAGTAACGTTATTGGTGACTAAAATATGTAGATAAGTACTACACTTATATTATAAAGTAGGGAATAAACTAAGGTACCTGAAGTGTTTCTTATTTTTTTACTAAGGTTTTATTTTTGATCTCAGTTCAGGTAGCTGTTCCTATCGTCGTACTTAGTACTACGCTCAGGCTAGAGACAATATTTGGGGCTAGCTTTAAGAGAAAACTGCATTTCGCAGAGAAAGCGCCCAAGATTTGTTAAAATTTTTTCTAGCTCTAAGGAAATAGACTATAGATAATTAAAATAATATAAGTGCATTTTGTTTTGCCGACGTTAGTTTGTGCGTGTTTTTTGTAGGTAGAACCTACCTCTACTCTACTCTACTCTACCTATAGTAGAATTATTTGTTTTTTTTTTACTCAGAGGAATAAGTTTTTGAATAGGTGCCATAAAACTTCTGTAGTTATGTATTTTGTTATGTATGTCAATAAAATGATAAACTGAGAGAAAGTCTTCTCAACTAAATTGATATGTACGAGTATATTCCAAAATTTGCGGTTAAGTAGTAGGTATAAATTCTTCGCAAAGATCGATATTAAACGACTACAAATGATTTTGTTACTAATAAAAATGTGTTTAAATACACATTTCTCAATTCGCCTACGTATCTATAAATATTTTTTATAAAAATCAAAAGACCTGAAGTATAATCCGCTCAAATAAACTTTCGATTAGATTAGACAACCATTTGGATGAGTTTGATCACGTATTTCAGAATATTTTGTCGGATTACCGTGGGGAGCTTCAATTAGCTGTGGCTAGGGTGTTCAGGTGGCCGTCGTCGGTCGCGACTGGACCCCGAAGACCTCCCTGGGAGGCTAGCTAACAGACCTTGACTGATGCATGAACCGTCTCAAAGCCTTACGTGGTTTTGATAAGGTTCAAAGTTGCGTAGCCGGGATGTTGTGTAGTTCTGGTTGGCCACCACCCTCTGAACGTTAGTACGGCCGTCATTATGTGTCATTAGTTTTGCGACGCTGACCAAATGACTGGTCTGTGATATCGAATGACTCATTCGGTTCGTGATTAGTCTCTGTGATTTTCTAAATGCACAAAAGTAATTTCTGACTAAACTACAGCGATGTAAGTTTAAAGGATAGTTAGTGGCTGGACGAAAATTAAAAAACAAAATTGTTTTTGAAAAAGGTTACACACGCTATTGATTAATGATCTGTATTACCTACTGACCTGAAGCGGTGATAGCCTTGTGGTTAAGGCGTCAGCCTCTTAATCAGAGGTCGGCGGTTCGAATCCGGGCACGTACCTCTAACTTTTCAAAGTTATGTGCGTTTACAAGCGATTAAAATATCACCTGCTTCAACGGTGAAGGAAAACATCGTGAGGAAACCTGCACGCCTGAGAGTTCTCCATAATGTTCTCAAAGGCGTGTGAAGTCTGCCAATCCGCACATGGCCAGCGTGGTGGACTAAGGCCAAACCCTTCACATATTGAGAGGAGACCCGTGCTCTGTAGTGAGCCGGTAATGGGTTGATGATGACTTCTGTGACTTATTGCGCGTTTTTAAATGACCCGCTTGTTTGCTTCCCCCGGGAAAACTATGCTATGTTCGTCTTTTTTTTATACACTACAAGTTAGCACTTGACGGCTATCTCACCTGGTGGAAGTGATGATGCTGTCTAGGATGTTAGGAGTGTGTTAAGCCCAAGCTCCTAATTGGTTTCTACGCGACATCGTGACGGAATGCCAAATCGCTTGGCGACACGTGTTTATTGGTAGGGTAGTAACTAGCGACGGCGAAGCCTCGCACCAAACCAGACTCGAGCCGGGAATCGAACCCAGGACCTTCAATTTTATAATGTGACAGCGCACGCACTGCGCCACGGAGGTCGTCAAAAAGGTTGTCTCCAGGATACAAGCTATTTATATGCAAAATTTTGCCAAGATACGTTAATTTTTTTGTCTTGAATTTATCTAAATATTACTGCGAAATTTAGACCGGTGGGAGGTTTTGGATACTGACAAGGATCCAATAAAGCGTTCCAGTACGATGTGACTTAGAAACCGATAACGGGCATGGATTTAGGTAACTATATAATCTTACCTGTAAGTCATCTACTATCGTCATTTTGGACTGCACCGTCACTTGAAATCTGGTTAGATTGCAATCATGGGCTAACTTGTAGTGGTATAATTAAAAAGCCTATATTGGTCTGGTCAGGAGGCATTGCGGCGCTCAAAGTAATCAAAGGCCGGTGGCCTCTTTGTAGAGCCGACGGCCGTGAAATACCTCTCTGTCAAGGTTTCGTTCTGTCAAGATTTGAACCTTGAGTTTGGTCTAGCGTTTCATATTTTCCAAGTTTCATAAGTCTTTATTCTAAGCATGCTGTGACGATTGCCATCTTAATTAACTCCCTGCGTCTCATCATATCATCATTATCATGATCAACCCATTGCCGCCTCACTACAGAGCATGGGTCTCCTCTCAATATAAGAAGGGTTTGGCCATAGTTTATCACACTGGCCATATGCGGATTGGCAGACTTCACACGCCTTTGAGAACGTTATGCAATCGCAGGCATGCAGGTTTCCTCACGATGTTTTTCTTCACCGTTGAAGCAAGTGATATTTTAATTGCTTAAAACGCACATAACTTCGGAAAGTTAGAGGTGCGTGCCCGGATTCGAAGCCCCGACCTCTGATTAGGAGCTGAGGTTAGGGCGTCCCTAACCTCTAGGCCATCACAGCTTCCCCGCGTCTAATGAAGATTTACTTTAGATAATATTAGATCTCTTCAAACCAATATACCTACTCGTATGGCAAGGTGAGTCACTCGTTCCAGTGGAGGCAGACAAATTTACGGCACCGTCTTGTGTGCACGGCGAGCGATCTCCCTCCCTAATTATCCCGTAAGTAACCAGTAATAAAAGTGACGTGTTATTGGAAATTTGCCATAGCCCGTCTGGGTTATTTAATATCATAATGGCGGCTAAATTACATTTTTCTATTTAATAAATATATATTTTTTATTCACTACAAGTTAGCCCTTAACAGCAATCTCACCTGATGGTAAGTGATGATGCAGTCTAAGATGGTAGTGGGCTAACCTGTTAGGGGTATGATACGTGCCATACGTAGAAACCAATTAGGAGTATGAGTTTACCATATCCCTAACAGATTAGCCCGCTACCATCTTAGACTGCATCATCACTTACCATCAGGTGAAATTACCGTCATGGGCTATTGTAGTGTTTGAAAAAAAAGGATAAATCCAAAAGCTTAGCCTGCATCATAACATACCATAACTTGTACCAAAAAAGGAAATCAAGGAGAGTAAAAGAGATCAGATGGGAGCAGATCAATTCTGATATCCATGTTAGTTGGACCGCCAAGTAACTTTTTTGATTCATAGGTTTTTAACGTCCGATGTGGTAGATATGTCATAGTTTATGACGTGGGCTCCAGCTTCAAAAATACATCAAAAAATTCCGGCACGATGTCGCCTAGAAACTAATTAGGAGTGTGGGTTTACCATACCCCTAACAGGTTAGCCATCCTACCATCGCTACCATCTTAGACGGCATAATCACTTACCATCAGGTGAAATTGCCGTCAAGGACTAACTTGTAGTGTTTAAAAAAAACGAATTGCCGTCACTGCAAAACACGACCAGTATAAATGTTCATTTAAAAGTGGACGCTCGGTCGTCCACGGGCGAGGGTCTCGAATATTACCGGATCAGTGTATAATGCAAAGTGTATCTGAAGGAAAACGCTTCATTCCCGCCGGAATATAATCGTCCGTTTGTAATTTATATTGTCTGTTGCAGAGCGGGTCCGGCTGCACATTCATTTATTTTATGTGCCATTTACAATTGTCGGTCGATGGTCAAGGGAGCGGTGAGGGATGGCGGGAGGCTATACGACGGTGCCTTCGCATTATAAAACCGTGCGGTCATCTGCGAACTCCGTAATTGTGTTCGTAATAGGAACCGCTCGGGTAAATTTTAAGCCTCCCGCACATGGGACCCATTTCGCATTATAATCTTCATCAATCATACCAAAAGGAGCAAAAGAAAGTAAGAGTTGTTACGCAACATATAATATCGTGTGGTATTGGTTTAAATTATGTCAATATTAAATTGTACTCGTAAAATATAAAACATGCTGCATAGAATAGGAATATTATAATATTATAGCTGTGATAGCCTAGTGACTAGGACGTCAGTCTCCTAATCAGAGGTCGGCGGTCCGAACCCGAACGCACCTATAACTTTTCAAAGTTATGTGCGTTTTTAAGCAATTAAAATATCACTTGCTTCAACGGTGAAGGAAAGCATCGTTAGGAAATTTGCATGTCTGAGAGTTCTCCATTATGTTCTCAAAGGTGTGTGAAGTTTGCCAATCCGCACATGGCCAGCGTGGTGGACTATGGCCAAACCCTTCTCATACTGAGAAGAGACCCGTGCTCTGTAGTGAACCGGCAATAGGTTGATCATGTTGATGATGATGACTTTTAGATCAATAATATACCAGTAAACGTACTCATAATAATAAACGTTATAGCACGTGAGTTACACACAAATATATCCCTTGCAAATATAATAATAATATTTATTTATTTAAGAAAAACATTTACACAGTTTTTATAATAATCACGTGTAATCATAAACTCGACATTAGGTGTTTACACATAACATGCTAATCTAGTGGTATAATACTTACTTAAAAGCTAAATAACTACTCCTTATAAACTAACATCATTGAACTCATTATGGGTTATTTTAAAACTAAATGTAATAAGTATAAACGCTATCATTATTTTTATTAAATAAATGTAGGTAGGTAAATAAAAATTATGTTGTAGTGTGGTGCGAGACAGAGAATTCAACCTCTAGGCTCCGCGGTGTGTGTAGGGCGAAGTGCCTTAGACGCTCACTCACGCTAGTTCGTGTTCGATAATATTTTAAATTCAATCATCATCATCATCATTTCAACCGATAGACGTCCACTGCTGGACACAGGTCTTTTGCAAGGAGTTCCAATGGCCACGGTCTTGGGCCGCTTGTATCCAGCGGCTCCCTGCGACTCGTTTGATGTCGTCTGTCCACCTTGTTGAGGGTCGACCAACGCTACGTTTACCGGTGCGAGGTCACCATTCCAGCACCTTGGGACCCCAACGTCCAAATTCAATAATAATAATTAATAAATATAATCTATATTAATATATATTGTTTTTCCTGCGTACTGCGTGACGGGATATTTATAAAACCGACAGGAGTCGAGAACGTGAAATCAACTAACCAATTATTTAATATCAGTAAATTGACATTTAAAAGATTATATGACAGAACAGTCGCAATACAACGTTTATTAGTAAGATGATTAAAGATGGTTTAAGTTGCCATTATTCACAAAGAGCCACTAACGCAAGCGTCTTGGGCGACTTTTATGTGGCTTGCTATTTTTATTGCCATATATTTTACTATTAATTTCTCCATAATGTTCTCAAGAGGCGAGTGAAGTCTGCCAATCCGCACATGGCCAGCGTGGTGGACTATGGCCAAACGCTTCTCATATTGAGAGGAGACCCGTGCTCTGTAGTGAGCCGGCAATGGGTTGATTATGATGATGATGAAGGAAGGAAGTTATATAAAAAAAAAGTTTAAGTTTAGTATAACAATCAGTTTTCTGATAGTGTTTACAGACAAGTTTTCTTAATAAAAAGGAAATAAAAATCAATAACCATTTCTTAGTGCACTTTTCGCTCGAAAGTCGAACGAGCGGCAGCCAAGAGGCTGAGTGCCCCTGTATTCTTTTGTTTTTTAATTATAATGCTGCTGAGGGTGGGGTGGCACCCCCTGCCAAGTTCGGTGGAGGTGCTTTCTTGTTAAGCGCGACGGGCACTCGCCTCCTACGTGGCGCGGCCATTCATTTCGTAGAACTTATAACCTGACCCGCGTACTTATGAGCGTCGCCAATAAATATAGCAATGACCGGAGGCGAGCGCGGCGGTCCCTCTCGGGCGGTGGCGGCGGGAACGGGACGGAGCAGGCTAGGTGGCCAGCGTTCGCGGCGAGGCATTGTTAGCTAAATATCTAGGTGGTCAGTTGGGCGGGCGGGGGTCGGGCGGCCGAAGACGGGAGCCGGGCGGGGCGGCGGACGTGCCGGGCCCGGCGCCGGCCGATGTATTGAGCGCGTATTGCAGACGCGGTCACGCGCTGCAATATTGCGTTCGCTCTGCGATATTGCCCCTCAGTAACTCAATTTGATAAATTGTGCAAAGTTCGCCGGTTCTGTATTGCCATGAATTCGATCGACGTGTTGCTACATCTAAATGTAATTAAATTTGCTTGTATGCATTTAGCTCTCGCGAGTTGCTGTATTTACCTAAATAGGAGTTCTTTTAAGAGTTACTATCTGTAACTACATATAAACGTTAAAATCTTTGGAATACCAGTTAATTTAACTGAACGGACTTATCGTTACAAATATGAAGATTATATCTGTATTTGTTACTTTTAACAAATTGCACAAATTTTGCGTTATAAGTTTGATTAGTAACTAACTTTACTAATGGATATTCATTTTTAATATTGCAACCTATTGTAGAACTTGCCTACTTAAGAGGTCTACTAAATGCTCTTTTTAACACATAGTACCTGAAAGATTCTTAAAAATTATTACAAATGACATTGCCTATTGTATGCCATTCGTACCTTAAGAACATACGTAACTTAAGAATAACAATTAATGTAATATTTACTTATTGAATATGAATTCTATGGAAAGAGCTGTATTCTGCTCCATAATAAAGTGTTTTAACTTTGACCTACCTGAGTAATATTAATTAGTATTGCAGGTTGAGAGCAAATCAACCAAAAAAATTTATTAAACAAACTCTCCTTGCAACTTATGATAAATACGTAAAGTTCGCTGATTCAGTATTTATTATTCGTTATCGACGCGTTGAAATACTGCGACAGTATCTTAAATAATTATAATAATTCTTCTAATCATCTCAATCATCAAGTTGCAGAACTCAGACTCTTATTGCTCCCACGGAAAACATGAGAGATAATAAGAGTTATTCTAAACGAGCTGTTTGCCTTTCTATTGATACGTAATGAAAGTTTCACTAATTACATTAGGAATAATAATTGTAAGTGTTGCATGTCCGGAAGCAACATAGTAAACATACTGTAATAATTGGAATGACAATTAATTAAATTAAACACAAGTATATTAACAAGTCACTAATACAAACGTAACGAGCTATGAAGAATGCGATCGTGTTGCTTTTACTTGTTTTAGGAAAACATTAGAAACTGATATTTCATTCATAACTATGTAAAAGTAATAGTTTTCTCATTTATTTCATTTTTACGCCCGTATTAGTAACATACGAAAACAAGGTACCAACAGAAAGCAAGCTGTCGGCCAAGGTCAAATTTGTTTAATTAATGAATAACATTCAGACCACTCACAAATATACCTACATTAAATTTATAATAGTTGTTGGTTTATAAGTAAAAGTTTTTTAAACAATAAACAGCAAGTATAATTTGCTATATTCCGCCGAAAAGTAAAGTCTTTACTTTTCGCGCTTGTGAAGTCAACATCTCCTGAGGATGATCCGGTGTCGGGTCGAAACGTGCGTAGAGGTTCTAGTGGAAGATTTTGTGTGGTGTTATATTATACAAATCTCCCGGTTGTCGGCGGAATATAGCAAATTATACTTGCTGTTTATTGTTTATCATGGACTTCCGCAAAGTAACACCTGCTTCTATTCATTATTTAAAAGTTTTTTATTCTGTGTACAAAGCACTATAGAAATTTCATTAATGGTGATACTTTTACAGAACTAACACCAGAATATGATAAAGAGCTAAAGAATAAAATCCAGGAGGAATATATTAATATAATTATAATTATTAATCATTTGTTTATTTTGTGATAAAAAATCAAAATACCCAAAAATCTCATTGGAAAACTGACAATCTTTGCTCAACAATATGTAACGGAAATTTAAGAAGCCAACGTTTTATCTCTGGTGTCATGTGACAGGAGTGATGAAGATAACAATATTTCTGTCATATTAGTAATATTTAAAGGAAAATATCATTGTCCGCTTTCTGAAAGAAAACTGCACAAACGGAAGTATATTAACGTATTGTATAGAAGCTCTGAATAGCAAAGTGACGACCAAAATTAAGCTCAAGCTTGTTTGAAACATCATCTCAATTCAATGAGAGATCCATTCAAACAGTTATGAACACATTCAGAAGTCTCAGCGACCTATTTAAAGTTTCAACTGTTTAGATTATATGACTCTATTTAATAACCTATTGGTTGTTGCAACACATACTTACGGTTCAGTCCCTAAGAATACAAAAATTGCCTTGTATTTTTCTAAAATGCCTTCTACTTGAATCAGGATCAACTCGACATGTGAAGCTACATTGTTTAAATATCATATACTCGTTATGTTCTATAATATATGTATATGTTAAAATTAGATTAAAATGGTTGAACAGAATCTTTTGGTATTCTGGTTGAAAGATATCAACCAGAATACCAAAAGGAGCAAAAGAAAGTAAGAGTTGTTTCATATTGGCATAATTTAAACCAATACCACACGATATGTGTTGCGTATTGTGTAGTCGTAAAATATAAAATATGCTGAATAGAATAGGAATATTAAAAGATTTAAATTTTTTTAATATTAAATAGAGCTATGTTGGCCTAATATAGCTGTAATAGCCTAATATAGCTGTTATTTCCTAACGGTTAGGAGGCCGGTTCGATACCGGGCACGCATCTCTAATTTTCAGAATTATGTGCGTTTTTAAGCAATTAAAACATCACTTGCTTAAACGGTGAAGGAAAACATCGTGAGGAAACCAGCATGAGTTCCGAATAATGTTCTCAAAGGCGTGTGACATCTGCCAATCCGTGGCCAGCGTGGTGGACTATGGTCAAACCCTTCACATATTGAGAGACCCGTGCTCTGTAGTGAGCCGACAATGGGTTGATGGGTTGATGATGATGATGAATATTATACATCAAAAGGCTGAGATCTATAGATCTGTTATCAGAGATTAGTTGTACTTATGAAGCTAACATATGTCTGGCACAAATCTGTCACGTTTTAACGCTAACTTTGACTGAGCGCAAAGTATACCCTAATTATCAAATTCTGAGTGGTTCTTGGTGTTTGCTTTGGAATTCAAATAAAAAAATATAAAATTACGTTGTATCAATATTGTATTGCGCTGGTATTGCCAAATTATCAGATATTTTTTTAACAGGTTACAAGTCTGAGGTCCTGGGTTCGATTCCTGGCTCGAGTCTGGTCTGGTGGGAGGCTTCAACCGTGGCTAGTTACCACCTCACCGACAAAGACGTGTCGCCAAGCGATTTAGCGTTTACGCGTAGAAACCAATTAGGAGCGTGGGTTTACCATACTCCTAACAGGTTAGCCCGCTATCATCTTAGACTGCATCATCATTTACCATCAGGTGAGATTGCCGTCGAGGGCTAACTTGTAGTGTATAAAAAAATGCGTGTACTACTAGAGATTTAGATGCATGCATGCAGATGTAAAACGCATTTTTTTAATAATTTTTTTTTTCAGATGCGTCACGACTTCAAGCACCGAGGTATGACTAGTGCAGAGATCGGGCGCTCGTGTGGCCGCGGCTCGAGGATCGGGAAAATGATTTATATTGTTTGTGTAGCGGCGGCGGAGGGGGGCGGGTGGCGCGGCCGGTCGCTTTCTCAAGCAGATCCAGTCCACTGCAGATATGGGCGAGTATTATTATTGATCCGGCTCGGGCGGTCGGCGGTCGGCATTTCCTACCGCTCATACTCGGGCGGGCGGGGGCGCGGGCCCGCTCCCGACATATTTATTGAGGCGCGCGGGAAGGGAACGATGCGGGAACGTATGACCGTACAAGTTATCGCAAGCTTATTATAGAAGTGGCACAACTCAAAATTTTATTTATACTTTGTCTACCTGCGTGACACAGCGCGTGCGCTGTTGCGTTTTAAAGTTGGAGGTTAGACTCTTTTGTATTCATAATTGAAATAACTACTGTATTTGTGCTTTTTAAAGCATCAATAAAGTCAAGCATTTTTTTGTAACCAAAAATGGCAATGTTTGTTCCTTTAGCCACCCGAAGAACCATTGTTTTTTTTAAATCAATCAATCAATCAATCAATCAATCAAGTAGCAGGAAGTCATTTGAACATTCCACAGCTTTCAGTGTCGCCCGTGATGTGATAAAGAGTAGAGAATTTGTAAATCACATATATATTTTATAATACGTTTAACCTCCGTGATGACGACCTACGTGGCGCAGCACGCGCGCTGTCGCATTCAAAGTTGGAAGTCCTGGATTCGATTCCCGACTCGAATAAAATCGGTCCTCCAACTTTATAATGCGCCGCTGAAGTCATCACACAATGAAGGACGTGAAACATATATATTCAGATATACATGAATACTTATATATTTTTATTTAGCCACAATAATAACCCTAACAGGTTTGGGTAACAAACGTAAAGATACCAGTATGTAATCCAGTCCGTGATTCAAGAGGGAATAGGAATAAAAATATCTTTCAGAACCCAGAAAATGGCTGTATGTTTAAGAAACTGACTTTTGGGAATATTCACTTTTCATTTGATTAAAAACAAACCATATAAAGTATTTTGACTTTTTTGTGTGTGTTTTAAAGCGTAAGAATCCTCTATTTAGAGTTATACCACTTTGTTACTTAGTGTGTGAGCGATATTATAACACAGGCTAGCTCGCGGTGCACTAACCTTTAATGAGAAGAGTGCGGGGGACGCACCTTACGTTTTCGGCCAATCCTGTCCCGTTATGATATTATATCAACTTATAACAGCCAATAGCGGCCCGTTATGATATTGTAGGCGGGCGAAGGCGAATGCAGGCTTCAGTTTTTCCTCGTAGGGCGGGCGGGCTTATGATATTTCGTTATGATTATAATGGGGTGCGAGGCTGGCTTGGGTTATCTTCTCCAATCATAAGCCAGTTTGCGCAACATACCCTCATTGGGTTATGATTCTGTCAACACACATTTTATGATTACGTAACAACGTGTACATACTAGTGTGATTACTAGTAGAAATTTGTGATTATAAACATAGGTTATTGCTGATGAGGTTTTCCGTGTCGAATTGAGTGAAACTTTCTCATTTTTCACTTGTTTGTTAAATATCTGTAAGTTCTAATTTCAGATTTAAAGAGTCACAATTACGTAATTATATGACCGAGAAAATAATAAGCACTAAATAGATATCTTTGAGAGAGCTATTATTATTTTATTTTCCTCGTGTCGGAATTTCAGACCGTGACATTGTAAATATTGGATATAAGATAAGTTATAAGATTATCGCTTTGTATTTTGTCCCAGGATTAATCTCAAAATGACTTCAACTCATATGAATAACTGACAATATGTATATGATAGATATACACTTAATTATGTATTTTGTACTCAGATATATCTTAAAACGATTGCGTCTCAAAGGCTTCAACTGTGTTGTAGATCATAGACACAGGTCTGCTCTCATATAAGATAAAATCTGATAGCACAGGCATTCTTGAACAAATAACATGAACTAACCAAAAAAGTTTATATTCTAAAAGTTTATTAAGTACTTGTATTTATCTATTACCGCTAGTTAAACAGACCAAGTAATGCAAAGCAAAGCTAGTAATATCAACATCGGATAAAAAGCAGGGTCTATTTATATACTCTGTAGCTTAAGACACAGGCCTGCTCTCATAGAAGGGAAAATCTCATAGCACAGGTATTCTTGAACCAAAACATAAAATAAGCATTTATGTTTCTATTCTCAATGTTTATTACGTACTTGTATTTATCTATTACCGCTAGTTAAACAGACCAAGTAATGCAAAGCAAAGCTAGTAATATCAACATCGGATAAAAAGCAGGGTCTATTTATATACTCTGTAGCTTAAGACACAGGCCTGCTCTCATAGAAGGGAAAATCTCATAGCACAGGTATTCTTGAACCAAAACATAAAATAAGCATTTATGTTTCTATTCTCAATGTTTATTACGTACTTGTATTTATCTATTACCGCTAGTTAAACAGACCAAGTAATGCAAAGCAAAGCTAGTAATATCAACATCGGATAAAAAGCAGGGTCTATTTATATACTCTGTAGCTTAAGACACAGGCCTGCTCTCATAGAAGGGAAAATCTCATAGCACAGGTATTCTTGAACCAAAACATAAAATAAGCATTTATGTTTCTATTCTCAATGTTTATTACGTACTTGTATTTATCTATTACCGCTAGTTAACCATAATAGGATAAAAAGCATTTTTTACTAGTATACTTTGTAGCTTTGCTAATTTTATTTATAGACTTTGAAACTATTCAACCATATTAACAATATAATACGTTGTTTAAAAAAAAAAACAAAACATTGTAGCTAATTAACAGTATACTTATCGGGAAATCAATGATCGAGTAACACTTAATGAGGCCCCACGCCATTCTGGGAAAATTAATCGACCAAAATTAGATAACAAAAAGAGGTAATCGATGCAATATGTAATTACTTCGGAAAAATAACGTTTGTGGGCGACATTAAAGCGTATAGAATTAAACGATATCCTTGTTCGGCAAATGAGTTGATAATAAAAGGATAATAAACAGCGCCTTTGTAACAAACTATAACAGATCGGTAATTGCTTCCACGATGCCTCCTCGCGTTATTACGCCTTTTACGACGCCGTATGGGGTGAATAAAACATTTTTACGAGCGGCCATGGCTGTTATAATAGGACACGTATATAGCTGTGTACCACAGGTAATAAAGCGCAAAACTGTTCTGATATGTACATTTATATACAAGCTTATCGGTGGTGACATGTCGTTCCGCTAAATATACCAACATTCGTAAGTAACTACGAACTGATATAGATACAGTTTAGTACCTTAGGGTGCATAAAATAAGTAACTCATTCAAAGAAAATTGATATCTTACAGATGTCTATCAATAAATTAATCCTCCTTTATTAATCTTCCAGTATGATTTGCATTTATATAACTTAGATAGGGTTTTCATTATAGCTAGTATAATAACCTTTTGACGAGTCTGCCAATCCGCACATGGCCAACGTGGTGGACTATGGTCAAACCCTTTTCATATTGAGAGGAGACCCGTGCTCTGTAGTGAGCCGAGAATGGGTTGATCATGATGATCACGATGTGGAGCTGCGCGTGTTCTGTCGCATTATAAAGTTGAAGGTCCCGGATTCGATTCCCGGCTCGAGCCTGGTCTGGTCTTGCTTCGGCCGTGGCTTGTTACCACCCTACTGACAAAGACGTGTCGCCAAGCGATTTTACTTATCTTACGAGCGAGCGTTACTGGTTTACCGCAATCCTAACAGGTTAGCCTGCTGCCATCTTGGAATGCATCATAACTTACCATCAGGTCTGATTGCCGTCAAGGGCTAATTTATAATGTACAAAAAAATTATAATATCACACAAAGTATTGCTATCAACTGTTATTTATAGTTGCAATTCATCTTTCCATTACACTCGTTTTTGATTACTCTAAAATATCATACGTGGAGTCAAAATGTCAATATTAAAAAAAATACGTACTGCTATTACCGCTCGCTACTACTAGATAGCGTTTCATAAAATGATAATGTCGATGACAGAGATTATGGACTGCATTCCCAGTATTGAACTCCACAAATTATATTTATTCTAAAAGACATCTGGCTCGTAAAGCGCAACAGTATACGAGTTATCCTTCAAAGTTTCCTTTATCAGTTAGATAATTCAATAGAGATCCGAAGTCGGAAGCAGTGGATATATTACGTCCCTCGGCGCTCGCAGGCGCTCGCCGACACATGGCCCCGGTCACTCAAATAGATTGCGTCATAGCGTAATGCCAAGAGCAAAAACAATTATAGATGCCCATTAGACGAATAAAGCATCACTGGAATCGATGCTTCTTACATCCAGCGTTGTTTTTCCTACGTCGTCCACCGTACGCGTTACATCGCCGAATGTGGATACAATACGGATACTTATTTTTTATTTTTTTACTCTGGGGACACTTTTTCGACCCTCGTCCGAGCGGCCTCTTTGAAAAGTGGACATCGGAACGCGGGGGAAGGAGCCCCCGAGGACACCGGACAGAAAATGCGTTGTAAACATTGCGACTACATTCAATTTCCCGTCATTTTTCAAACTGATAAATAATTCTGTCATCGAACGCTCGGACAGGGGTCGCTATGAAGTGATTTTCGACGGACGGCCGTAAAAAATAGCGGACTATGAGCCTCCGCATCTCCTTCCCGTTCCGATGTGTGCGATAAATTTCTTTTTTATTATCAGATATCGAGGGACTTCGGAATCAAATAAAGCCCTCATATTTAATTCATAAGATACCGGCCATATAGTACTTACGCTGCGCTGTTTTATTTAAGACTCGAAAGATTACGAACGGTGCGTAGCCATACTTTAGAATAGTAAAACGTAAAAGAATAGTAAAAAGCTCCAATAAATAAAAGAATACGGAGTTTGTGTATAAAAATAGAGATATTTTTGCTACAATACAACTTACTGCGAAAATTAAATGTAACTACCTACATTTGGCAAAGAGATATGTTATAGTCAGGTATTGCATTAAGCGGTGATAGCCTAGTAGTTAGGGCGTCAGCATCCTAATGACAGGTCGGCGGTTCGAATCACGGCTCTAACTTTTCGGAGTTATGTACGATTTTTAAAAATATTAAAATATCACTTGCTTCAACGGTGAAGGAAAACAGCGTGAGGAAACCTGCACGCCTGATAGCTCTCCATAATGTTCTTAAAGCCGTGTGAAGTCTGCCAATCCGCACATGGCCAGCGTGGTGGACTATGACCAAACCCTTCTCATATTGAGAGGAGACCCGTGCTCTGTAGTGAGCCGGTAATGGGTTGATCATGATGACGTGTTTGACCAGGATGCAGATATTTGATAAAATATAGTAAAAATATTCTTTAGGGTAGACAGTGCTTTTGAGCATGTATAAAGTGCGCGCTAATACGTCTAGGTACGTTTTTCAATATCAACGAGTCGACATTTTATAACCTCCATGGCGCAGCGCGTGCGCTGTCATATTATGAAATGAGAGTTTCTGGGTTCGATTCCCGGTTTGAGTATCGTTTAATGGGAGTATTCGGCCGCGGCATGTTACACTACTGGCATGCGATTTAGCGTTTCGGTATGATGTTGTATAGTAAAGCATGGGTTCAGCCGGTAACGCAACGTCGTTCCTCTGGTGCTGCAGACGTTTATGGGCAGCGGTAATCGCTCAACGTCAAGTGGTAAGCTCGTCTACCCGCGATGTGTTTTTGAAAAAAAAAAAGACCATACAGATAATACAGAAACTGTAAAATTTTTAGCTTTGATTTGGTAATTTTATTACAGTTAAATAGGATAAATATATATAATTAAATCTCTAACATAAATGCAAACAATCGCAACCTTTGAGTTCGTTGACAAATCGTTAAAAATGTAACTAACGATTCTCACTGACAGTTCATTTAAATTGTTAAATTTATTACGGCAAAATTATACCACGAATGTCCGGCAGATGTGTTCAATACATTTACTGAGAACCGGGGTCACTCGCAGTATTAAATATCTCTCCGACAGCTAAATGAGTAGGGGACGCGGACAACGCAGCTCTTCTCAACTATATTATACATAAGTATACGGGAAAGTACAGACGATGTTCGTTCACGAAGTAATATTAAAGTAACTTAGTAGTAAAGTGGTATTTTCCAGTAAAGACCTACATCGTAAAATTCCGGGAGTAGTTAAGTGCATGTACATCGCATCGCGAACTAAATGTTCATTTTAACGAATATTATACACCTTTTAAAC
Source organism: Lasiommata megera (assembly GCA_928268935.1). Classification (NCBI taxonomy): domain Eukaryota; kingdom Metazoa; phylum Arthropoda; class Insecta; order Lepidoptera; family Nymphalidae; genus Lasiommata; species Lasiommata megera. The sequence continues at coordinate 10,549,392 of OV743309.1, forward strand.
TTTTCAGATATTTAAGATCTGTTAATCTATATATATAAAAGCGAAAGGTCACTAACGCACTTACTTACTGATTAAACACGAGATCTCAAAATTATTGTACGTATAAAGCTATAATTTAGCAAGTAGATAGTTGATAGTAAAGAGATATCAGCTAAGAAAGTATATTTGGAAATTCCATCCCTAAGGGGGTATAATAGGGGTTGGAAGTTGTATAAAATTCCTTTATTTTTGGAGTTAGAGACAAAAAATTTGCATAAAGTAGCTTACTTTTCGACGCAGAGTATTGGCCGCACAGGAAACCTCAATCTCACGGGAATTAGCAATTCTACGCAGACGAAGTCGTGGGCAACAGCTAGTAATGTATAAAAACTGCAGACATAGCCTAGTCTAACATATCGGTGTTTCGTGCGTTTTTAATTTAATCAATATCGAATTAAATATCATCGCTTTAACGGTGAAGGAAAAAAGTCGTAAGGAAGTCTACATGCCTGAGAGTTCTGCATAACGTTCTCAAAAGCGTGTGAAGTCTATTAATCTGAACTTGGACAGCGTGATGGACAGCTAAAACCATTTTTATGGTGAGAGCAAACGCCTAGTAGGAAAAATAAATTATTTTTATTAATCTGCCTACCTAGAAGAATAAGTCCAGCCCAGCACATGTACCCGCATCTAAATTGAAAAACAATTAATTGGAGAAGTTACATTGCTTACCACAATGAGAAGAAGTAGTTTATTATGTAAGTAATTTTTATTACCGATATAAACGAAAAAGTTAGCTTTTAATGAGAAGTATTATTTAAAGCATCACATTACACGTAAGCCCGAAATAACAAGAGATTTCCCAAATCCAAGCGGCGATTGCACCGAACACGCCTGATAGGAAACTCAGTTTATATTTTATTCATACATTGTATTGTTAGAATATCAATTGCCTCGCCCGGCGGTAGGTAAAGGGTACATTTCCAATCCGCACGGGATTCACTTAGATTTGAAGGAAAATAGATTTCGATTTCGAAAGCTGCGACAAAGCAATCCGATATATTTTTCAGACAGATATTGCTAGCGATTTCTTTTGAGCTTTGAAATATAAGGGAGGAAATCTTCAGAATTCAGTGTATTTTTATTTAAAACATGGAGTGTTTGAATGTTTACTTGCAGATGTACTTTTCATGTGTTATTATGTAATAGCGTCTGTACTATAATACTACTTTTTTCAAAAATACTTAAATTAAATGATCGCATGCTATATGTATTTAATCTTTTGAACAGTTAATATTTTTTGCAAATCAAATATATATATTTGTATAGTATAGTAGATACTCGTGAGAACATACATTTTCATAATCCATCATCAAAATGATACATATTAACGGGTTAGTTGTAACTAAGAAGACAATAAGAAGAAAGAAGACGCAATTTTATCGTTGTATTTTTTACTAAATCAATTCATGAAATATATTTAAAAAATTATGATATATTGGTATGATATGGTATGATGGAAATTATGGTATGATGGAAATCTTTTATGTTGTGCATGGTTAAAATTTGTCTTGTTAAAGTCTAAGCCTGTGTATAACTCCTATTTAAACTAATATATAACAGTGAATTATTCGGATTACAATTCACGTATCATATACATGGAAATCTGTTCAGTTTTTATGATACTTTTGGTTTTATATTTTAACGTAGTTTAATACGTATAAGAAGTATGGCAACCTAGAAAATAATTTAGTTTATAAGTAAGCTGTGTTAGGGTTGTAATGTAAAAACTCGCGAAAGGTCAATGTCGTTTAAAGCCGGAGACGGGTTATTTCCTCTTTTTAATTTCGTCGGCAGACAATGCATTAAAGGAAAACGTAAAGGAAAACATTAAAGGGGAGAATACGGACCCCTTTTGGGAGTGATTAATTTATTATGTTCTTTGTTTCTATTTTGATTTGGCCTCACGGAAACAATAATGGGGCATTATAATTCAGGGGTTAATAATTAAACGGTACTGAGTATGTTAAAGTGTTTAGTTGATAGACATGAATTTAGATAAATCAATTTCGTTACACAAGATAAACTTCGTGATGTTTTGATAAGGTAAGGTCTGGCAATTTCTAGTTCTCTATTCACCTATTCACCAACAACCAACGTTAGATATCAAGCCCCAAAAATACCAGTTTTCCTGCATTGATATGATTCAGTAATCATGCCAATTAATGTATAAATTGGTTTGTCATTAGTTCACGCAGTCACAGAGTAACGAATTAACGAATTTTTTGCGTATAAATAATTTGTGGGCCGTAGTGACTTTAATATCCCGATTTATATTATGCATAGCTCTTATGGATTCTTCTTTATACTGTTCTCAAGTTCTACGAGAAGAGGCATTACAAATTAGTTCAAGAGATTAGTTTTATTTCGAAGCTTTCCAATAACAATAACTCATTTTTTTTTATATACACTACAAGTTAGCCCTTGACGTCTATCTCACCTGATAGTAAGTGATGATACAGTCTATGATGGTAGTGGGCTAACCTGTTAAAGTTATGGTAAACCTACACTCCTAAATGGTTTCTACGCGACATCGTGCCGGAACGCTAAATCGCTTGGTGACACGTCTTTATCAGTAGGGTGGTAACTAGCCACGGCCAAAGCCTCCTACCAGACCAAACTCGAGCCGGGAATCGAACCCAGGACATCCAACTTTATAATTCGACAGCGCAAGCACTGCGCCACGGAGGTCGTCATATAAATCAATGAGACATAGCGATATGATAATACATAACTACGTTTTCGAGTGATATAATATTACCAAGTAATATGATCGGATGCTATATGTACTTCTGTTTATTTGGACCTAGCATAAGTTATGTATCAAACTCGTAAAAGTATCACTCGTGCAATATAAAAGTTAACGACACAAGAAAACGCGTTTTCCACAACATTAAAGATAACAACAATACGGGGGCGAGCGAGTGTAGAGCCTCCCGCGAGGGTGGCGGGCGGGGGTCGAGAAAAATTCAATATTAATATGAAGGAGGTGCGAGTGAGAGCCTCAGCTTGCTCCCTCTCGCGGCCAATGGCGACCCGCGGTGCCGTTGCGATATGATGAATTTATGGATGTAATAAAAGCGAGTTGCGCGATTGGAGGAGCGGTCACGGCGAGGTTATTTTCTTTATTTTCATATTCGCAATATGACCCTTAAGTCGTTCACCTTACTATGGAAGTTTAGCTTATTTACTATGGGAAACCATTTTATGCAAAGACGCCAATCTTTATATGTGGACTATGAGATGGTGAGAAAATGCATTGAATTTTCAACGGGTTTCAGCTGGTTGAACGTCCAGGTGTGGCGTGGTTAAGACATCGCTAATCAGTCGATGATATATCAATCGTGCTGGTTAAGCAAAGTACATTGATCGGTTAAAAACTTTGAAGTAAAGAAAAATTGGCAGTTTCGCTCCTTATTTCGGAGGACATTTTACGCTGGTCCCCAGACATGGTAACTGCTTAAGATTTCGGCGCCTTAGTCTGGTAATAAGAATGGAGAGGTGGATCTAAGCTACAGATAACTCTCTTTTATGAAACATGGACATAAATGAGACAGATGATGATCGACATTGATAATTTTTTTAAAGAAACGCCGTCAAGTAAGGATTTGTCTTGCAACCTGAGAAACAACAACACCACCCATTGCCGGCTCACTACAGAGCACGGGTCTCCTCCCAATATGAAAGGGTTTGGCCATAGTCCACCACGCTGGCCTATGCGGATGTGCAGACTTCACGCTTGCAGGTTTCCTCACGATGTTTTCCTTAACCGTTGAAGCAAGTGATATTTTAATTGCTTAAAAACGCACATAACTTTGAAAAGTTAGAGATGTGTGCCCGGATTCGAACCCCCGACCTCATAGGAGGCGGACGTCCTAACCACTAGGCTATCACAGCGTTGAGAAACAACGTAGTACCGAAAATGTACCGCTAGTGGAGGCACTTGGTGAACAAAGGAACGTAACTGGCAGTTGATTGAGGCGTGAACGACGCTCGACCGCGGCCCGGAGTTTCTTTCTTGATTTGCTTCTCAAGTGGCCGAAAACGACACTCCTATTTGCATGAACTGTGTTTGGGTATTCCTCTCAAGATTGTTACAGTTCACTTCCATTTGCCGTAAGACTAAACATTTGTTCTGTCGAATGAAAATTTTCTTTTACAAATAAAACTAGTTAAAGCAAGAAATTTGCAGTTTGTTTCTTAAAATAGTAGCAAAGCGTGCTTTTCTAATTTCTGTGACATTCTAATCGCAATGGTGATTTTAAATTGTGATATAAAAATATTAAAGTTCTTGTTTTTACGAAGAATTATTAAAGTAGTATAATTTTCGAATACAAATAAGCACACCATGCAAACCTACCTGATTCTTTTTTTTTATACACCACAAGTTAGCCCTTGACGGCATCTCACCTGATGGATGGTAAGTAACGATGCGGTCTAAGATGGTAGCGGGCTAACCCGTAAGGGGTATGGTAAAACCACACTCCTAATTGGTTTCTACACAACATCGTGCCGGAAAATTGCTTGGCGACACGTCTTTGTCGGTAAGGTGGAAACTAGCCATGGCCGAAGTCTCCTACTAGACCAGACTCGAGCCGGGAATCGAACCCAGGACCTCTAACTTTATAATGCGACAACGCGCGCGTTGTGCCACGCAGGTCGTCAAAGTAATATTTTTAGATTATTATATATATTTATTAATTAGATTTAATGCAATGAAATTATTAAACAAATTATTTTGTGTCTATTTATTATTTATTGATTTAATCGATGTGCCACGAATAGATTATACGTAAAAATATGGACATTTTAGTAATCTGTGGTGCTGGATAAACATATAATTCAACTTAGAGATAGCTACAGCATAACTAGTCGACGCTAATAATATAATATGCTAAATTTTAACTATTTTTTAAATTAACTAACAGCACAAAACAAAAATATATATATTACAAAAGAAAAAAATAGAAAATTTATTTGGAAATATATATCATTATTTGTTTTATTACTAAGTCGAAGATTAGAAGGAAATCCTTGCGTTGAATGAAATTTAACAGTCAATTACTTTTACGATAGTTGCATGAGATCAAAGTAATGGCGCTCACAAATCGGTACGTACACCTTGAAAGGAATTGATACCGTATATAATACGTCTCGCGGATAGGAAAGCGTTCAAAAGGCAAGCTGACAGCAGCAATGGAAGACAAGACAGACAAAATAAATAGGAGGGCGGAGTGCGAAGCGAGGCGGAAGTATTGGGGATCTGCGAGCGCAGTTTTGAAGTCCAATTATATCAGGTGGCTCAGACTCAGGTGAGCCCGCGGCGACACCCGTCTGCCTGTCTGCCTTGAACACCCTAACTAGCGCAAATAGTTGACAACTATAGTTATAAAGCTATTACAACTGTATAACATGTATTCGAAGGTAATTCAAAGTATACAATTTTATAACAAATGAAATTACTGGGATGTCTCTCAATAAGTTTAAAGTTTATATAGAACGTACTCCTGTACAAAAGTCCTACTATAGTGTAAAGGATTATGTAAATGATAGACAAGCATATGTATATGAGATAGCTCTTATTATAATTTGAAGTGGCATGTGAGATGGTGATACCAAACAGAAAATTTACTTGGCTAAGGATGTTGTGGGCTTTTTCTTAGACCGGGGTGCGTTTGGAACCCTCATAGCTTTAGTTTTAAATTAACGAATGTAGTTATCACCAACAATCACTAATATGTAAATTATTAAAGCGTCAAAAGTGCCTTTTAAAGAACTATTTGAATAAAGTTTATTTGAAGTTTGCAGTAGAATAACCTTATTAGCACGAAATAGAATTTCAGTTTACTTAAGTATTAATGGCAGGCAAGGATTAAGTTGCAAATAGCAATTTGTAAATAATATGTTTGTGTGAAAAATTTCGTTAGTCATTTAATACGGCATAAGCCTATGCACCTAAAATATGAACTTTCAATATAATTAAATTACTATAACAGCGATTATTGACTTAATTGGACTCATATACATTAACTTGAGTTATTTTAAGTAAAATATCACTATAGTGGTATTATAAAACCTAAGTATTAATACAGTAATAATCTTATAACTATTAATATCATTGTTGCGAAGAACTAGTTAATACCCCTAGCACTCGTGCAGAGCGATTACGTCTTCGTCTTAGCTCCAAGATATGAGTTCACGATATTTAAAACCTGAACCTTTAAAACATGACCAATAAACATGGTCTACATAAGCGTGCCCTATCTAAGTCCACAGTTATAGTTTCCATCGAGTGAGATCAAACGATATGACATAAGAGTTCCATATTGTCAAAAATAGACATCTTCTAGGTAAGCTCATAACACGTTAGTCTACAATTACAGTTTCCATCGGGTGAGATTTTGGTCAAACGATAGCCTTTATGACATAAGAGTTCCATATTATTAAAACATAGACATCTTCTAGGTAGGCTTATATCACGTTAGTCTACAATTACAGTTTCCATCGGGTGAGATTTTTGTCAAACGATACACCATCATGATCAACCCATTGTCGGCTCACTACAGAGCACGGGTCTCCTCTCAATGTTAGAAGGTTTTGGCCATAGTCCACCACGCTGGCCATGTGCGGATTGGCAGTCTTCACACGCCATTGAGAACATTATGCACAACTCTCAGGCATGCATGTTTTCCTTTATGACATAAGGGTTCCATATTGTCAAAACATAGACATCTTCTAGGTAAGCTTATTTAGTTAAAGCGTTAGTCTAAAATTACAGTTTCCGTCGGGAGAGATTTTAATCAAAAGTGAGTATATCAAATAAAAGAAATATATTATATTTAAGTACGTAAGAGTTCAAGGAAAACCGGTTACACACACACGAACTCTGCGCCAGTGTAAGTGCGCTCAAAGCAGAACTTTTCCCGCAGCGATTTCTTTTCTTTGTTTGGTGTATTTATTGTAAATCTACTCATACCGCCTGCGCCCGCCCGTTAGAAGTATTCGAACATAACTTTTGCCCCAAGCACCATGTACCGTCTGCGGCTAGCATTGTTAAAATTAATGAGATTTTATGTACGGCACGTAGTAAAGTAGGTATGCTTGAAATGTACTGCAATGAAATTTGCGATAATACTTTTTATCAGTGCGCATTTTAAATTGCTATTAAGTAGGTAACATTTATTGTATTTACGATTGTATTGTAGTAGATAAATAGATAGTAGATGTAAGAGATCTCTTTGCATAAATTATTAAAAAAGGCAATCGATAACCTTAATGCTAAATTAATCAAAATCCTTTGTGCTATTATGACACAATTCATAGTATATAATCTTTTAACCTAGATATACAAATATAACATACACGACTAACTTACATATGAACGCCATCTGTGAGAAAACTCATGAACTTCCACCACGGACTGTTACATAAATACGTAATATTATTCTATTAAGTAACTGGACATAACCTTATCAGAACTGTTTGTCTGTCTGTCAAGTTGGCAGGAGAAGGTTATCCGTGTGCACGCTTGGTGCTCTTTTAACAATGAGCACCAATAAGTGAGCGCCATTTTGTATGTCTAATGATCCAGTCAATGCGCAATAATATAATAAGTCTATGCCTATGAAAATAATCATCCGATGAATAGTTAGAATTAACCAATGTAAAAACTAAATAAATTTTCGATTCCTCACGTATTTGGTGTACCGAAAAATGCCTTGCAAAAGATCTAACAAAAAGTATCACGTCCCAGATGGCAAAACACTAATAGTTGACCAATATTCCTTCTGCTCTTTTTCTGTACACGCTTTAACAAGTGCGAGGTGGAAAATTGGCACTGCAATAGTGAGGTAGGTTTAGATGCGAGCGCGACGTTCTCGTTAATATGATTTGCTCCGCCCGCACGTGACGTGTGTAGAGCCACACGTTTCACTTCATTTCGATAAAAAAAACATGATAATGACATAAAATAGATGTTAATCTGCTTTATTAAACTAGACACGTATTCTTGAATAATAATAACAAGAAAGTAGATAAGAAATAACTGCCGGAAGATAGAAGTTAAGAACTGAAAACTATTACAACTTGAATGATTGATCAAATTTTCATTCAAATATGAATTCAGGTGATGCTGAATCAGACTTGGTATCTCTGATAATAACTAAAAAATAAAAATAATTCAAGATAAATAATCGATCATAAATTAATCGACTAGAACTCATATTAATAAACCAACGAAATTAACTAGTTTCGTTAAAATTTAATATTAGTTATGTTTCTTTTGATTACGAACTATGTTCCGAGATAGTCTGCCAATCCGCACATGGCCAGCGTGGTGGACTATGGCCAAACCCTTCTCATATTGGAAGGAGACCCGCGCTCTGTAGTGAGCCGGCAATGGGTTGATTATGATGTTCCGAGATAGTTTTTTGTGATTTCTAAATAATTACTGTCTAAAATACTATATTTATTTTAAATAGTTTCCCAATTAAATATATTCATATTTGAGATTCATGAACTCTGAAGCTAAATTTATGTATAATTTATTATTTTTTTAATAAGATATCATTCTATACTTACGCGCAGCATGGCAGCCAACATACTCTTATGACATAGAATTGGTTGGCTGGCGTAGAAAATTGGAGTATTGGTTTAAGGTCTAAGCTATAATATAATATCCAGTCCAATCAATCAATCAATCAGCCTATAGACGCCCACTGCTGGACATAGGCCTTTCCGAGAGCGCGCCACCACACACGGTCCTCCGCCTTCCTCATCCACCCGCCACCAGCGATCCTTTTCAGGTCGTCGGTCCAGCGAGCAGGTGGTCGTCCTACGCTGCGCTTACCGGTACGCGGTCTCCACTCCAGAACACGTCTTCATAGACGTATTAATATCCAGTCCAGTTAGAAATAAATGTGGCTCAAAAAATTACACAGGACGTTTGTATGAATAACTAACGTTTGAAAACTTGAAACGTGGTACAATTGCTCATAAAACATATTTTCATTTTTAAACGAGACTTTGAACATCGATTTGTGAAAAAGCATCATCCAATTATCAATTTGTGTGCGCATTAACGAATGACAGACATTCCTGTAAATGTGTCTGTTTTATTCCTGTGCTCGCCTTAGAGAGAGAAAATGGCCGGTACAATAGCGAAGCAGGATTAGACGCGAGCGTAATGTTCTCGTTAATATGATTTGCATCTCCCTGCTCGTTCGTTCCAGCTTAATATAGAATGTAAATGCTAGAATTTTGAAACTAAAATACCAAAAGGATATATTCTGTTGGCTTCGGCTTCCATTACGGCGTGCTGTATAGCGATTTTCGTTTACAGGTATGGTCTGAATATTATTACAATATCTCTAACAATTTATTGCGCATTCATCTTAGACTGCTTTATAACTTACCACCAGGTGAGATTGCAGACAATTCCTAATTTTCAGCACTTTAGAGTAAAACAAAGTCTTTATTTTGTAATTATATTGAAAATTACAAAATATATTAAAGTTTTTCATCATGATCATCATGATCAACCCATTACCGGCTCACTACAGAGCACGGGTCTCCTCCCAATATGAGAAGGGTTTGGCCATAGTCCACCACGCTGGCCATGTGCGGATTGGCAGACTTCACACGCCTTTGAGAACATTATGGAGAACTCTCAGGCGTGCAGGTTTCCTCACGATGTTTTCCTTCACCGTTGAAGCAAGTGATATTTTAATTGTTTAAAAACGCACATAACTCCGAAAAGTTAGAGGTGCGTGCCAGGATTCGAACCGCCGACCTCTGATTAGGAGGCTGACGCCCTAACCACTGGGCTATCACCGCTTCAATTTTTTTTAAATTTAATACAAAATATATTAAAGTTTTTCATATCTTGTCAAGTGTTAAACAAATATTGAAGGTAGAGAGTTATTTTCATATAGCTCAAGTCTCATTCCCACGTATGTGACACTAATAGTATTAGGAATAAACGAGTTAACATCTATAGAATGGTTTTTTGTTAAAATTTGCAAACATGTCGTGGACAAGTAAAATTTTTGGTTTCAATCTGATGGCTAGGAAAGATATGCGGTCCGTACTAAGGCACAGGTAGAAAGAAGTTCAAATATGAATTCTCGACAGATCTCAAAATACACTATGTTCTCAAAGTACAACTATGTCGATTTTTTAATTAGTTTATCATCATCATCAGCCTATCAGTGCTGCGCACATGACTCCTTTCTTTAAAGAGGAGAGGGTTGAATTGATTACTTATAAATTATTATGATGCTTAAGTTCTCGTCAAAAGTCAAAGCTTTTACTGTTACCAATACTTCATAAGTCAAAAACCACACCTTATACTTTATCACAGACTTTTTACTAGACCTGAGTATTGACTGAACAAAACTTAAAATATAGCCTCACTAGAAGTGCCTTGACTTTGGCTGTGTGTACTATTTCGTATGTATTCCGATTTCCCCACTTCTGTTATAAATACGAACGCGCATAAGTATTAGGACGTAATAAAAGTAATATGCTTTATGCTTTATTCTCTGATATATAGAAACTGTGCGTTTTTCCGGGTTAAATAACCTATACCACACAGACCTACACACACGTTCCATAATCTATCATTGTGTAATGTGAATCACGCCAATCCGTTGCTTTGGTGTTTCGTGATTGAAAGACAAACAAACGAATGAGATTTTGAATATCTAATATAAACAAGGAACTAAAAGATAAATGAAACTCTCAGTCACGAAATAAGGAAAAACCCGAACGATATAATTACGTTGGACAATGGCGGCTTTAAAATTACATCAAATTACCTCATGAGACAACATAAAGGACCTTTAAAGAGCGGTGTGGCCACGGAAGTGCCGGAGAAGACGTGTAGTGGACTGGGGAGGTGGAGGTCCAGTCTTGAAGATACTGCGAGGCGTCCCCCGGCCACCACCCCCTCCTCCCGCGACGCCGGACGACTTGCTTATTCTATCAAGCGTGAACACACACATGCACGCCTGCAGCGTCGGGCGTACACATCCACACGGCATTATACGGCCGGCCACCACTCTACTGTGTCAATACAATACGCTCTCTTCAGCTGGACTTAGATTATTTAGAAAGCACTTGTAACGCTCATATAAGAAGCGCCACGGAAGGCGTATTCGACGTCACAATGGCCGCTACGTGTCGGCCGGGGCTAAGGCGGGATAGCCGGGAAAGATTACGATCCTAAAAAAACATCGTCCACTCAAGTAGGTATATGCCACTCTGAAATTCATTTCGCTGAAGAAGTATCACGCAAGACAAAACCGAAGTTGAAATATGAAACGTATACTGTTGTGCGAGGCCACTCGAATTTAACTCAACTCCACTCAAGTCTGAGTTCTTTACGAGTATAAACTAAACACTTATATCTCCAATGACATATCTCCGAAAGAACAGAGCGACGTTCTGCTCACTAGTAAGACGTTAATTAAGACAATGACGATTGTAACGATTATCCATATTATATTTTATTTTCCGCCACTACAATCTTTATTCACTATGAATTATCAAGTATGAATAATAACTAAACATTATAACGCGTATTCGTACATTTAAATAACAGACGCTCAAGCAAGAAAAACGTTTTAGTTCACAAGCTTAGTGCATTGGATGATCGCAATGTAAACAAAACAAAGCAGGATAGGGGTCCAAATCTGCATCATTATTGTATGCAGAGCCGACAGTTGCATTAAACATGACAGGGAAAGACCATCAGAGTCATATCGCGGCTACGAGAGGCGTGTGAGTGCGCTGCCAGCGGATTATTAGCTACGCCGTAACCCGTAGCATTTAAAAGCACTACGCGCGTAGCATATGCACGCAGATCGAAATCTTGAAAGGGTTTGACCCACTATAATATTCTTGTTGTTATTGAAGGTTAATTTCCAGGAAATGTATTCAAGATTATCAGGTTAGAATAACATAATATATTTTTATTTTTATTTTATATTTATTTTTATTAAGCTATACACTAATACTTTACTATACCATTCTAAAGTTATTTCAGATTTGAGAAATAGACTTTCTTAAACCTTTTAAACAAAGGTACAAATAACTATTCCAGTTATTATCCATCATTAATACCTATGATGGTGTCAAGCTGCCAATTTGATTGCACGTCTGGGTCGTATCACAAATAATGAATTTATGAATTAACTTTTTGATGTGCATCTAACCATAGATACCAGAAGCATCAAACCGCACAGGTAATGAATGTGGCTAACACACGAACATGTTTCACGTAACTTTGCTTTAATAGTGCTCGCTTTAATTTATCGGTAGTCGATACTCTAAAATTAATGACCCTTTAAATTAATAAGTGTCAAAGTTTAGCTGCGATCGGGCCAGCGGCGCCTGTGTGAGTTAATATAGAGGCTCGTGTGAGTGCGGGTAACACATGTGTGAGTACTTTCATAAATCTGTCGGGAGATATATGAGAGCGCAATTTCCGGTATCCGGCCATTAGCGCCGAGCTTTTATAAGCTTAAAGCTTAGGTTAAAGATTTTCTGGGTAGTTTAATACGAATCTTGTAATAGGTACGATAAATTTTGTATAAAGTATGTGATTGCATATTAGGAGTCGATTCGGGGGCTCTTAATGTGTATAATTTGGCCTAATGTCTGTTTGCGTTGTCTCCGTTAATTCCAATTGGTGTCGATACTATATGTGCAATGGCGATTTAAAAGCTTTTACTTATTTACGGATACGTTTCGTGAAGAAATGTTCGATACTGTAACCCTTTAAATGTTTGAAGTGGCTAGCTCATTGATTTCAAAAAAATATGCCCGTAAGCTACGTACGATAAGGAAATCTATCTGTCATTAACTTCCCATAGTTTATAATTGTATTATTCTCACATATTAGAGTCCGTGTTTATATTATATCATCATCATCATCTCCTCCTCTCAATATGAGAAAGGTTTGGCCATAGTCGCTGGCCATGTGCGGATTGGCGATGTTTTTTTTTTGCCATTAGGTATAATAAATCTGCATTACTCCTATAGCGCCTTCGTAGTAACAACAAAAGCATTATAATGCCATTAGGGAGCTTGGCTATAAAATAATTAAACATTGCGTTGTCTCCAGTGATCCAATGGTAGAATAATATGATCTCATGACTACTTATTTCTATATCTACTACAAAAAGAGGCTTAAGTAAAAAAATTGTCTCCTTTCATTTTGAAATACATTCATAAAATATAAATAAGTAAACCATACAATTTATTTATGTCGTAAAAGTAATATTGCATTAAAGATGGAGATTTTCGGAATCACCTTTCTTAGGGATCACCAATGAGTATAATGAATTAATACTTGTAGGTATACCCTATTTTTTTAAAGGTCTATTTATGCTTAGTTCTATTTATGAAACTAAATTTTAGCATGACTATTTGAGAAGTAATAAATATTTGTCATAACGCTCTTTTAAATTACGTTTTTGTCTATACAATTATATTATAAATTCAAAATAACTCGTTTTCTTTCTCGTGTTTTTGTGGATAAAGCGCTAAATAGATTTAGATTAAACATTAAGAAGGTATAGATTGTTATCAGAAGGATATAGAATACAATACAAACTGATACTATCCAAACAACATGACTCATGACATTTATTATATATAGCATTGCCAACAACCCCGCATCCAATTATAAAATTAACATGTCTGTCATTTGTTCCGCTAGTTCACATGATATGCAGCTGCCCGTCATGAGCTGCTCAATAATGCACCCGATTGTTCCATGCGACTTGACTCGTACTCCAATATATATTATACCACGTAGCATGTGATTATGATAGCCTAGTGGTTAGGAGGTCCGCCTTCAAATCAGAGGTCGGGGGTATGATCGCTCACACCTCTAACTTTTCGGTTTAAAAAATCACTTGCTTTAAAGGTGAAGGAAAACATCGTGAGGAAACCTGCCTGCCTGGGAGTTCTAAATAAAGTTCTCAAAGGCGTGTGAAGTCTCCCAATCCGCACATGGCCAGCGGGGTGGACTATGGCCAAACCCTTCTCATATTGTTAGGAGACCTATGCTCTGTAGTGAGCCGGCAACGGATTGATCATATGATGATGATGATGATGATGACTATAGCAGATTACATAATAGAATTTTAAAACGTATTTAAAATTTTGATCCACAAAACTCTAAGCATTTTTTAAAAGATAACAAGTATAATTTCATTTTAGTTACACCATAGATAGATAAATAAAGTATTAAGCAGTCCCAAGTCGAAAAGTAAAGTGGCTGCTCCCAGTTATATAATTACCAATAAAATGTCCCAAAACATCTCTTGCTCTCAGCGCAAAAAAATTGTAGAAAATTAATCAAATTGTCAAGATGGTGAATATTTATATCCGTCGCATAAAAATCTATTCTCAATTAAGGCAACAATCTTCATAAATCAATTTCCCCCGAATTGAATGTCAATAAGTGGGGTCGGTTGTTAAACGACACGCTGTAAAATAAAACTTTTCGGAGGGCGGAAAGTTCCGGGCAAAAAGAATATTTACATTAATTCTCTTCATTATGTTTTGAAGAATAATCATGGACGCCGTTTCCTATTCCACTCTCTCGATTGAGTTTTTATTTGAATATTTTTTTCGCCGTCCCCCGATTTCGTCTCTGTGCGACAAAAGGAAGTTTTTATTAGCATCTTAATGATTTTACGGCGGGTCCCTGGTTACAACAGCCTTTATGTTGTCAGATTTTCTTGAGCATTTTTTGTCGACTTTTTTGCATCTTACATTATTAAAGTTTTCATTCCGTCGCTTAATGAAGCTCATTTCTTCTGTTCGTCCGGGCCTTGATTGCCTTTGTTTTGCATAAATGCAAGATTTCTATAGGTTCTTTCTAGTAAATCGAGTAAGTTCGAAGTCTCGAAATTTGTTCTTGGATAAGGCAATTAATTGTTTTTGTCTTTATTTTGTTTCAATTGTTTTATCATAGAGTATTCAGTATCAAGACGAATAAGAAAATGTTGCTATTTATTTATGATATATTCTTTCAAAGTCAGTTTTTTTTATTTTTTGCAGAGATGCGATATTTAAAATATACATGCTAGTAGAAATAATCGCTTCGTATATTATATATCAGAGTGTGAATCAAATCCAGTCAGCGGTTAGCTGTTTTACTAGTGTTAAGCACCATAAAATTACATAAAATTATTTCGTATTCTGTTTGAGACAGATTTATAGCACTCCGAAACTGGCTGTATTTCTGCCATTAACTACTTTCCCCGGTCTGTCTTACGCACCACAAAATAATAATTATCCGGAAAATCGACCAAAGCTGTATGTAATGTTATGAGAGGAAGGCCGTCGTTTTTCTCCGCTCGCAATTGAGTCCGAGATCTTGCTTTCTTTTTAATTTCCCTACGGCCTCCTAATGAGGTCTCTGTGGAGGCGGCTCCGGGCCGTTATCTATGATATTCTTGAGGTTGATGCTTATTGTGCGTGTCACTGATGACTTCCCTTTTTATTATCCTCCCGAACACAATTCAGCGGTCGCCTAAATGAGTTCTTCTCATTTGTTTCGCTCTTTTTATTTCTCTTGGCGGCAGTTTGTTTCGGCCTTAATTTCATTGTAAAATAAAAGCGTTTTTTTTTTAAACATCAACGCTAAACACTCTAAATGTATAGGGTACGTATATTTTACGTAATGTAATCTCGGAGACAATAAAACGGTGATATCTCTACGCCCTGCGAAACAAATCACCCGACTCCGCCTCCACTTATCTATTAAAATGAGAGATTATTGCCGGCTCGAATGTACACAAAATGGTCCGGTGTTATTTTCAGTGGATTGTGCAATATTGTCGCAATCCCTATGGAAGGGCAATTAGAGACGTGTCGCGCGTGGCGGTCGCGTGCCGCAGATCCTGCAGCGAAGCCCGCGCTGTCACACTACCCTCATTACAACCAATGTTTATACTGTGCGTAATACGAGGTGATGCTCCGATAGCGATATGTCAAATAAAATATATCCTTTGGTAGCCCTTGTTTACACGGGCTTATGAGAATCCTACAAATATTATAAATATATCTACTAAAGTTTGTATAGAGAGATGTCTAGGTCTTTTTTACTTTTTCATGCAAAAAGCACGAAACGATATTGATAAAACGGTTATATAAAGAATACATTATTACATAAACTATATAAGGACAAATATCAAGTAAGTCGGAAAAAATGCCATATATCCTAAAACATTAAACGGAGATAGGTTGATTTTTTCCGAAGCCAATATAGCCGAAATCGTGAATCCTAAATAAATTTTAAGCGAATACTTTAATTACATTTTATAGTATTCCTATCATAATAAACGTTTTGATACATCTTTTATTTATAATTAGAATAAATTGATAAAATAAATTAAATACAACATTTTTTCTCGTTAAAATGCGCGCTGTTACACTTATAACTACGAGTAAAGGCATACTAATACATAAATCAGATAGTATTTATGTTCGGTTTAAACACCTGCACCAATCTTGATATAAAAGCACACGGATAACTTTTCAACGGGAATTTTACGTGACACGAATTAAACTAAGGTTATCCTAAATAGCGAAGTAAGTAAATTCTTATAAACAATCAGCTTGTTTACTTACATTACTAAGGTACATTAATTCATACGTGTCTTAAATGGGGGTCTTGATTTAACACGACGCGTTTTTGATACCCTCAATGGGATTACTCGCGCCATATTGAATTAATAAATGGAATGGGAACCGAACGTTTGGGTATCAAGCAAATCCCCATTGTGGAATTCACTTCATTTAAATATCGCATTTTTCTTGAAGATTATACCGTACGACAGCTATAAAAGAAAACAGGAGTACCGCCCCTCGATAATGCGACGGGCCTAAGGAATTTTTATTTCGTTGAAATCTCTTCTGACATAGGTATATTTTTGCAAGATCGCCTGGAGGTTTTAATACTCGATTTTATTTAAATTCGTTTATTCGGAGACGCGGGTGACTGCGTTTTAGACATTTATCGTGGGGGCGTGATTGTATTTTCAAGCAAAAAATATTTGCATTCCAATGATTGTAATATATTTATGATTTGGTATTTGTTATAGTACTTTTGGATTTACAAACCCTTTTTAATAAACCATCAATAGCGATGGTTTAGTTATTGTATAACTGAACAACTTTATTGTGTACTTCTACCACATGTTTAATTAATTAATTACTATAAGGCAGGAGAAAGAAAACGGTGTGTAACTATTCGCCATCTATTCGATGTTTATTTATGTTTTTAGGCAAAAAAAACTAAAACTCAAACTAAACCTAGTTTGAGTTTTAGTGTTTTTGACTAGTAATTGTTTTGATTTGGTTAAGTGACTACGGAATCCTCCGAGCGCTAGTCTGACTATCACTTGTATGGTATTTATTCTTAAGCGTTTTCATCATGATCACCCCATTACCGGCTCACTACAGAGCACGGGTCTCCTCTCAATATGAGAAGGGTTTGGCCATAGTCTACCACGCTGGCCATGTGCGGATTGGCAGACTTTACACGCATTTGAGAACATTATTGAAAACTCTCAGGCGTGCAGGTTTCCTCACGATGATTTCCTTCACCGTTGAAGCAAGGGATATTTTAATTGTTTTTTAAAAACGCACATAACTCCGAAAAGTTAGAGGTGCGTGCCCGGATTCGAACCGCCGACCTCTGATTAGAAGGCTGACGTCCTAACCACTAGGCTATCATAGCTTACTAGGCTATCACAGCTTAAACGTTTCACCAATTTATCATTTGATAAGTGCGGAGCTAAATTATATCGTTCTAAAGGTGCAGAACAATAGAGATTTCTTCAGAAAAATAAGTAATGGTCCAGGTCACTAACCACTTGAGTATCGACGTCTTTCAAACTTTCCGAATCTATAATAGTGTTCAAGTAACTAATCATTCACTTACTTCGACATGTCATAGTGGTGCAAGCTCCCCTAACAAGGAGTGCTTTGCTGCTGTGGTGATCATTCTTCATTTGTTCTTACGCTTCTCGCCTGACCGGTGATAATCCCGGCCTGAAATAAATTTTGTTTCGTTATAATACCGAGAACATGCTAAGTGTACCTTCTTATTTTTTGACTTATTGTATTCTATTTTAAATTATCACCTTATGAACTACCATACATTAGTTTAGCGGATTAATAATCGGTAATGATGATGAATGATTTTTGAATAGGAAAGATATTTTTTTAGGTATTAGACCCATACCATTTGGTTGGTCGATACAATGGATCATTCGCGTGTCTCGGAGAGGTCTCACGAGGTTGGTCAAGATTATTATTATTTTTCAATACAGAGAGTAGACTCTTGAACAGCTTTGGACCAGTAATAGACTGATGAAAACCTTTTGCATAATTGCCTAACCATTTGCCTGTTTCATTTTTCATTCAAATTTGTTAATTTTAACGAGGATTAAAATAAATTCAAAACTATCAGGCCATTTTTTCTTTTAGGGATCTATTTAATTATACTTATTATATTTTATTTTGTAATTCTTTTGCCACTTTTTCCTTCTGTATTTATGTGTGGTGTAAGCAGAATAGTTTAGTGTAATATGATTTAATATGTTATCACTGACATTGTTTCTAATATTTTTACTAGTGATGACAAATAAGGTAAATATAAATGGACTATACTTAGGACAGATGAACCAGAAAAATGGTGGTAATTTTTCATCCCGGTTTTGTTTCTTCCATCTCAATTTCACCGACAAAATTTTCCTTGCCATTTGTTTCCATCGCGCAAGATCTTTTCGTATGAGGCGAGTTCTCTGTTAATATATGTGCCCGGAATACCGTGGTCATATATTACGCCGACCTCTGCCGGACCGGACATAACAATCCTCGATTTGCTATAATATCAGCGTTGCG
The DNA here is from genome assembly GCA_928268935.1 of Lasiommata megera. Lineage (NCBI taxonomy): Eukaryota > Metazoa > Arthropoda > Insecta > Lepidoptera > Nymphalidae > Lasiommata > Lasiommata megera. The sequence goes on from OV743309.1 coordinate 10,568,361, forward strand.
TCCTTGTCCGTCGAGTCGGTCGGCAGGTGGGTGTGAGTGGGATAAGATATGGTGGCGGAAAACGCGGGGTGGCAGTGTACGTGCCGCGTATAATAAGCATTTCATGCACGGGGTGCGGGCGCGGGTGTTACGTAGGTACCATTTTCCGTAAGTCGTGTACCTAACCGGACCGTACATTATGAGCTAAGGGTCAGCACCTCGCCCCGTCTCTGTCGCGCTTGTGCAACCTTATCCAAGAATAATTTTCCTTGATGTATCGCGTAGAGGGTCGGTGTGGCCGGCATATATGAGAAATATTTTACGTTCGTAAATTTTACCTATGGTTGGGTATTTGTTTTGACTGCAGCATTTTCATTTGTATACAACTTTTTGTACACTTTATTTTAGATTCAAACCTAAAAGGTAAGAATGCAGATATATATTTTTTTATTAATGCTGAGCTTAATCAATTCAAGCTAAGTAAATACGCGCATATAAATAAGTACGAAGCGATAGCGGTCGCGAAATTCATCTTTTATCTATACGATTTATACACGGGGAGGTCGTAAAGCGGAACAATAAAAACCCAAAACAGTAATAAATTTCCAGCAATAGACGAAAAGGTTCAAGTGTGTCTTATCAATTCCTACCACGCATAGGACGTTAAATCTGACAATAAACTGATGACGCAACTTTTTATTTTAGGTTTACGGAGAAAATCTTGGGTATGGTACCTATTATTTAAATCGAGTATTTGCTACCAACCAAAAAACTGTGTGTCAACTTTTACGAGTTAATATAAGTATTAAAAGGCAAAAATCGATGCAAAAATATTCTCAAAATTATCCTAAAATAAAAACAACTCTCCATTTAAGAGCCAAGGAAAGGTTACACGTATACAGTTTAGTTATAAGCAAATACTTATTTAAGAGAAGTCGGTGTTTACAAGCAATCAACACTTAGTGGACAATTGTACGAGGGTCACAGGTAGGTAAAACAAATAGAAGACAAGACCGGTGCGCCTCCACAAGGCTCCAAGGGAGGGTCTTCTTAAAGGACAAGGAAATGCGGCACTGTGGTCGTCACAAGGTTTTCTTTATGCATTAGTAATGCAATCTAATTGAAACTGGACTAAGACGATGACCATTCCCTCAAATTATAAATTTAGAGCGATTATGTCTCATTTTATAATCATTTAGGACTCGTCTAACCGTTCGTTTAATTTCATTCGTGAACGAACATAATTATCAGGAACATCGTATTTAAATATATATAATAGCATTCAATAGCTCGAAACAAATGCCGATATAAACTGGCTTATTCATGAGTAATATTATAATTTTCCCAGTGCCTACCTCATTCTTTACTATTATGACATTACTTTTAGTAACTAATCTATTAGTGGGTCTTGACCTAAGATCTCGGGTTTTTAGGGGGAAAAAATACGGAATAATATGTCCCGTATACATATTATTGATTAATCTTATAATTCGATGTTTAATGTCAGGTTCTTAAGAAATAGTATGAAATAAATAATATATAGCTAGCGACTACCAAAACAGACAAGACCTACAATCTAACTAATAAACTTTAATTCGACAAAGACTAGATATTAGAAAACCTATATTAGTTTTAATTAATAGTTTTGAGTTTTTTTTAAAGTGCAAGTTTACAACAATATTATGTGTACCCACAAATTGTATGAGGGATTTCCTAGATCATAATTATTTTATTTTTGGCTTTGGTCTCTAGATTTATCTAGTACCTACGTACTTGTTTCTATTATTAATATCGTCTTAGTGTATAACTCATTTATGACTTAAGGAAAGGAATCGATAGATGCACCCATTCCTCAGTTTAGATCAATTCTCTTACGAAGGTTTTATGTGCTAAATACACGTCCCAAACCGAATTTTAAAAGGCCGGCTGAGAGTACAAAAGCAATAAAAAATAATCGATAAGACTAAGCAGTAAAAGCTACATAAGACTCATGTATTAATCCCGGCCTTCGTTCGGTTAGCGAGGGCTGTTATTACGGAAGCACATCGGTTAATAATTCGTGAATGCGGTCCGGCGCACTTACACGGGCGATTCATTATCGTTACGGCCTCGGCCGACGGAGATATACTGTATAGCTCCCTGATTGACCCCGCATTAAAAATTACATACAAATAGATAGAAGAAAGGTGGATTTCCAAACGAGGTACGTGCTTTCTTTGTTCCATTGGTTTCCGAGACAAATAAAATATTAATGGAATAGTCAATCAATGGACTTACTGTTTTGGCCGTGTTATTACGTAAATGTACCTAAGTTAGAATGTCTTATTGGTCTTGTAGTGAGTATATTGGGTATTGGGTTTGTTCGTCAACTAACTACTAGGAACTTGGCATTGCTGTTTTTGACTGCTGTGATATATTGCAATGCAGCAATATATCACAGCAGTCAAATATACACCAATAAAAGGCACATATATTTAATTTGGTCCCAGCTATCGTAATTTTTATAAATAAATATTTTTCGTAGACTAGCCTAGAATAGTGAACTTTTTTTATAAAATATATGTAATGGATATATATATGTAATGGATAAGATATGGTTAGTTTCTTGAATTATTTCAGACAGGTGTCCTTTTTAAAAAAAAATGCGAATTCAAGTAAAAATCATTCAAAAGCCTCAATCAAGTAGCCGTCTCTAGGACAGAAACGGCTGCTTGATTGAGGTAGCCTTTTGTCCAGTTTGCTTAAAAATTATTACCTATATTCTCCGAAAAAAAAACAGTAAAGCTCGATCGCTCAATCAATGCGTATCGCTTCAATGCGTTTTACAAATATGTAACACTAAATATTTTAGCAGGTCTATGGAGGATGTCTGCTCAGTAGTATAATATTAATAGGTAGTTGATGATTACGTAAATGCGGCTTGGAAACATTTAATATTGCCTTTGATTCGTTAGGTTAATTCTGTAGGGGCGCGCGGGGCGAGTGTCGCAGCGGTCGCCGGAGGGTCGAATAAATATGTCCCAAAGAGTTAAGTGGGAGAGAAGTGCGAAGCGTAAACCGCGTCCAACGTTTGCTCTTCTACTCGTGTTGTTGTACCACTTATTACACACGAAGTTCTGTTAAAGTTTTCTCCGACACTCGAGCGCGAGTTTAATTTACTCGATAGTGTAAATAAAGCAGTTGAAGTAGGAAGTTTCTTAGTCCCAGGACTCCGCCGGCGACGCCCGCTGCGGTCGAGTGATAATAACGTTGTACCGCCCGGGACTTCCTTATTAATCGAGAACGACAAATTTTAACGACAAGAATTAATGAATCTCGTTACATGGGTTAATCCCCCGGTCGTAAAGCGTGCGCTTGGAGGTAGTTAAGGTGCGCGGGGTGGTCCCCGCCGCGTACCTACTCACGATGCTTTGTTTTCACACATGATTCATTACATCATTTCTAATTGAAATCACCCATAAACAAGAAATGGCGAACTGAGTTAGACGAGTTAGTGAGTGATACCGTTTCACTGGTAAATACTTTAGATCTTTTGTAATATCAAATTCAAAATTCAAATTCAAAATAATCTTTATTCAAATAGTCCTTAAAAAGCAACTTTTGACGCGTCAATAATTTACATAGTAGTTATTTTAACTATATTCGTAAACTTAAAACTAAAGCAATGAGGGTTCCAAACGCGCCCCGGTCTAAGAAGAAGCCCACAACTGCAACTTAGCCGGGGTTTTTCTTTTTTTTCGTTATCCTATGCAGCTACATTAAAATCTGCTAAAAACTCTACTGGCTGTTCTATATTCACGATTATTCACGATTCTTGGTGTAGGAGTCTTAAAATAATACCTTTTGAACTATGATCCTTGACATATGGATCGTGTTAAATTTAGACAGTCTTTTAAAAATGTTGGTTTATCGTAAACGTTTTTAAGCAATAAAAATATCACTTGCTTCGACGGTGAAGGAAAACATCATGAGGAAACCTGCACTTCTGAGAGGTCTCTATAATGTTCGCAAAGGCGTGTGATGTCTGCCAATCCGCACATGGCTAGCGTGGTGGACTATGGCCAAACCCTTCTCATATTGAGAGGAGACCCGTGCTCTGTAGTGAGCCGATAATGGGTTGATCATTATGATCGTAAACGTTTAGGAAAGCAAACTTAGCTATCATTATTTGGTATTATTACTAACACTTGGTATTCCTTAAGTAATAGTGTGGAGGCTTTAGAGTTAACTCTCAACACTTTTATGCAGTTGGGAGGAATATTAAATATAGTATTTTTTTTAATTTATACACGTTGTATGAAATCTACGCGGCGGGAGAGAGGAGCCCGCGACAAGCAAGCTAGCTAAGGACTTCGAGATATATTGTCCAGTTAACGAGCGTGTGCGAATGGAACTTTATTGTAATTGCCTTTTGTAAGATCGGAGCGAAGTCATTACGGGCCACCCTCGAGCCCGACCTTTTATTATACTGAAATTTTCATCTGAATTCAAAATAGGAGATAGCAGAATTAATCTGTACATTTTAATTTTTGAAAACATAGATTAAAATTTTATATTTTTAAAAAGAGTTTCTATTTTTTTATTTACTTTGAAAGCACATGAAATTTTCAGTGTAAATTGAAAATCTGTGTTAAATTCATAAGCCTTAATGACAAAAGTAAGCTCATACGCTTGATATGTTCATGGGAATCTTGCATTGCTTCATATAAATGAGAGTATCGACTGAATGGATAAGATATCCAGCTGTGGTACGTTCACTAAGGGTTTATTACCTTTGCTGTCTTGGTTTTAAAGTAAACGTACGTATTTAACACCATCCCTTTACAAGATCATACAAAATTATGATTGAAGAGTTCCATAATATTCTTAAAAATATTTATTTATTGATACAACTTTATTGCAATCTATAGGACATAACTCATATGAAAAAGACAAAAACAATGAGCGACTGGCGACCTTATCACTAGTGATCTCTTTCAGGCAACCATTTCTTTGAATCCGATTTGATTTGAAATTAAGAAATACACGGAGGTTGCAAAAAAATATATATATTTTAATTTAAATTATAAATTGTTTTATAATGATGATGTTTTATAAATAAACTTTAACAATCGCATTCTTATCATTAAACCACTGTCTCTATGTCTTTAGAAATAAAATCTAAAATTCCTTTGCACCACATAAGGAAAACAAACGCGGAAAATTGAACATTTCAATTACGCGTAAATGAAACGTTGATATTGAATTCTATCAGCGGATCGTAATGTGTGTGTATTCATCAGGTGAAGAGGCGTGCGGCACATTAGGGCGGCGGCGGCCTCAAAGCCAGAAGACTGATTATGTCTATCCGCAATTTCTCGTCGGCCCTATTCTCGCGAGCTAAAACTAGCGAGTTTTCCACCGCACTATTAAGCGGTCGCTTTTACATTTGTCCTTATAATGGAAACGTGCAACTAATTAATTTGAAACGAAACTCATTTTCATTTATACCTATAGGAATGCGGGTCTATTAAACGATGACGATCCTCCGTATTTCTTCGATGTCTAAATAAGAAGTTGTGTTGTTGTACTTAATCATGATCAACCTATTGCCGGCTCACTACAGAGCACGGGTCTCCTCTCAATGTTATGTCGAAAACCATTTTTGTTTAACATTGGTTCGTAAATGGTGGAATTCTGAGTTAACATTCAAATGAATAAGAGTATCATTATATCGATTAAGTTATCCAAGTTTATTTTTAAAACATGCTGTAGTTTTTAGTTATAAAAAGGTACCTTTCAGCATTCCTCATGATCAACCCATTACCGGCTCACTACAGAGCACGGGTCTCCTCTCAATATGAGTAGATTTGACCATAGTCCACCACGTTGGCCATATGCGAATTGGCAGACTTCACAAGCCTTTGAGAACATTATGAAGAACACTCAGGCGTGCAGGTTTCCTCACGATGTTTTCCTTCACCGTTGTAGCAAGTGACATTTTAATTGCTTAAAAATGGACATAACTCCGAAAAGTCAGAGGGTTCGATCCTAGGCACGCGGCCCCCCCCGACCTCTGATTAGGAGGCGGACATCCTAACCACTTAGCTATCATACTGCGTCTACTTAATATCGGAATTTTATAATACGTTCTCATTAACAGCTTTCTTATTGAGCACGTTCTAAAACGCATAGATCGGAAACCTAGTCTAACCTAACCCAATAATATTGGGCTGTTACTTTCGTACAAGTGTTTTCTTTGATATGTTGAAAATAAATAGCTTACAATCACATCAAAAGAGTGACGTCTTCGTTTATTACGTACTAGTGGAGTCTGCTATCAAGTCGCATACAGAGTAATTGTATTCTTTTGTTTCCCGGTGTATATTTACGAAAATTATACATGGTCCGGTTACAAGCCCTCACCCCATTAAGTGAAGGCGAGCTCATTCTCAGTAAGACTAATCAAATAACAGTCTCCCCATCGTCCGCCCCCCCTCGCTCCCGCGGCTAGTGGTCATCTCTCTTATCGATTGTGGTGGAATTCGTGCAGAGAATGCGATATTTCCCAGCATTCGCTACACGCCAAGATACAATCGGAGGAAATAATATTAGACATTCTTCTCTTTAGATGTTTAGACTTTCTATTCGAATTGGATGAGTTAAACAACGGAAACATTTTATTGATATAAGAATAGGGTCTTGATTTCTATTAAAATCTAATAAGATATAATTCTTGCTTATTGAGATGACTGATTTTGAGATTTCTTTTTTATTTGGTACTTGTGTTAAGTACATGGATGTTTCACAATAGCAGCATAGTTTCTTATTGGTTTTTATATAATGAAACAAGTAAGGCCAATCTATTAGATTAAAACTAATTAAATTTATTTTTTAAATATTTCATAAAAGTTTATATGTCGCTAGTAAAAGCAGTATAGGAGATTAATTACTTATTTATTGTTGAGTTGAGTTAAGTAAGTCAATATATTCAAAAATATTCTTTGCATAGTCAAAGATTACTGGTCACTTCAAAGTTTTCAAAAGTACAAAAGTTTTGGGTATTTGGGCGACATATTTTTTGGTGATAAATTATTTATTTCTTACTAGATATGCTCGCAGCTTTTTCCGATGACTCTAGCCCTTTTTCTCACTTAAAACAAACCACAAACTCTCGTCGTGCGTGCAATGCAATAATGTTTCCTGTGAAATCATTTTTTGTTTTTAAGTATACGCTAAACGATATTTCTGCCATGACCGTTAGTTTTTTTATTCTGTAATGCAATCTGTTTCCTCGTTAAATTCATCAAAACCTAATCGATGGTTTAGGCTTGAAAATTTGCCAGCCACATAGAGTTACTTTCATATTATTTATATATATAAATAGATTTAGTAGTGTAATATAAGGAAGGCTAAAACTAGCGCTAGTGACAGAAAATTATGAGGAGTAATAGGCTAGCATGGTATATTCATATAATGCGTAACGTCACCAAAAGAATGTTATATAATAATGTTGAAGGGCAAAAGTGTAGAGGAAGACCAAAGAAGAGATGGATAGATTGTGTAAAAATGGATATGCGGGTAAATGGTTTTGGTAGTGAGGTGATAGAAGTGAGTGGAAGAAGAAGGCGTGTTCTGCCGACTCGACATAATGTGGGATAAGGGCAAGAAAAAAAAAGCTAAAAAAGACATTTAGTAGTGTAATCCATTTTTACACACGATAACAAAAAAGCGTAGCCTCTAAAGAGCTTGCCAGAAATTGCAGTAGCAAGAAGAGAATTTGAAACGAACAGCTATATCGAGCCGGTGAAAGATTAGCGACATGGTAGCTAGCGCCTAGCGTAAACTCATCTACATCGCCCCCGACCACAACCATTGAGCTGGCATCAGGCGCTTTTGAAGTGCACTTTACAATATAAAATACATACATACGCTTCCCACTGGATGTTGCTTTCGTGTTATATTTTAACTCTAATTGCGTACTACAGGTATATAACTACAATAAGTACAGGTTATATTTAAACCTTGGTTCAAGTCCTATTCAATGCTCCATTTTTCATATCAGAACAGGAAGCCCGATGTTAAAGACAAGTTAGACGAGATGCAGGGCGTTCTTTTTTCAAGAACATGAAATGAAATGAAAATACACTTTATTGTACACCACACAAACAGAAGAAATACAAGACAGTTAAGAAAAAAACACAAACAATAGAAGGTACAATAGGCGGCCTTATCGCTAAAGAGCGATCTCTGCCAGGCAACCTATAGACCAGGATTGAACATATACAGCAGGCTTAGGATGTACAATTACGAAAATATAATAGAATTAAAAACAATATATTACACATATAAATAAATAAAAATTAATAAAAAAATACATAAACATGAAAAGTACTTAGAGACTTTATAAAAATTACCAAGGCTACAATTAGAGACCATCCCAAATTATCAGCTGTTTTTTTTTTGTTTACTTTACCAATATGTTTTCTGCTGTGCCTGTAAGTTCGCTTAAGCAATTCGGTCAGTCAGAGAGTCGAACTATTTAGCTATTAATATGTTAGAACGTACAACCGGACATAAAGTACGCAGTGTTAGTAGAACAAAATTTTGAGACGAAAATGCAGTCGTATTAGAATTCTAGTAAATCCATAGAACGTGTAGGACGCATGGTGGACTCCGACCGCTTCGTTTCGGCTTGTAATTCTAATGAGCATTAGTGTCGTACGTCCAGCTCTCTAGTGCTGGTTGATTCTGTTCACCTATTCTGTTTCAAACAAGATTATGTTGCACTCATATAATAGTCGTAGTTTGTTTTGTGTTTATACATCTTGTACAATGCAAGTAAATATTAGATGTTCCCCGGGTTTTCAGCAAATCCAGCGAGTGGGACATGCTGTGGTGTTTTTTAGTTCGGGTATACCCCAACGATAAGAGGGGGGGGGGGGAGCCTTAAAGCTTTTACCACCACGAAAAAAAAAGTTAAATATTAGATAGCATTGAAAAACTATTAATAAATAAATAAACATCTTGTACAATGGAGGTGAATATTATAGAATAGAAAAATTAATATTGAAATTGAAATTGTTTAAAAAAATCAATGATCCAATCCAAGTTTTTTTTCCGGGATCGCCTAAGCCCGTCAACAGACTACAGTCAAAGTCCAAATTTCTTTATAACCGTTTATGTTGTTTATACGTTTTCAGGTTGAATAAAAAATAACATTTTACCAATTTTGTAAACCATAATTGTCCAGTCACCTGCTGTTCCTTCCGACATAATTATGACTATTATATAGTTTTTATAGTAATAAAAGGAAAATATTTAGTTGCACGTGAAAAATATTAATGCACATCTAATTTCAAGAATGTATTTTAATTTCAATGTATTCAAGAATTAATTTTATCACAATCACACACTAACTGCTTTCTATCGAAACCGATTTGTTTTTTCCTTATTTAACACGGAAATTCAGAATTAATGATCAGAAATATTTATAAATATCCAAAATAATAATTTTAATCTAGTAAAAAATTAGTTACTAAAATATAATAACAACCTCCTTTTGCAAAACTTTATTATCATTAATTAACATTCAATTCTTTGACTTAATGATTCGTAGTCTTTATTTCCGTACTACCGTAATTTAATTAATCTGGTTCAATATAATTATTAGGTCTCACTACCAGCAGCACCGATCTAATGCACGATTCATTCGACATAAGGTACTGTGCGTCTGACTGTACGTACACCGCTCCACTGGACTGTGAAAATGATTTTGATTTGACCCTTTGAAGCACCCTCGTGTCTACCGCAAAATTACATTTCCATCTGTATATTTGCTCATGTATATTATATGACTTGAATACTAATTACAAAATGTCTTTCAGTTCATAATTAATTTTAATCTTTTAGTAGGTTAATACAGTAAAACACTTCTTCTTTTATACTTGCGACAAATATATCATTATTTCGAGCTACAGAAAAAAATAATATAAATTTACAGATAAATTGGTTGTAAAAATTATAATAATTTCTCTATACATAATACTATTTTAAAACTAAAGTAGGTAACATGAATCTCTGAAAATATTAAAATGTAATAAGTATGATTTAGAGAAACCAAGATTTCTACTTATATAACGTAGATGATTATTTTGTTATTATTATTATTATTTCCAAATAATATTTTTTTCAATAATTAATCTTTTTTTCCCCATCCAATTTTACTCACGCTTCTCATCCGTAAATGTGTCGGTGGCGATAATTTTATTCCGAGAGTATATCTCCTTACTGCTGATATATTCAACAGAATATTCCCATATGTGCGTAATTCTGCGGAATGGCAAAAAAGGTCTGTTTGAGGGGTGAAATATGTAAATTTATTGTCTTGGGCGGCTCCGGGCGGCGGCAGCGGGCGCCCCCGTCATATGCCGACACGTAGGATAAAGGAAATGTTAATGCGCACCAATTTATGTGCTTTTCTATGATTTCGCTGAATCGGGCTCGTCGGTTTCCCCTTTACGGCAAAGTGGAGTGAGCATTTTGTTTATAAATTGAAGTGTTTTCAATATATGTTCGAGAAATTTAAAACAGATCCAGGTATAAACTTGTTTAGATAGTGGTTTGAAATCAGCTCAATATTTTGCTATGGTGGAAATATAAGTAACCCTCCATAAGTGGCCGGTCTTCTTTTAAACTTAAATGTTGCGCTACAACCTTTCACCATTCACTTAACGGGTAATCTTCTTTATTATTAACAAGCATGGGTGTGAAATATTGCTCTAATAAGATAGCTCTTAATATAATTTTAAATGGCATGTGAGATGGTGATAACAAAAAGAAAATTTACCTGGCTAAGTTTGTTTGTGGGCTTTTTCTTAGACCGGGGCGTGTTTGGAACCCTCATAGCTTTAGTTTTAAGTTTACGAATGTAGTTATCACCATCAAATCACTACTATGTAAATTATTGACGCGTCAAAATCGCCTTTTAAAGGACTATTTGAATAAAGATTATTTGAATTTGAATTTAGTACACTATTTAAACTAAGTCCCAAATAACCTAGGTTAGTAAGATTAATATATTTGGTACAATTGAAAATATCAAAAATACAAAATTCTACTGGACCATAAGTTGACTATCCTTTTTAAATAAAACAAATAAACGCGACGTCAGCAAATTATTTATGCATACATTTATTGCAACTAATACAGCGGTAATAAATCAGTTCTCAATATCGCTCGCTAACAACGGCGACAAACACCCGAATATCTCCCCTCGATATGCTTTGACTAATTCACAAAGGCCAAATGTGACATAATACCGGCATAATTCAATGTTTTGCTCACCATATTGTATTTTATTTATGAGTTATGCCCGGTTGAGTATCTTGCCACCCTTTTGCTCTGTTCGCTGGCGGTTGTGCGTCTCTCTCAGCCGGCTTCGGCGAGGGTGTTGTTTCGTCGCGGGTGCATTCAAACGGTTGGTTAAATATTACGAGTTAACTTACACCGCATCCGCTGCGCATCGTTAATACAAGGCCACGGTCCGAGAATCAAAGGTCAATGATTTTTACTACCACGGGGTACTACTGCTACTAACTACTAACTCCTAAGGGTTGGGACTTCATAAAAACAATTCATTTTTTTTATACACCACAAGTTAGCCCTTGACGGCATCTCACCTGATGGTAAGTGATGATGCGGTCAAAGATGGTAGCGGTAAGGGTATGGTGAACCCAGACTCCTAATTGATTTCTTCACGACATCGTGCCGGAACGCTAAATCGCTGGGCGACACGTCTTTGTCGGTAGGGTGGTAACTAGCCACGGACGAAGCCTCCCACCAGACCAGACTAGAGCCGGGAATCGAACCCAGGCCCTCCAACTTTATAATGCGCTGCGCCACGGAGGTCGTCAAATTTTAAATCATTAATTATCTTTTGTCTGTATTTATATCATGTATATACCTCATTAGATTAGTTTGAAAGAGTAAATCTTAAAATCCAGAAAATTGAAGTTGTAGCAAATAGATTTATAGCATACAAAAAGTTGATTGTGGCAAGTCGCAAGTCTAAGATATAATAGATTTATTTTGGATGCTAAAATAATTGGTTAGCAATATTATCTATATATATAATAGGGTATCTTCGTTTTAACTTGCTTGTTGTATTAGCACTACGCAGGTGAAATCACGAAGTTAGTACTATTTTAAATACGACAGCTTGAGTAGATATTTGTTATTCAATCACGCCAGAACGGCTGAACGGATCTGAATGTTATTCAGCACAGAGATAGACAATAGTCTGGAATAGCACAAAGGCTTTTTTATCCCGGATAAAAGTACGGCTCTCTAGTGAAAACAAAAACAAATCTATCAAGAGTTAGATTAGAAATAGAGAGGGGATCGACATGGATTTTTGCTGTCAGCTCTCATGAAAAGTTTCACTCAAGTTTCGGGTAGCAGCTATTAGTGTACGTAAAAAAATTGGTTAATTGCGAGTTGGACAAACATACATAATATTGACGTCATTCAATAACATATTGTTTTTTTTTTTTTTTAATATTTCTACCTGCCTATAATTATATTTAATTTTGAACTACCTAGAACGGTTCATGGGACGTAGCCTGTACAGATGGCGAGGTCAATAGGGTATCATTGGCAGACTTTCGCGGTTGGTACGGTACCCTAAAAATGTATACATAGCGAGCAAACGAGCAGGCGGGTCACCTGATGGTAAGTGATTACTGCCGCCCATGAACATTTGCAGTACCAGAGGAACCGCCAATGCGTTGTTGGCCCTTGAGCAATTTGTTAATCCGCCATATTATAACCATTAGGGAACACAGAAGATGGAAGCTGGTTCCACAATTTGCAGGTGCGTGGCAGAAATGACCTGGAATAGCGGGTGGTGGAAGAGAACCAGGCATCCAGGTGGACAAATCAATATCTCAACAAGTGATTTTTGAAAAAAAAGAAATTACGCGTAGAAAGTTGCGTGAACATTTTTCAGATGTACGCTCGTTTTAATTTAGTAGGGGTTGACTGTCGATATTTAAATTTTTAAACGTCGCCCAGACAGGGACACGGGAGCGTTGCAACCAATTTGTTTGTACAAATTTGTCAGACAAAACTGTAAGTTGCAATTGATTGCGACGCCTGTTTATTCACTGTGAATTATTGATTTTAATGATACCCGTACCTATAGACATTATTGCGGGATTAATGTCTTCAATGATTCATGTGAAATTAAATCAAATACTTGTTTGCTTAATATATCAAGGTTTAAATGAAGTTCCAATAAATGCTATTGAAATATCAACTAAGTGGTTTTACTTAGTACTCTTGCTTCATTTTTCAATGGGACAGTCGAGTCAAGTCAAAACGCTGGACACAGAAAAATTGACGTCTGCGAGAGAAGCTTTGGTGGTTGGCGAAAAAAAAATTAATAAACGATCCTTTAGTTCCATGCGAAGAAATCATACTTCCACCTTTACGAATTAAATTGTGAGATAACTAAAGTTTATTTTTCGAAAGTTTCCTGGACTTAGCCCAGAAAAACTAAAAGCAGTGATTTTCGATCAACCTCAAATACGTCGCCGGAGTAAGAACTCGGCAAATTTGGAGTCATCTTCGTTTCGCTTGTAAATGCTTTGTGAAACAAAATTTACTAGGAAATAAAAAGATAGATGACTATGAAAATTTGACCAGTGAAATGATGACGTAATAAAGATTTGGGTATAAAAGTGTATAAAAGTGAACTACCTTCATATTTTGTAAACAATCTTGGAGACTTCAGTTAAGACATTTCCATCAAGATATAAAAACAATGGAGAACATGGATCAAGGGAGATGGGACATTTATATGACTACTAATGCTGGGGTTAAAGACCATTTTTTGTTGTATATTATTTGAATAAAGCAAGTTTCTTCTTTTCTTGTTCCTAAACTTAAGAGAATTCCGATAAAAAAATCTAACGACACATTTTGAACATCACAGATATAATTAAAATAAGGTCTTAAATCTCTGGCACCAAATTGTGTCTAGGCCTGTGTTGTCTATACCTGAGCTTGCATAAATAACCATACCCGTCGCTTCACTCTACATTGTGTCTAGGTCTGTGTTATCTATACCTGAGCTTGCATAAATAACCATACCCGTCGCTTCACTCTACATTGTGTCTAGGTCTGTGTTATCTATACCTGAGCTTGCATAAATAACCATATCCGCCGCTTCACTCTACATTGTGTCTAGGTCTGTGTTATCTATACCTGAGCTTGCATAAATAACCATATCCGCCGCTTCACTCTACATTGTGTCTAGGTCTGTGTTATGTATACCTGAGCTTGCATAAATAACCATATCCGCCGCTTCACTCTACATTGTGTCTAGGTCTGTGTTATCTATACCTGAGCTTGCACAAATAACCATACCCGCCGCTTTACTCTCTCTAGCTTTTGAGACAATTCCTTTGGATTATAGGGTATAGTTAGGCATTATTAACCTGTGCTAATCATAGTAAAAAAAAAATATCACTTGCTGGAAAACATCGTGAGGAAACCTGCATGCTTAAGAGTTCTCCATAATGTTCTCAAAGGCGTGTGAAGTCTGCCAATCCACACATGGCCAGCGTGGTGTACTATATGGCCAAACCCTTCTTATATTGAGAGGGTTGATCGTCAATCGTGGTAATAATCAAGTTAAACTTGCTGCTGGTAATTTGCTACCAAGTTTAGTTTCAATGAAAAAAAAAATTTGAATGCTCATCATATGTAACTTTAATAGAAAACAAACTGTCATGCTGTCATATTTTTTTATGGCAACGATTACAAAAAAAAAGTGATTGATTATAATTGGTTTACATTTGCGGGACAAACCTTTAATCAACCGCGGCAGATGATGAAAACATCCAAAAAACCCGCCAACAATGTCCGCATCTTAAATATTATGAGGCGAAATAAGCAACGCGTGCGCTCGGCAGGGGGCCCCGAATATAACGCCTCATGGGGTCTGTGATTATACAAATAACTGTTATATTTATAAGGCAGTTTTATATTGACATTTTATAAACAGTGTCGGTTTTGAAATCACACTCTTATTTCACATTAGATTACTATGCTCACATATAAAAAAAAACATTTGTGTTTCTAGATTGCGATCAAATTTATTATAGTCAAATTAATATTGATTACGTTTCTAAGAATCTCAATATTACATACAAGTAAGAATTTTATTTATCATGATGTAAGTAGGTAGGTACTACTCGTAGTTTGATTTAAAATAAAAAGTACGCTCCGTTATTTCAATATTCACTTAGCAAGACCAACTTGCGTTAAAAATATTAACAGTGCTTTCACATAAATAAATAATTAAGAAACTGGTATATAAGCGTGGCGGCCTCATTTATTATTCTTTATAAGGAAACAAAGGCGAGGGTTAGCCGTAATAAGGCTCCGCCACCTCGCTGGCTTATCTTTATTGCCTCCAACCCACGTAGAATAATAAATCGTTTTCATCAAAAACAAATACTCGACAGTTTTTGCCGAGTCGAGCGAGCGGGCGGGAGGGTGGCAATTTTCCACCCCCATAATACAATATTTTCCGACATTTTCCACGGGAATACAGTTTCGAATCGCTCGCACACGACCGGCAGGTTCCTTTAATGTGTATTTTTCGTCCAATCAGAGAGCGGAGAGAGTCTCGATATTACCTCAACTGTCACACATAAAGTGGAAAATATGGTCGGCAGATGAGGGGGTGGTCGTGGGGAGAGCAGGGCGGGGGGTGCGCGGGGCGAGAGCTGCTTGCGAGTCAGCGCGCGTACGCGTCGCTCCGGCGCGCCGGAAGAAACGCTTCGAACAGGTTTATGGCTTTTCTTTCAGCTTCAGGTACGGGCCGTATCATAACAGGGAATAGCAGCGCGTGATGTGAACCCGTGATAAAATAAACGTCGAGATAGGCTTATGTATTGTACTGTTTATCTTAATAATGGCTGCCGGGAGAAAAGTTTCGATTAAACACCGGTTTTTGTTACGTTCTTTTAACAAAAATACGAAGGAACCCGTCACTAAATACCTATGTCAGTAACTAACGTTTATGTTTATTGGACAGCTCCTAATTTAAATTACTGAATATAAAAATTTACGTGGCTAGGATTTTTAACGTTTATTTATTTATATAGTTTCTAGACGTCGATCGTTATATTAGTAATATTTAATTCATAAATAGAATGAGACTGACTTCTCTTTCAAATGTTTCCAGATAAAGTATTGTAACGATGTTAGGAAGATTTGTGGATACAGAGTGTATGCTACTGAGGCAGGTTGGGATCGCCGGGTTCGCTGAGCAGCGAGCGCCGAGAGCGCCTTACCCGCGAATATAAATCGCGATTCATTTCTCATCGTAACTTTTTGTCGGTTCTTATCTGTTACACTTCACTTTTCATCATCCGAGGGGATTTATGTAATGCCTAGTCATTTCTCGGCGTCGAGGCGAGGCTTATCGGTGGAGCGAGTTCGCTTGATTGATGAGCGCGCAAAAATAAATGTTCAGTTAAATTATTCGATAAGTTGGAAACGGAAGTTAAACGGGACTTATCTTTGTTCCTTTGCCCCCGAAGATTTCATGCTTGTAGCTGTTATGCCAGGGGTGATGGATTGGTTAACGTGCGTAGGTAGCTTGTAGGTACAGTAACTGAATACTATTTTGTTCGCACAAAAAAGAAAACAACGAGTTTATATTTTGGACATTAGTGAATTGCGAAAGAGATTACTGTAGTAAAATTTTTGTTTTGCTTTTCTGCTATTTAACAAGGTATCTTATTTTAGGTACGGAATATATATATACCTATATAATATTAATTATATTCATCACGTGAAATCACTCAACAAACAAACGTAAGTAAAAAGCAAAAACCGGATACATTTAATAAGTTAGATTATTTTTATGCGATGTCTAGAGCTCTATTGATCAAAGGATCATTCCTTTTCATTCCAAGCACACTCTTCTATTTAGAGGAAAAAGCCTTTATCTAGCCGTGTTAAATGTAGGTTTATTAATACGGGCATATGATTGATTAATCGTATGATAAACATAGTTTATGAAGGATATCGAAATGTACATGTACGTAATGTTATTTCATAATATATATATCACATGCTCCTTTCGAAGAATTATTAGTTAAGTTAGTAATATAGAAATATTAAAATAGTTGACGTGTACAAAACATGCAAATGTTAGTTAAATGTCAGATATTAGTTGATGTGAAGATGCATCACTGAACTGAAACTTGAGAGAGTGGTATAGGCTTTCATGGTGATTGTTTTATGCCCACTTAAATACTCTATCTATGATAGCCTAGTGGTTAGGACGTCAGCCTCCTAATCATAGGTCGGGTGTTCGAACCCACCACTATAACTTTTCGGAGTTATGTGCATTTTTAAGCAATCAAAATATCACTTGCTTCAACGGTGAAGGAAATCGTGAGGAAACCTACATGCCTGAGAGTTCTCCATAAAGTTCTTAATGGCGTGTGAAGTCTGCCAATCCGCACATGGCCAGCCTGGTAGACTATGGCCAAACCCCTCTCATATTAAGAGGAGACCCGTGCTCTGTAGTGAGCCGAAAATGGGTTGATCATGATGATGAAATACTCTATCGACATCAAGAAATAAATAATGATTAGAAACACTACTCCATCTTAACATCCGCTGCATATGACTCAATTTTAGTAGTGCGCTTGACCACACAACGGATCACTTAGGGGAAGTAACTGCAATATAAAATTAGGCATGGAAGCTAATGCCATAATTGCAGGCAATCAGCGCCCCCTCCCGATGATTTATGGACGTGCGCCGCTACTCGCCTGCCTACATTTACATCTTTAAGCGTGCCTACTATCGCTATCCGTACAGATTTGTGGATTTTGGGGATTATTCATTTTATTTATGGACAGATATCTACTGCACTCAAGCAAGTGGCTATATGCTTGTCATGTTTAGGTAGTTAGTGTTATCTTTCGTTCAATTTATTGATATACTGGTAATTTTATTATATACCTCTGACACTCAAAAAGTGTACGAATTAACTTGA
The DNA here is from genome assembly GCA_928268935.1 of Lasiommata megera. Taxonomy (NCBI): domain Eukaryota; kingdom Metazoa; phylum Arthropoda; class Insecta; order Lepidoptera; family Nymphalidae; genus Lasiommata; species Lasiommata megera. The sequence continues at coordinate 10,586,407 of OV743309.1, forward strand.
AAGAATCGAGTTTGTGCATACTATGAAAAAGGCGTTAAAGTAGTAGTAAATGTCACCGAATCATCTAAGTTTCTGAACACTTTTCTTGGGCTATTTAATATTGACTATTCCTAAACTTAAACAAAAAAATCACTTGCTTTAACGGTGACGGAAAACATCGTGAGGAAACCTGCACGCTTGAGAATTCTCCATAATGTTCTCCAAGGCGTGCGAAGTCCGCACATGACCAGCGTGGTAGACTATGGCCAAACCCTTCTCATATTGAGCGGAGACCCGTGCTCTGTAGTGAGCCGGTAATGGGTTGATCATGATGATTCCTACAGGATTATCCAAAAAAACCTTAATCTGAACCATGGATGAAGTTGCAGGCATCAACTGTATATAAAGTAAAGAGGTGTTATATTTTATAACACAATACTTCTTTACTCGATTGCCTTTGAACAATTTTAATAAGTCTTAACAGAACCATATTAGGTATCCATGTAGAAATGTTAAACAAAACGGTCAGTTTGTAGTGAAAATTGTGCTCCAGATTCTTAAATTGCATGTGGGACCGTTGCCGTCCACTTAAAAAGAGCATTGTGGCTAATCTCCAGCGACACATGTACAAACAAAGTTTAATTGTGAGCGGTGCGATGCGGCTGCCCCGGGCAAAACCGATTACAGTCTTAGCGTTCACCTTCGATTCCTGCACCCCCATCTCCCGCCCCCCGTCCCCCCGCCCCCACATATTCAATTCCAATCAATCCGCCGCACATATTTATATGTAGACGTTCAGTGCATGTTTTTATTGCGGACTGCATTGAGCGACGTCCGCAAACATAGCAACATCCGCCTCCCTCACTCGCGTCGGGGAAATCCTTTTATTTTTAATTTCGATTTTGATTTTTTCGGGCGCGCGGTGTCGTCCCACTTTTATTTCGTTTCATTTCATAGCGCAGGGTGGGTGCGCGACAGATCGGAATTTCAGATATGTACAATTTAAAATCGTGTAAGTACGGTCAGCGTGCGGCGCGGGCGGAGGGCGGGAGCGCTCGCCCGCCGCCCGCTAGACTGACGCCTGTCGGTTTGTTGTCTTTGCTTTTTTACAAATTCTATTTTCATTTGATTGCATTTGAATTTCCTCCGCCAATATCCGCTAACTAAACACGATTAATGCGGAGCGGAGATGGACAGGCGGGCGGCACGGCGGGAGGGGGTCGTGATGCTGCTCTCTAGCCGTTTTGTCGTTTTATATTAGATGCCAGCCAATTTATAGCACCGCAGGATTCCTCATGCAATATTTATCTTTCACATTTCTGCTACTTTAGTCACGGCAAAATTTCTAATTTTGACTATTATATAACACGAGAGCAATATTCTTATGCATACTAAATGCAACAGTGCAGTTTTGCTTTTAGTGCTTATTGTACGTAGTGTTACTGCATATTGTATAAGTAAAAATATATAATGGTCTGCAAGACTGCATACGAAACTTAGAAAAAGAAAATGAATTTTACACAGTATTAACGAATTTTTTATTGGAGAAGTGTTATTGTACAGTAAACGATTTTTTAAACGATGCAAGTAAAAATAAATGAAATCGGTCTCTCTACTACGGTCGATTCCAGACCAAGTTGCAACACCCAAACTGGGTATGTGTACACAATATGCAACGAAATAAATAAATAAAATAAATAAATAAAAATAAGTAATGTTTTATCCGGGAAAAGCACCAGATAAACCGCGAAATTAAAAATAACGTTTTTAACCTATATTTATGGCTTCTCAGATAAACCAATCACTGTCAAGATTGTATTTTTACATGATATAACGTGTAATTGCTGTCATCCCTTATAAAATACAGATGCCTATTATGGTCTGACTAATTTCTAATTATAATGGCCTATAAGTAATACCCTGTGGTTTAAGAAGAGTTCAATTAGAGAAAAACGGAAAATCATCCTTGCCTTTTTAATAAAAAATATGTGTGACTGGTAAGTAGTTATTCTCTGACCATTAAACAGGCAAATGAACTCTTCAACTTTGAAGTAAGATGTATAAAGAATGTAATATCCTCCTTTTCTTTCAACACGACGTATTTATAAAATCGTAAATAATCACACACACTCCTCTACATAAGTGGGGTAAAGCTATTCAAAATTATTAAATTTATTGGATACAATCCATCTTATATATCATAAATTACTTTACTATCTCAAATAAACATCAACACAAGATATAAATGCCGCAAGCCCATGACATTTATCATTGAGGTTTGTAAAAACAATATTTCGTACTATAATCCCATTGTAAGAATGTGTCGTTTTATACAATGAGATTATCAGTAAAGACTCCAAAATTGATATCATTAACGGTCACTATAAGTAAATTTTGTTTGAATGTAATAGGATTAATTAAGTAAATAGTAAGTATTACCTAACTTTATATTTATATTTCTGTAATTGGTTATATGAAACTTTTGTTATGCTGTGCAGTCAATTAGAATTACAATTAGATATAGAATATGTAACTAAGTTAATATTTAATTATAAGGATTGTAATTTGTTAAGATTGCCCAATAAAATAAAATTATAGTAAATAATATTAATTATGTTATACTTTGCGTGGCTAGAACGATGGAATTGATGAGAGACTATTAACTAAACTTTATAGGCAACTGGCTAATTAGCATTCTTAACAGATTCATTTATATAATTTCCAGTAACAAATGAATAAGAATGCCCAGGTGGGTTTCATATTGTAAAAGACAAATTAATTGTACTACAAGATCCGTTTTTCGGAGGAGTCTTTTTCCGTTGTTTTTATGATAGGACATTATCAGGCCGGTGCGGCGTTTGCACAACAAACAGCATTGTAATGCGAGGACAAGCCGGCACGAGATCGATCACGGCGGTCCGTTATTGGCAAACTTCTCCGCGACACGGCCCTTGATTAAAAGTATGCAAATTTTATTACATCCCACGGGGTGCAGACCTGGGGGGCTACGTACACCCGATTGGGGTCAATTGAACTCGTATCTGTAATGTAATTAGTATCAATCTTTACGCGTACGCTTGCTGTGAGCGTGGACCACTGTGCGGCAAGTGGAGTATTTTAAATCACACTAATATCATTAATGCGTTAGCTTGTATGTAAGTGTGCATGTGTATATGTGTGTGTAGGTGTGTATGTTTATTAGCCCATCACGCCGGAACTACTGAACCAATTAAGCTAAAGTTTTAAATAGAGATAGATTATAACTTATTTACACATAGGCTACTTTTTAGATTTGTGAAAAACTGATTTTCACGTCTATAAACTATTATGTAATTATGAATTTGGTTTGTCATGGCCAACGTGCCCGTAGTTAAATTTATGCGTTGGGAATGGGAGCGTAAACGGAAACATGAACAGGAATGAGACGTGGGATAATCTTCTATTACAAACGCTGTTTATCCCACACTATGCATATCTACTGGATTTCTTGGTGGCAAAATCCTTGGAAAAGCAATGGCTCTATTATTTGGATAAAAAAATACAAAACTAACTAATAGTTTCTTTAGTTAATCTTGTATTTTTAAATCCTTAACTATGTTATTAATATATGAAAGGCAAAGGCTTATTGTCTAACTAATCTATCAAGGCATAGCTCGCTGCTTTGGACGGATGACTGAACTAACCATACATATAGCTAATACATATCTAATAAGGCGTTTAAATTTATGCCCACAAGCTCAAAATAGCAGTTGAAATTCGATTAAAAGTTAGTCGAAATTTAACTTTAACCCTAACGTGAACGAAGCGGTAGCCAAAAGCTAGCAAATCAATTATTATTTCCGATCGATGGCCGCCCGCATAAATATTTGATAATTTTTCAGCTATAATTACAAACACGCATTGAAACCGGTTAGTAATAAATTATTCGATACAACGTGTGTTAGAGTGGGGGTTTGTTTGTCAAATTATAATTTATCGGGTACTAGCCCGACTAGGATATTAAGGTGTGCCCCGCCCTCCGCCCGTCCGCCCTGCCGTCGAAAATTTCATATTACCGTTAGTGACGTCATCCTGTTTTTTCTTGCCCATGACCAGTTAAGCGATCTTTTGATTAAATTAAGGGGCTCAACAGGGAATTTTTAAACTGATTGATAGGTTGACGCAGCGTTACGAAGAACACTGGTGGAATTTTTATTAGCTACAAATGATTGAGCGCAAATTTTGGGTGGTAATTTATACAATTCCAAACATTAGGCTTTGATCCGTGAATTAATCGTGGTTGGATGGATTGTATCCAGTGGAAAATTGTAAATTTATCCTAGAGCACATTATACTGTTCGGAAAACTAATACCCGTAATTTCGGCGATACAATCAATATCTATAATTTAAATACTATTTAAGGTCAATTTGGACCTGTATTTGACAAAATAATATCTGCGTAATAATTTCTATACATTTATATAATCAATTGATTTAGTTTTACGAAGTAGATACATTTGGCTGAAATTTAAACGTTTATTAAATTAGTAGAAATAGGGGTCTAAGGAAGTAGTGATAACTGACACACACACACACACACCCACATACACACACATACACACGCATACACACACAAACACACACTTTTGTAATATCATAATGTTGTTAAATTTCATAGGTTGCATATATTGTTTGGTATTTTCTTTTATATAAATTGTAATCTTATTTGGTTTTATTTTATCATTAAGTCTGAAAGGCAAATAATAAATTTAAACGCTGTTGATAACAAATAAATACATAAAGCAAAATAAATAACAAATATTTTTTTAATAGATCAACTGACATTTTAAATTTTTTATTTAAGCAATTGATCAAGTGAACGCAGTTAATTCATACCACGTGATGAATAGCCGGTCTTACACCCGAATATTTGACCCCGGGTCGCGTCCCTAACACCCCAGCTGTGACAAAATGCACCCCATCTCATCATTGCAATTTTTCGCCACGCAGTTTAGCATCGCTGTCAATACAAGTGCGGAATTATGTGTGAAGATAATAAGCTCATATGCGCTTTTATGATGTAAACTACAGCAGTTGGGTGAACGATACTTTTCATTTGATGCTTAAAATTAATATAATGGACGGAATAATTGAAATTCGATAAACTACACATACATACATGATCAACCCATTACAGGCTCACTACAGAGCACGGGTCTCTTCTCAATATGAGAAGGGTTTGGCCATAGTCCACCACGCTGGCCATGTGCGGATTGGCAGACTTCACACGCCTTTGAGAACATTATGGAGAACTCTCAGGCGTGCAGGTTTCCTCACCATGTTTTCCTTCACCGTTGAAGTAAGTGATATTTTATTTTTTTAAAAACGCACATAACTCCGAAAAGTTAGAGGTGCGTCCCGGATTCGAGCCGCCGACCTCTGATTAGGAGGCTGACGCCCTAACCACTAGGCTAACACCGCTTCCGAACTACTTTATTTATTAATTATTGCTAAAAAAATACTCTATCGAATTTCAATTGATGTAGTTTTTTTTTATTCGGGCAATAATTAATAGTTGTAAATTTAGTTATTTTTAACGCCCAGAATTAGGATGACTGCTGATGACTACTATTCCCTAAGAAAAAGTACGTTCTAAATGTAAAAATATTGGCAAGTGTGACAAACCAAATACCAATAAACGTGGCAAAAAGTTAGCATACTTATGCAGTGTTTTGTCTCACTACAGAGACACAGCTTAACTATTTGATTTATCCAGCGTTGACGAAGTAATGCAAAAACGTTATTATTGTATAAATTACGGATTCGAAAAAATCATATCGTACGAAAACTAGATCGAATACAGATGTAGCCAAAAGCTAGTATTACCCGTAAAGCTAGTAGTATCAGTAAAAATAATGCGCTTGCAGCATCGTACATGTTATTAAAGTAAAACTTTTTAAACTATCTCTTTAAATCATTGTTACATTTAGTTCTAATGAAATAACACAATAGCATGATTGTTTTATATTAGATATACATTATTAGGCATTCATTTTTGGTATATCATGTACCAAGTAAAAAAAAGTATGTTTGATATAAAACGCGGTGGTAGCCTAGTGGTTAGAGCGTCAGCCTCCTTATCAAAGTTCGGCGGTTCGAATCCGGGCACGTTTATTACGAGTTATGTGCGTTTTTAAAAATAAAAATATCACTTGCTTCAACGGTGAAGGAAAACATTGTGAAGAAACCTGCACGCCTGAGAGTTCTTCATAATGTTCTCAAAGGCGTGTGAAGTCTGCCAATCCGCACATGGCCAGCGTGGTGGACTATGGCCAAACCCTTCTCATATTAAGAGGAGACCCGTGCTCTGTAGTGAGCCGGTAATGGGTTGATCATGATGATGATGATGAGATATAAAAACTTGATAGTCTAATTATGATTTTAGGTTTAAATCTACCTAATAGCAGCGCTGCATTTTCCTATGTACCGTATACGAACATAAACCTAATGTATTATTTACGAGCAGTCTCCTAGCTGTCATGGAAAACTGTCTTACTGAAGTTAGTTGAAGCTCGCGTCGTCGAACTACGAGCGGAATTTGTCGACTTAAACCAATTTCACTTTAACTCGCCAAATAACTTATAATAGAGTAACTTTGAGAATTAATCTATTTTTGGGTTGAACACCTCAAATAAGCAACATCCTGGGAAGTTTAAAGTACACTGAGATTTCACGTTTTGAAACAATTTTGCTCTGAGATTCTTCATTTAGTATGATGTATATATTTACTTACAGACTTAAGTGTTTCACATAAATATAATACAGGTTGCAAATGTTAGGTAGATTGAACAAGTGATATATCTTTTTTTTTTAATTTTAAATCTCTTCGTAATTCTAATCACACCCGTTAGATCATCTTACGGTTTAAAGTGTGAGAGAATGTCAGTCATAGATACTCAAGAACAGTTCAGTTTTACGTTGAAACTATTACTTTGTAACTAGCTTTACCCTCAGAGGATGTGTCTTGAAATATTTCCTTGTGTTAGGTTAATATATTACAATAATAATCCGTGTACAGCCAAGTCCATTTCGTGTTATGAACTTTCCCTTTGTACTAAATTAAATTCCTTAGATTTAACTTAAAAAGGTTAATATTTAAAGTACTTGTTACGTACGTTGTTTATTATTTCTATGTTCAGCCAATTGGGCGGTACATGTTCACTATCTGTGAGGATTGATTGATGATAATCATACTTCTGTACTAAAAGTCATTGTTAAGAAGCTTTTATTTCACCTGGCGTCACTTTTTTTGATAGATGGGCACGTTAACAACTGGAAAATTTAAACAGTTTTGATGTTTTAAATACTTTATGAGTCAATAGATAAAGTTACAACTACAATATTAAATAGTAAATGAAAATGTATAATCTCCCAGGCTAGATAGCCGAAGTTGTACGAGTGGCTCGGTCGCTTTTTATTAACTTTTTTATTCGAAGTGACCCCAGGCTACGGCTCGCTACTTTTCCTGATAAGCAGTAAATTGCTTTTCTTTCCATTTCTTAAATAACCGACTCACACCCTAACCCCCCTCGGACGGACGCCCTCGCATCCTGCAATATTGTTTTACTTTCTGAAACGAAAGTTTAATTACGGCCTCACTTAAAAAGTCGACGTACCGTTATGTTCTAATTATTGTACCGGCAATAAAAATACGTAAACGAGTGTATTATAACAATTAGACAGACTCCTTGATCGTTAAAAGGGAAATTTAAATGGAATTTTTATGTCCAGCAATTAAGGATAACGTCGGCGTACTAGACATTTTTGTAATTACAAAAATAAGATTCTTGAAATGTAGCGTGAAAAAGAATTGGGCGGAGTGAGCGGGAAATACCTTGAGCGCTACAAGTTGACAGATGGAAGAAATTTAAAATTTATTATGCAACTTTGATCAGTTTAATAATTATAAACTTGATGGCTGAGGGTTACGATAAATGGGGACGGAGAAAGTACTAAAACACTATCAATCAAAAATTGTATTCAAATGCAGAAGCACAATATTTTGCTATGTTTGTATGGAGACGAAAAAATTGAGACATAACTTTCTGGTCCGCCTCAGTTAATAAAAAGAGGCTTATAAAAAATTGAGCCAGATATTTTGTTGTTATAATTTCATTTGTTTATTTTAATCTGAACCAATTATTTAAGACGTTGTTATATATGGACGAGTACAGTCATATTAAAACGCATTGACTATTGAATTAGTTCAATTCCTTTACAATCTATTTATAGTTTACTTGATTTATGTTATCATAGTTAACAATACGATACATAATTTGTCTATAAATTTGTTTATCGAAATAATAAACCTAAGCTTTTCGTTTGACTGAAGAAAATATGATATCCGTGTGAAATTGGAAATAGCAAGGCTAGAAGTCAAGGATGGAGGAGGCGTGTATTCGTACATGAAGATGGAGCGAGGTGAAGAAGCCCGAGGGAGTTCCGGATTTATGGCCGCGGGCTGACGCAGAGGCCGCGCCCGCGCCGTCCCGCCATCCGCGTCTCGCACTGATTTATACCGCGCAATCTCGCAAAACTTACTTCACATTTAAATTTGCAAACTGTCTAAGCTGATCTTAACGTCTACCATATTATCTCATTCGATCGCCTATAAATTTTATGAGCTGACTCGCCTTTGTCGCCTCAACTTGGACTTGGATTAATAGTCCAATGGGAGGTGAAAATATAGGTATTCTTCGCATATAATGTTTCTTATTTTGTGTCACTGTATCTTTCAAGAGCACTGTAAGCGGAAACGTAATATATCCATAGTTTTTTTTAAGTATTTTTACAGATATAAGTAGTTTTCGTTTTTTTTTTATATTTACGTCGCGAAAACGAGCAGAATGGTATATGAACATCTGCATCTCTAGAAGATACACCAATGGGTAACGGCTGGATCTATAACTCAATAAATCAATCAATCATAAACTTTATTCAAATAATCCTTTGAAATACACTTATAATGGCTTCAATAACTTACATAGTAGGTACTGATTTGATGGGTTTAACTACATTGGTAGTACGAGGGATCTAAGCGCGCTCTGCACTAAGAAGAAGCCAACAAACATCTTAGCCGGGTAAGTATTGTTTTTGTAAGCCAGGTTTTTTGGATATCACCATCTCACATAATCAATAAATAAATTATGGTACCTATGGAAATAGAGCAATTCATACCCGAGCTTTTTTATCGTTTATATAATCGTTAATATCGTAATATGATTTTTCTATAAGCTTTCGTTTTATAAAAACTTTGAACTTATTAACATTAGCATTAACTAACTTAGCAACATTGACGGCTAGGTAGAAAAAATTTATAATTTATATTAGTTAAAGTGTTCATATTTAACCACAATATTCTCTATTCCGGTACCAAACAGTAACGGTCTCCGCTGGGATTTACGAAATGAGCAGATCCCCGGCGCCTGTTATGAATATGTAATCTAAATTTGGAATTCTCCAAGTGCGAGCGATGTTTGCCACAACTGTCTCAAGCAAACATTTGCCATCCTACCACGAAACTTTGTCACGTTATACTACCGCTCACGTGAAGCCGAGCGAGTCACTACACTCAGCTTTCCGGTACAACATTCCGGGGTTGGCGATGACGCCCGCTTTGATTAAATTTTCGCTATACAATCTTGGTACGGAGTCCATCGAAGCCCCTCTCATAATTCAGTTTGAAACTTTTTAATTAGCTTTATATTTGTGTTTGCAGATTGAGACTTCAGCTCCCAGTTTATCATTAAGATGCTTGAGGTTTACAAGTTAAATATTAATAGTTACGTTTTCGGTCTCCCTCGCAGTAAGCATGTATAGTGAATTTATAGGTAATTATTCTTGATCGTGGGTAATACGGTGTGTTTAGTACGTTGTTTGGCTATCGTATTATGGCGCTTATTAATTTAATAAATCTCGATAGGTATTCTCAATGATCACTATCAATGAGAATACAAACAACTTAGTTGTATATATATAGAAATCGTGCTCATGCTCTTTAGTCATCGAGGGCCACTTGAAGGTTCGTATTTAGTCAAACATCCTTTTTTGTTATAATTATAAAAACTTTTACAAAGAAAATAACAAAATAAATTTTATATGTTTAATCATCGTTAATATGTTACTTATCTCAATTATAAAAGGACTAAACTGACTCCTTTTAATAATATATTTAAGTTATGATGTTATTTATTTATTTATTTTTTAAGATTTTTAGTTTTCGGTTAATCTAAGTTTTTTCATTTTAAGTTATATATGTATTCCTAACAACTAATTGTCACGAAATAAAAACCAAAAAGGACTAACACGTTAAAACAAATTACCGTCGGAGTATTCCCGAATAGTTTCGAACCCAATCGGGGCTTTTATTCATGAGCTTGTTCGTTCAGTACGGTTCAGTGTGTTCCATAAGTGACAATACTTCATGTGAGCCCAGCCGTTTATAATTTAGATATGAATTTCACTCACGATAGTTTACATTCTAAAGTATGTTACTTACTATTTTATCTGTATCGACAACTAGAATGGTCGTGTGGTTACCGTTGTACGTGGGAGACACATGACTTGAATTCGATCAGACCAAACTAAATTTTATCAGTTGACAAACATACCTTGTTACATTGTGTAATGTGATTTAAGACGTAGGTACTCAAATATCGAAGCCTGTCTTGTTGTCTGGTCGGGGCACCTAATTAGATAGGCTTGTCTATATGCAAACCGAATAGCAATGAACTGACTTGGATTTTGCGTACCGTTCAACGTTGGTTCAATGTCAATTGAATCTTATCTGATAATCGAAGCTATGCGCTACTATTAAGTCAAACTCAGACCTAAATAACTACAAGGAGATTGATGTAAGTATTTCTAAGAATGAAGCTGTGATAGCGTAGTGGTTAGGACGTCCGCCTCGTAATCAGGTCGGGGGTTCGAACCCGGGTACGCATTTCTAACTTTTAACTTTTCGGAGTTATGTGCGTTTTTAAGCAATTAAAATATCATTTGCTGCAACGGTGAAGGAAAACGTTGCGAGGAAACCTGCATGCCTGAGAGTTCTCCAGAAGGTTCCCAAAAGCGTGTAAAGTCTGCCAATCCGCACATGGCCAGCGTGGTGGACTATGGTGGCCGAACCTTTCTCCTATCGAGAGGAGACTCATGCTCTGTAGTGAACCGGAGATGGGTTGATCATGATGATGATGATTTCTAAGACATGAGCACGAAGGCCTGAAAAGGACACTAACGAACAAAACTTTTGAGTTTATATGGAAGTATGGACTCAATTATTTAAGGTACTTTGAATAACAAGGCTTGTTATTTTTCATTTTACAAAATATAGTTAAGATTGTGTTGGGTAGAAAATTAAATAGAGCAAGAGAATAGTATAATGACTTATGTACCACGGAGACTTCTTTATATATAAAAATACTAGACTAGAATACGGGGATTTCTATGGCACTCGCTGATGGTAATTTTCAATTTAAATCGGATCAGTAGTATATTTCGTTAACCATTAAATACAGTGATATTCAATCACTTAAAATACACATAACTAAAGAAAAGTTATAGCCGCGTACCGGGGATGCACCTTAGTCCCCTGGGATGAGAGGAGACCATACACTATAGTGAGTATTGTGTAATTGCAATAATTTCTGTTTTATCTCAAAACGGAAATCTTTTGCGGAAACAGGTTTTTATATCGATTTTATTATCTGAATAAAATAGAAATCGAGTATAAAGAGCCTTAGCTTATCTGTTTCTCGAAAGAAACAATTTATTCCCTCAAATATTTATAGCAAAACGAATTTTAGCGTATGGGAGAAAATAAATTATTTATAACAGGTTTTCGGAAGGAATATTGCATTGTGCAAACCCAATGCAAAACTGTTTTAGAGCTTCCTTTACTAGTAGTAAAGGTCAGTGTCGATGGTTTGTGAAAAATCAAAACCTATCTGTGAACAGACGAGAGTATGTTGGACACATCTCTGGTGTGAATTTTTTTTATACACTACAAGTTAGCCCTTGACGGCAATCTCACATAATGGTAAGCAGATGATGATGCAGTCTAAGATGGTAGCGGGCTACTGTTCGGGGTATAGTAAACTCACACTCCTAATTGGTTCCGTGACATCGTGCCGGAACGCTAAATCGCTTGGCGTCTTTGTCGGTAGGGTGGTAACTAGCCACACCGAAGCCTCCCACCAGACCAGACTCTAGCCGGGAATCGAACCAAAGACCTCGAACTTTATAATGCGACATCCCTCGCACTGCTCCACGGACTCAATATAGGTATATATTATATGCCAAATAGGCGAATTTCTCGGCCATCTGGCAACCCTATGTTTAAACAAGGATGCGCAAATAACGTGGTAAATGATATCCTTGCACCCTAACTAGGTTTCAGAACATTATTAAATTAGTTATATGGATGGATAAAACTGCCATACGTTCGTTAGGGCTGTTATTTTACATTATTAGGTAGGTATCATCGCGTTGCCTTTGCATAGTAAATAAAACGTGTAAACGGGAAGAAATGTAATGTCGCATTATCGGTGCTAGTGAAAATTATATTGTACGTACATAAATGAAATAAAAAGCTGTGATAGCCTAGTGGTTAGGGCGTCAGTCTCCTAATCAGAGGTCGGCGGTTCGAATCTGGGCACGCACCTCTAACTTGAACTACGGCCAAACCCTTCTCATATTGAGAAAAGACCCGCGCTCTGTAGTGAGCCGAGAATGGGTTGATCATGACATAAATGAACGTGTGTAACAAGTTTGTCTAAATGCTGATCTAATCGTAACCATCCAAACAAAATGTGTAGATAAAAAAGAAAATTTTGGTATACTCTTTCCAAATATCTTTCATGCAGTTAACTTAGAAAATAAATGGAGTTCGTATGGCGAGAAACGTTGGCATAGCTAATGACATAATTTGTCAGATTTACCTGAGCGAGGAATAGAATCTAGCATCCTCTATTGAAGACACGATGCATCAGCACTGAGACACGAAAACAGGAGTGTCAGGACCAATAGTGTCTCTAGTCTAAGTTTTGAAAATTGCATCCAAGTAAAATGTTCATTAATAATATTTTATCTTCCGTTGGAACCAAGTCCGAAACTACGACCGTAAGCTATAAGTTTTGCTATCCCCACTTTTTTATGTGTAGGAATCGGTCACATATACTTTTATTATAAGTAAAAACAGATAGATAGATATGTAGATAGATAGATAGATAGATAGATATATAGATAGATAGATAGAGAGATGGGTGGTTATCGGGACGGGCGACGGTATATAGTGCTATTTCAGACACAGGATGGACGATGAATATTTAAACGCCAGGCTGGTATTGAAAAAGAAAGTCCAATAAGTAACCATTTTATCTTGACCCGGAAAACGTACCTTTGTTTTCTAGCCTAACGTATGCTTGTAGAAGCAAGGTAGGTGTTGTATTTATCAAAATAAGCAACCCGTGAGTAAGTATTGGATGAAATTAATCGAAGTTCGGATTAAGGGAGCCAGGGCTTAATCTGGCGGGAGTATCAGCGCGGAGTTGTTATCTGCTTAATGTCTGGTAAACAACGGGATCAAGGGATAAGGAGTGTCCTTCCAGGCTGGCCCTCCGGCGCGGATTACCGAACGTCGGAGCAAGATTGCTGCTCGCGTCCCAAATAATAATCGACGCTCCGTATGCTTCAAATGACTTATCAGCATTAACTACAATGGCTGCCTCACCTAAGTGCGCTTGTGCATTAGTTCCGATCCGAAACCGAGATAATGCTCTCCGAAACAGTTATCCTTTACTTTATGATTGTATATCTAAACAACAAATAATATTTAGTGTGTCTTAATGACACCAATATTTTATCCGCTTCTTACTGAGTGGGAAAATCCACTACAAGTTAGCCCTTGACGGCAATCTCACCTGGTATTGATGATGCAGTCTAAGATGGTAGCGGGCTATCTTGTTAAGGGTATGGTAGACCCGTACTTTTACTGGTTCCACTGGTTTCCACGCGACATCATGTCGGAACACTGACGCTTGGCGACACGTCTTTGTCGGTTGGGTGGTAACTAGCCACGGCCGCAGCCTCTCACCAGACTAGACTCGCAATCGAACCCAGGTCCTCCCACTTAATAATGCGGCAGAGCGCGCGCGCTGCGCCACGGAGGTCGTCAAACAATTTGAAATTCAACTGTCCTTTTATTTCTAATATCCGAAACAGCTAGATAGATTCAAACAGGACTACCACTGGTAGATAGAGGATGTTATGAAAAATAACTAGTAGTGCTTTTATTTGAAAAAATATATGAATTAACTATGGGTTTATGCGATAAAAACTATGGGTTTATGTAAAAAAAAATCAAGCTATTTTGAGCAAGATCTGTTGTCCAGGTGACGTTATTTTTTTATTATTAGCATATGATATAATAGTAATACGAGCAATATATATGCGAGCGATACTATCGGACTTAGCTAGTTAATATAAATATGCAAAAGCAATCCTTCAACTATGCAACAGTGTAAGAGTGAATGCTTGTGCACTAGATCCGATCCAACTCTTTGCAGTTTTGCATAGGAATTCCCGAAACACACAATACTCATTTTCTCGACTTTGAATAGGATTTAGTTCATAGATAAAGATAAGATTTATACCATAAAAAATGCTGACAAGGCAGATAAATTTCTCTCTCCAACCGTACCAATAATTAAAATTAAAACAGATTCCTACTGTTCAATTCTGGTACTGACGAGATCCATGAACAATATTATTGCAATTTTAATAGAAACGACTGAAAGTTAAAATTAGACATTATAATTGGCGGGCCGATGGGCGATAGGTTCTGGACGGCTCAACAGGCTCAACCTAATCGCCGGCTAACTGTTGTGGCGCAGTAATAGTCCACCAAGACAGCTGAATGCGCAACGCGTCTCAATCGACGCCGTCTTAGGACTCCATGCAAATTCAATTTCGTGCCCAAGTGATCCTCCACGTAAGGCCCAACATATTATTGCTGGATTTATCTTTATTGCAGCCGTAGAACACTTCAACTAACTTCGACTGTCGAACTTGCGCCATTAGCGAAGACACTGATACAGGATTGTTTTGGTAGGGGAGTTGTAAGTCTTATTGCTTTTAGTATTGCGGGGCAGGATTGCTTAATCTAGGGTTTCGGGAGTTATAATTATTGTCTAACAGGATAACCTTAATGGAAGGACAGTTAAGCGAAAACTCGATTGCCTTCCTGTGTTCGCATACATAAACGGGACACTTCCTAGTCGCTTTAGAAATTCTAGTGTTTATAGTGTAGTAGTTTCTAGTGTCCAACTCCCAATTTCATCATGAGGTAAGCTTAATGATTCAAAAAGTAATTATTATTTAAATAAATATTTCGAATTACATTTAGGTAAGTACGTTATGCTTATAACAAGCACAACTATGTGACATTGTTTTATTAAGAAACTAGCTGTTGCCCGCGACTTCGTCTGCGCGGAATTGCTGATTTCCCGTGAGATTGAGTTTTCCCGTGCGGCCAATGCCCTGCTTCAGAAAGTAAGCTACAGGCAAATCAATCAGGTCTCTAACTCTAAAAACAAAGAAATTTCATACAAACTTCTAACCCCTATTTTAACCCCTTAGAGGTGGAATTTGCAAATATCCTTTCTTAGCTGACATCTCTTAACTAGCAACTACCTACTTGCTAAATTATAGCTTTATACGTACAATAGTTTTTGAGATCTCGTGTTTAATCAGTATGAAAATAAGTGACCGTTCGCTTTTATATATATAGTACCCATAAACTATAAATGTAAGTAGCGATATAGTCAAAATGGTTAAAATATGCTTAGTAAAAATAATCACTTAATATAATACATTATTATGGTGAGGCTAACATTGACATAAATGATAACATACTTAATTTAACTATGTTAAATGGTAAAATCAGTGACAAATACAGCTTTATATATAAAATGAAATGATTTGAACCCTCTTAGCTTTAGTTTTAACTAGTCGATTGTAGTTGCCGCCATCACTTCACGAATAGAAATAATGAAATAAAAGATTCATAGATACCTGTAATAGGTTTATGTGAATAAAGCTAGGAGTATCTCTACGTGATCAAATTAGAAATGAAGAGATCCGTAGAAGGACCAGAGTTACCGACATAGCTCAGCGAGTTGCGAAGTTGAAGGGGCAATGGTCGGGGCATATAGTCCCAAGGTGTTGGAATGGCGATCCCGCACCAATAAACGTAGCGTTGGTCGACCCCCAACAAGGTGGACAGACGACATCAAACGAGTCGCAGGGAGCCGCTGGATTCAAGCGGCCCAAGACACAACTCCCTACAAAAGATCTATGTCCAGCAGTGGACGTCTATGGGTTGAAATGATGATGATGATGATGATTTGATTTGAAATGCTTCAAACAGTAATAGTTCTTTTCAGTCTAACACCAAACAAAGGTAAAATGGTAACTGTAACAAATGGGTGTAAAATACGTGTAAGTTAAACGTTTCACGAATGCAACGATAAAATAGTAACAATATGTCGTATGTGACTGAAATATTCACTGTGGTAGTCTAGAACATTAATATGATGCATTAAAATTCGTACGGCGTCGGCTTTCGCTCCGCTATGCTTGCTTATAATTTTATTCTCATAAAATGATACACAAGCGTGAATAATAATTGTTTGATTGCGCACTGTACGCAAACTACTGTAGTATCAAACACAATATACACAATATAGTGCTTTCTATTTTCACTTTACATGGCACATCATAACAACTCATGTTGTGTATTTAAACACAACTTTTTTAATCCCATCATAACTTTACGTTAACAACGTATCTACGTTGTTACGTACGTCAAAGTTACGTACGTACAAAAATAAATATATAATGCCGTATAACTTTAATCTCAAAGTTATAACGGGATTACGACATTTTTCGATCACGCATTCGTATTTATACTTAGTTTATCAAAACAATTTTCGCGTAGAAAGAAAGTTTTATGGCAGGAAATCTAGTCCTTAGAGTATGGGTAGGCATAGTGAGTATTAGAAAATGGTTTAAAGTTGCCTTTTACGCTAGATGAAATTCTGTTGAGCTACTTTAAAAAATAATGAGGAATTTGCATAAAGTATAAAATGGTTACTGCGATAATTTTGCTTTATTTCTTTTCAGAAAATCTTTATTTCTTCGGGAGAAATCTTGAGTCTGTCAACTTCGGTTTAGGACCAGCGTAAAAAAACAATCACTTAAGCATTTATAATATTAGTACGGATAGGGACATGTAAAAGAGATAAATTAAAAGGTATCTTAGACCTATCAAAAGCACAGTTCTAAAAACTAGATCATCAGTGTCATTTGGCATACAGACAAATATTTTAACGTAAGATTACTTAGAAAACCTTTCTTAGTAAATGCCAACTCAGAAAGAATTTTTGAAAAATCGTCCCCTATTTCGCAACTTTGGGGTACGATTTAATATTTATTTAACAGGGGTTTGAAATTTATATAAAATTTGAACGTAACATGACCAATGCAATAAGGCATAAGCTGGTTATTTTATTACCTACTTTTCTGTATCATGTGGGCAGCATTAAAATGAAAGGGTTATGTAGTTATATATTTGTAGAAGTACCTAATAAGATTTGATTGGGTAAAACAGTTTAATGGGTTAACATTCTCATAGCGTTAGTTCCGCTATGCAGGTTTGAAAATTAATTCTCATAACAGCTCTGCCTACTACCACGCATACCAAAGCATTATCTTATCTCATACGAACGCAGTTTTCTAATAACGTCATAAATAATTCAAATATAGTGACGAAAGTTGTATTTTATGAATTCCACTAGTTTATATGGTAAGTACTGGTTTGACATGTTAGCTATATTAAGGTCTTCCGTCCATTACATCTGACTGTGCCATGATTTACGATCCCTTGCTTAGCGATCGGTAATCGACCAGCAGGCTGGATAAGGTGTCAGCCTTAACTATTTATAATTTTTTTTAGTTCGAGTTGGTCCTTGACTGCAATAACACCTGGTGTTAAGTGATGATGCAGTCTAAAATGGCTAACCTGCTAAGGGTATTTAAAATCCAGAGTCCTCGCAACATCGTGCCGGAATGCTGATTCGCTTGGCGACACATCTTTGACGGCAGAGTGGTAACTAGCCACGGCTAAAGCCTCCCACTAGACCAGACTTGAACCTGGAATTGAACCCAGGACTTCCAACTCTATAATGCGACAGCCCACGCAGTGTACCACGACGGTTGTCACTTCAGCAAACGTAGTTAATTTGCGATCACATGCACGTTTCATGATCTTACTTAATTCATAAGTAGATAATTTAATCAGTCGTCGCTTAAGCTAAGGTTCGGCCTCAAAGGAGGCGCCCTTTGGCAGACGTTCCCTTAGTTTCTTTAAGCCCTAGGGCTAAAAGTTTCTTCTGGCAGAGCTTCTTTCCGAAGTTCGCCAAACAGTCCGGTTACGCTGTGGCAACCAATAGGGTTAGCACAGCTAATAGACAGTCCGAAAAAAAAACTATTTTACAAAATAACAAATGACAAACATGCTACGCTTGCAAAAAACACCTTATTATCATCATCATGATTAACCTGATTGGCTGCAAACTCTCTTAGATGCCCTCGGATTTAAGGGTCAAGTCGTCCATGCTGCAGCGATTTGGGTTGGCGGATTTTAACTCTTTTAATAACACAAAGCTAACAACCGAGACTGACAGCCTGTCATGTTTTCTCTGGCAAGCTATTGACGACGTTAATATCCTGGTACTTAATGGTACTTAACGTCATGACAGAAAACACCTAACAATTTTTGGCCTGACATGAGAATCCAAGATTTCATGCTTACCACGTTTGAACGTTGCATCTAATGAAGTTAATGGTACCCTTTCATCATAGACGTTTACTTCTGGACATAGCTTTTTTGTAAGAAGTTAAATTCCTAACTCCTATAAGTGGAATTATATGTTGACCTAGCACCTAAGGCCTAAATTATGTACAAAAATAATATGTGTAATTCTGTTGGTGGTTCTAATAAAATTAATAAAATAAATAAATAAATAAAAATTCTATGGGTTTGGAACGTCGATTCACTTAGTTGGAGCTTAACGAACGATGCTTTTACCAGTGCTGGGTCGCCGATACTTCCCCCCCGTGGAGGGTCTGCCTCGGCGGACGCCGCTGGTTGGGCCGCGCTCGAGTGCATAAGTGTGACCCAGCCACCAGGCGACGCGAAGGAGCATCGCTGGGTTTTAGTGGGTATTCTGGTCGCCAGCCTGGCCGCCGGGGAGTCCCATATAACCCGTCGGAAGCGGCGCAGTCTTGCCTGCGTCGCCTCCGGAGGGGATGCGTAAAAGCATTTCCTTCCCAGCGTAAAAAAAAATGGGTCGCCAATGCTTTAGGATTTTGTACGTTATATACGTAGTGTTTATGAATAAATAGGTATATTCTACGAACTTTACTTATTATTCCTGCTATAATGTGAAGTACATCCTACCTGTCCTCTGATGATCCGGCTTACAATATACGCTCTTCTCGTTTTAGATAATAGTCTATTAAAAATACTGCGTTTACAAAAAGGCAGGATGTTTTCAACATTGTCAACACAGAATTCAATTTGGAATAAAATAGCGTGACAAAAACGCTAACGAGTGCGTCGAGTGCTCGCCTGTTATGACATAATACGCGCAATAGCTGCCCGCAATCAGGGCTGCCAACCGCTGGAAATCTTTAAGACTATCCTTTTTTTACACTACAAGTGAGCCCTTGACAGCTATCTCACCTGGTGGTAAGTGATGATGATCTAGGATGGTAGCGGGCTAACCTTTTAGGGGTATGGTAAACCCACACTCCTAACTGGTTTCTACGCGACATCGTGCCGGAACCCTAAATCGTATTTGTCGGTAGGGTGGTAACTAGCCACGGCCGAGGCCTCCCACCAAGACATCCAGACAAGACTCGAGCCGGGAATCGAACCCAGGACCTCCAACTTTATAATGTAACAGCGCGGACACTGTGCCACGGAGGTCGTCAAAAAATCCTACAGCAACCTAATGTTCTCTCATAGTTAAATGCTTAACTACAAGGCTTCAAGTACCGCAAATAATTCTACAACATTAGGTACAGACAATAAACACACAGAAGAACATATATTACAACTAATGCAAAGGAGAACAAGATTTTAAAATTCAATTTACTTAAACCGGGCGAAAATACATACCCGCAGGTTTTTGTCGTAAATATACACGTACTGTACTTTGTAAAGCCCATGAAATAATATATACACGATCTTTGCGTAGCTTATGAAACAATATACGAGTATCTTTTAACAGAAACGAACTATATGAGATACTGCATTTTTGCGCTTTCATATTGTTTTACAGATATCAGACGAGTCGCAGGGAGCCGCTGGAAGCAAGTGGCCCAAGACCGTAAGCATTGGAACTCCCTACAAAAGACCTATGTCCAGCAGTGGACGTCTATTGGTTGTTAATGATGATGATGATGATGATGATTATTTTACAATTTATATCTTGTGATTCAAATTGCTTGTCTACAGAGTCATACTGAGTTATCGGAATTGCCAACCCTACTTAATGCCGGACCCGCACAAAAAGACATCAAGACTCGAAAGTACACGTCACCAGCTAATCCACCCGTAAAATGTCCCAAATAACAACAAAAAAGCAACCGACAAAAGTGTTGTTGTATAAACGTAAAATGAAATTTAATAAACATCGAACAATAAGGCGGGCTGTAGATGGATTTTGGGAAGATCCAGATTGTGAATGGGAGATAAGCTGGCAAAAGGTTTGCGAGCAGCGCGTTATGTTTGATGTCGCCTCTCGTCGCCGGAGCGGAAACGTTTTAGAGCAAAATTGCCATCTCTAGTGGCATCTGGTAAATGTACACTCCGTACAAATAATAGTTTTTAATTTTGCAGATGGAATGTCATATTGTCACTTTGTTAGGCAACTTTTCGTCGGTAAGTAATTAAATCGCAATATGTAGTTAGGCACTACTAGCAGTGGATTAAGTCTCCACATGTTTCAACTAATCGATGCTTGGAGTTTTGTAACCCGTGAACTATAGGTATAACATAACTGTCATAAGCGATTAAAGAGTATTACATTTTTTTATACACTACTAGTTAGCCCTTGACGGCTACCTCACCGGGTGGTAATTGATGATGCAGTCTAGGATGGTAGCGGACTAATCTGTTAGGGGTATGGTAAACCTATACTCCTAATTGGTTTCTACACGACATCGTGCCGGAACACTAAATCGTTTGGCGACACGACTTTGTCGTTAGGGTGGTAACTAGCCACGGCCGAAGCCTCCCACCACCACCACCAGACCAGACTCGAGCCGGGAATCGAACCCAGGATCTCCAACTTTATAATTCGACAGCACACGTACTGCGCCACGGAGGTCGTCAAAATATTATAGTAATGATCGATTTAGCATTCCTGTGCTATCGCCATTAATAGAATAAACTTAAATATAATATTTGGCATTCAGACCCTATTGCCATAAATAGCATAGACTTCAATGAGAGTGTCGCAATGATAGACAGTTTTAACAATTGTACTGAGTATGCAAGTGCTTACATAATAAAGTGTAAATGAAAACATGAATTTTGTTTGGAAAAAACATCAATCAATGTATATCAATACATTAATAAAAAAAAAAAGTTAAACACTAGATCAATGAAGCGGTAAGTACATACAATAAAAAAATGTGATTATTTATTATTATTTGTTTATTTAAGAAAAATCATTAACATAGTTTTTTTATAATAATTAGGTGTAATCATAAACTCGTAACTTTAGTTTTTCCGTAGACCAGAGCCTTCGACAATAAGTACTTAAACGTATACGCTAATCTATATAATACTTACATAAAAGCTAAATAATAACTACGTATAAACTAACACCATTGAACTTAATATATTTTAAAACTAAATGTACTAAGTAATAACGCTTTCATTATTCTTTTTCACCAATATAAACCAAGGAGCAATACTGGCGGCAATCATAACATAATCTCTGTATTCCTCAAATATATCATAAATCATCATGATCAACCCACTGCCGGCTCACTACAGAGCACGGGTCTCCTCTCAATATGAGAAGGATTTGGCCATAGTCTACCACGCTGGCCACGTGTGGATTGGCAGACTTTACACGCTTTTGAGAACATTATGGAGAACTCTCAGGCGTGCCGGTTTCCACACGATGTTTTCCTTCACCGTTGAAGCAAGTGATATTTTAATTATTTGAAAACGCACATAACTCCGAAAAGTTAGAGGTGCATGCCCGGATTCGAACCGCCGACCTCTGATTAGGAGGCTGACGCCCTAGGCTATCACCGCTTCTAAATACATATCATAAATACTTAATAATAATCTCAAAAGCGTTCAAAAATTTAATTTTCACGCAATCATCTCTGAAGTGTATTAGGAGATAAGTATCAAACGTTTCTATTTAACTTCCTCGCAGCACAAATTCCCAGAGCGCCATATTGAAATGTTTATAATTAAATTACATAAGGACGAAGAAAATTAATTTCACAGTAGCAAGTGGCGAGCGTTCGAGCCGGCAAAGCGGAAGCCGCCCAAAGGTGGCGCCAGCGTCGCTCCAGCAATCCAATTTCAGAGATGTTTTTGAAAATTGCCGAGGAGTTGAATAATCACGTTATAACTTAACGGTATTAAATTTTATACGTTAAAGTGTTAATATTTCATTTCGAAGTTTAATTTAATTAATTCCAAAGTTGGGAATCTTGGGAGCGCGAAGGGAATAACTTTCTGTGACGTATCTTAAGACTTGAAGTCTTGATTAATGAACTATTGCTATTATACGTTGATGGGATTATTATTTTAATTAATTTTTGGTTTATTTTGCTTAATGTTTTTGATAACAGATCCAGTCGTTATATACGATTGAGAGAAGGGTAGTCAAATGTATCAACTAAACATCAATAAGATTATATTAAGTATTGAATAAGTAACTTTGGTTATGATTTAAGAAATAATAATAAGGATTAAAAAAATAATGAAGATTAAATAGTTATTATTTAAGAAATAATAATAAGGATTGGAAGCGATGATAGCCTAGTGGTTAGGGCGTCAGCCTCCTAAATAGAGGTCGGCGGTTCGAATCCAGGCACGCACCTCTAACTTTTCGGAGTTACGAGTATGTTCGTTTTGTAATTAAAATATCACTTGCTTCAACGGTGCAGCAAAACATCATGAGGAAACCTGCACGCCTGAGAGTTCTCTATAATGTTCTCAAAGGCGTGTGAAGTCTGCCAATCCGCACATGGCCAGCGTGGTGGACTATGGCCAAACCCTTCTCATATTGAGAGGAGATCCGTGCTCTGTAGTGAGCCGGTAATGGGTTGATCATGATGATGATGAATAAGGATTATCTTAAGAAAAATCCCAATGAGGCAGCGCTCGTGTGCGTTGAATCCTCAGAAAGCGGTAGCTCGGCGACGAAACAAATTGATGTACCCAAATAATTATTAATGCCTCACGAAATTTAATTGGAAAAGTTGAATTTGTATCGCGCTCACGGCGTAGGTGAGCGATTTTAGTCGCGGAACGGAGCTGCGACTGTTTACGAGATAATTAATCTCAAAGTATTTACGGCTTTAATCGAGGCACTGCCGCCCGATGGGGGAATAACTCTCGTATGTAATAACGTTCCACTGACTGTGTTATACTTTTGTGTGGTGTACTGTTTATGTGAGCTTTTTAGGTATCATCATCATGATCAACCCATTGTCGGCTCACTACAGAGCACGGGTCTCCTCTCAATATGAGAAGGGTTTGGCCATAGTCCACCACGCTGGCCATGTGCGGATTGGCAGACTTCACACGCCTTTGAGATGGAGAACTCTCAGGCGTGCAGGTTTCCTTTCGATGTTTTCCTTCACCGTTGAAGCAAGTGATATTTTTAATGTTTTAAAAACGCACATAACTCCGAAAAGTTAGAGATGCGTGCCCGGATTCGAACCGGCGACCTCTGATTAGGAGGCTGACGCCCTAACCACTAGGCTATCACCGCTTCATTTCACTATCTGCATATATGTGATGGCATTTCGATATTACAAGTTCACAAGTATATTACAAGTTACAAGGTAGTACAATTTTTTTTTTATCTAGCACAAGATAGCCCTTGACGGCATGTCACCTGATGGTAAGTGATGATGCGGTCTAAGATGGTAGCGGGCTAACTTGTTAGAGGTATGGTAAACACATACTCCTAATTAAGTTCTACACGACATCGTGCTGGAACGCTAGATCGCTTAGCGACACGTCTTTGTCGGTAGGGACACCAGACGACCACCGGATCACCAGACCAGACTCGAGCAGGGAATCGAACCCAGGACCTCCAACTTTATAATCCGACAGCGCGCGCGCTGCGCCACGGAGGTCGTCAGTTCGATGTTACAAGTTCACAAAAAGACAATATATCACGGAAGATTATGTTTAATAATTTGTTATGATATATCAGACACAGGTAATATCATATTAGATTTGTCAATCAAGCAATGACTACAGCGTTCATTGTTTAGATTCGTGTTAAATATAACCGTTAATTTCTTTCTCTTGCCAATTTAAATGACTACAGTGTTCATTGTTTAGATTCGTGTTAAATATAACCGTTAATTTCTTTCTCTTGTCAATTGAACTTATGAGATCCATAGAAGAAATGAAGTCCCAGAGCAGACAAAGCAAAACGAGTCGTGAAGAATAGGCGAGTTACATAGCTAGGATAACCGATGGACGTTGCAATGGAGTTTCTAAATGAAAAATATAAAAAACAAAACAAGAAAAGTGATCGATTTGCGCTTATAGAATATTGCCTCCAGCTATGACGGTATCAACATCGAAAAGAAAACAACAAGAATTTGACACACGACACAACAAAAACAAGAAAGCCAAAAAAGTCAAGAAAAAGTATACAGACAAAATATCTTAACAGTAACGAATGAAAGGTAAAATAAATATCTGGCTTTTAGTGTTAGCTACTCTAATTAAGACTTACTAAGTACTCTAAGTAAGCTAACTTTTTTTCTGGCTACAAAGGAACTTACAGTGAAAAATATTTTAGAAATGAAAATATCTACAGTAAAAAATAAACAGAAAGAAACATGAAAAGCAAAAGGTACTTATAACTTTAAATTACTACTCAAAAGAAAGAGTAGATAGTACCTAACGTATCTAAGTCGAAATTGATTGATAGAAAATCTTTTGAAACCTGAAGTACAATATACAACAACAAACAACAATAAATAAAATGAAGGTGACATGAAAGTTAGATCACATGTTTCAAAAGTATAAATAACATTTTCACATGAACATAGCAATTTTTATTCAAATCACTTAGATTTTAATAAACAAATAACGGTGATGGTTACAAAATTGTAATCATTAACTTTTAAATTACAAAGTTCTACTATTCACTGATAGATGGCGCCTGCAGTACCGGTTTTCAGTTGACTATTTTTATAATATAGTTCCACATAACACCGGAAGCTGTCAGTGTTATATTTGTAAACACATTCTTGAATGATTGTTATTTAAAAACTCAATCGAATTAATTGGTTGTTTATTAAATACATATGAATTAATTATTTTATTTAGATAACGTGGTTTAAATAACATATGAGAGAACGAATGCGTTACCAAGTTATAGTTTGGCACGGCATAGCTCATGGGCCGTTTAAGCTAATTAACAATAGATCGAATCCGAATGCAGCAACAATGAAACACGAAGAATAAATGTCAATTTCACAAACGACGAGGAGGGTTCGGTTTAAATCGAATTCCGTTTAATAATAGTACCGCGTTAGAGTTGAACGCA
Source organism: Lasiommata megera (assembly GCA_928268935.1). Lineage (NCBI taxonomy): Eukaryota > Metazoa > Arthropoda > Insecta > Lepidoptera > Nymphalidae > Lasiommata > Lasiommata megera. The sequence continues at coordinate 10,612,324 of OV743309.1, forward strand.
CTCTTGATAGTACGATAGTTTATTGTATTGTAGACATTGTTATTATATCGGAATCTTTTCATGTCAATAAACTATATTACAACAACAGAGGTGAATCTTATTTTACAAATCAAACTAAACCTACTTATTGTGACCAATTCATCCAATTTGTATTGTTATTATTGTATATATTTAATATGTACCTATGTAGTGAAGCTTTAATAGCCTTGTGGTTAGGATGGCCGCCTCCTAATCACAGCTTCTGGGATGTCTATCAATAAGTTTCAAGTTTATGTAATACGTAAGCTTGTAGAAAAGTCCTACTATAGTGTAAAGGATTATGTAAATGATAAACAAGCATGGGTGTGAAATATTGCTCTAATAAGATAGCTCTTAATAACATTTTAAGTGGCATGTGAGATGGTGATAACAAAAAGAAAATTTACCTGGCTAAGATTGTTGTGGGCTTTTTCTTAGACCGTGGCGCGTTTGGAACCCTCATAGCTTTAATTTTAAGTTAACGAATGTAGTTATCACCATCAAATCACTACTATGTAAAATATTGACGCGTCAAAAGTGTCTTTTAAAAGACTATTTGAATAAAGATTACTTGAAATTGAATTTGAAAACATAAAAACCCAAGAAGAACGTAACAAAATCTAGGATTTAATTATAAGCTTTATTAGCATCAGCTACTTTTTGTCCTATTCATTCGTTTTAAATCGAATTAAACTGTTACAAATCTAATGGTTTTATTTTGCACCTCCTATAATTCAAAGTCACAGATTCAGGAAACATTTTTAAAACGTTCCACACCGCAAAATAAACTCCAGCTGTTTAGCTTCCAAATAGAATCGGATGAACCCCTAACTGTGGCATCTGATTAAGATCTACTCACTTAACTCGTTCGTTTAAAGTATAAAATGAGGTAAAAACCAACGAAAAACTCAATGAGTATAAACCGTTGCATCCTGAGCTCATGTGTTGCTTATTTTTTTCGCCTTTTAGGCAGACTATAGGAAATTTGTGATTTAAGAATGTAGCTTGTTACCAGATATTTTAGAAACTTACCAATTGTAGATTCAGAACTATGGTTTAACGAATCTTTGGATTCGTATTTATATATAATAAATTACGTTTTAAGAGTTTCTAAAAAATATTATTGGTGCATATTTACTCGGAAAACAGTAACCAAAAATTTTGACAATAAGTGCAACAAATTATTACAGAATGAGAAAATAGCAACTGTCTGTTTTATTGATTAATGCAATAAAAAAGGTTACACGTAAAGAGTATATCATCATGATCAACCCATTACCGGCTCACTACAGAGCACGGGTCTCCTCTCAATATGAGAAGGGTTTGGCCATAGTCCACCACGCTGGCCATGCGCGGATTGACAGACTTCACACGCCTTTGAGATTATGGAGAACAGAGCCATTATGGAGAACTCTCAGGCGTGCAGGTTTCCTCACGATGTTTTCCTTCACCGTTGAAGCAAGTGATATTTTAATTGTTTAAAAACGCACATATCTCCGAAAAGTTAGAGGTGCCCGAATTCGAACTGCCGACCTCAGATTAGGGGGCTGACGCCCTAGCCACTGGGCTATCACCGCTTTTTAAAGAGTATGAATACCTTTGCAAATGTAATAAAACTTCTTAGGGTTGTGATAGAGTTATGAACATGTTTAAACTTTTAAAGTGGCACAATCTTTTTTTTTTTTGATATAATAATCTTATAATATTACTGGCCGCTCCCAATAGAACATCGCACGATGAAAGTGTTTAAATGTGGAATAATAAAGATTTTTATCACATCATAATTTAAACCCAGTGCACTGTTTCCCTAGTCGTGTATTACGATAAAGTTACATTAAACTTAACGTGGTCTGCGAGAATAATTACCAGGGTTGAGAAGGGTGGCTCTAGTATGAGGAACGGCACCCTCCCGCTTGACCACTGCCCCCACGTTGCCAGGCAACCGTTCGCCGCCTCATCATAAACAGATAACCCAAAGTTAACTAAAGGATGTGTGAAAATGGGTGGGCATACCTAAGTATAATATTTCTTACACATTAAGGTTGGTTCATAGTTTTTAAAATAATAAAGCATCGTTTACAACACTTCTTATTTTTCTTCCATTAAGATATCATTTATAAATGTCTAAAAAGAAACGGGTGTTTTTAATTAAAAAAAATGTAATGTTGTAAAAAAAATGTTTTAGATTGTTCTATATAGTAAACTTAGTACTTCAATATACTCGTATATCAAGGATAACATCTAGCTTGCTTTATCAAATCTCTTAAAAGGAAATGTATTAAGTATACTTACCCACATTATTTATAGAAATAACGGTTCTTTGAAAAAAAAAAGACGGGTTGCACTCCGGGAGTGCCGGCAGAAGTGAAAACTTGATTATTAACGTTGAGCATGTTTGATATTTTGGAATGGTTAGGGAATAATTTTGCACCAATTGCTTTATCAGTATAAAAGTACTATCATTTATGTGGTAGAATACAATATTCATTTATTGCGCTATCGTACACAAACATGACAATTTATATTACATTAAAAATTTAACACTTTAAAACTATTACAATTATTTTACATTAAAAAGTTTATCTATATCAATTTCCATATTTTAAGCACTTTACATTCACGAATTTTACGAATACACAACAATGTGATCACTACACAGACGGCCGAGCCATCAGCTGTCACCATCCATGGATGCGCGTGGCACGCTGTAACATACACGAACATTCGCGCAAGCGCCCTGCGCTGCCTAAACGAAACAGTAGGCCCAGGCATACATTTTCGCCGCGCCGTAGAGAGGGGATAGCTGTCTACTCTCCATCCGTCTTACGCTTTTTCGATCAGGTCACGTGTCCTGACGCGAGTTTAAGATTTTATACCCATTACAGAAAAAGTGCTCAACGCCGCTAAAGAAGTTTTCACTTCAAAAAAAATGTAATGACGGTGTAAGAAAAAACTTATTTTCGATAATATAGTAAACTTAGTACTTCAATATACTCGTATATCAAGGATAACATCTGGCTTGCTATATCATATTTATGAAAAGGAAATGTACTTACCTACATTATTTATAGAAATAACGGTTGTTTGAAAAAAAAAAGGCGTAACAATGGCGCAAAGCAAAACAGATTCGATAATATATTAAGCATCTTAGCACTTATAAATAACAAGGATAAAGTCAGCGACGTTTCAGATCTGAGGTAATCCTTTCTCTTGAGCGTTTAACCCCCCCATTTAAAGTGTAAGCCGAGTGAATTTTTAATAAATTTCAAAGAGATGTCAATCGCGTGTTTTATTTTGCATAGGGCTTAGGCAAGGGGTGCCCGAGTAACTTTCGCTGTACGTCATTTGTTTGTCTGGAACACCCTCGCTCTCGCCTGCATCGTGACTGCACTTACATTTGACAGCATATCAAATGATATTTTAATTGTGTACACATTGTCCATAATACACTCGAAAGGGTGATAAATGGTTCGGTTTGATTTGTTAGAAAATTACGGCTTGCATAGCTGTAGCTGAGTGGAAATCGTCATTTTTCACTTTTTAACACCTCTTTTTTTTGCACAAACAAATCCCGGACCAAATTTAACAGCGGACTTAATATTAAAGGATGCAATCTTCATCAGAAACTTTATTGTTAGACACGCGTGTGTTAAAAAATGCAAATGATAGCTATAATATCAAATATATTATCGGACATCGACGACCTCCAGCGCTGTGCGTGCGCTGTCGCATTATAAAGTTGGAGGTCCTGGGTTCGATTCCCAGCTCGAGTCTGGTTTGGTGGGAGGCTTCGGCTATGGCTAGATACCACCCTACCGATAACGGCACGATGTTGAGTAGAAGCCAATTATGAGTGTGGGTTTACCATACCCCTAACAGGTTAGCCCGCTACCATTCTAGTCTGCATCATCACTTACCGCCAGGTGAGATAGCCGTCAAGGGCTAACTTGTAGTGTATAAAAAATAACTGTTACAAACATAGTACCACACCTTGCTTTTGAACGGAAGGAGTCCAAAAGGAGCTCCTTTGTTTGATTACGGCAAATACACTTTAAGCCAAATTTGAAAATATTATTTAGGCTTCGTATACAAGAATAATCAGTCCTACAAACAGCTTGTCAGGCATTCACCAGTAGTAAAACACTAAATGACAACATAGAGCATTACCGGTGCTTTGTGCCGTCAAAGTATGCCAAAAGTCACCAGACTTGGCAAGCGAGATTATTATAATAGTTTTTCTTACCAGCTTCTTCTTTGTAGAATTTTCATTACGAATCGGTCACAATGGAGTCAGGTAACACGGAAAAGTCACAATAGGCAGACAGGCTTTACTTTACAAAAGAAACTGTAAGATCCCAACTTGAAATGAAGAATTATTATTAATATTTGAGTTGTCAAAACGTTGTATTCGAGTAAGCTGTACGAATAATACGAGTACTTCTATCGTTCTAATTACCGGTATTCTTAGGCTTTGCTAGCAAGATAGCATATTTACTGTCCAATCGCATCTTTGTGACTCTTGGTACATAACCGTGTAATTTGGATATACTTAAGTGGGTACAAGAAAACTTTGTCCAGCAGTCTTAAGTCCGTCTGTTTCGACAATAACGCAATGATTGTTTTAATAAGTATCTTTAGGGAATAAGTATATTTTCTAAACCTAAATTAACATATATATATATATATATATATATATATATATATATATATATAACACCTCACATTTTAGTTATGATATTAAATATTTATTTATTTTTTAAGATTTTTAGTTTTAGGTTAAACTAAGTTTTATTGTAAGTTATATATGTATTCCTAACAACTAATTTTCTAATTAATCATTAAATAAATATTTACGAAGTATACATTTCCCATGATACGAAAATAAATTACGTATATTTACATAAGAGTTCTTAAAATAATATTAAAAAACACCTCAAAAATATAAGTAAAGTGTATATTTATAACTGTAAAACAATATCCACTGCACAGTAAAGATTTACGTAACCTCAATTCCACAATAGAACCGATTGAAATTATAGGGAAAGCATCGCAATCAGACCATATCATTTACGACGGCCCGCTATTTAAAGGGCACTCAGTTACTTTAAAAAGGGTAATAGATGCATGTCTTGTAGTCTATTGTCTTAGGGTAAATGCTTCCGTGAGAGTGTCGAGCCGATCGGGCCGATCTGGCAATTTCAATTTGTATGCTCGCCACCGCAGCCCACCCCGTACGTTCTCACGCCACTTTTACATTTTACCTAATTATTATTTCCTTTTAACAAACTAACACATGTTTGGTGTTAGCTGTACGTCGTGACTACATTATAAAGTTGATTAGTTTTTTTTTATTATTCTTTCATTGCATATGAGTGATAAATATCTGTATTAGCTATTTCCTGTAGCAACGAAAATGTTATATTTATAGGCTATGATAGTTTTGACGCTAAAAATTTTGGCAGCGTTAAAACCATCATTTCTATTGTGAATTTGTGAAAACAATAGAAGGAAGGTTATCAATTTTGTCTGTCGTCGACATTGTTCTGAGTTTGTCTAAAAAGTTTGATATTTTTAAGGTACTATGATATATTCATCATGATCAACCCATTACCGGCTCACTACAGAGCACGGGTCTCTTCTCAATATGAGAAGAAGGGTTTGGCCATATTCCACCACGCTGGCCATGTGCGGATTGGTAGACTTCACACGCCTTTGAGAACTCTCAAGCGTGCAGGTTTCCTCGCGATGTTTTCCTTCACCGTTGAAGCAAGTGATATTTTAATTGTTTAAAAACGCACATAACTCTATGATATATTAATATGATGTATTTTCTTTACTTATATAGTTGTAATATATGTTATAATCATGATCTGGTAAAACTCTAATATCGATATAGAACCAGAAAGAGATTTTTTTATTTTTTCCTATCCGTCTGTCCGCGCATCACGCAAAACTACTCTGGGTTAGGCTTTTTGTCTATTTCAATCCCGTAAAATTAAACAAGTTTCTTCAAGATAGGCAATAAAGCTTTTTGTAGATTCAACTCTATAACTAATTATGATCTACAAAAAGCTTTATTACCTCTTTATTCTGAACTAACGAATCCTTTTTTTATTAAAAAAGTTGTTTCATCAGTTTAGTTTTGCCCTAATTTCGATTTCATAGATCTGTTTTAAATTATTGTAGATATGGTGTAGGAGTTCGAACCGGGCAGTAGAAAACCCGTCATTTAGCCGTCTTAATACATGCCACGTGACCGCTAGCAAAAGAAAAACAGGTAACTTTACTTTTTTTCTAAAATATCTTAGTAAAAAAAAGAAAATATGATCACCAAGTGAGGTGTAACAAGAATGTATCCTTAAATTGTCTGTGTGAATGAACTTGAGTAATGCAATCCACAGGTAGATGAATGAACAGACTTCCTTATGAACTGAAGACAAGGAACTCGGTGCGCACACTTCGCCACCTACCTATTCAGGATGCAGTTATGGCCTGCCTCTAATGATCGCATCCCGCTTTGCCTCTACTTCGGAATACCACTTTTTGCCGCTTTTCTTGCCCTCCTTACTTCACCCAGTACGGGCACATAACGGTGACAGCGGGGAACTTATAGTTCTTATGATTCATCGTAGGCATAGATTAATATTACTTATGCACGTCACATGAACCGTAGAACAAACATGAAATAATGTGACGCGATTTTATAATTCTCGCTTGCACCGACGTGATTGCATTCCTGTATCCCATTTTGCACTTGATTACGTGTGCTTAAATGGCTTTATTTAATTAAAAACGTTTCTACGAAACAACTTTAAGTCTAAGGGGTTGATCTTGTAAATGTCTAGCATTTACGTTAATTTCTGCAGTAGTTTTTTCATCAGCAGAGGTATTATATGTGGTTCTTAGACGCGTCCGACTCCCGTTATGCCAAACGTCGCCTGAGCCGAGGTTCGGCCTCACAGGAGGCGCCCTTAGGCAGACGTTCCCTTAGTTTCTTCGAGCCCTAGGGCTCATAATTTCATCTGGCAGAGCTTCTTTCCGAAGCTCGCCAAACAGCCCGGTTACGCTGTCGCAACCAATTTGGGTTAACACAGCTAATAGTCAGACCGAAAAAAAAATGTTTTCTCTGTTCTAAGGCTTGCATGCATACATTTTCTTCTATGTCAAATGTTCCAGTATAAACTTTCATTCTCAATATTACCTTATCAAAAACTCACTTTTTGATTCCTATATAAGTAATCCCTCGACTGTAATCTTATCTGATGGTGAGTAATAATGCAGTCTAAGAAAGTAGTGGCCTAACTATATGGCCTTCTATAGGGTTAGGCAGTAATCTATACCCCTAGTCTGTTTCCACGCGACATCGTAATAGAATGCTAAATAACTTGGCGGCACAACTTTGGCGATAGGCTTAATAACTAGTCAAGCCTCTCACCAGACCAGACTAGAAAGATTCATTCTTATTAAAGAATTTCGCAGCCTAAGCTACTGATAACTGAAATATAATATGTAGATAGTAGGTCACTCTGTGTAAACATCTATCTGTTTGAGAAAGTCCCGTCAAAATCGGTTGAACGAATATACATATACACAGACGCTAGAAAATAAATATGAACTTGTGTTAGGATAATGTGTTCGTTAAAATTATTACACAAGATTAATAAGACACATTTATTTCTAAACCATAGATATACTGACACCTCCATTCTATTTATTTTTAAAGATTTGCTTAGATTTCGTTATATAACAAACCGACATGTTTGCTTGCTTACAAGAAAGTCATCTAACATAGACAAATCATTTTAGGTAGATACCTACATGTAAAAGAGCTAGGACAAAGAATCATTGTGTGAACTTATCCATGCTTCACGGGTCACGCTCCTGGTCAATCCGGGTGTAATACTATTGACAGTTTTTATAATATTTTAACTGTGCATACGGGTAGACCGGTGTTAGACGTCAAATAAATTGGTCTAAAACCAAATAATCTTTGGCGGTGCCCTCAAACCTGTATCTACCTCAATACATATATCTATTTAAGAATACTTTTCTGTAAGGATACAACTTCCGTAGTTTGTTATTTTGATCAAAATATCAACACAATATCGAAAGATTAAAATAAAAAAATAAACAAATCAGCGTTTCCTCATAATTAAACAGGCATATTTCCCAAAAAAGAAACCCCTACCGACACGCGTTACCAAATCGGGAGCGGTATATTAAGCAAAGATTCTCATATGGAATCAGCCATATCGAAAATTAAATTGGCATTGCTATAAAAATACCGTACTCACTTATGCAAAAACGAACGCGATACATTAATGTATGTATTGCGAGAATCACATTAGTGACATTAAAATCCTCTCTGCATTCGTTAGCAGGCTCTCAGTATGGCAAAATATGCGCACCGACTCGCTTTTGCTATTCGCTCCGTATGATTTTCAGAAATGGCTGTGCGTATAGCCTGTGGGCAGTAAGGATACAATATTTTTATGCAGTACGTTTTTCCTACGCGTTTTTACTGTCATTACCTTATCTAAAGTAGGAAAATCGCTCGTGATGCCACATTCTAATGGCAGCTCGCAAGCCCGCGCGTGCGCCGCTACTCGCGTGACGTAGGGTTACCAATTATCATAACTTACTTATTTAAAAAAAAAAAAATATCTCTTGCTTCAAAGGTGAAGGAAAACATCGTGAGGAAACCTGCATGCCTGAGAGTTCTCCATAATGTTTTCAAATGCGTGTGAAGTCTGCTAATCGGCACATGGTCAGCGTGGTGGACTATGGCCAAAACCCTTCTCAGAGGAGAAGGGTTTTGGCCATAGAGAGGAGTCCAGTGCTCTGTAGTGAGCTGGTAATGGGTTGATCATGATGATGATGATGATGATAACTTACTTTAACTTCTTACGTATATATGTTGTTTCTATCTCTATCTGTACTGTTCTATCAATCGTACCTCGCATCAAGATATCCTATTTCAAGTAGCACTGGCGACCTCTGTGGCGCATCGCGTGCTGTCACATTTTAAAGTACCCATACCCCTAACAGGTTGGTAGTCTCTATGGTAAACTCATACTCCTAATTGGTTTCTACACGGCATCGTGCCGGAACGCTAAATCGCTCGGCAACACGACTTTGTCGGTAGGGTAGTAACTACATCAGACCAGACTCGAGCCGGGAGTCGAACCCGGGACCTCCACCTTTATAGTGCTACAGCGCGAGCGCTGCGGTGCCACGGAGGTGTAATGAAAAAAAAATATATAAATCAATTGTAATGGGTGGCAACCCTAGTTTTTTGTTGCGTTATAAGTATGGCGCTCCTACTTGTCTTCATGTCTAAATGAAAACTCGTTTTTATATATAAAATATGATCTTTACTTTTTGTTAAGTTATTATATTATGCATTCCTGGTCCTACTTTCCTATTTGCGAGTTTTACGTTAAGGATTTATCTATAGCAACAAGTTTTAATATATTAAATGAAAAATCTCTTGTTTTAAATTTTCGAGAATTTTCGCGTGCTGTGTTTTTACCCTTTCCCGTTGCTAACTCTATAATGCAAATTACAGGCAAAAGCGAAGTTATCCATATCGTTTATTTCTATGGTTTATGGTTTATACAAACAGACAGGAACAGTACATGATCTGTCGCATTTATAATTTGGGTTTAAAGTAAAATGGATGAATGTGGATCATTGCATGATGAGAGTTGCGTTGAAAAAAAAAAAGTAGATTTAACTTTTAGTTAGTTTTAGTTGAATATACGTGTTCATTTAATCAATTGTACCTTAAAAGTAACAAACTAGCGAAATGAGTTATAGTCGGGAAAAAATATTTTTAAAATCCTTCATACCATTATTTATCATTTGCATAATCCTAAGCTAGAATGGTTTGACGTATCATCATCGAAATACGTGAATTAATTTACCTAATTAAATCATTAAAGTTGCCCTTTGGGGTTATTTACCATCAACTATACTTCAATAATATTCTAGGGTTTATTTTTATTTTAACCAAATCATTCTAATCAAACCCATTATTTAGCTTTATATATCTTAGGTAAGAGAAAATAAGAGGCTACTCCAAATCAGTACTTTAACGATTAATTACCCAATATCAAATGTCATTTAACAAAGAGTTAAGGGTTAAACAACTCACGCTGCATAATATTTCCCAACGATTTAAATTAACAAATCTCCACTTGATTCCGCAGAGACGTCGCAGAAAGGGAATACAGTAGAAGCGTTTAGAGCGCTAATTTGAGAGAGCCAGTCGGAGTGTCGGTCGACGACTACGATGGCATCTTCGCGGCTTACAATAGTAAACAAATGTGTTGCGAGGCCGCAATTACACCGACGACGGCGGCAGGTGTGCGCGGGCGCAGCGAGCGTCACGCCGAGCGGCGGGCGCCGGCGAATCGCGCGCACATCACGCTCCGCTCCCTCCCGACTTATGCTAATGGCCCCCGCATCGCGTAAATTGGAGTGAGCTTGCTGCAACACAAAATGCGTCCGCCTCTTTATCTTATTACTACAGTATTGGACGCGAGCAATGCCACTCTTGACTTTTTCATTCCATAATGGAGACTCTAGCGAGCCGCCTTATGGCACACTTTCATTCGACGCGAAGGCTGGGAGTCCCGGTCGTCCAGCGAGCGCAGATTGGCGCACCGGGAGAAATTCGAATACAAAAACTAGCGCGGGAACGAACGTGAAACCGATTAAAGGGCCACATCACGATTTTGTATGCACTTTGCACTCACTCGATCTCATGAAGGTACACGCTTCTCTACCGGGTACTTTACTTTTTGTCCTCGAAGATTATTCAAAGGAGCCTTATAATTAAGGTGCTCACACTTTCTTCTTTATTTTGTACCTAACTCTTTTGTGTCACATTGTTTCCATTACTGCTTTATTTCAACTTAGTAAATTGGACCGATTACGTAACTCGGATATTCTATTAATAAATTCAGTTTATCGTTTTATGTCTTTGATCAATAATGTATAAGATATACAGTCACGCAAAAAAAAAACTAGCAAAAAATTAGTTCTGTTTTTACTAATGGATTGCAAAAATATTGAATATTGAACTTGAAATATATAGGTAAGCATATATATATATGCTTACCTTTTTTTTCCAAAACCTTAAAGAAGATATCCAGCAGATTGGCTGTATAATTAATGAATTTAAATTGGCACGAAATTTGTGAATGAATTGTTATTTGTTTTATCGCTCACGGACACTTAATTTTTTTTTTCACGCTGGGAAATGCGTTTACGCATCGGGGGTATGTGGGACTCGCCGGCGGCCAGACTGGCGACCAGAATACCCACTAAAACCCAGCGATGCTCCTTCGCGTCGCCTGGTGGTTGGGTCACGGAAACACTGGTGCTCTCGACCGCAACCCAGCCAGCGGCGTCCGCTGAGGCAGACCCTCCACGTGGGCTCGAGGCCCCCTAACTTCGTCCGAGGCACACCAGGAACATTGGACGCGCCTCACGACCCGAGGACGGACACTTCATGACTACTGACAGCGGATCTAGTATGTTATTGATAGATGTTCTATATAAACTAAATAGTGGAACGAATTGTGTATTTTTTATTCATATTGAATCCATGTCGAAGCAGAACGATGATTGAATATTCATCCGTGGATCAACAATAATAGATCCCATCAGCGGCCGGTATGTGGCATCACATTTCATATAATAAAACTTCAATACATCGCACCGTGAAATGTGTCGATACAAAAACTTAACTAAGTATAACGTGTGAATCGTATTAAAAAGGTGTTTAGTCATTCGACTTCATAAACGGGTGGCATTCGGTTTGTCGTGATTAAATTTCGACCATTAGGAGACCGTTACAGCTATCGATAAATATAATCGGACAGTTTGCATCTACAATAATCCGACAAATAGAATTTCGGTTAGCGAAACAGGCTGCTTTAGCTGATCATATTGTACTTTATATTTTATACAATACTAGACTATGCCCGCGACTTTGTCCGGTTTTTCAAAACTCCTATGGAATAAGCCAAATTGAGGAAACTTTCTGTGGCAAGCTAAAATTATAGTTAGTTATTATAGTTCTTTGACGTGAAGTTCAGTTTTTCATAAATCCCGCGGGAAATGTAACGGGATAAAAATTATCCTATTTCCATCTCCTGGTTCTAAGCTACCTCCCAATCGATTTTCAGCCTAATCAGTTCAGCCGTTCCTGAGTTATAAATAGTGTAACTAACGCGACTTTCTTTTATCTATACAAATAAATAAAATTGGAGTGTCTGTTTGTAATATACCGTTTTTGCTACATGCATATGAATATGTATACGGTACATACACTAAAATAACATTTTTTTTAATTTTTGTCTGTCTGTCTGTTTGTTCAGGCTAATCTCTGAAATGGCTGGACCGATTTTTACGGGACTTTTATTGGCAGGTAGCTGATGTAATAAGGAGTAACTTAGGCTATATGTTGCAATGTCCAAGTACTGTCCAGTACCGTGTCCAGCTCACGCGCATGTCACCGCCTGTGCCATCACGTCTCGGCCACCTCCCACTTCTTCCACCAATTGTTTTAGTTTAGTAATTATTTCAAGTAATACGGGCTAGTAATCTATTGCTTCGTGATTAAAAGACAAAAAAACACACTAACTCAACGCAGACGAAGTCGCGGGCGTCAGCTAGTATATAATATAGATATAGATGTTGTTACCCTTATGCGACGTTTTATTTAACAACTTAGTTCTTCAAGGCCAAGCTCAAGCGCTATCCTTATCTGTAGAGAGGAGTAGAAAAAAGGACATCATTACTAGATTCAATCTGCTATCTGAAGATTTGGATTGGATTGATTATTAATTCGAAGGAGAAGGAGAGCTAAGATTAGTTATCTGAATAATAAATTGTCAACAAAGGAACAAGAAGTAAGCACAAGAAGTAAGTAAGCTTGTAGAAAAGTCCTACTATAGTGTAAAGAATTATGTAAATGATGAACAAGCATGGGTATGAAATATTGCTCTAATAAGATAGCTCTTAATATAATTTTAAGTGGCATGTGAGATGGTGATAACAAAAAGAAAATTTACCTGGCTAAGTTTGTTGTGGGCTTCTTCTTAGACCGGGGCGCGTTTGGAACCCTCATAGCTTTAGTTTTAAGTTTACGAGTGTAGTTGTCACCATTAAGTCACTACTATGTAAATTATTGACGCGTCAAAAGTGCCTTTTAAAGGACTATTTGAATAAAGATTATTTGAATTTGAATTTAAAACTTTGAAGCTTATTAATTAAATATTTCTGCAACAAGCTTGTTAAAGCCATGCTTTATTACGAAGTCATGCGGACGTAAGCGTACTTTAATGGTATTTATCAGATTGGTGCCAGGCAAGCTTTAAGGGACGGAAACCCTAGATGACATTTGTAAGGGTAAAGTTACCTGACGGTGCACGCAATTTATAGAAAATTATGGAAACTGGAACTCGATTGATGCGCCTGCATAACCGGCATATATATTACTAGCTCATGCCCGCGACTTCGTAAATAATATGGGTATGAATTATAGCTCTAATAAGATAGCTCTTAATATAATTTTAAGTGGTATGTGAAATGGTGATACGAATGTAGTTATCACCATCAAATCACTACTATGTAAATTATTGACGCGTCAACAGTGCCTTTTAAAGGACTATATGAATAAAGATTATTTGAATTTGAATTTTGAATTTAAAAACATTGTCTCTCGCGAGGCTGAAAAGCTGGGCGGCACTCGCTGTTTCATGCTAAATTAATTTAATTTATTTCTATTAAAATAAAAATAGCAGCAAAAAAAACATAGTAGTTGTTCTGACTTTAAAGTAAGTGCAAAAGAAAACTCAGGTAATTCCCATTGAACCGACACGCGGTCCCGTTAAACTAAGTAATTTTGTTCAATTGTCTCGGGCCCGCCAATAAACAATCGCTCATATTGAATGAAAGGAAATGTCTGTCTTGAAATTAGCCTGCAACAAGAGAAAACCTTTAGCAGCCAACCGTTTATTATATTATTTGAACGGTTAAAATGTTCAAAGCGGATACCTATAAGCAAGCGGCTAATGTATTTACCTTGTCAGTAAAGTGGCCATGTTTTAACTTTATGACGATATATCTTATAATAAAGACATAACCTTTGCGTTTAATACGAAATATTAAATTTGTTAGTTATTTCAAAAATTACACCGTGCAATACGTACCTGTAAGTGTACCTTAAATGTTTATTTAAAATATCTTATTTTATAAGAAAAAATCCCTTAACCAAATACTCCACTGGCCGATCAGTCTTTACGCAAAAATTAACCAACCAATAACAACAGATAAGAATTCCTGAATAATTCTCTCCTTATATTATGCAGGATTTTAAAATCAAACAATCAATCATAATCTGTATTCCAATAATCCTTTAAAAATCACTTTTGATGCGTCAATTACATAGAAGTGAGTTGTGGTGATAATAACATTCGTAAACTTAAAACTAAAACTATGCGAGTTCCAAGTGACCTGGTCTAAAAAGAAGTCAAAAATAAACTTAGTGAGGTATCTTTTGTTTCCGTTATCACCACCTCACATATTATGAGCCTATTAGAACAATATTTCATAACCAAGCTTGCTTATTATTTACATAATCCTTTACTCTATAATAGGACTTTTCTACAAGCTAACGTTTACTATAAACTTTGACTTTATTTTTTGCAAAGTTCATCATGATCATGATCAACCCATTAAAGGCTAACTATAGAGCACGGGTCTCCTCTCAATATGAGAAGGGTTTGGCCATAGTCCACCACACTGGCCATGTGCGGATTGGCAGACTTCACACGCTTTTAAGAACATTATGGAGAGTTCTCAGGCGTGCAGGTTTCCTTATGATGTTTTCCTTGACCGTTGAAGCAAGTGATATTTTAAATGTTTAAAAACGCACATAACTCCGAAAAGTTAGAGATGCGTGCCCGGATTCGAACCGCCGACCTCTGATTAGGAGGCTGACGCCCTAACCACTAGGCTGTCACCGTTTGCAAAGTTAGTTGAATGTTATGCGTACCCAGACGCAATAAAATGAATAAAAACGAACTCTCGCTCTTCCCGAAAACCTCGCGAGAAATAAAGGCGACGGATAATCCTATTTCAAAACGCATTTCACATACAAATACCTTATTTCAAGTAAAGTACGAACATTATACTGGCTGGTTCGCATTTAAATTATTCCAGCGGATCGTTTATAGGCCATAACCGAATTTGGGAATTAGCTATAAAACAACATTTGATAGGGGCAGGCGCGGGCGGTGCAATTTGAATGTTTCGCCCGTTTCAGACTCATTGGGTTGCGAGGCGCGTGCACCAGGTTAGGCCTCTCTCACATGAGATTTTCCCTTGCATTGAAAGCTGATTCCGTAGCTTCCAAACCTTTTTTATTTAACATCATCATCATCATCATGATCAACCCATTACCGACTCACTACAGAGCACGGGTCTCCTCTCAGTATGAGAAGGCTTTGACCATAGTCCACCACGCTGGCCATGTGCGGATTGCCAGACTTCACATGCCTTGAGAACATTATGGAGAACTCTCAGGCGTGCAGGTTTCCTCACGATGTTTTCCTTCACCGTTGAAGAATGTGATATTTTAATTACTTAAAAGTTATTTTCGCATCGCTGCAAATGAGCCGCATCATTGGTTCATGGGTGACGGTGATCAACTCAAATGATTATCATCGTCACCCACATGTTCTAACTGCTGTTATTGTCGCATATTGAAAAATTTTATAAGAGTATGTACCTAAGCTAAACGTGTCTGGTACAGAGGTGACTCTCAGCCAAGAGGGTCTTAGATAGTATATTTATATAATAATAAAAAAATGTGTTTATTAAAAATTTTGAAGAAAACTACATTTTGATTAGGCACTGGCCCCTATGATACGGGTTTTCCTAGTTTAGGGTCAGGATTCCATTGTATTGTGCTGTACTGAGTTTTATAAATAAATAAAGATTATTAAAGATTATTGCTAAAAATGGACGTGATTATAAGTTATATCATGGACGTAGTTCAATTAACACTGCGTTTATGAATCGCTTGTGTGTTACGCCTCTTCTGCCTTGCCACCTCACCACTGCTACCGCTATATCCACCACCGCTGCTTTATGTGATACTGGACTTGTAGCTACTATTAACATACTTCACTGGAACCAATTTCAATTAACTTCCTTAATTTGTGCTTTAGTTCAGGTTTTTTTTGTTGAGATTTCATATAAAGTTGTTTCTACCATGTAACTCTGTTGTTTATTACTTTAACAAGTATTTTTGGTTATCTTCATATATGAAATATACATGTATGAAAATCAGCTGTTCATAAAAAATGCGCTTAGGAAATGTACGTTTTTTTAACATCATAATATGGTGATGATTTATCATGATCAACCCATTATCGGCTCACTACAGACCTCGGGTCTCCTCTCAATATGAGAAGGGTTTTGGCCATAGTCCACCACGCTGGCCATGTGCGGATTGGCAGACTTCACACGCCTTTGAGAACATTATGGAGAACTCTCAGGCGTGTAGGTTTCCTCACGATGGTTTCCTTCACCGTTGAAGCAAATGATATTTTAATTTTTTAAAAACGCACATAATTCCGAAAAGTTAGAGGTGCGTGCCCGGATTCGAACCGCCGAGCTCTGACGCCCGAACCACTAGGCTATCACCGCTTGGTGATGATTACTTGGCTTAAAAGCTACGGTTTAGCTACACGCCTTGGCCTAAGAACCCCAAAACAAATATTAAGGTAAGGTTTGCCCATACCAAACTTACCTTAATATTTCGAACCCATGTAAGAGGCCATGGGAGCCGTAATGGTTCCTTGCTTGGTTTTCAATTTTGGTTCAGCGTTTTGTTAGTTTATATAGAGCGTGACATCCAAATTCGTATAGTACCCGCTGGGCAAGAGCTCTGATACAGATAATTATGGCTACTGATTATAATAATGCGATGGAGGAGCTAGGAGCTAGCTAGGAGTATCTCAACCTGATCAAATCAGGAATGAGGAGATCCGTAGAAGAAGCAGATTTACCAACAAAACCAAAGTTGAAGTGGCAATGGGCGGGGCAAATAGCTCGGAGAACCGATGGACGTTGGGGTCCCAAGGTGCTGGAATGGCGACCCCGCACCGGTAATCGTAGCGTTGTCGACCCCCAACTAGGTGGACAGACGACATCAGACGAGTCGCAGGGAGTCACTGGAAGCAAGCGGCCCAAGACCGTGGTCATTGGAACACCCTACAAAAGACCCTAATGATGATGATGATGATGATTATAATAATAGTACAATGCATGCAATTGGATATCCGTTTCAGCTTTGACGTACCACATACAATTTCTAAAATTAGTGAGAATTAGGCTTAGAAAACGAAAAGTATCCTACTGACCTGGAACCGTCACTAGTTATATACCTACATCGACAAATAGGTTTTGTTTTACGGAAAATAATAAAATGAAGCATTTTTTGTACACTTGTATCTGTAGCTACATAATAACTTAAGGATAGGTATGTCATCGAATAATGTGTTTCTTATATCCCGTTTAGTATCGAGTTAAATATGCTTATTTAATTTCGCGAATAAAAACTATTAGCAAGAAGTGATCGGTTGGTCATAGATAACTTATTAATAGACCTGTCATTTCCATACACAATCTGTGGGAACAGCCAGCGTGATACGCCTCTAATAATGTCCACATTCTGAGCACCTTTTATAGATGGTGTATCGTGGGTACATCTTTATGCATGGATAAGTTATAATACGATAGATTATTATGGTAATGGCGGTCATAATGTTTTTGTAAGTTGTAGAATATTCTGGCAACTTTTTTAGCGACTCGTAAGCCATATCGCATCTGAAATCAGGGAGCCTGTATCAAGATAGATCTGCAGCCGAGCAGTAATATGAAGAGAAATATAAATTGCCTTGTTTCCTTTGGAGATCAATTTTAGCCAATTATTTTTTACGAGTTATTATAGCGCATTTCATACATCTTACCTGGTGTCAGGAGACTATATTCCGGCAGCATTAGACTTTTCCAAGACACAACAACTGAATTTTAAAATCTTAGAAGTACAATTACTATTCTGGAAAAAAATGGTTGCTTATGGATAGGAGCTTAATATTTTAATCATCAGTTTAGTTTTACCTAAATTTCATTAACATCTAGCGAATGTTATTGGGGATAATAATAATCACTTAAGACTTAACAATACTTCTGTCATGTAAACATGCCACGCGATTACCACGTGATTAAAGGCGTGAAATTTAACACTTGATAAAAAATTTAGGAAGTTTCTTGTTTCATCATCTTCATCATCATCAGCCAACATTAATCCACTGCTGGACATAGGCCTCTTTTAAGTAGCGCCAACTCTTCCTGTCTCCGGCCTTTTGCATCCAGGTTTTTGGTTAACTTTTTCTAATTCTTATCATTAATATTTCTTGCTACATGATAGGAACTGGGAACTCTAGATGCAATATTCTCTTTTGAAACTCAAAGTTAATTTAAAAAAAAAACCCTAATCTACGCAGACGAATATGCCAGTCAGAAATGATAAAGTCTTCTTCTTATCTTACTTTTATACCACGGTAGGTCCTCACCGTGTTCAACATGTATTCTACTTCCACTCACATCTATAGATTGTCAATTGTCCCATTCCATTGTCAGATTTACATATTCAGTTTGAACTCGCAAGACATGTTGTTATAGTCAATTAGTATAAAAATAACTACTGACAGCATAGGTTAGCCCGTTAACCTAGCATAACTCGCCTTAGATACCGTTCATAACCATCAACGATCCAGTAGTCAGGTATATTTATAATTACATTATCAGTTCGAAGTTATTATCAGTTGAAAACATTTGTATCTAACGATCGTCTAGCCACGAATAATGTATAAATATAATTAACCGTCGTGACTAAAGAAAGAGTTCGCAGCAAACGACTCGGGAATTGTTTAAAGGAAACTATCCTTTGCAGCGATTTAAATTCCATTACACTGAATATAAAAAGCCAATTTGAACTTTATATTGCTGTTACCGCTTGCGGTTGGTACTGATAATTTCTTAGAAACTATTAAAGTAATCTAGATTACTTGCGATTTAATTTTGTTTCGCCTTTATACTTTTACTTCTCGGAAATTAAATAACACTAATTAATAACATGGAATATAATAGTGTTATATGATATTACAATATGTTTAATTTACAATTATTGCGATTATAATAGGTATAATAGGTATTGATTTTATCTTGCAAACTGATCTACCTAAAGAATTTATTTTTAATTGAACCGAATTGGAAGTGGCTTTTATGTTTACAAATGTTATAGGACTTGTAGAAGATCGTTACTTCACTCACTTCACTCGAGACTTTCTTTTTGTTCGTAAACTTTTTTTTTTGTTTACTACAAGTTGGGCTAACTTGTAGTGGACAAACAAAACAGTTTACGAAAATCTTACCTAGTGTAAGTGATGATGCAGTATAAGATGTTAACGGGCTAAACTGCTAGGAGTATCGTAAAGCCACGCTCCTAATTGGTTTCTACGCGACATCGTGCCGGAACGCTAAATCGCTTGGCGGCATGTCTTTGTCAGTAGGGTTGTAACTAGAGACTAGGAGCCTCCCACCAGACTTGAGCCGGGAATCGAACCCAGGACCTCCAATTTTAAAATGTGACAGTGCACGCGCTGAACCACGGAGGTCGTCAAATTATGATTGAATCATGTGCTACAGTTTATGTTCACTGTATGTATCTACATATCTAAACGTCTTGGCAAAGCAATTAATTTACATAGCGTTATTAATTTGCGGACCATCAGCCATAATATATTGATAAACAAACAAACATTCATGGTCTCAGTATGCATGATTATTTTTAACGATGGATTGATCGATTTCTTCAGCAAATTAAAAAACAAAAACTTTTATTAAAATGTACTGTATGTCTCCTCGGTAATAGTTCTGAGAATGTATTTGTGAATTAATCGTGGCATCATCTACAACGCACTGTACATGATTAAAATCTTTTGCTATCATTTTATAAAAGTGTTGATACTTATGTTATCTTGCATAGGTATTATTTTAATATCCATGTAATGTACAAAATTTAATGGTTAATTGGAATAAATCATTATTGTTAATTGTTCGGATTTCAGAATTGGATGGTAAATAAATCTTTAAGCCATAATCCTCGAAGTATTTTTTTTTAATAACCACTTACCTTTTTTTTTTCTCGGGAAAACGAGCAGATGATTATCACTTAAGCTCCGGTGACCCACCTGAGCTTAAGTGATAATCATCGCCTATGAATATTTGTAGCACAAGAGGCGCTAAAGATGCGTTGTCAGCTGAACCCTGCATCCTCCTTATCGGTTTCTACTCGGTATTATACCGGAATGCTAAATCGCTTGGGGTATGTGTTTGCAAGTATGGTGGTTACCGCGGCCGAAGCACCCGCCAGACTCGAGCCGGGATTCGAACTTAGGACCTCCCTTTTTATAATACGAAGGTAGTTTAAAGCCTTCATATTAATTGATATTTTTACATTTCAAGACAAACAACGCGCAAGAATGTGAATTTGTTACGAATATTTTATGCGGAATTTTAATGTAATACTGACAAGTTCATTACAAGAACTGGTAAATTTATTTTAATTAATACACTAAGGCCTTAAACAGTACAATACCGTTCAGGTAGTTAACAGACTTCACTTTGGTGAGGTGTAAAACTTTATTTGTACAGAGTTGTCGAATGACTAATGGACTTCCATATTACGTACATGACACATTTTTTTTTTTATCAACTACAAGTTAGCCGTTGACGGCAATCTCACCTGATGGTAAGTGATGATGCAGTCTAAGATGGTAGCGGGCTAACCTGTTAGGGGTATGGTAAAGCCATACTCCTAATTGGTTTCTACACGACATCGTGCCGGAACGCTAAATCGCTTGGCGACACGTCTTTGTCGGTAGGGTGGTAACTAGCCACAGCCGCAGCCTCCCACCAGACCAGACTCGAGCCGGGAATCGAACCCAGGACCTCCAACTTTATAATGCAACAGCGCGCGCGCTGCGCAACGGAGGTCGTCAAAAGGAGGTCATTTACGAACATCAATGTAACGTTAGTTTACAAAATAGCATACTTAATGACTTAATGACAGCTTTTAAACGATTAAGCATTCGATTTCGTCGATTAAGGATAAAAGAACCTATGAGAAGCAACGTTGGGATTAGTGAAAATTGTTGTGGTATATATATACTAGCTGACCCGGCAAACGTTGTTTTGCCATATAAATTATATCTATTGTAGAAAAAAATAACTAACTTATTGTGTGTAAGGAATTGGTATATGACTGAAAGAGGCATGGAGCGCTGTGAACGATGAGGGAATATAAAAATAACACAAATATTGTTTACGTTAAAAAATTTTTGCTTAAAATTAAGCTCAGGGGAATTTTAGTCGAATTAGAGTGAAAAAATTCACAATAAAGACGATAATTGTTTAGTTATCGAGCGGGATGACAAATGATTAAATTACTAAAATGACTATTAAAAATAGGGGTTGGAGAAGGGTGAAAATTTATTTATCGTAGTATATTTTTTTCAATGCTACATAATACAAAAATTATCCAAAATATAAAAAATAACATTTTGGGTGGACACTACTTACACTTAGGGATTTGAAAGATAGATAGTAGCCGATTCTCAGACTTACTGAATATGCATAAAAAATTTCATAAGTTTTGGTTGAGTATGGGAACGAACATTCATTTACCTGGCTAAGTTTGTTGTAGGCGCCTTCTTAGACCGGGGCGCGTTTGGAACCCTCATAGCTTCAGTTTTAAGTTTACGAAAGATAATTTGAATTTGATTGTGTACGAGAATTTTATATAAACCTAAGATATCGCTGCCTGAATTGCGGACGAGTGCGCAGCGTTCCGATGTCCCGGAAAAAAAGGGTTAAAAAAATGTTATCTTATTAGTCATGATATAAAAATGTATGTATTGTCTGCGAAGATATACGTTAATAGCAATAAATACAGCCCGCCAGCGACGGACACGGACGGACAGCGTCCGACCGTCACACGTCCGTCAGTTCTGCTCATTGAACTCATTGCACAATTTGTAAGTACCCTTCCCTCCAATCTCAGCCTAGGCATGGAACAATTGTTGTTATTATAGCCTCAGGGATCGAGACGTCTTACATTTTAAAATAGGCTTGCTTATATCGTTTGCTTTTGTACAGAGTATTAGATGTTCTTACATTTTTTATGCACTACAAGTTAGCCCTTGACGGCTACCTTGTAGTGTATAAAAAAATTGTGTGACCTTGTGATGATGCCTAAGATGAGTCTAAAATGGCAGTGGGCTAGCCTGTTATGGTAAACTCACACTTATTTTTCGGTAGGGTGGTAACTAGCCACGGCCGAAGAATCCCACCGGACCAGACTCAAGCCGGGAATCGAACCCAGGACCTCCAACTTTATAATGCGCCAGCGCACCCAGTGCGCTACGGAGTTTGTCAAAATTGTAAGCCTTCTCCATCTTGGCAAAGGAATCTATTATTTTATTTGCAATTAATGTAGAGAGACCTACGAAGCATGTGCGGAGTACATTTACTTGTAGTAACACGAGTGTGAGCTAAAATGTACGCTCGTGCAAAATTATTCTAATACAAGGTATAGAATGGCCTGACTTGATAAACACATGTCGATTCCGGAAAATCTCTAAATCTCGAAGTTCTCATATAGAACTGGAAGGCAAACCGAACGTCAGTAACTTTAGTAAGATACTGTCCAGTGAAATTATTTCCTTCGATTAGCAATGGTGCAATCATGATTTACAAGGTAGGAAAATGATTGGCTGTGTCATTGCTTGTTAGGCAAACTCGTTAAAGATCGATTTCTACGATTCGATTGACCTGTGAACCCTCAAGTAAACGATCAAGACATAGTTTACTAATCCGTTAAGGGTTCCTTCCGCTTATGATTTAATTCAGATGAAGAATAATATAATTTACAATACTAAGACGAGAAATGGAGGATAAATTGCAGTCAGTCAGTATTTTTAAGTGCTCAAGTCATGTTAAAATTAAACAATAAACAGCAAGTATAATTTGCTATATTCCGCCGACAACTGGGAGATTTGTATAATAAAACACCACACAAAATCTTCCACTAGAA
Source organism: Lasiommata megera (assembly GCA_928268935.1). Classification (NCBI taxonomy): domain Eukaryota; kingdom Metazoa; phylum Arthropoda; class Insecta; order Lepidoptera; family Nymphalidae; genus Lasiommata; species Lasiommata megera. The sequence continues at coordinate 10,635,584 of OV743309.1, forward strand.
CCTCTACGCACGTTTCGACCCAACACCGGATCATCCTCAGGAGATGTAGACTTCACAAGCGCGAAAAGTAAATTTTGTGTGGTGTTATATTAGACAAATCTCCCGGTTGTCGGCGGAATATAGCAAATTATACTTGCTGTTTATTGTTTATCATGGACTTCCGCAAAGTAACGCCTGCTTCTATTGATTACATGATAAAATTAGTATGTATAGTATTTCAGTTAAAATCATGAGGAATTAGCAATGCCCACCGAGTCTAAATTATACCTCATTTCTGTTACTGAGTAAATGACTACCATTAAAGTAGGATATCGCAGTTATCATGCCATCAGAGAACCCTAACAATAACCACTTCAAACAAAAACAAATTAATTTTCCAAACACGCAATAGCAACACTATTAACTTCATAAATGAGTTGTGTTTCCTGATAGACCTCACTTATTATCGTACCGGTTTCTGCGGTTTTAAGTCGTTTTTGTTAACGGAATTTCTTGTGTAGATTCTTATCGATCTATTGGTTACCTATTGTTAGTTTCATAGTTTATTTACTTTATACAAAAGCTTGATTACAGATTAGAAATAACAACTTAATCCTTTATTATCAAATTTATAAATTTAAATGCACGAACATATTATCATTGAAAACATGATTTTGAAGGCATATTAGTTCAATCAATCATAATCTTTATACAAATTTAAAAGGCACTTTTGATACGTCAATAACTTACATAATAGTGTTACACATTCCTAAATTTAAAACTAAAGCTATGAACCATCTCACATGCCAGTTGAAATTATTTAAGAGTTATCTTATAAGAGCAATATTTTATAAACAAGCTTGTTTATCATTTACATAATCCCTTAAACTATAATAAAACACAATAGTTCTTCGAGCATTACTCTCTTTTTCGGTGCGACTATTGTTTTAGCATTTTGCTTTCGTATAGAAAATATCTAATAGCTTAGATAAAAAATAACCAATTATTCACACCCCATTTCACTTTGGACGCAATATTGCCAAATCATGTTAATATTATTTACAGTTCCAATATCAATGTTGAGATTTATTGAGGCGATACGGCGGCACCAAGAGCGTCGCGTGTCCTCATCCTGTAGTTGACAAGCAAATAAATTGCGAGATCAAAGCTCAGTACTAGAAAAACATTTTATCTATAGGGGCGGGTCGTATGTCATGTATCGGGAGATGATCGCGCGGAAACGGAAGTAGGAGTAGAGGAAACGAAGTATAGCAGCACGCGAGCCCACTTCCTCCAGGGAGCTGGCTTCACTTAACTCAGCGGGGCGCGCTAAAAATTATCTTCATACTTCCGCATATAGACAGTTTATTGATACGAAAAGACATAGTTAGTAAACTGTTTAGGGAGAATCTGATATAATCGTTCCGATTTGTGACATCGATATGCTTACTCTAGTGTAATATTAACTTTTTAAGGGTGTTTCTTCAATATTTTATATAACACCTCCACCTATAAGCATCTTACAAATATCTAAGTCAGTATAGTATGAAAGAATGATTTTTAATTTATTTTTAAAATAGATAGTCGAATTGTTTTACCTATTGTTATGCGTGTTCTTTAAGAACAGTGCCAAGCTTTAATTTTTACACAAAAATTGTAATTATCAGTGTTTGTTTCAGATCCATAAACAGGATAAGCTGAAGGCGTGAAAACTGTTGACATATGAGATAATGTAGCGGAATGGACAAGGATATTATTAATTTGATGCATCAGGCAGATAGCCGCTAAGACGGGAGCCGATCGCGGGGGTCCGGCGAACATGTGGACAATCTTTCACGCTCATCTGTACGCTCACCCTTTTATTGATCCACCCTCACTGTAGTACTAACATGGATGGGTGTACGATAAATTACGATATTTTTGCTGTATAGAACTAAGCGATTCTTTTCATTCATACCTCGATAGGTTCGTTTTGATATTTCAACTAGTTATTGGCAAGGTAAATAAAATTTAATCGACACTCTAACATCATTGTTTATTAACAAGTCAATATATACCTTAATCGTGTCCACTTCGTTGAAAAGTAAACGATAAACTGCAAGAGTGAAAAATCAATACACAATTCTTATTTCAGGATATAAGGAATAACCATTTCTTTGTAACATTTTTTAATAATCTGTCACAATGGAATACAGATCTGTTAATACTTGTTTTACTATTACTTTTTTTTTGTTTATGTTAATTTTAAAGTTATTGTCCAAACTTATTGATATTATTAAAGATATATAATAACAGAGTAGTGATTAAAAATGGCATTATACAGGATTATAAAGAAGATCTTTATTGTAATTTAATAAAATAAAGAAATGATCTAAAAAATGTAGGTACATATTGGGATAGATAGGTAGGTTTCGTTATATCCATACTAATGTTTCATCTGGTTGATTAGAGTCCAGAGCATAGGGTGCGGGGAAGAGAGCGTGAAATTGTCTGCTCACTTCTGTAAATATAATTTCGGCGACAAAAGGACTATAAATGATATACTCAGGGTCGCAGTGCAAGTGCGTGTCACATTTCTTGTTACACGAATTTAAAAATTATCCCCTCGCTGCCGATTTTAGGGTCTGTATCGAAGCTGGAATAAAGAAATAATCCTTGTGTTGATTTACAAGGCATAAAGTAACGTTGCCAATATATTTTATATTTTAATAGATAATGTCAATTTGACAGATAGCTGTCACATGTCATTTTAGGTTTTTGTTATTTGTTGTCTTGCAAACTTTCTCACGTATCTAATAAAGTATAATAATATATTTAGTAGTTTGAGAAATTTATACTTTATGTTAAAAAAAGATTAATTCTAATTTATATTCACAATTATTCAAGTTGGTCTTAAATTAAATTAAAATCGTTAACCTAAAATAAGCTGTGAGCCCTGGTCCAAGGAAAATCATTTAAAAAAGTAGCCTCGTGTTATTCAATCTTTTTTTTAACACGATTTCACACGATTTCACTCTTTTTACTATGTAAGAGTAGTAGTAGATCAATATAAAAGACCCATGTCACCCAGATTATACGTAAATCTTAAACTATTAAAGACTTTTATATAAGCTTAAGTTTTATATAAACTTAGAACTTATTTAGATATATCACCAAGATATTTCCAACTGTTATGAAAATTATGGATGGGTATATATCATTTGAATATTTTATCAGGGCCTCTATCCGAACATGGGTATGAAATATTGCTCTAATAAGATAGCTCTTAGTATAAATTTAAGTGGCATGTGAGATGGTGATATAATAATATAATAGTTTAAAAAACTAAAAAAACACGCTACTGCACGCATGCGTAGTTCGCGCACTAGCTCTGTCTCTCTTACTCGCATGCAAAGGATGCGGAAAGAAATTAATTAATCCTGGCGAATCTAATTAGGATAATCGGATATTTTGATCGGATTATTGCATTGTCATCGACCTTTGACAGGTGTGCAAAGTTTGAATCAAATCTGATCGTTCAAAGTAGGGCAAAATCGAGCTCAAAGGAGTCGGTTACAAACAAACAAACAAACAAACAAACAAACAAACAAACAAACAAACAAACAAACAAACATACATACATACAGGTGAAGCTAATAAAAGCGTGTTAAAAAAATAATAATTTACCTGGCTAACTATGTTGTGGTTTTATTCTTAGACTGGGGCGCGTTTAGAATCTTTATAGCTTTAGTTTTAAGTTTACGAATGTAGTTATCAAATCACTACTATGTAAATTTTTGACGCGTCAAAAGTGCCTTTCAAAGGACTATTTGAATAAAGATTATTTGAATTTAAATTTGAATTTTGAACTTGACTATAAGATAAGACTTGTGAACAAATTCATATAAATAGTAACAAACAATTTTTCTCGATCCCTAAAATACTTGCACATTACGTCAAACCATCCGTTAACATAACGACGTGAAGCTTCTCAGAAAACTTCGAAACAGTAATTCTACGAGTTACAATGCAAATTGATTTATTACAAGCCTACGTTTTAACCTTCAACCTCTCCAAAGTTCGTCCAGCTTTATTGTATTAATGCACCAGATTGTGACTAATGGAATCACAGAACAAATAAATTCAAAATGTAAATAGTGGAACGGCGAAATGCTAATAATAAATTTCTCCATTTTAATAACTGTAACTGTATAGGGGAGCTTCTGGCCTGTTAAGTCAATATAACACTTCCATTACTCCAAATTAAATTCCTCGGGGAGAGAAATGAAGTTTTTATTCAACGCAGACAAAGGCCCGGAAGAGACTGGTCTCGTTATATTTTTTCAACATACTCATTATATACAATCCTTAAATATAAAAATATATACTTTGATTATTTCTGCAACATGTTCAAACTGAGATAACAATTATGATGTTATGTAAGCTTACGTTAAATATAGAAAATTTGATAAAAAAATTTACTCATACAATAAACGGGATGAAAATCAATTCATGACAGTCAGGTGCAGATTAAATTGTGAAGACAGCAAATCGCTGCAAACAATGACGTGCCTAAAAACTCACTAATCCTCAGGAGCTAGCAAGTGTGCGTCACGGGTGTAAGAGTATTAATATTTTAGAGAATTAATCATTATAATCCTCGCGACAAACAAGTCGCCCTCGGGAGCGCGAAGAATATAATGAAGTTGTCATTTTTTAGGCGCGAGGGAGGCTGGAGGAAATCCAAATTGAATCATGCGGCGAGGGAATTGTGCTATTATGTTATTAAACAGCGGAGGGCAGGACCCCGTTCGAGTTATTTTTTATCCGGAGGGCGGCGAGGAGACAGTTAACAGTTTTCACAATAGAATTATGATATAATTTGACACAACAAAGGCGTTGGCACGAAGTCTACGGCGGGTGAGTTAATGCTTTAAACTGCACGCCGAGCTAATAAAGTGCGAATTTTAAGTTGATTGAAATGAAGAGGAGAATTAAACAACACCTTACTCAGTGGTAACGACACTGACAAACGCGATGATGGGTGATTCTAATCGATGACACTCTGGTACGTGTAGACGCTAGACGCTAAGCATAGGTAATAATTTAGTTTAAGAGAGCGCGTATGTACCAAAAGAACTGTATGTTGTTGTCATGGATTATATGTTACCGGAATATGTAAATTTAGGCAATTTTTATAATAATTAAAATAATTTAATTAAATAATAAAATTTTTATATTAGGCTACTCTAGCAAATTAGGTATATTATCCTGTAAAGCGAGAATTAAGAGGATATAAATAAATAAATTAATAACATGCTATGAATATAATATTAATTCTGATCTACTGTATTTTTTTTTAATAAACTGTTAGAGCACTTGTGCTTTACCTCCGATTAGAATCCGATAAAAAAAAAATTGCCCTTGTTCCTTTGAGAAGTTGTGCATATAAGACATTATATACACCGAGTGAACGTAATCTCGTACGTCTCGGTAATATTAGTTGAACGTTCGTGTATTGCATATCGTCCAATCCAATTCACTATGCACAATATTACATAAAGGTATATATGATAGGATCAGAATATTTTTGGGTCCGTAAGAAGTGCACAAGCGTTTTAAGAGTGCTATAATTACTTTGTACTTAAACACCACAACAAATGTTATACCCAATCAAACGGACCATGTCGGAAAATTGATCGATAAAGTTTGTATTACGAATATTTTATTTCAAATGTAATCAAGTTTTAAAAGCGTGTCAAGTAATTATTTTAAACTATTACAGTTCTTACCTTTCTAGGGCTATAATTATATTTATCTAAGTTTAACCTCAATAAGATTTCGACGACCTCCGTGGCGCATTGCGTGCGCTGTCGCATTATAAAGTTGGAGGTCCTGGGTTCGATTCCCGGCTCGAGTCTCGTCTGGTGGGAGGCTTCGGCCTTGGCTAGTTACCACCCTACCGACAAAGACGTTGCAAAGCGATTTAGTGTTCTGTCGCGTAGAAACCAATTAGGAGTGTAGGTTTACCATACCCCTAACAGGTTAGCCCGCTACCATCATAGACTGCATCATCACTTACCAACTTGTAGTGTGTAAAAAAAAATTTGCTTGGTGATTTTTGTCTCGTGACCTTGCGACATAAAAAAACTTCGGCAACTATGTATTAGTTGAAAAAAAGTAAATATAAATCAATAATAAAAGTATTTTTTTTGTTACTACAGATACCTCAAAAAGATACTAGTGCTAATTTTCCTAAATGTTTAAATGGCTATAAGTAAGTAAAAATATCTTAAACAGTAAATATGAGTAAGTAGTAAAAGTATTTTTTACTGTAATATTATTTACTATTTTCTTCAAATCGCTTCAAGTTTCAATAGTCGACCATGAGTTTCATAAACTCTTGCGTCCATCAATCTAGTGATGGTATTTTATAAAGCTTTAGTTTTTTTTTTATTTCCCTAAGTAATATCTAATTCTATATAACACGTACAGGAGCTGCGAGTGAAATGAAAGCTTTTATCCATATGTTAGAGAGAGTACTTACAGCGGCTTATTGTCACCCCCGCTAGAGAATTTGATAAAGCGTGTGCGAATATTAACAAAAGGAATATCTTGTTAAATTGATATTGCGCACCAGTTCACGCGAATCTCGCCCCTAGTCACACATATTTGCATCAACGAATGACAATAGTTGATTGCGATAAATACACCACTTAAGTCATTTTAGTGAAATGGGCGTGAAATTGTCTCCGCTGGAAAATGTATAATTCAAAGGGGAAGATTAAAATATTATCCATGTTAAGTAAATATTCAAATGAATATTTTCCGTGTTAGACAACAATGAGCGTTGGGAGGGAGAGGGTAGGCGCGTAATTTGATAGATACCTATCTACAAAACGATCGTTCGTTAAGGGACGACTCTGTTATCATAAATTATAAGCGCGATTTGGGATTTAGAGCAATTAAACGCTTCTTAACTAAATGGCGACTGTGAAATACATTTTATAATTACATTTTGGTATGAATGGCAATAGATATCTTCTTTTGAAACAGTAAGTTAGAGAATTGTCTAGAATTACATCTTATATGTACATTTTTTTTCAATTTCATTACAAGTTAGACCGTGATTGCGATTTCACCTGGTTGCAAGTTATGATGCACTCTAGGGTGGGTAGGGTTGGTTGCGGCCTAACCAATTAGGGGTACGGAAGTTACCCACGTGAACTATTTTGACCTTACACCAGAACAGACCAGACTAAAAATCTAAAATTAATAATTTTTGCATACATTGCCCTGACGGGGTTCGAACCGGGGAAAATTCACTCATAAGACCACAGTGCGCAGCACAGCGCCAGAATGGTGGTCACTTACGAAAAACAAAAGCTATTTAATTCTGCTACGGATTCTGTAAAAAAGAAGAAGATTTTAAAACAGTTTTTAATTTCGTTTATTTAAAATCTCTTTGTCTCTTTTTGACGACTTCCGAGGCGCAGCGCGTGTTGTCGCGTTAAAAAGTTTTGGGTCCTGGGTTCGAGTCCTGGCTCGAGTTTGGTCTGGTGGGAGGCTGCGGCCTAGGTGGCTAGTTTCCACCCGACAAAGGCGTGTCGCCAAGTGATTTAGCGTTCCGGCAGTATGTCGCGTAGAATCCGATTAGGTGTGGGTTTACCATACCCCTAACAGCTTAGCCCGCTACCACCTTAGACTGCATCATCACTTACCATCAGGTGAGATTGCCTAACTTGTAGTGGATTAAAAAAAATCCTTCTCCTTAACGAGGGTGCCCTCGTATCCGCCGGTACTTAATTCACTAAAAATAATTGATGTAGCGAGTGCGAACGAGTGCAGTCTGTGACAATGTGTCATGTAAATTATACCCTTGCGCGCCGAGCCGCCGATACCGCTGGCACACCATTGTTATAATAAAACGCCATCTCTCAGCATTAATGCACAGGGACAGGAACTTTTGATTCTGTTTGTCGTCTATGTAGGTAGGCTATTTTTTTATACACTACAAGTTGCCTAGCCTAGCCCTTGTCGGCTATCTCACTTGGTGATAAGTGATGATACAGTCTAGGATGGTAGCGGGTTAACCTGTTAGGGGTATGGTAAACCCAAACTCCTAATTGGTTTCTACGCGACATTGCGCCGGAACGCTAAATCGCTTGGCGGCACGTCTTTGTCGGTAACTAGCCACGGCCGAAGCCACCCACCAGACAAGACTCAAGTCGGGAATCGGACCCAGGACCTCCAACTTTATAATGAGACAGCGCATGCACTGCGCCACGGAGGTCGTCAAACTAGTAAAACCTTCGTTCAAAAGTCAATAGGCATTTTTTAGATTAGTGCACTCAACCTTAGCCTGCGTCATTACTTACCACAAGCTTCTACTGTAACTTGTCTAGCTGACTAACTTAACAGTGAAGCATAGTACTAACCAATAAGGTGAGCACAGCTATAATAGTCAGTCCGGAAAAGAAAAACTAGTTATCTTTTAAAAAATGCTTAGAGTTTTGTGGATCGAAATTTTAAATATGTTCTTTTACAATTCTTTCATTTAATCTGCTATAGTCATCATCATAATGATGATCAATCCGTTGCCGGCTCACTACAGAGCACGGGTCTCTTCCCAATATGAGAAGGGTTTGGCCATAGTCCACCACGCTGGCTATGTGCGGATTGGCAGACTTCACACACCTTTGAGAACATTATGGAGAATTCTCAGGCGTGCAGGTTTCCTCAAGATGTTTTCCTTCACCGTTGAAGCTAGTGATATTTTAATTACTTAAAAAAGCACATAACTCCGAAAAGTTAGAGGGTTCGAACCCTCGACCTCTGATTAGGAGGCAGACGTCCTAACCACTAGGCTATCAGAGCTTCCCTAATTAAAATATTCATGTTCAGTAATATGCAGTGCATCAAATCAAAGCTTATAGTGTATTTTTACATCCGTTTAAGTATCCAAGATCCAATGCTCATATGTCTCTTGAAAGAACACTTCACTGTGATATGTCACTTGCTGGTATGACTTCTACGACTGCGACTAAATCTGTTAAAAGTACATACAGCTCTTTGTGCGAATATCCCCTGCGGCTGTGCAACGCGGGGGTGTAACATGTTTATATGTTTATTTTAATACGCGTGTCGCGCGTATAATACGGAATTTATTACGGAACGACCCTCGGCCCGATTAATGCGATACGGAAGATTTGAATTCAGAGCGTTCACTTGGATTGGTAGATTCAGGGGGGAGGTAGTAAGTAGAGTACGCAGTCAACCTGTCGTAGTGATGAATGTTTCATTTTTGTACCACCTACTATGATTATAACAGTACCTACCTGTTCATATCAGAAAATCTTTAAAATCAATATGCGAGAGAATGCCAAGCGAGAAAAAAAACAACGTAAAAAAATTTCTTTATTGGCGCTTTTCTTTCCTTGTCAACCTTAGTGGCGCAGCGCTTGCATTGTCGTTTTATTAATCGAGAAGTCCTGGGTTCGATTTCCGTTTCGAGTTTCTTACTGGCAAAGACATACCGGCAAGCGATTTAGTGTTATGATGCCGAGTAGAAGCCGATAAGAAGGTTGGTTGGATGCGTTGCCGGCTGTAAAGCCGGCAACGCATCGATAGCTCCTCTGTCACTGCAGATGTTAATATCGTGAGGTTAAACACTTACCACCAGGTGACCCGCCCGCTCGTTTTCCCGCGATGTAATATTAAAAAAAACTATTCAATTCTATGCAATCACCTTTTCTTTCAATACTTTAGTTTACTGTATTTAAATCTTTCTTTATGTACTTTGTTTACTTCTAAGATCCTTGGTCAAACCAACTAAACCTTTAATTAATTATTATTTTTTAAGTTATCATAACTTTACGTGTTGAAATGGTTAAGTATTAAAAGATCAATATTGTAAAGAAATCGTAGCTTCGCTGCTTTTGTGCCCCCAGTCTAGTATAAGTCTGATAAAAGAGAGGTTAATATGATTGAAAAAATGTAGCTATCGACATCGGCTTTATAGGGTGCCTTTTGTTTCCTTCAGATGTTATTTAAGGATCGAGAACCACGGATGTGCAATGATTTATAACCACTAATAACAAGAAAAACTAGCTATAATCTATTTTCATTCGTATACAAATCGGTTGAACAGAAAACCATAAAACACCCCACACAAAGAATCTTTATGTAAACATAACATACATAAAAAGCGTTATATCTGTTGGTTTAAGTCATTTCGAAAGTCATTAATCAGAAGCATTGTTTGCATTGTATTTGAGGCAGCCGGTGCCCGTGATTAGATTTTATTACAAAGTACATAGACGTGATATTTGAACCTGTTATGGGCACTCAAAAGTGATACCTTGGCCTAGAAACAACGATTTTTAAAGAAAAAAATTCTAAAAGGTAGGTCAAAGTACCGATTGTATTATTAATTCCGAAACCGAAATAATAATAACGGATAATATATGCACACACAAAAAAAAGAAAATGAAAATATCACTTGCTTCAACGGTGAAAGAAAACATCGTGAGGAATCCTGCACGCCTGAGAGTTCTCCATAATCTTCTCAAAGGCGTGTGAAGTCTGCCAATCCGCACATGGCCAGCGTGGTGGACTATGGTCAAACCCTTCTCATATTGAGAGGAGACCCGTGCTCTGTAGTGAGCCGGTAATAGGTTCATCATGATGATGAGGATGACACACTCATACATAATGACCATTCAAATTGTTATGAAATTATCTATTACTAATATCTATTTATATATATATATTTTTTCTTGATTTTGATTTTGCATGTAATCTAAAATCAAGCGCAAGTTATTGTGTAAGAAATAAACGGACACTACCTCCTATAGCACATTTCAAACTATCGCAGGAGACAGGGTTTCATATTAATAAAATGTATCTAAATAAGGATTTAATAACCGTGACCGAGGCCATTGGAACTCCCTACAAAAGACCTATACCCAGCAGTGGGCGTCTATCGGTTGAAATGATGAAGGATTTGAAAAATTAAGATTATTATTAGTAATAATAATCATATCACCCTTCACATTTCTATTTATATTCATGGTACCTATACCTAATTATGACACGACTGGTCAAACAATCGGGTATTTACTGAGAAACCTGTGCAAGATGTAACTCTTAAATGTACAAAATTAAAAAGACAATTAAAAGGCAATCGGTGATTTTGTTTTAGACGAACAAATTAAATTAACATGGCTTATTTTCTCGCTTGATCCAAGGGAGACAAATAGTCTAAGTAAAATTTATGTATCGGAATCAAATTCAATTTGGCCTTTGCATTTTTTACTTGATTTTTAGGGCCGTAACTTTCAATGTCTGGACGTTAGAAGAATTGTGGATAGGACAGGGAATAAGTTTAAAATCTTTCTTCTTTGTTAATAAATAAATTTGCAATATCATCAATTTATCCATGTTTTGAGCACCTCGTTTTGCACTTATTTGTTAAACAATATTGTCAAATTACATTTCATTTCTTTCTATATGTCTATCTATATATAACTGTGCTTGTATTAATAATTCACCCAGTCATCACATTAATAAAACAACTGTTGCTTCTCGCCATACTTATTTGAAGCTGGTGGAATTTGTTTTCCTACAGGATTTTTCTAATCTTCTTTAGCATCGTTTATATTGATTATAGCGCTCCTGCCTTATTTATATTCAGCGGGAGTTTTTTCATCACGCCTTGTGCTTAATATCGCAATTTGTGTCGTAGTTGGCGTAAACCGTGGAGAATTGACACTTTCTTGGACTTTCCACTGTTTTGATATTATTTTATCTCATGCCATCACATAGAATAAAACCTAAAGATATATATTATGCAGGTTTTGTTGATGCAGAGCGTATTGCATCTATTTCATAGCCTGAAGTATTTTATGTAAAATTGGATAGCTGTTTTGCAAAAGTATCATAAAACAAGTTTTATAGGGAGGCTGGTTTTATCACTTATTTTAGAATAAGCAGGTGCACGTTGTTATACATAAGCCTAAACAGTAATTGTAAAAAAAATATTTGTAAAAAATCAAACCTTCGATGTATTTAAAGGCTAATTCTTTCTGCTCCTCATTTTCTGTTGCACATTCCTAAATATTATGTCCTGAATTCCCCAATCGGATTTGAGAGCACTCAAAAACTATGGCGCCGCAGATCAATTAGTTCCAAGTAATAAACAAAGCAAATATGTCCGTTATGAAAAGAATTCGGCTGCCAGCAAACTTCTTTTGATACATCAATCAAAATCATACACATAATGAAATCATCATTTGGGTGGCCATAGAGTGGTCGCTTCTTAGAAATTTAGTCGGACTCCGATGTGCACGGCCATTATCACATTCCTGTATTATTAATTAGAACTTAGATAGCCGCAGATCTGAAAACGACAGTGAAAACTTTTTGGAAAGGTCTAAAATTGAATGGACTTTATGAATATTTGTAAGAAATACCGGGGCAGAGAAAGATTTCTCCTCGTTCCTCGTTTGACATAAGCTGTTTACGTATTTTAGTACCATTTATCACTTTGTTTATGAATAGAAGTTTATAATAACATAGTATTTTAAAAGTACTGGAACCGTTCTTAAATGCTTCTATAAAGCATGTATTTGATAGCCTAATTAATTTATGGATTTACAATGCATTTATAGCATTTCATATTTAATAAGCTCTTGAACCGTAATGAATTATTTTCTGCTATGTGTTATATTATGTTCTGCAATAAACTCACTCGATGGTTCGTAAGATTTATTTTCATTTACTTTGTTTGCTATTTAAGTTGTATATTAATATCTAAAATCGACTTAGTTATGTGGCTTAGTTTCAGAATTCAGGAAACATTATGGCTTAAGTTTCCACAACCAGTGTCATAATTATGTGAAAACCTTCAAATGCATGAGTGTCTGCAAGAGCATCGGCTATCAAATATTTAGATTGAACACGTTATGCAAATGTAGCTGTCACGAGATGAAAACCACCTCTGTAGTACCATATTTTAAATGGAGAACTAACGGTACTACCAGAACTATACCTAAAACATTTAGTCCTCCGCTCTATCACATTGTGGGGAATTTGACATCACTAACATCAACAGATGACTCAATTAATATAACATCAGCAATTAAACCTGATAACCAGTCAGATCACAAAAATATTACACACCCAACTTCAGAGGAACCAGGAACAGAAGGAACTACTGATGCAGTGTCAACGACAACCGATGAGACCACGATAAGCCAAGCTGAAACGATAGTAAATGGAACTGATACTGCAAATGCAACGCAAAATAATTTTAACATAACACAACCGCAGAATAGCACAACATAAATTAAATTATTTTTCATGTCTCTTGATTTTATTTTTGGATACTTATATATGAAATCAGTGATTATAGAAAGAATAGGTAACAGACTAGACCTAACCGACTGAACACAAATTTGACAATTCCACAACGTGTTTTGGTGGTTCATCCCTTAAGAGAGCAAACCTCTTAAGGGATGAACCACCAGGTTGAAATACATCTGTCATGACTGTTAGTATTGATATCTTTCATCAACACGAGAACGCCACTTAAGCCGCAGGCGGTGAAAGATATCAAGAATTAAAGGTGGTATGATGGAAATCAAAAATCATGATTTTCATAGTTCTGTTGACATTAGATTAAATAGACAAAAATATATAATAAATAAAAATAAACAGATCCATTATGATTATTGTATAATAATAATGGATCAGATGTATACATCGCTACATACTGTATAGGTATGTACGTAGGGATGAATGTAGATAAGGAGAAACATTTTTTTTTTTTTTTTTCCCGCTGGGAAATGCGTTTACGCATCCCCTCCGGAAGCGGCGCAGACAAGACTGCGTCGCTTCCGACGGGGTATGTGGGACTCGCCGGCGGCCAGATTGACGAGCAGAATACCCACTAAAACCCAGCGATGTTCCTACGCGTCGCCTGGTGGCTGGGTCACGGGTACACCCGCGCACACGACCGCAACCCAACCAGCGGCGTCCGCCGAGGCAGACCCTCCACCGGGGGCCTATGATCGAGGCCCCTAGATAAGGAGAAACAAGTGCAGCCAAGTACAACTTACAAAATCTTAGGCGCTCACTGGTAGCTAGATTTAATAGTTATTTAATTTGAGGTATCTTTAATTCAAATAACATGAAGGACTGAAGTAGCAAAAACTTAAAAAAATAATATTATTAATGAATATAGTATTATATACTGAGGTAAAACAATCAAAATCGATAATTGGTATCAAACCTCAAGGCATACCCATTACCATTGTTGTAACAAGATTAAAAATATATAGTTTGAGTAACCATTTTTTAAATGATACCCCTAAAAGTATAGTGCGTCAACAAAGTACGTTTGTCCAGAATAATAAGTTTCTTTATCATCATGTATCAACGCTCATATGAGACATAGGCAACCATAGACAATGCCATTTTCTATGCTTCTATATTAGAGGATACGAAACATAGACAACCGCTTTTATGGGATAGAGAGAAAAATGGAATTTGAGCTTTAACCGTCATGTTGCAACAACACCGGCTGACAAGTTATATTTAGATACATTATTGATACTTCTATATAATCATGTGAATAATAAAAAAGTCTAAAGACTTTAAAAAAATATCGTCGCGTTATCAAATTGGAAGTTTATTACTTTCTTATTACCCACCTAATTAAAAACAATAATTCATTCTGAGATAAAGGTTATATTTAATAGTTAGAATAATGGACGACATTGTAAGAATATCATGTATTTTTCTTTCGTTTTGCATGATTAACGGACAGCTTATGCATCCGACAACAGGTGAGATTAGATAGGATTTTGTTATAATAAAGAATATAACTCCTAGCGAAGGGAAATCGCCATTGATTGGTGTTTATTTAATTATAATTTGTTATACTATATTATTTTGGCCTTTGCAGTATTTTCGCCGTCGGATCTATTAAATAATGGCAAATTAACTAACAGTAAGTATAAAATTTAATTTTTGGATATGATTAGGTACAATGTTACATGCAATAGTAAAATTTACTTTATAGTAAAATACATTTTATTGGTTTTACTTGAAGTGTTGTTTCCATTACCATTTCTAAATTTCTTCAACAGTCACGGAATCTGCAAAATCAGCATTACGGTACGGTTTCCATCGCACTGCAGAATGTGAGAATTATGAAAAATCATTTTTATGCATCCAAAAATGTGTCGATATGGGCTACGATATAGCATACTCGGATAAATATTGTTTCTGTACGTGCTACGTTAACAAACATAAGGCAAAATACACACCGGAATATCATTTTAACAGAACCAGATGGAAACTTGGAACACCAAAAACTACGAAACCCGCATGGATTCATAAACTACTGGATATTGCACATAAAACCGGTGCAGAATCTATACATGTGATCAAGAAACCAGGCACAAAACTGTTGACCGAAATAGATGGAAATAATGCATCAGATACTGTAGATGCTCAAAATATAACTATTAGCAACAATAATACGAGTACAAGTAGAAGCGAAAGCCACAGTACAAATGTTACGGATGGCCAAACAGTGAGTGACACTACAATTGGAACTGATATAATCATAGTAAGTAATACAGAAACTACATCTAGCCCGAATGCTAGCAGTACCTTAAACGTAACTGATAGCCCGTTAAGTGATGTAACTAATGTAACCGACAGTCAAATTTCTGTAAATGCAACTGAAAGCGACAACGTAAAAGCCGATACAAATGAAATTGATAGTCAAAATGCAAAAGAAGCTACAAATGCAAGTATAAGCGACGTAGAAAATGTAACGCATCCTCAAAATGTAAGTAATTCTGCCGCATAACTGTGAAGAAATAAACCATCACTATTGAAAATAAACTTGTTATTATTTTTATGTGTTATCGATACCAAAATCTTGTGATTTACCAAAAATTTGCATTCCTTCGCATATTACTTGATTATGATAGTATTGATGAAAACAACGCTTTAAATCATTTTTAAGTGTGGTCTATCTAGTATAACTTAAACAACAATTAAATTCTTAGACATAATTACTAACCCAGTAAATATGTGTATAGAAAGTATTCCTATTGTGACTAATATTATATGAGAGTAATTATCAATACATATAATTACTTTAAAGGTACATATTATATCACTTTTCTTGTTTGTTGTAGAACCACAAGTGGTTCGTGCATATATGCAATATCTAGCTGTCATGTTATATATATATACATATTTTTATATTCACACATACACACACATATATATATGTGTGTGAATATTTAAATATGTAAACTTGGATTAATATACTTGAAAGTTTGAAATAACAGTCACTCGCCATTTTAATCATGCTTATTTTGGAGATATTATCAGAACTGTTTTATCTAACACAATACTGAGTTGGGTGTAGGTACTACAAAAGTCTCATTTTCTAAAGGTTGGTCACAAAATATAGACCGTGAGTGGAATACTCACGACGATTCAGTGAAATAATTATCGATATATTCTGCGTAACGGCAGCATTAGGGAAATAATTTCCCGCTGCTCATAAAACATTAAAATGTTATTAACCGTTAGTGCTAGTAACAAAGGTAGTAGCAGTTGTATTAATTAATATGTGATAAGTACGAATTATAATGCAACAGTAATATATATGCAAGGACCAATAAGCTGTAACATAAAGACGTAAAAAAATATTGTCTGCTATTTTTTATATATTTTACTATTATGATAAGATGGTAAACCCATTCTCTTACTTCGTTTCTACGCGACATCGTCCTGCATAGTACACACTAAATCACTTGCCGACACATCTTTGCCGGTAGAGTGGTAGCTAGCCACGGCTGAAGCCTCCCACCAGACCAGACTCGAATCGGGAATCGAACCTAGGACCTCCAACTGTATAATGAAAGTGCGCAAGCGTTGCGCTATACAGTGAAACAAAACATATACTTACGAGTATTTTTGTATCCTGATCTTTATTTATTGAAAATAATAAAACGAATTCATTCTACGCTACTTTTTATACCTTATGGAAAAAGCTTTCTCCTAAATAAGACGGTAGATACATCATCATAGAGAAATATTTACAGTGATTTCTAATCGTACGTGCAATTTGGTTATTCCATATAATCCATAAGCTCCTGTGAGTCGAGTTGCTGTTATCTTCAGATTTCGTTATTTAAATCATTAATAAATAATGAAATAATAAAAATAATATTTTGTCCACATAACAATAAAATGAATAAAAAAGAATCTTTTCCTTTTCATTTAACTTGGTCCCTGTTTACGTGACTAACTTTTTATGCAATACCCATGAGGCGGAATATAAGATTGACGGCTATGACGTATCGCTAAGATTTTTTTACCAATACACCGTGAACATAAATATGCTTTTATATCGATATATCAATTTCTTTTGTCACGTTCGACATTTGACGCACTATTTTACTATAAACGCTTGATCGGATAAGTGGCTCATGTTTTTGACATGAGTGTGGAGAAAGTATTTTTTTTACTACGAATAAAATAACGTATGCCAAATTCATTAAAATTATAATAAAAAATAATCTCTTCTCTGAAAGTGCATAAGACTTTTTTTTTATCCACTACATCTCACCTGGTATATGTGTGTGTGACGCAGTCTAAGATGGTACCGGTAGTTACCGGTTAGGGGTAAGGCATTGCCGGCTCACTACAGAACACGGGTCTCCTCTCAATATGAGAAGGGTTTGGTACATAGTCATAGTCCACCACGCTGGCCATCTGCGGATTTCCAGACTTCACACGCCTTTGAGAACATTATGGAGAACTCTCAGGCGTGCAGGTTTCCTCACGATGTTTTCCTTCACCGTTGAAGCAAGTGATATTTTAATGTCTTAAAAACGCACATAACTCCGAAAAATTAGAGGTGCGCCCGGATTCGAACCGCCGACCTCTGATTAGGAGGCTGACGCCCTAACCACCGCCAGGTAAACCCATACTTCTAATTAATTTCTACGCGACGTCGTGACGCCCAGTTTATCACACACCACGGCTTCAGCTTACAAATAAAAAAATATTAGGATGACTAACTGAACCGGCCAACGTTGTTTAGTCATATAAATTATTTCTAGGTAATTTCTAGTGTGTAAAAAAAATTGTCCAAAATTAAAAAAAAATTTTAGAGCAACCCATAAATTAGGGGTTTGAAAGATAGATAGTAGCCGATTCTCAGACTTACTGAACATGCATAAATCATCACGTATGTGTAATCGCACCAATATTGTGTGTATAACAAAAAACATGTGAATGTGTATATGTATATGTTTCTTACTCCTTCACGCTTGAACTTCAATTTGGCTGAAATTTAGAACGAAAATAAATTATACCATAGATAAACACATAGTCTCCAAATATCCTGGGAGTATCCATGGTTCACGCGGGATTCGTAAAAAACAAAATTCGGGAAAAACGGTTGAAGTCGCGGGCATCAGCTTGTTAAGCATAATAATTCTAATAATATTTATTATTCGGGTGTATAAGTGTTTATGTGCAATAGTTATATTAAAAAAACAAACATATTTTTTCACGGTTTGAAATAATTGCGTCAGACTTATTAATTTAAATGACTCTCAAAATTACAAGAAACAAAGATATACCTCGGTTTTACTAGCATGGGTCTTTTCTGATCTTGGAATTACTTGACGTACCTACTTTAGCGCAGTATAGAAATGTGTGAAAATCTACAAGATTTGCTTTAACTGGACATCTATTTCAATAAATATCAGCCAGGAGCTAGATTAATGGATTGCACAATATAAAAAGGAATATTTGGGATTGAGGCGAATGTCGCCTTTCATAGTTTTGGCTCTTTGTCACCAAGGGCTAGGGCCATAAATCTTACGATGACCCTCCCTTATGGCAGCCAGTGATACAAAGATAGTAGGTCAGCGGGGACGGAATGGACGCAATAAAATTTCGATTGCCGATATTTATTAAAGATTGACCCCTCGTTTTTCTAAAATATTTATCGTTGTAGGGCAAAACTCATCCCTTTGATCATGCATCTACGAATTTTAACGACAGATATGCGATACATACGATTAAATCCAACAAAAAAAAACCATTAGTGTTCGTTTTACTTGATCTTATTATCATCATAAATTTATTTTATCAATTTCATCACCAAGATACTTATAATAAACTATGAACTGCTGCGCACAGGCCTGTTCTATGAAGAAAAGAGAAAGCAGCATCTCGGTATTTCTAGTTAATTCATTAGCTAATTGCTTGAATAATAAATGGCAGCATGCATATAAAACATTTCTTTTCGTAATTTTAACATTATTTATGAAATACGTGCCAGATACGTTTTACCCATGATGAGGGGGCTAATCCGCTATGAAGGTATACTTTGATGAAAGATTGATTCGTTTGTAATGAAATGCTGGACTTTCTTTTATCTGTCCGCACACAATCGGGGGCGAAACAAGAGAAAAGCAAACAATAAATCCGCCAACATAAAAATTGCAGCAACTTTGTTCATAATACCCACGGAGGCATCATCAAAAGTTGGTTCGGTTCGCACCCTCGCGCCCATTCGTGCAGAGATTACCAATAAATCCAATACGGGATAATTGGGCCGCTTAATTCTGTTCTATCTTTCTACTTAGTTCAGTCGTCAGAATGCCAGCTCAGGCCCCTTGGGAGAGTCCAGTCCGGCTACAAACATTGAATCTTTGCCAAACAAAAACCAACTTTTGCTACTTATGATAGAAATGAATTTCAGATATCTCTGCAGGACGAAGCACAATGCTCCGTTAATGAAGAAAGTAGTACCTTTAATGAGATATATTATTTTTGTGCATTTGCAAGTTAATGTTATATTACCTTTGTTGTAAGTAAGCAGTATATAATATGGCTCTTGGGATACACGCTACTCATTCAACTGCTTACAAATTTCATAGTTCTTACTAAGACTGATTATGATTACAACAGGTCAAGCCAATTTAATATTTAGTTATGAATTAAATTTGCCAAAAGTTACCCCAAAATCGATTTTGAAGTAACAGATAAATATTCAGCAGTTACGGATCTTACAACCTCTGGTTACTTCAAATAACCTATAGAAAAAAAATAAGTTTATATATTCCGAAAATACTTTTTATTTTTCAAAACTTCACACCTTCGGGTCTGCTAAGAATTCACACAGATAATAATCCCTATCTAAAGGCTGAAGTTCTAAATCTCTCTTAAGAGATCATATGTCCATATCAGAAAAGAATAGGCTTGATAAATTTATTTCTAAAATGTAAACAACGTGTCATAAGTATAGACAGTGGGTTTATAGGCATGATGGACATAGGTGTCGTTTTTCCCTCCCGTCTAATGGATGAGTATTATTGAGTGCGAGGGTAGCAGCGATTTGATATTCGCATCAGCCGGCCCTCGGGACCGCTGTGACGTGATTTTGTAGCAAAACTACTATCGGCTTTTTATAAGCATTCAGATATGGGAAAAGTGCTTTGGTGAATCGATCATACGCCTTCAAAGAAATAAGGGAGCGATCTGCGATATCGCCTTAATAATGGTAGAGTTAAATGGTTAGAATAGTGAAATACCTCTAAGATATTATGGCTTAAATCGGTACATATATTGATATAAATATTATTTTTATTCAAATTATTGCTAACTGTATATAACTGCTTTCTATTGCTATTATATGACTTTCTCGTCTGTTAGTATATTTGCTTATTAATTAAGGTTTAAATTCACTTACAAAACTTAACTTATTTTTGACCTTAAATTCTAAATCTCATTCTGGTTCAAGTAGAAATAAAATATCATAAACAGAAAAAAAGGGGTATCATTCGCACAAAAGATATTCCAATCACCCCATGATGAGTTGGAATTAAAACGTCAGTCAAAGCGGAAAAATCCCGTTCCGAAAAATTAGCCAACGAAATTCCGACAAATAATTAATCTGGAATAATCATACAAAACGATGCGAGCGGGATTCTCGGCCATTATTACCATTCATTTCAAATCAGCCGTGCGGAGGCTGGGAGGGTGAGGCATCGTCGACCTGAATACGCATACATTTTCCAATCAGGGCACGTATCATTTAACTCGCTATTAAATTCGACTTCTTCCTTACGAATCATTATGTCAAATGCCAGGTCTCCTCGTGTGTAAATATTGCAAGATAAAATCATTTTCTAAATTAATTTTCTATGTGGATACGCTTCCCGCATGTTTATCAAACTTTCCAAGGTGTAAACAAGAGGGGATACAACTTCCTTGTGCCGACTAGTGTTTCCGAATTGGTTAAAATCAAGATGTTTAGTGGTTCATGTTGTTTGGTTTTCACAAAAGTAAAATCGTACCACAAACTACGCTACGCTACAGTGTACGTAGATTATATTAGGGATTACTAAGTTACAACAATGACATAGAACATGCTTCATTTTTTGTATCCACTATTAGTTAACCCTTGACGGCAATTTCACCTGATGGTAAGTGATGAGCAGTCTAAGATGGTAGCGGGCTAACCTGTTAGGGGTGTGGTAAACCCATACTCCTAATTGGTTTCTACACGACATCGTGCTGAAACGCTAAAATTGTTTGGCGACACGTCTTTGTCGGGTGGTAACTAGCCACGGCCGAAGCCTCCCACCAGACCAGACTCGAGCCGGGAATCGAACCCAGGACCTCTAACTTTATGATGCGATAGCGCACGCGCTGCGCCACGGAGGTCGTCAAATGTGTTATGAAAATAATCAACAGAGGCTCGTGATTATTTAACATCTACCTTTTAATGTAATATAACGGAGTCCTTGGTGATAATACGAACAGCTATTAATTAATCTTAATTGTGTGAGAAAAACAACATTAAGTTTTTCAAAGGCGGCGGTGCGTCTGAAAATTCATAAAAGATCTTTTCGGCATAAAATTTATTGTGTGGTGAGCATTCAGATGCCGAAAAAGGAAGCGTGAATGGTTCGTTATACCTACTCTGAAATACTTTTCATAAACGCCGTCATAACATTCATGCTTAAGACCTTTTACTGTAATTACTCGGAGAGCAAGCTGTAGGGATGAATTAGAGAATTAAATTTTTATGAAAGAAGTCTTGGTTGTTTCTTACAAATCTACATTAATTTCACTGAAGCATGCCAGACATAAATTGAAGCGTGAGATTCTTTGTGCCTTACCTACTGGATCTAAAATGTGGTCCCTTTGAAACTCGCAACGTTTTCTTTTAATGAGAGAAGTGTTAGGACCATAGATTAGCTGTCTACGAGTGCTTTACTTTGTAAAAGTCTGCGCTTTAATATCTCAAAGCGTTAATATTTGTTGTTTATTTTACTCGGAAAATGTTACATGCATTATTTTGCTTTGTGGCAAGTTATTTACCTACTAGTAGGTAATTATAGTACACACTACTAGACTTAACCTAAAATTAGTAGGTACTCATTACGTTTAAATTAAAGGTGATTTTGTTTATATACTTAGTATTACTATTTGACAATAACAAAACAAATTATATTTTGAGCATTTCTCAAAAAGTTTAAAGTGTATTAAACAGAAGCTTACAGTGTTAACATATTGTGTTAATATCTTTACAATGTCTCTGGTTGTCTGATTTAGTTTTAAGTGTCACTAAAATGTAGACAACCAAAGGACTGAAATACCTGGATTATTGTTGTGATTAGGGTTCTTCTTAGATAAGAACGAGTTTGGAACCCTTTAAGCTTAGAAAAAAACATTTAGCCACATAAAAGATTTCATTAAATATACAAAGCTTAGGTCTAACTTATTGCTTTAATCTTGGGCGCTCTAATTAGATTTTAGTATATATTTTAGTATATATTTATTTTAGTATAAATATGGAAATAGCAAAAAGGTTAGTCGACATCACAGGGGACCGAAGAGCTGCCAGCTACCTCGGACAAAGAATAAGTCTAGCAATTCAAAGGGGGAACGCTGCCAGTATCTTCGGAACCTTGCCTAAAGGGACTCCTTTTAATAATATATTTTAGTTATGATGTTATTTATTTATTAAGATTTTTAGTTTTAGGTTAATCTAAGTTTAAGTTTTTAGTATAGTATATTACGACATGTGAGTAAAAAAATTACACCCGGCTCATTAACGGATAACTATATTCGTAAACTTAAAACTAAAGCTATGAGGGTTCCAAACGCGCCCTGGTCTAAGAAAAAGCCCACAACAATAGCGGTGAGATGAATGAATGTCTTGAATACCTGTGACAGATTATAGTATAAATAGATTTAAGCGATTAACAGAAGCGACGTAGTGGAGCTGCCGGTGTCATCGCCGACACGCGCCGTGCACCTGACGCGTCATACGACCTCCCCCATTTATTAAATTAATAACTCCAACTGAACACCGTCATTATCCGCCTAATTGGGAGGGCGATGAGCTCCTCTTTTAGCGCATTACCTAAACGTTTAACTCGACTTTATGAAGTGTGTAATTTGGTTATTACATACGGACAGGTAACTTAAAATCGAAGTAAAATTTTCGTTTTTGAAATACGAGTAAACTTATGCATAAGCTTGGGGAAAAAATCTTTTCGAATAACGTATTTACGTATAAACTTGTTGTGAAATGGGATTAGACGTGTTTTTTTTAATTGACTGGTGTTGGGAAAAAAGAAACAAATTAGTAAAATATTGTTTCCAGCTATTTTTCATTAATTTTTAGTTCCTTCAAAATTAGTATATCTAAGAATGTTCATTCTTCACCTATTACTACCGATATGCCGATATTTGTAGGGTCTACTGATATGAAGATCTTGCTCCACATTTTCAGAAATGGCGACATTTTTATCTGTAACAGAGCGAACACGCAGGACGTACATCTTTGACATCAAAATTTAAGTATATTCAACTTAAAACAACTTTTTTTAATGCTATCAAAATTAGCCATATTCGAAAAGTTACAGCCATTACTTATTATAATACAATGATAACAATACGTAACGAAAACAAAAGCTTTGAAATTTTAGAAAGGCTTTTGCCTTTCATTAACTTATATATTTCGTTTATGTAATATTTTGTTATTTATATTGTATTCTTAGTTTTGAGCCCTACCAGTTAATTCTAAAAATAGCCCGGTGTTATTAAAATATTGCACCGCAATAAAACCTGTTCTTAGTTGATACAAACTTTGAATAATTTTGACAGTAATATCAAATTAACCGATCAAGCCTTTATCAGAACTTGGGCAGAATGTTAGCAAAAAGTATAATTAGCGCTAACGGTAAAATTTCGTTGTTTACAAACATATTATTTTGCTGCTCTGGCGGCGCTTTGGGCTATATTTTACTTAGAAATTTAAGATATATAATTAAGAATTTCGCTTGGCGCAATAATTTAGGGATCTCCTAATGAATGATATCAGGTTCCGTGTAATTATCGCCAGGGGGCCATTGTTACTTTCGTTATCAAATATAAGTATAAGATAATGTTACTTCTAATTGGATCAAATTTGACTGCGTGAATGCTGTTGATTTTTTAATTTTCATACATATATATATATTTTTGTTTTTAACACACCACAAGTCAGCCCTTGACGGCATCTCACCTGATGGTAAGTGATGATGCGGTCTTAGATGGTAGCCGGCTAACCTGTTAGGGATATACCTCTATGGTAAACCCATAATCCTAATTGGTTTCTACACATTTCTACACGAGATCGTGCCGGAACACTAAATCGCTTGGCGACACGTCTTTGAAAGTGAACTGTGGAATTTGTTTTCGTTGATTTTATAATTGTGGATATTAAAGCAAAATTTGATGATATTTATGCTAATTATTTTAATCTGCTGCTTTTGAAAAGTATACTTTGGAGCAGCGTAAAAGACCTATGCTCTTAATTCTCTCTCCAATGCGAGAGGCGTCTTTTCTGCAGCAATGAGATACTGATTTACTTTCTGAACAGTGATAATCAATGTTTCATTCATTATGTTGAACATAATCATGAAAGTGAGTAAGAGTAAGTCATGCACAGTCATAAACCGTAACTTTTCTGTTAGGTTTACTACCGTTCATTTTTAGACCTAAAAATGCGTTGACTTTTGAATGCTAGTTCTTGTATTCGTTTCTTCTGTTTATTATGGCTTAATATAGTTTCACTTGCCTCATTAACTCCCCAAGTAGGCATAAATGTAAGTACACTAAATAATAAAGTAATGAGTATCAGAGAAGACCTTGACGGGCGGTGTTTGTTTCACCGTGTGTTGCTTTGAGGCCCTACAATCGCTAGCGTGATACAAATATACACATAATTTTAATGCCGGGGGTGAAGCATTAAAAGTCAGGGATCAAATGCCTTTAATACTATCTGCAGAAACTGTGGAGTCGCCGTTTAAGCCGTTCTCTATAAATATATACAATGATATTTTTCTTACTAGAAGATTCTTAAAGAATGGTTTTTGTTTATGGAAATAACTCTGCTTGGATTTCGATTTTGGGTAAATTTGTGATTATTAGTTCTAGTTTGGTCGGTGTTTTCGGCAAGCCTAGCTAGACCATGTTCTATCATAGTCTTACCGACAAACAATTCCACGAAATTAGTTGACTGCCATACTTCTTCCAGGCTAGATGTTTCTGATCATTTTCCTATATTATATTAGATAAAATTTGCATGTAGATAGATTTTTCTTGGATTAACAAATAGTCTACTTTATCCAGAAAAAATCATGATTGATTTGCGAAAAGTTGATTTTCACCTCGATTAGCTATAAATATACCTGAAGTTTAACATAGCAAACTTTCTTGAAATTACTTATATTTTAGGAAAGGGAACGGTAACAGAGAAATGAAATAATCTCCATATTACAAGTGTTGCGTTTGTCTTAGCTGATGCCAAATTAGAAAAACCTATGCTTTTCTTAATTTATCATTTTCTTTTGTTTGCTTTAAATGTCAACGGCTTCACAGGCATTTATCTAGATTTCAAATTTTTTCCATCACTAAGGGGCGTTACTTTTTCTTGATGTACTCGTACCTTATCACCTTATTTTGTACCCCTGAAAACGTGTATGCAAAATTTTACAATAGTTGGTCGAGTACTTCAGGCGTGAAAGCATCATAAAGACACAAACTCACGTTCGCATTTATAAAGTAAGTAAGGATAACTACGTGTTATGGCGGCTCCATACCTTTTTAATAACAAAGTGTAAGGCGTTTACACAGCGGGGTGCACGCGACGCTAACGGCTTACCTGCGCCGTCCGCACTCGACTTACTGTAATCTCCAATCATATTCACTAATAACACTTACTAACAAGTGCGATACAAGGTAAAATGTAACGCCTGAATTATAAAAGTAACCTTTTTGTCATGGAGTTTGCGGCCGTTACTTATTTTACTATAATGAAATTTGCTGTAACAGTGAGCACTGTCTTAGTTGGTCGGACTGAAATAATTTACGGCAAAGTTTTGAGGAAGGTGACTTGCTGTAATCTCCAATCATATTCAAGAATAACACTTACTAACAAGTGCGATACCAGGTAAAATGTAACGCCTAAATTATAAAAGTAACCTTTTTGTCATGGAGTTTGCGGCTGTCATTTACTTTACTATAATGAAATCTGCTGAAACAGGAAGGACTGTCTTAGCTGGTTGGACTGAAATAATTTACGGCAAAGTTTTGAGGAATGGTGACTTGCTGTAATCTCCAATCATATTCACTAATAACACTTACTAACAAGTGCGATACAAGGTAAAATGTAACGCCTGAATTATAAAAGTAACCTTTTTGTCATGGAGTTTGCGGCCGTTACTTACTTTACTATAATGAAATCTGTTGTAACAATAAGCCCTGTCTTAGTTGGTCGGACTGAAATATTTTACGGCAGAGTTTTGAGGAATTCAATGGTGACTTGGGATACGTGAGTCTCTGAAAACTGTTTTGAGGTCAGCCAAGCCAGATCTTTAATTATACGTATACACCATTTACGCACTCCACCACCCTACCGACAAAGAAGTGTCGCCAAGCGATTTAGCGTTCCGGCACGATGTCGTGTAGAAACTAGTTAGGAGTATGGATTTACCATACCCCAAATAGGTTAGCCCGCTACCATCAGGTGAGATGCCGTCAAGGTCTAACTTGTGGGGTATAAGAAAGAAACTACTTCGCTCTCGCTGCGTCTATATATTTTTTATGTCAGTTGTTTTTGTTTTGTTCGAGTTTTCGATTTCTACAAAATATTCTATACCGCTGAACTTCAAGAAATTTGTGGAGCTAAAAATTTAGTTTTAGGGTGGTGGTAACTATATTTATTGATTTTATGTTGGTATTTATTACGGGCGAATCCGCGTTGCCAGCGTGTGTTATTAGTGGTAAGCGATGATGCAGTCTAAGATAGTCTAAGATAAGTTAGCTAACTATGCAATGACATTAAAAATAAACTAGTGGTTGCCCAAAGAATGGCATTCGATCAGTATAATAAAAGTTACATTTGGAGATTTCTGCACTCATCCATATAAACTTTGTCGATACCGAATCTCTTACGTATTATTCTTTCGCACAGTAAACCTTAAAAGGTGCAGGAAGTTTTCTATTCTCGTATAGTCTTTTCTATATTAGTACATTCTTCTTCTTAGACCGGAGCGCGTTTGGAACCCTCATAGCTTTAGTTTTAAGTTTACGAATGTAGTTATCACCATCAAATCATTACTATGTAAATTATTGGACCCATCAAAAGTGCTTTTTAAAGGACTATTTGAATAAAGATTATTTAAATTTTTAATACATCAGTCTATTTTCGAGTGTAAAAGCAACACTAAACCATTTTACTTGAAAATAATAAATACAGGTACACGCAATTTTCTCAGATCTTCTTCATTTGGGCGTCAGGTGCTTACATTCTGGTTTATTTTATCTATAAAATGAACGAGCATTAATATAACTACGTAGTTTATAGCACACAAACGCATTTACTATTAAAATATTTTATCAATTTGTAAAATATATTTATATGGAGCTAAATGAATTATTTCGTGGATAAGTTAAGTTTTTTATAGCGGTATACCTAGAAGTGCTGAACAATTTAAACAAGTATATCTGATACATCTTTCAAATTAAATAAATAATAAAACTGTGAACAATTAAGTATACTTACTTTTATATTTAAAGGGTTAGGATTCACAGTAAGGCGGTTAATTTATTTTAAGTATTTGTTCATGCTTAGTGGCATTTCTCCGTACTATTGATTTGGAATATGCATTTATTTTATGTAGTCCTTTTAAAGGGTGGCTAAATAGTCCTTTAAAATTCCAGTGTCTTATATGGCATCGGTCTTTTTACTCAGGCTTTGCTTCTCTGTACATAAAATATATTTAAAAAGCGTCAATACAGTGAAAAACTTGTTGGTACGTTGCGTAGATGCGTTTGTGAGTCGTAGAGACACTATTCCATCAATCATCAGCCTATCTGGGTGCACTGCTAGACAAAGGTGTTTCCAAAAGGGCTTGACCTTCATCAAGCGGGATCCTTCACTTTTCTCATCCAGCTGCTACCTGCCAATCGGTAAGATTGAGGCCGTCACTGCGTTTACCGTTACGCGGTCTTCACTCTAGAACTCGTCTGCTGTAGATGCCATCGGTTCTGCATTAAGCTTGGCCACTACCACCTGAGCTTGCTAATCCTTTTTTTTGCAAGCCGAGTCCGTGTCCGATCGATATCTCAATTTATAGATAATATTCACCATCAGCAGCAGTCTATATAATCTGCTGGGGACAGGACAGAGAGGTGCTAGAGCATAGACCAAAGCATTTTGGCGGGCGTTATAGTTTATTATCACCTGTTAGTGACACACGAAATTAGACACGTATTTCCTAACTCTATTTTATTAATGATAATTTCTTAACAGCAAAATCCGATACCCAATTTTCAATCTGACCCTGGACATTGTGATTTGCAGTCGTCTTGATGAGGTTTCATCATCATCATGATCAACCCATACTCGGTCCACTACAAAGCACGGGTCTCCTCTCAATATGAGAAGGGTTTGGCCATAGTCCACCACGCTGGCCATGTGCGGATTGGCAGACTTCACACGCCTTTGAGAACATTATGGAGAACTCTCAGGCATGCAGGTTTCCTCACGATGTTTTCCTTCACCCCTGATGCAAGTAATATTTTAATTGCTTAAAAACACACATAAATCCGAAAAGTTAAAGGTGCGTGTCTGGGTTCAAACTCCCGACCTCTAATTAGGAGGCTGACGTCCTAACCACTATCTATCACAACTCTCACAGATGAGGAATTATCTATTATTAAATATCCAGCGCAAATCCGTTCACATATTACGCATTCGTCAGTAGGGTTTGAGCCGTCACCCTTTTAATTTACGAGTCGGACGAGGGGTCATTAAACAATAAAGTGTTGATTAAAAGCCCCTATGCGCGGGCGGCGGGCGGCGCGTCCGATGCGAATAACTGCGCTTCCTGCACAGGAGTCATTATTTTATCACCGATGATTGGCATCGACCGCCTTGAGAGGCAGTGAGGCCCACATATTGTTACAATGTTGCGAGTGATATTTTTCATTCTCGAATTTTCCAGATCCTGTATCTTTTAACTCTTTACTTTTCTCAACATCTCCTGAGGATGATCCGGTGTCGGGTCGAAACGTGCGTAGAGGTTCTTGTGGAAGATTTTGTGCGGTGTAATATTATACAAATCTCCCGGTTGTCGGCGGAATATAGCAAATTATACTTGCTGTTTATTGTTTATTATGGACTTCCGCAACGTAACGCCTGCTTCTATTCATTATCCTGTATCTTTGATTTAATAATTATGTGTTGATAGAAATCTACATGTAACTGTTTATATCTGGAAAAAGTTTAATTACACTTATGTATATAACTGCTTTAATTATATTTTTATCACTTTTATTAAATAGCGATTGTTAAAAATTTATATAGTTATACGTTAAAATAATGCGTTATAACTAAAAAATATCTATTTTACCTTATTTTAGATAAAGTGTAAAAACTTAGATAAATACGCCAGTTAAATTGAAACCTTTCTTCCAAAAATATCACTTAACTTCTCGCAATGTCCTCGTGGCGTCCATTGTTATATCTATTTTGCGTGGACCAATCATTTGCCACCGTTTTGGCAGGAACCAAAAGATAGCGGCACGACATGATGACAACCTCCTACAATACATTAATAATAGTATTATATTTTTGTACGTATATAGATTAATAACATTTTAACCCTTACAAACATCTTGTAAAATATATGTCTTAATTAATAAATACGTCATAATGTATAAATATATAGCTTCTTAGAATCGCGGCGATAATAAAAGATACTTTGTTAAAATAACCAATTCTAAACACTTTTTATACAATGTTACTTTGCATTCTTGCTAACCTTAGATTAGGATCAATTACTTAGTAACTGTATTTATAAATCTTAATACAAATCAATGATAAGTATCAAGATGTTTTAATAACAGTATTGAGCATTAATTGACATCTTGATGCCTTAGCATCCACAATAGGACGGCAGTAGCAGATAATTACTTGAGATAATACGGGAAGCAATGAACGGGAACCTCATTAGGGTGGGGATTTCAGTTTCATCACGTATAATCCCTCACAACATTGTTCGCTTTCAGACCACATCGGGAGTATTCCTATGGACCGTCCAGGACCATTTTATGCAGCGCTTCAAGTGTGTTATTCCTTATTATATGTAATGCATTCCGAATACTGAGATCATCTGGAGAGCCCATTTATGGAAATTGTATACCAATCGTTAAAAAGAGAAGCGTCCTGTTAACAGATTTTAAATCATTGCCGTCAACGGTCTCCATTGTAACGTCAGGTTAGTTCAAAAGCGGTCGTTCCAGACGAACAAAATGATCTTCAGAGGATCGGATCGCGAGTTCCACACCTTTCGAATCAATAGATCTCATTCAAATAATAATAAGGAGTTATAGATCAGCGGTGGCTGGCAAGCGGGCGGTTGACGTGCGGCCCTGCTCGCGGTTTAGTTTACACTTCTCCTCACATTTGAGTATGGTAATCGATATTTATTCAACGTCTCGCCTCTCGACTAAGCGGAACGTCTGCGGTGATCGTTGGAGATGATAACACTTCCATTTATATTTTGCGCTGTGATCGGCGACCGCTTCATCATTCATCACAAATGTATAAGTACGCTTAAACGAGAAGTGAGTATAAGTGTTATATTAAAGTTACCGGTAACAAAAACTTTGACTTCTAAACTGAAATATAATTTAAAAAGAAGTCCCTTTAGGCAAGGTTCCGAAGATACTGGTAGCGTTCCCCCTTTGAATGGTAAAATTAAATTAATTAATTTTTTTTTTTTTTAATTAATTTTATGATATTATATTTTTTAAGGTTTTCAGATTTAGGTTAATTTAGATTACTAAGGGTTATTTTGAGTTTTTTTTTTCTGTCACTCGTTGAAGCCTATATAAAAGAAATATATCTTCTAAACTTATGATGGTGGAGTTTTATAAAAAATATACAAAAAAATACATCTTCTAAACTAGAGATGGTGGAGTTTTATAAAAAATATTAATCTTAAAGTGAATCTTCACGTAGGTACTTTAGGGATATTCGGGATTGATTTGAAAATGATGATCCTTGTTTTAAAAGCTTTGTTTAGGCTGGGTCCCGGCTTAAGTCTGGTCTTGTGGGAGGCTTCGGCCGTGGCTAGTTACCACCCTACCGACAAAGACGTGCCAAGCGATTTAGCGTTGTTCCCAATGTCGCGTAGAAACCTAACTAACGCTCCTAATTAGGAGCGTTAGTTTACTATACTCCTAACAGGTTAGCCCAATACCATCCTAGACAGCATCATCACTTATCACCACGTGAAATTGCCGTCAAGGGCTAACTTGTAGTATATTTAACAAAAAACCTCGCCATGTTTAATTGTAGATCCACAGAGGTTACAATAAAAACGGCGTTTTATATAATTTAACCTTATTCAAATAATATGATTTTTCCAACTTCAAACAGTAGCGGCTGCAACAATTTCCAATGCCAATCAGAACTGTTCCCTGAATTGGAATCCCGTGGTACTTTGTTTCTTTTAAAATAGCAACAGATTAAAAATTTATAACGAAGCTATGTCACGTCCCGCTTTAATTAGGCAAGGCGATGGTGCATCGAGAAAGGTATGCGCCCGCGCCACCTTTGTTATCTATGTGTCGCTAGGGCTACCACTTAGCATTAATTTAAGTTGGCTTAGCACGCCAGAAAAGAGCTCGTAAGTTTTTAGTACGAGCCTCTAGAAGAATATAATCATCATCATTTATTTGCAAGAACTTTTAAAAATCTTGATGTGTAACAGTGTTTTTTTTTCATTTCAGTATAATGTTTGTGCTCATTGATAAGTATGGAAATTTAACGTAATAAATTCAGACAAAGCTATGTAAATTCATATTAAGTCAAAATACAGTTGGTATATTGTAGGTGTGGTAGGTATGTTGTATTTATTTTTGTTAAATGTGTATTTAAGAGGAACGGAATACAATTCCCATAACAACCCGTTACGGGTTGTATTGGATCAGCATTGTGACTCCATGGTCTTATGTGCCCAGTGATGGGCAGAAAAAACTACATAACTTTTTTGTAGGTAATGTTTTTTTTATGTTCCTTGTTAAAGGACAGTTTGTAGAAGAAAGAGCCTGTGGCCACACAGAATAAGTTTCATAATTACCATATCTTTTTTAAGACGAACATTTATTTTGCAACGAAATATTCGTAGTCATTTTTAAATCATAATTCATTGGAAACATATTAGACAGATGCCAGCCCTATATATTTACTATTAACAAAATGGAAATATGCTAATGAACAATTATGGAACGTAATATTAAATTGGCGAAGCTATTTACATTAAAATTCTATAAAATTTATAACGAAGGCTAGTTGGTACCAATGCTACGCTCGAATGAATCGAAAAATTACACACAAGTTTATGTCTTCAGTCTGGGAAATACACACAGATCTAACTATATAATATCATCCTGTCCATCAAAGTGCTACCGCGCTATAAAGTCTGGTACAAATACAGATACCTACTCAAAAAGTATTATATCAAAAACAATATTTAACCGAAAAACATCAGTTTGTAGTGGTTTGAGTCTAGCGGCGTGCAATTAATAAATATATATGACGAGTTATAAAAACCGTCTACCCGATTATCATCTATTTTATTTAATTTTATGAAAATATTTTATTACGTAAAGAAGTCAGTTACAAACCACTTCATCAGCGGTTTAGAAAAAAAATTAATTTCTCATCAGGCGACTCCGCTTCCTAACTTATGCTATGCTTTCTAAATGTGAATAAGTTCTATTTGCTTCTAACAAACTTAGGGCTTATCATTTAAGGACCATAACGTTTATCTATCTTATGAGCTATTTTCCCAGCCATTGACACTTTAGTTTTGCAACTTGTTACGCTATGTCGATAACTCTTGTCTTGTTGAAGCGGTGATAGCCTAGTGGTTAGGGCGTCAGCCTCCTAATCAGAGGTCGGCGGTTCTAATCCGGGCATGCACCTCTAACTTTTCGGAGTTATGTGCGTTTTTAAAACATTAAAAATATCACTTATAATACACACAATAGCACGCCTGAGAGTTCTCCATAATGTTCTCAAAGGCGTGTGAAGTCTGCCAATCCGCACATGGCCAGCATGGTGGACTATGGCCAAACCCTTCTCATATTGAGAGGAGACCCGTGCTCTGTAGTGAGCCGATATTGGGTTGATCATGATGATGATGATGATCTTGTCCATCTACGTATCTCCTAATTTTAAAGCAAATACTAAAAATTACTCTTAAAACTTAACGTTTCTAGTCAAACGTAAGAAGAAATTCGGTTCGAGAACAGCCGGCGGAAACTTGCTGATACACTATTATTTGTAGCACAGTACACGACAAAGGGTTGCGCAAAGCCCAATGTCGTTTAGTAACTATGTATGTAGGAATGAATAAATTATTTAAAGTATAGGTTACCTACAAGTATTATTACCCAAAAGGTCATAAATTATTTGAAATCAGCAAGAAATATAAGTTTTAAAATATAATTATGCACTAAGTAAAGTAAATAACTGAGTACTGTACATAAGACAATAGTCGAATATACAACTTACATATCATAGCATAATAAGTCACCATGACATGGCCTTCTAATTGATATGTTGACTTTTGTTAAGATTTATAATGCAATAAATCAATGCCCTTTCATATCTTTCAAGTTTGTCTATTTCGAAATAAATACTAGTATAAAATAATGGTTTGCGATATTGTGTCAAAATCGGTATTTTAATTTATGAGGTAGCTTTAGGAAGAGTTACTTAATTTTAAAAAGTATGCTTAGTATAAGCTTTGCACACTAGCAATTGCGGGATCGTTATCGAGCTTCAAAACACTACAAGGTTAGAGTAAAATGGATCTTATGATTTCTGCTTAGAGTCGCCATTAGCGTGCTACCTTTTTATTTTACAAACTTTTGTGAGCAGAAACTAATGAACGTGATATAGGTCCACTTACTTTTTTCGTAAAACTTTATTGCATATCATTCAAAGAATTAGATTAGGTTCCTTGTCAAAGTTGCAACGGAAGTGCGTCACTATGAAGCTATTATACAAATATGCCTACCAAATGATGGTATACCAAAACAAGGTATTTCAGTGGCCTTGACTCAAATCGCCGACTTTATAATAATTGGATTGTTCGTTAAAGCATCATGCAAGAACAAACAAACCGTTTTATTTGTTAATCTTTGTATTTACTTCGCTATAACGTGTTTCCATAAAAAAATGTGCACAGTCGCCAGAAAAACTAACGAGTTTTTTAATTTAATTCTTATCGAACATTTAATAATTACTAGGCTATCGTTAACATTTAATGTTTGCTTACAATTAATTGCCTATTTTGATAAACATTGTATATATATATATCATGTGAAGAGTTACAAACCGGGTTCTCCCTCTGTTATTTGTAATTTGGCCACCAAAAGAAGAAGAAAAAGTATTGTTTTTTTATACTTTACAAGTTAACCGATGACGGCTATCTCACCTGGTGGTAAGTGATGATGCAGTCTAGGATGGTAGCGGGCTAACTAGTTAGGAGTATGGTAAGCCCACATTACTAATTGGTTTTTACGCGGACATTGTGGCGGAACGCTAAATCGCTTAGCGACAAGTCTTTGTCGGTAGGGTGGTAACTGAACTCGAGCCGGAAATCGAACCCAGGACCTCCAACTTTAAAATGCGCCAGCGCGCGCGCTGCGCCACGGAGGTGGAGAATTTACCGAGACTTATTAGATCCCGCGGGAACTGTTTATTTTACCAGTTACTACGTCCAGGGATGCTATCTATTTCCTTTCCAGTGTTTCTAAACTCTTCAATGTTTCGTAACAATTTGGCAAACTCGAAAAAGGTAGTAGACAGAGTATGTTTCGATTCTTTAAAATAGGTTTAGAAGATTTAAATTAAGCTTTTTCAGTTGTCCTTTCATTAATCGATAGTACTTAAATAATATTGTTAAGGTTATGAACATAATCTCAAGCGTGTACTTCACTGCACAATGCGGTAGAGACACTAAGCGACCTCTGGTCC
Source organism: Lasiommata megera (assembly GCA_928268935.1). Lineage (NCBI taxonomy): Eukaryota > Metazoa > Arthropoda > Insecta > Lepidoptera > Nymphalidae > Lasiommata > Lasiommata megera. The sequence continues at coordinate 10,671,216 of OV743309.1, forward strand.
TGCGCCGGCGCATATTTACACCCGCGCTAACAAGCCAGACCACGCCTCGACCAATGTTCTCGTATTGTACGGAAATGTTGAACGGTGCGCGAAACAATTCTACCGTATACCGTAATATCTGCATACAAATGTTTGGACGCTCCGCTTCGGTATTTCATTGCATATGTTTATGCTTTATTTGGCTTCCCTAATATGTTAAGCGCGCTAGAGCATTGTTACACATTTACACCTGTTACATTGTCGCCTTAAAGGAATTTAATATATAAATATATTTGGAAACGAATTCATAAGCAATTGAGCGTTGTGGAGTTAATATCTCCCGAGGATGCTCCGGTGTCGGAGCGAAACGGAGGATTCGAGTGGTGAAGCGGTGATAGCCTAGTGGTTAGGTCTGGTGGGAGGCTTCGGCCGTGGCTAGTTACCACCCTACCGACAAAGTCGTGTCGCCAAGCGATTTAGCGTTCCGGCACGACGTCCTGTAGAAACCAATTAGGCGTATGAGTTTGCTATACTCCTAACAGGTTAGCCCGTTACCATCTTAGACCGCATCATCACTTGCCATCAGGTGAGATGCAGTCAAGGGCAAACTTGTGGTGTATAAAAAAAAAAATTGATGATAATATGGTGTGGTGTTAGATTGAAGATATTATAATTACACGGCGCTAATTTAAGGCGGATTACGGCAAATGTAGTTTAATGATCATTTGATATTGATATTTACTCGTAGTAACTTAACTTTTCTTCAGCATACATTTACTTTTTAATAGATATGTTTATTTTCATCTCTTTGTTTTTTTTTTGTATGTTTTGGTTGCCGGATTGGATATTTTCAGACTTTTTATTTATTAATTATATCTTTTACTTAACCACATAATTATATAAATGCATAATTTCAGTTTCTTTAGTAACGTTTATAAATTGTATAGTTACTTAATTATGTATTAAGATAATATTAATAAGCAGATATTGTCTTTATTAATTACACTATTATCAATGTGTATTAATAAACTCCGTCACGCTGGACCTTCTTAACTAATTTGGCTGAAATTTTGAATGAAGAGAGATTATACCCTGAATTATACTTTTATTAATTATGTAAGTTTCCTGTAGAAATGGAGCGAGAACATTAGATATGGAAATCTTCAATTACAAACGTTGCCTATTTCACAGAATATTTAATAAACCTCAATCAAGCGGAACTAGTCGCGGGCGTCAGCTAGTAAATTAGAATACATGTGAATATCAAAACTGCAGAACTAGCAGGATTTGAACTGGCACTCAGCTTTTTTTGCAATCGCGGCTGGTATGTTTTGCCAATTCTACCATGATATTTTGCATCTACAAAGCTCTTATAAGAAGCGAACTATGGCAATGTTTTTTTCATCACAAGATTACGAGTTTTTAAGTGTTAAATTAATGGTATCTTAAAGTTATATAAAACAGAAATTTGGCTCTTGCCATATACATGGAGTCCCACCACGGTCATCCTTTTAAATTCGATTCTAGTCTAGGACAGGTAGGTAGATGAATGAATACACAACAAAAATAAAGAGGAAAAGAAAACTGAACCGAAAAGCCAATACAAAATGGTATACAATTTGATACTTAATAATTTTACATATCCTTTAACTAAAATTCCATCCTTCTCAGAGCATTACCATTCTTCTTATTTCCAAATACTCAGGAGACTTAAAAAAAAAATTCAAAATAACTTTTGTTTATCTCGAACTAAACACACGCAATAATATAATCTGTAGTACAGATATGTAGAAGCGTGTAAGTCAATTCCAATCTCCTGACAAAAACACAGACAGCAAATTTTGTCATTGAAGAGCATGTAATGTAAATTCTATTATTACGGCCTTTTATTTTTCAATTACGAACCCCCGGTCTCGCCGGGCGCCCGGGGGTTAACTTTGCAATACCCCGCGATGCCCAATTTTTATCTCAAGTTATGTATATTAAACAATTTGTTCCATTTTGTTTTGCTTGTAACATTACTAATGTCATTGTCATTTTTATTCGACAACTGTTCAACTAAGGAATTAGGCGACCCTACGTACCTATTATCCAGCTCTTTATTGGAACAGGGTTCCTTAATAATGAACAGGTTGAAACTGTCACGTAGGATACAAGCGTTATGCGTCGTTGGGTTCCGTAAATCGTATTTTGGATATTATCGTCAATCGCTGGCCGCCATACTTGTTAACATGTGTAAGTCAAATGTAACATTTTTTTTTGATCGTCAGAGCCGAAGTACTTACCGAACTATGTGCCCGCAAATGTTTGTTTACAGATTTATCTAGTCTGGTAGGTTGATCGTTGATTTGGAAAGCTGATTCACTAAGACACCATTTAGGCCTTTACGTCTATTCTAAACGTTTTAAACAGTGTCTCGGAGGCATTTTCTCCGGTGACTGTGGAGACCAATCCGTCCTTTCTACAGACAATGCAAGGGATAATATTAAGAAGACGCAGAGTTGACCAGGACCTGCCACCCTCTCAGTCGCTCCGGTGGGATCCGCAGGAACGACAACAACTTAAGAACCTCGCACCTAATGGGGACACCACTCGAGTGTGACTTCGGATCTTCTCCTAGATGGATTGCATGCCAATGCTTACGAAGCCCATCTGCCTATAACTAAGACAACTAAACTAAATATTGGCTTATTTCAATCAACATTTTTACTTATATACTTCGTATACCTACGTCATCAGATATTCTGTCAAGTGTACAGATAAAAGCGGAGATGTTTATTGTTCATGTACTCTAGAGTATGTATGTATGCTCTAAGAAAGGTTTATATAAATTCTATCTTAAAAGGGGTAAAATCCCTGAAGTCCTTAATCATGCAATCTCCAGCCCCAAAGGCAAAGTGAATCCTAAATTCAGTATGTAGATTTGTCTTCAGCCCTAGACATATTTCAAGAAAGTATTTTAGGAACCTCAGGGGATAGTACCTAGATGTGGTAGATGGTTGTATCCTTCAAAATGTGTAGTCGCCATTGATTTTATGTTGAGATTTTTTTACTTTAGCATTCAAATCGAATGTTATTTGTGCCGTGAGTCTTGACAAATCTTGTATGATTATCTAACACATGTTTACCTATCACAAACTTATTTTAGATTCTCAATTCAAAACATAGGGCAAGTGTCAATTGTATCATTAATATAGGAAGGCGGCATATTAATATCTTGATATTAATAAAAATATGGGCGAATTAATATTTATCCAGGCAGCATAATTTTTGGGGCAGACCTGTTCTAGAGTGGAGACTGCGTACCGGTAAGCGCAGCGTGGGACGACCACCTTCTCGCTGGACCGACGACCCGAAAAAGATCGCTGGTGGCGGGTGGATGAGGAAGGCAGAGGATCGTGTGTGGAGGCGCGCTCTCGGAAAGGCCTATGTCAAGCAGTGGGCGTCTATAGGCTGATTGATTGATTGAATATTTATTCTACAAGCCTGTACCTGTTATTTTGATGACATCAACTGTATCCCGGGACACCAATTTTGATAAAATTTGGTTAATGAAGTTTAGCAATTTTTGTTACATCACATGATCATCATAATCAACCCATTGGCTCACTAAAGAGCACGGGTCTCCTCTCAATACGAGAAGGGTTTGGCCGTAGTTCACCACGCTGGCCATGAGCGTATTGGCAGACTTCACACGCCTTTGAGAACATTATGGAGAACTCTCAGCATGCAGGTTTCCTCACGATGTTTTCCTTCACAGTTGAAGCAAGTGATATTTTAATATCTTAAAAACGCACATAACTTCGAAAGTTAGAGGAGCTTGCCCGGGTTCGAACCCCGACCTCTTATTAGAAGGCGGACGCCCTAGCCACTGAGCTACATATATAACAAAAATTGCTAAGCGCAAGTTTTGTTATCATATCAGCGGATTCTGAGTGACGAGTCACTAACAAAAATAAATCTGATAAAAAACAGTTTTTTATTACCTAATTACCTACCAACCTAGTTATATGTAGAAGTATAAAACGTTAGGTAAGTAGCTATAGAACGTTGTATTCCATTGTTAATCATAACTTTCATGTTAACACGTTGTTTTGACTGATTCGTGAAATAACTCATAAAAGGGAGCCTTATAACGAGGTGTGTTTTGAATTTGTTCCCGAGCACTCCATAAAGTCAACACTAGCAGGTCACGCGACGGCTTCGATGACGAACGATACCGGAGCCATAGTGGTGACACAGTGTAACTTTTCCAGTAAATCAATTATTTACGATATTTTGTTTTAAATACTTTTTTAAATTGCTGAAATTCTAATTTTATTATTAAGTAGTTTTTCTTTTATTTGGAATCTTTATTATTTATTTGCTAGAAGCAGTTTATACCTTGCAGGAGTCCATGATTTTACATCGAATATTAAGCTAAATTTGCTATAATTCGCGAACCTGTTATCTTTACTACGCAGATAATCCAAAACGCGTTCTCAACGCTATACTGTTAAGCGTCGTGTATAAATTGGACGTCGCGATGTTCATATATTTTTCAATGTACATATTTGCCAGCTTTCTAGCAAAATCAGCTTAGTTTTTATTGTTTACATAATATTTAGCACAGTTGTATGTCTTAAAGTGCATGAAACGTGGGCAACGAGTCTCTATACTACTGGGACAGACATATTGAAAAGTTTGATATAAACCACGTACCGTAGATATATTCTATGGCTTTATTTTCAGTAGAGTCGGTCATGACACGACATGGTCTGCGAATGTCATTTTTATACTCACATATAAAAGATGTAATGATTTTTGGATACTTTGATCTTTGTTACTCTTATCTGTCACCGTATTTAAATGAAACTTAGCACACGGATAAACACCATCTCATAGTTTAGAAAATAAGAAACGTATTTTACTTCAAACATAATGTTGTATAAAATATTTATACATATCTATTATTATATTTTGTACTATTTAAGTAATTGTACTGATGCTTTTATACTGTGTCCGCACGTAAGTCGTCCCTCGGAGCCACTCAGTGGCCAAATTAAATCATTTCTATTTTGTCCGCGATTGACTAGACACGCAATGCACGCGTTGTCATTAGAAGACATGGATACTTGACACGATAAAACAATGTTCTATTACCTTCCATTTATTGAGTAGAAATGTAGATTACAAGGTAATTAATAAACTTTTACCTAGTAACCTACCCTACGGACAAAGGCGAGTCGCAAAGCGGTTTAGCGTTCCGGCACGATGTCGCGTAGAAACTCGATTAGGTACATACTCCTATCAGGTTAGCCCGTTACCATCTTAGGCTGCATCATCACTTACACCAGGTGTGATTGCCGTCAAGGGCTAACTTGTAGTGGGTAAAAAAAAACTTTTGCCAAAACTATCTTACAAGGTGTTATTGTATCATTTGCTCAGGTGTTATGGTGCACTCCGATCGCATGGAAATTTGATGTATTTTCTTTTTGGTGATTTGGGTTTGAGAACTGACGGTCCGAACAAGAAATCTATCCTACCGTAGACATCTCCGGGATCAAAAGTAGTCTATGTGTTATTAAAGGCTTTTTTTCCACTGGGAAATGCGTTTACGCATCCCCTTCGGAAGCGGCGCAGACAAGACTGCGTCGCTTCCGACGGGGTATGTGGGACTCGCCGGCGGCCAGACTGGCGACCAGAATACCCACTAAAATCCAGCGATCCTCCTACGCGTCGCCTGGTGGCTGGGTCACGGGAACACCCGCGTACACGACCGCGACCCAACCAGCGATGTGCTATTAAAGCCTGTAATCTATCTCTTTGCTTAATCCAGGTTCGTTCAGCCTTTCTGGAGTCGGAAAGAAACATACATACATACATTAGCATTTATTATTATAGTAATAAGATTTTACCGCTAGAAATTGTATTAAACTAATGTACAATATAATACGGTTCCCGATATTAGTTATATCTTTTGCAAATGTGTCGGTAAATAAGTACGAGGTGAAAGTTTGACAATACAAACGTGGGCCTATATGTTTATTATCATAATATAACTAGTAACTTACGTACAGTGAAACGCTTCAGTTAGCACGCAAGTTCCTTATTACTAGTCATAGCTTAATCATCATCATTTCAACCGATAGACGTTCACTGCTGGACATAGGTCTTTTGTAGGGTGTTCCAATAGCCACGGTCTTGGGCCGCTTGTATCCAGCGGCTCCCTGCGACTCGTTTGATGTCGTCTGTCCACCTTGTTGGGGGTCGACCAACGCTACGTTTACCGGTGCGAGGTCGCCATTCCAGCACCTTGAGACATAGCTTAATGGTTAATGGTATATCAGTATTTGTAGACAGCGTCATATTGTTGAAATAAGAGCCAATTTTCAAGGGAATTTAGTGAAAATATCATTTATACGAAGCAAAAAATTCCATGACAACGCGACGACATGGAAATTTTATTTATTGCAATTGCGTGTCAATATGAATGTGATTAAAAAGCACCTCACGATCACTGTAGATGAAGAATCCTCTTTTGCAGAATCGCAAGTACCTACCTACATACAAGGAATTATTTAAATTAAACAGAGCACATAAAAATGTTCGCAAGAATACCAAGTTTCGCATACCGAGTATTTAAATTCTCGTGAAACGCGCAGATGTTGGTTAGTTTTCAGAACTTTTATATTTAGGTAAGTATTAATTATGTCCATCACAGGTAAAGGCTGCCTTTTCATTATGCATTGGCAGAGATGCGTGGTGTGGTTATGTGTAAAACCACCAACAAGTAATAACTGATTGAGTAAACCTTATTTAAATAAACACTACGGTTTCATAGCTATTAGTAGATTGAGCATCCGGTGATGTCGGGTGCGGAACAAAGTTACGCTGGCCATACTAAAGGATGAATTTAGCAATATAAAAAATCTGAAAATTTAGGAGCGCCGCAATAATTTGCGTAAATTGCCTGATTATAAAAAAAAATATTATACCAATAATAGACATTATAAATATTATAAATAGACATTATAAATATATGCAACAAATCATCCTACAGGATCTCCAGACCTCCTTGCAATGTGCAAGTTGGAAACCGTATATTTATAAGAAAGTGTAAAGGCCATTTCTTATCGAATATTAAATAACTTCTCGTATTATACATACTTTTAACTTTATTATTTATAGCGTATGAATTAGAATATTATTAAAGCGAACTCGCCGTCCTCCCCATAAACGTAAAGTTTCTGGAGGATGGTTAAATTTATAATTAAAATGTTAGCATTGAGTGAAACGTTGAGCTTAAATTAGGAAAAACAGGAAACGTTTTGAAAAATTAGATATCCATTCCTCGATGGATTATATAATGAAACCCCTACGTTCATTTAAAATCTGTCCATGCTACCGATGGTATCACTTCTTAAAGCCCTTTGCTGTGTGTTTTGTGATTAACGTAACATAAACATAACATACTTCGAGACAGAAGATTGTAATAGCATTTCTACCGAAACAGATACCCACACACACACACACACACACACACACACACACACCCACACCAGCGCGCGCGCACACACACACACACACACACACACACATACACAAACTAATTAATTAATTGCATGATAAGCTTTTAAGTTTGTATGAGGCACTAACCGTTGGAACTTTTTTTTTTGTATAAAATAATGTGTCTCGGAAATGAGCGCCTTCTAACTGCATTCAGTTTTTACTAATGCGGTTAACAAGGTTATTTTTTATATACTGTATTTTTATGTTTTTTGTTCCCAATAAATACATCAATAAAAATAAATAAATGAAAGTAAAATATAAAGAATTATTAAACGGATAGACTTATCCATATTATTGTATGATATTAAATATGATAAAAACGTGATTGGCAAAGACTGTTTGCTTATCGAGCCCTATGATGCGAGCAAGCAATAAAAGTTGTTAAAGGTATTGATGATTTAAGGAATAACTAGTCGAATAGTTATTCGTTAGTAACCAGAACAACATTGATATAATAAGTCTGTACCAGTGACATAAAGCTGCCATTACAGACAATTGGTATCTCTTCTTCTTTTTCTTGCCCCTTATCCACATTATGTGGGGTTGGCACAATACGTCTTCTTCTTCCACTCACTTCTATCAGCTGTGACCTCACTACCCACACGTTTTACCCGCAATATCCTCTTTTACACAATCCGTCCATCTCTTCTTTGGTCTTCCTCTAGTCTTTTGTCCTTCCACGTTCATAAACAACATTCTTTTGGTGACATCACTTTCTTTCCTCCACATTATATGACCATACCATGCTAGCCTGTTACTCCTCATCTTTTCTGTCAGTGGCGCTACTTTTAGACTTCCCCTTATATATTCATACAATATATATATTACAGACAATTTGTATATGGAGTCGTAATGTCAATAGCAGATTTGAATGTATTCAATGTAGGTAATCTGTTTTGTTTCAACGTATACCTATTTTGTATCATACTTATTAGTTCTTTCAAAGGTTATGGTAGAATGACCTCGTCACCTTGAACTCGCCATTGTTTCGAAAATGGCTCCGACTTGGCTCTTTTAAATGTATGCTATTTGCAAAAACATTTGTTTACGCCATCTTCGTGTTCATATTTGTCTTTATTTTGTCTCAGTTTCTAGTGTAACTTCAGAATTAAGTTCACGATCGTCATGAATTTAATTTAATTTAAATTTTCTTTTACCATCCGTGTAACGTTAGTTTTCAAAGCATACAATTTCAGCACAGAAGTCAAGGTATGTTGTTTTATTTTATTAATAAACAAATAATACTCTTCTGAGGAACCCGAACTTTGCTGCGGAACCTTTACCCCCCTCGTAGTTTCAGTTAAAGTAAGGAACTGAAATAATAACTTACAATATATCAAAAAACACAAGATGATCTATAAAAGTTTTAAAGATTAATAGGTACTCAAGTGTCTTTGAATAAAAGACAGAGTGGTCAAATATATAAGATGACATTAAATAAATAATATCAATGGATAATGTATTCGCATCTAAATATTGTTATTATTATTTCTCACTGTTGGATACTATAAATCAGTCAATAATACATAACGAAGACCTCCGTGGCGCAGTGCGTGCGCTGTCGCATTAAGTTGGAGGTCCTGGGTTCGATTCCCGGCTCGAGTCTAGTCTGGTGGGAGGCTTCGACTGTGGCTAGTTACCACCCTACCGACAAAGACGTGTCGCCAAGCGATTTAGCGTTCCGGCACGATGTCGCGAATAAACCAATTAGGAGTAAGTGTCTGCCATACCCTTAACAAGTTAGCCCGCTACCATCTTAGACTGCATCATCACTTGCCATCAGTTGAACATTTAAGGGCTAACTTGTAGTGTATAAAAAATAATATAGATTGAATGATCCCAGGCTATCTAATATAAATCTAAGCACAGCTGTAACATATAATGTTATTGGTAACGACCACTTGTTAACGTATGTTATCTGTGTGTCGCCCAATTTCACAACGAGCCGAACCGCGCCGGATCACGTACTCCGAAATCCACGACGAGAACATAAACTATTTACCAACTATTCAATATTCAATACGCGATTGCAAAATACGCCAAATTATTGCATTAGTAGCGAACAGGGATTCCCGATATTGTGGTTCAGCGATCGGCGGCTCACGGCGATATGCGGCATAAATAATTTAATAATTCGCAATACGGAATTTACCATACGATGTGTCGTACCGTTCATCCGCTTCGTATTCAATATGAGTATTTGTTTCTCATACTGCTGTCGCATTGGGCAACGTTGAGACGCGCAGTTTTCTCCGATCGAAATGAAAGCTTCGAGCCGTTGGATAAGGTCTAAATTCATCAACGCTCAGCAACTTGGCTTGGATCTTTTAAAATTGCATATGTTGATAAGTAGGTGAATAAAGCACGTCTGTACATTTCAATATCGGGAACATCCGTGTTATACGCGTGACCTTGCAAATCACAGCCTGCTTTCCAAACGACTTCACAGAATCGGTAGCCGGCGTCTGTATTGCACGACCGTTAACATGTATAAAGAATATTTTATTAGTTGTTACCTTCTTGATTTATTTAAGCAATGACCTGTCCACTGTGCCGTCACGTCTTTATTTTTATTCGACGGCCACAATAACCATGGGAACTGAACCACGACTATAAAATATGTTACTACCTACATGACTGTGCCCATTGAATTATAGTTATACAAATAATACAAATTCGTGACTGTTCGTTTCTCATGTTAGAATGTATAAATGCTTTGCAATGCATACACTGTAATTTATTACCGTGCGATTGAAACCTGGTACTCGTTGCATGACTGATTATAATATTAAGTTGATGTCATTAACTACAGAGTTAGCGTAGCAGGCTCGAGAACGCTATCGACACACTCGTAGTATCGACAAACCTTTATATTCACAAAACACCAGACCGTAATATGTGGGTACTTACATATGATTGAAATGTTTAACTTACGTTTAAACTGAGCGTAGTACCACAAAACTTAGCGCGAAATTTTAAAAGCCCGCATAGCCTTCCCTCTTACTTAAGATATAGTTAAAACGAGACAAAGTTACTCGTATGTGCCCTGTATATGTCTGTCTTGTTTTGACACTAACTTAACTAAGTACGCTCTAAAGACTTAAGCCTTAATGTTAACTATAAAAAAATTGTGTTGTACCATGTTTTACCTAAGAAAACATAGGTACATTGTTGCTGTGATATGTTCGAGATAAATGAAAGATAACCAACATTGCTAAGACATCTACCAGGTAGCAAGCTTATAGCTAATATTCGGTACTTAAATCAAGAAGAATGAGAAACTGTCTTAGTGTAGTGGTCAAGACGTCCGTCTCCTAATCAGAGGTCGGAGGTACGATCCCGGGCACGCACCTCTAACTTTTCGGAGTTAAACGCGTTTTAAGCAATTAAAATATCACCTGCTTCAACGGTGAAGGAAAACATCGTGCGGAAATCTGCATGTCGGAGAATTCTCCATAATGTTCTCAAAGGCGTGTAAAATCTGCCAATATGCACATGGCCAGTGTTGTGGACTATGGCCAAAACTCTTCTCATATTGAGAAGAGACCCGTGTTCTGTAGTGAGCAGACAATGGGTTGATCATGAACCTCACAATAAAACTAAACTAGTATTTCACTTTTGGGTTCTTTAACCTACGACTAAAACAAAATATTGTAGACGCTGTTTTCGTTATATCAGCGTGTACACCTATTATAACTAATGCTGTTCTATTTTACAACACTCATAAATTAAACGTTAACTCGAGAAGATACGTTTTTTATCCGCATTTCACCACCCCAACTTTAAAAGCCCAACTTTAAGTCCATATCTTAATTACTGCAATAAAACTATGCCCACTCAAAATCTCATAACTTTACTCCAGTGAAGAATAGGGAGACAAAATTGTTAATCTGTATATATAAAAGGCAAAGGTGACTGACTGATCTTTCATCGTTACAACTCAAACTACTCACCGTCCGACCCCCCCGTTATCCCAAACATCGCCTATGCCTAGGCAGACGTTTCCTTAGTTTCTTCGAGCCCTAGAGCTCAAAATTTCTTCTGGTAGAGCTTCTTTCCGAAGTTCGCCAAACAGCCCGGTTACGCTGTGGCAACCAATAGGGTTAGCACAGCTAAAAGACCGTCCGAAAAAAAAAGGACGGATCGGACTGAAATTCAACATATATACCTACAGTTATTTTAACATAGCTTCCGCTTTGTGGCAAAATAGCTGTTAATAATTAATTATTATGTGTATGAAAATCGGAAAAAAATAAAATTTAACGCGAGCAAAACCGCAAGCATAAGCTAGTAAAGGATAGTAGTTGGGACAGCGGCCGACAAATCGACCGAATGCTTATACAAGCTTGATAGCGGCCGATCCTGCCGACATGACACACCATTCCATCGCCACCGATCCATTCGCTCGGGCCGGTGATAGCTGGCCTTTAATAAATTATACACTGGTATATTTTTAACAATGTTACTGTCAACTTAACGTCACCACTATACATCTGTGATAGTGTAGTTTCTGAAGAAAAAATGTTATGTTCGAGAAAATGCGCTACTTTTTTCATCGAGTTTGCTGAATAGGCATCATAAACCTTTTAAGACACCATTTAAAACTTACGTCTTTGTAAAATTTACCAGTTAACACTAAACATTTGATTTAAGGTAGGTTGAGCGTTAGGTAGAGCAGAAAAATGTAATATGTTTAAGAACACACGCTACCATTTTCTTCGAGTTTGCTGTACAACGAAGAAATCCTGCTTAATCTGAAAGCGTACTAAGAAATTTGCATCATAAACCTTTAGAACGATCGAGACGAATTAGCAGACCTCTATTTTATTACACACTAATGTATTTTTTTTTATTATTGTCAACTTAACCGGTCCACTATTCAAGTGAGAATTTATTTAGAAAAAAATATTGGAGTTTTATGTTAAATGAGAGCATGATGATATCAGACAGTACAGGGCGCTATAAGAAGAAACGTATTCAACTTTTTTGTGTCGCAGGGGGTCTGCTTATCTCTTATTGAACTATTGCAAATATGTAAACCCAATATGTATTTTAAACAGTCGACATTAGGATACTTATTGTGGAAGATATTATTAAACAACTTGAATAAATTCAAACTACTGAACTGATTCAAGAAAATGGGGGAAACTTTTTTAAATTCGTGCCAATTTTTGTACACAAATCTCTCACTAAATTGACGAGACTAAAATAAATCCACTGTGTTCTTTGAGGTAAAGGATAGCAAATTGCAAATTTTTTGGCATAGCAATTTAGTCCAAAGATTTGTAAAGAAAAGAATTGGCACAATTATAAAATTTGCCACCAGTGTCTTCATCATGATCAACCCATTACCGGCTCACTACAGAGCGCGGGTCTCCTCTCAACATGAGAAGGGTTTGGCCATAGTCCACCACGCTGGCCATGTGCGGATTGGCAGACTTCAGACGCCTTTGAGAACGTTATGGAGAACTCTCAGGCGTGCAGGTTTCCTCACGGTGTTTTCCTTCACCGTTGAAGCAAGTTATATTTTTAATTTTTTTTAAACGCACATAACTCCGAAAAGTTAAGAGGTGCGTGCCCGGATTCAAACCGCCGACCTCTGATTAGGAGGCGGACGCCCTAACCACTAGGCTATCATCGCTTCTGATATCAGACAGTACAGAAATTCAAACTACTGAACTGATTCAAGAAAATGGGGGAAACTTTTTTAAATTCGTGCCAATTTTTGTACACAAATCTCTCACTAAATTGACGAGACCATCATGATCCACTGAGTTCTTTGAGGTTAAGGATAGTGCAAATTTTTTGGCGTAACAATTTAGTACAAAGATTTGTAAAGAAAATAATTGGCACCATTATAAAATTTGCCACCAGTTCATCAGTCCTGGCTTCATCATGATCAACCCATTGCCGGTTCACTACTGAGCACGGATCGCCTCTCAATATGAGAAGGGTTTAGCCATAGTCCACCACGCTGGCCATGTGCGGATTGGCAGACTTCACACGCCTTTGAGAACGTTATGGAGAACTCTCAGGTGTGCAGGTTTCCTCACGATGTTTTCCTTCACCGTTGAAGCAAGTCATATTATTAATTTTTTTAAAACGCACATAACTCCGAAAAGTTAAGAGGTGCGTGCCCGGATTCGAACCGCCGACCTCAGATTAGGAGGCGGACGCCCTAACCTAGTGGTTAGGGCGTCCGCCTCCGGGCTATCATCGCTTCTGATATCAGACAGTACAGAAATTCAAACTACTGAACTGATTCAAGAAAATGGGGGAAACTTTTTTAAATTCGTGCCAATTTTTATACACAAATCTCTCACTAAATTGACGAGACTAAAATAAATCCACTGTGTTCTTTGAGGTTAAGGATAGTGCAAATTTTTTGGCGTAACAATTTAGTACAAAGATTTGTAAAGAAAAGAATTGGCACAATTATAAAATTCGCCACCAGTATCTTAACTGTTGGCAATTATGTGAAATTCTCCCGACAAATACACGTTATTGCTGGAAAGACACGGTAGCAGTGCAGTGGGGAGCGTACAGTCACGGCGCGGTGTCTCCTAACGAGAACGCTTGCTCACTTATTTATGTGACAAATGTAAATTGTCCAGGGATAGAGGGAACCTTTCACCAGTATTTAGTGCGAAACCGTCAGGTACATGCTAATTATTATCTAGTGTAATAATTTTCAACTAAATGCGTGAAACAGGATTGTTGTTTTAATAACACAATTGTGTTGGTATTATCATCATCTCTTCGTCAGCTTGTATATACTCCACTGCTGGTAAGAGCATGTATGCAAGTGACGTCACATTGTCGACAGTGTATGATGAGTCCAGCAAAGGGACGCCTGTAATACTGAAAGAGGATATCTGTCACGCATATCTTTTTCAGAGAGAAAGATGCTAGAAGAGATGCTAAAACGGAAGGTAGCAAGGATTTAACGATTACGATCACATAAAAAGCACCGACAGGTTAAACTGCATCTCACCTGATGGTAAGTGATGATGCGATCTAATATAGTAGCAGTCTAACCTGTTAGGGGTATGGTAAACCCATACTCCTCATTGGTTTCTACACGACATCGTGCCGGAACGCTCAATCGCTTGGCGACACGTCTTTGTCGGTAGGGTGGTAACTAGCCAATGCTGAAAGCTCCCACCGTACCAGACTCGAGCCGGGAATCGAACCCAGGACCAACTTTATAGTGCGACAACGCGCACGCTATGCCACGGAGGTCGTTAAAACACGCTTGTCTACTTGACCATCAAGTAAAAGGTGAATAACTACTATCATTAGTAGTTGGTATCAGTATCAAAATGTTCTTAGTAGCTTTCTAGTGTACTTTTTATATTTTCTGTTTTTTATTTGATTTAATAATTTCAGTAGCAGAATTTAATCCTTACTGTGTATTTAAAGGATATTTTTTTTTATTTTGTTTATTCTTATAAATAAACCATATCCGGCCCACTGCATGCCACGAGTCCTATCAGATAAGAATTTTGACCGCAGTCCAGCACGCCGGCCAAATGCGTACCTATTGGTAGACTTTACACGCCTTTGATAGTGTGGATAATTATCAGGTTTTTTTTTAATTTACTACAAGTAAGCCCTTGACGGCAATCTCACCTGATGGTAAGTGGTGATGCAGTCTTAGATGGTAGCGGGCTAACCTGTTAGGAGCATGGTAAACCCACACCCCTAATTGGTTTCTGCGCGACATCGTGCCGGAATGCTAAATCGCTTGGCGACACGTCTTTGTCGGTAACTAGCCATGGCTGAAGCCTCCCACCAGACCAGACTCGAGCCGGGAATCGAACTCAGGACCTCCAACTTTAAAATGCAACAGCGCACGCGCTGCGCCACGGAGACGACCTCCGTACTCGTAGGTATACAGGTTTCCTTACAATGTTCGTCTAGTGTGAGGCTTCGGTTGTGGCTAGTTACCACCCTACCAACAAAGTCGTGACGCTAAGCTATTAACCGTTCAGGCACGATGTCGCGTAGAAACCAATGAGGAGTGTGGATTTACCATACCCTAACAGGTTAGCCCGCTACCATCCTAGACTGCATCGTCACCATGACGTGAGATAGCTGTTAAAATGTTTTCCTTCAAATGTTGTAAATTATCTTATTTGAAATAGCTTAATTTAATTATAAACGCACTTGTCTCCGAATAGTTCGATTCGCGTGCCTGCGATCGAACTCAGTCCCCTCCCCGTTCACCGCTTTATGGATATTTTGTTTGAATTCTTAGAAAGCACACCCACAATTACGAGTCAGTACTAATGGTTCGTTCAGACGATACGCGAGGATGTTCAGGGCCATATTTATCGTTGTACCGGTAATCGTGCATAGAGTTTACAACTTTAGAGCATGTACGTTAAAATTTATGCCTCAAAGATTTGTTCGCCACAAATAAGGTTGTCAGCGGGTCTTATCTACGGGATCGTTAATTAATTAGAGAAATTGAGCGGCCGTGGCGCAGGGGACCTATAACTCGCAACCCGCCCCGTATCATAGCTTCGTTCTCGTTTATTTATTTTTACCACTCACGTGAGCAAAATTGAATTCAAACAAATACGTACGAGTGTCTCCCGACAGACTTTATTTCTGGTTGATATATATTTATTTATATTTATATATCATCATGATACAGAGCACGGATCTCCTGTCAATATGTGAAGGGTTTGGCCATAGTCCACCACGCTGGCCATGTACGGATTGGTAGACTTCACACGCCTTTGAGAACATTATGGAGAAATCTCAGGCGTGCAGGTTTCCTCACGATGTTTTCCTTCACCGTTGAGGCAAGTGATATTTTTTTTTTAAACGCACATAACACCGAAAAGTTAGTGGTGCGTGCCCGGATTCGAACCGCCGACCTCTGATTAGGAGGCTGACGCCCTAACCACTAAGCTATCACCACATGTATATATATTTTAAATGAATTGATGCTCGCACGTCAATTGTGGGTGGAAGATATCTAGCAAGTCGGAATAAGCCTCTGGACACAACTGGTTCACGAGTGTGTATGAGAAACCTACATCCCCGATGCCCATTGACCTAAACGACGACAGGTCGACGAGGAAGTCTCACAGAGTACCTTGTTTAAGTATTAAAGCTACCTTGATTGCATTTCCATAATAAATTTGGAAAATAAATAAAACGAAGATAACCAAAGAGGTAGACCTCTTTACGTATCGCTATATTGGTTTTAGATATCAATATCGTATCGCAGGGGTCAGTAAGAACAAGTAAACGACCCTACAGCAAAAAAAAATTGGGAGTCCAAAGATCTAATGGACTTAGTATTATGATTTTTGATACTCAAGCAATGTTTAGCTTAGTTTAGATAATAATATATTTCAATGTATCCCTACATTAACTGTCCAAAATGCATTTGTAGTTGACATATTTATAAATTCAATATTAAATTCAAATTCAAAATAATCTTTATTCAAATAGTCCTTAAAAAGGCACTTTTGACGCGTCAATAATTTACATAGTAGTTATTTCATGGTGATAACTATATTCGTAAACTTAAAACTAAAGCTATGAGGGTTCCAAACGCGCCCCGGTCTAAGAAGAAGCCCACAACAAACTTAGCCGGGGTTTTTCTTTTTTTCGTTATCACCATCTCACATAATGAATAATAAACTATAGTACCTATGGAGATAGAGCAATTCACACCCAAGCTTTTTTATCGTTTATATAATCCTTAATATCGTAATATGATTTTTCTACAAGCTTTCGTTTTATAAAAACTTTGAACTTATTACTTGAGCAAGGGGTCTACGGGACCAAATAGTTCAACCTCTGATATATGCGATGACTTCGTTTCGTTTTATCGCCCTATGTTTTGTACTATGTGATATTTTTTCACCGTGTTTACTACACGAGATTGTGTTCGGTTAGCCTCGCTAGTGATAGTTTTGAAATACCTGATTGGATAGTCTACTACTTTGTCACTAGAGTCATTGGGCGCAAGTGGTGTATGCCATAACTGACAGGGTGCGGTAAGGTTTACATGCTTCACCATCACTTGCTTAGGAGGTTTTCTAATACACCAAAATAGCCAACATCTTCTACTGCTTCTACATAATGAAAGGTAACAACGAGTATTGCCTGACTTTTGTATATGATCTGTGGTCATCGCTAGTTTTTGACAGGTGACATGATGGCTGTTGGAGTTCAAGCACTTGACGGAAAATATTGTTAATGGAATATTTATAGAAGAGATATTAAAAGTATTTTACCAACACGAAGTCTTTCTACTTTGGTTCCTGATTACAGGCGAAAGCTTACAATAGAAATACAGATTAACAGGAAAACTGTATGACTTTGTTTATTTACACCTAATTCTGTTTACTTATGGAATAAGTATAGACTTTGTATATCCTATGTAGTAAGAGACAACAAAACGGCTCAATAAAATAGCGGAGCATAGACAAAACGCTACAATAACATCAGAACGGGAACGAATCGCCAGTTTACGACATGAGCACAACGACCGACTGCTCTACAAATGAATAAGCCATCTGTTCTAATAGCCACAATTAAACATGGTCGCTCGGCTCCGGCCCTCTTAGTGCATTTGCCTTAAGAATCGATGAGTATTAGCTGAAACTCCATAAAAATAAGATTTTCTTTTAAACATTGTGATATTGCAAAAACGAAAATCCGGGGTTTATCATTAATTTCTCAATAAATTCAGCGTTACTAGCATAGGTAGGAAATTAAGTTATTATCCCCGGTTATATAAGATGGAGTAGTACATTTTACCCCCTTGTCAATGGTAGATAAAATATAGTAAGTATAATCGGTGATCAAAAGTTTGTTGATAAATAGGCGCCACAGGATAATTATGTACTAGTTTTTTTTCGGACTGTCTTTTAGCTGTGCTACCCTATTGGTTGCCACAGCGTAACCGAGCTGTTCTGCCAGAAGAAATTTTGAGCCCTAGGGCTCGAAGAAACTAAGGGAACCTCTGCCTAAGGGCGTCTTTTGTGAGGCCGAACCTCGGCTTAGGCGACGTTTGGGATAACGGGGGATCGGACGAACATGTACTAGTATGGTAAAGTATTTTCGCTATACCACTTTATGTATATTATTTTTCTAAAATATGTATAATATTTTATTTTATCCCATTGCAAGTAAGCTTTTCAATACATTTATTTAATTATTTTGCATTTTTCGTGATTGTAAGTGACAATGCTATGTAAGATAAAGGGCTAATCGGCTATTGCAGTTGTATAAACCTTTAGATATCCAAAACAAGTCTCCGGACGGCCGAACCTTCCCACCGGATCTATTCCTTTGCGATTAGACGTGAAAATTGGCAAACTCGTAGATAAGTATTTCGTGGTACGGTTGCTGCCTGCAGGTGCATAATACCGTCTTAAACTCCATCGACACTTGAGAATCAGGTGCGATCACAGTAAGCTGACTTGTAATCGAAAAAAAAAGTAACCATTTCGTGAAATGAGAAATAACATCTCCCAAACATGTTCTTCGTGACGAAAAAGCTTCATAATATATATTTTTTTACAAATATGCCGTTCGTTCGACTCAGTTTTAAGAAAAGATACCTGTTAAATAAAAATCGAAATATCTTCTGGATATCTACTTAAATACATTATACTGTTTCTTATTATTTAAGTAGGTATGCCCTTTTACTTTTTCTTGCTGTACACAGAATCAAAAAGGTCTAAAAAAGTATTCGTTTCAAGTTATTTCTTTTGTGTAGTCGATTCAGCGAATTTCTGACATAACGAAGTATCGAGGAACGTTATTATCTGTAACAATTATTTTATCTATTCCTTTTTTTGTTGACAAAACTAGGATACTACGTAAATGATAACGTAGAAAATAAACTATAAAAAACAAAATATTACCTTGCCACATTCGAGGTGATAATGATTAGTACAAAGTGTGGACGATGACATTCAAGCGATTAGAATCAGTGTATGATAATAGAATATTTTCGCCGCGTTCTGCTCAGATCTCGCATAACATCTAATACGTTTAGTTTTTTGTCAAATATCAAGTTGCCCTTATAGGCGAGTCCTTACAGGACTTGGCCGCTTTTTGCGCCGTGCTCGGTCGCTATCGAGTAAAGCATTCATATATGGTAAACTGTCATAATTAAAGATAATAATGAACATCGTTCGATCCTTTTTGCTGATACTGAGAATTGTCATAACTTAATGTCTCTGATTGGGTTGATATACATTTATTCGAAAATGATATACCTTGACTGTTTTTTGGTCCTACTATTTCCGGTTCGTTATGAATAAATGAACAAGCGTTGAAATAATTCCACTCGCTGAATCTGGAGTGAATGGCGTCGTACCGTCTGCTTTGCTTGAACACAGAAATGCCAATCGCACCTGCTGGATTAAAAGTTAATTACCGGTTTTAAGGCGTGCTCGCTGGATTTTTTTTTATTTTCTTATTCTCTAAAAGTTAGGCCTTGACGACAGGCACACCTGATGGTTAGTGATGATGCAGTCTAAGACGGTAGCGGGATAACCTAATCGGGGTACCAGTACTCCTAGTTGGTTTCTACGCGCCATGGTGCCGAAACGCTTAATCGCTTGGTGACACGTCTTTATCGGTAGGGTGGTAACTAGCCACGGCCGAAGGCTCCCACCAGACCAGATTCGAGCCGGGCATCAAACCCAGTACATTCAACTTTTTAATGCGAGTACGCCACAGGGGTCGTCAAAATTGTTTTTACATTATTATACCAGAACGATGGACGTATCGCAGACTAAAATTCTGCTGGAAGAAATTGAACCATACTTTATATTTCATAGTACTTAGTATTACTTTATAAAATTAAGTTCGCAAGATAATCTTCAGGTCATGACTCATATCTAATAGGTACAATTTACAATTCCATACCATTAAACATCTGCTTTTCCTACCATTACGATCTAATCTATTTATAAGACTGATGAATTACCTAATTTTTACTTGAACGTCTAGTTAGATTTAGTTATAACTAATATAATTCACGTTATCTTATAAAGCTATGCTGATAGCTACTAAACTGCTTGTCAGTCCACTTCAAAAACGAGGAGAGGGTTTTTCCTTTTAAGCCTTCTCTACCTCTTTAATAAAACACATCTAGTATGTGTTTTATTAAGGAGCTTTGAGGCCTATTGGTTAGAAGTCTTCTAAATTAAGCTTCGGCGTACTTTTTGATGTATTATATGAGTTAACCGCAAGCTCTGATAGCCTTGTGATTAGGAAGTCCGCCTCCTAATCACAGGTCGGGGGTTCGAATCCGAGCACGCACCTATAACTTTTCGGAGTTATGTGCGTTTTTAAGCAATTAAAATATCACTTGCTTCAAAGGTGAAGGAAAACATCGCGAGGAAACCTGCACGCCTGAGAGTTCTCCATAATGTTCTCAAAGGCGTGTGAAGTCCGCCAATCCGCACATGGCCAGCGTGGTTGACTATGGCCAAACCCTACTTATATTGAGAGGAGACCCATGCTCTGTAGTGAACCGGTAATGGGTTGACCATGATGAGTATATATGAATGTATCTAATGGCAAATATTCATATACGACATAATATCTAACATGAAAAACTGAATATGAGCAGATATTCAGTTTTATAAAATTAGACTGATTGCAAAATCGAACTTAGAGAAAAAAGAAATAAAAGTTAAATATATTCGCGGCAGACTAAGAGCCTACGTGTGACCTGTAATTGCCAACTTTATAGCACCCCCTTACGAGTTTTATACCTTTCAATCTAAGACGCTTAATTGAATAAGTGACATTAAATTTACAACTGACATTTGTTTAAAGCCTTCCATATCTTTTATGTAACTTTTATTCTTAACTTGACATTAAGTACATCATCTAAATTAGACAATTAGTTGTTGGGAATACATATATAACTTAAAATGAAACTTAGATTAACCGAAAACTGAAAATCTTAAAAAATAAATAAATATTTAACATCATAACTAAAATATCAAGTGGAGTCCCTTTAGGCAAGGTTCCGAAGATACTGGCAGCGTTCCCCCTTTGAATGGCTAGACTAATTCTTTGTCCGAGGTCCCCTGTGTCCTTCATAGGGGACCGAAGAGCTGCCAGCTACCTCGGACATCATCTAAATTTATATGGACTTATACAGTATAATAATAGTACTATTTGATAAATTTAATTCAATAGGGTTTAATATGCTTGAAAAATTCAGCAGTTCATAAAGATACACCGAATTATTATAACATTATAACATCTAAATAAAACTTCATTGAGTATTTTAAGTTTATGACCACGCGAAGAAGTGTCAGCACAGATCAGTCGGAGAATGTCCAGCGTGTCTTATTTATGTCTTCTAATAAGGCCATAAATATTGATTTTAATTACGCGTCGGAGACGCAATGACAGTCGCGTAAATGGCCGAGGATTGACGCGTATCAACCGCTGGCCATTGGCCTTAATCCAACACAAATATGGCTGCGTTTTCAATTATATATATATTATATAATAACTTGCACTTTTTATACCTTCTCAAATTGGTAACGGATCACCATATAAAATTGTTTTTATGCGTTAATGCTTGCAGGCCATTTATTCTGTCAATATAATACGATATAATTTTAACAACGAACGTTAAAAGGTTTTTTGTACACAAAAATATATATAATTTGATTCCCACAATTTGTATACAGAAATTATTTAGGAACAATAAATTATCTTACATTAATGAAAATTAAATAAAATTTAATACATTAATTTCACCAAAAACACAGTTAAAGTTTTACATATTCCGATGGTACCCATACTAGGTAATCCTGTCTCGTGGGTACCTAATTGGAATTAATAACTTAATATTTATCGTATAAGTGCTATTCTGATGATATATTTGATTCGAGAAAAGTAAATTTAGTTAGTCATTTCAATTGTAATTGTAACATAACAATTGTAACAAAGTAAGTTTGTAATAACAGCATCATTAACTAAAATGTATCTTGTATCATTAAAGAATTTCGCAATAAGGGCTCCTAATAAGGTGATCTATACCTTATATTTTATCCAATTAAATAATTTATGTATCTTCGTGCAGATCCTGTGACAAGATGCCACGATGAAATATAACTGACCTTCTATTGAAAGAGCTGAGAGATCTTGAGACTTTTTTTATTTAGAATTTTAAATTTATTTAATACAAAAAAGACATGTGACATAATGTCTTGTTTATTTTCCTTATCGAGATTCAGTCGGCAGTTTGCCCCATTTTCTCAATAGAATGATTAAGCTTTATATAATTAAGATAATTATAAGTAGTTGTCAATAAAACTATAGGCTAACTATAGCTATCTCTTTCTTTTTCTTGCCCTTATCCCACATTATGTGGGGTCGGCACAACACGTCTTCTTCTTCCACTCACTTCTATCAGCCGTCACCTCACTACCCACACCTTTTACCCGTATATCCTCTTTTACACAATCCGTCCATCTCTTCTTTGTTCTTCCTCTACTCTTTTGCCGTTCCACGTTCATATATAACATTATTTTGGTGACATCACTTTCTTTCCTCCGCATTATATGACCATACCATGGTCCTATACCTGCGTACTCCTCATCTTTTCTGTCACTAGCGCTACTTTTAGACTTCCCCTTATATATTCATTTCTTATCTTATCCATTCTTGTCACACTATACATTAGTATAGAGCTAACTATAGCTATTTATAAAATATAAATACCAAAGTAATGTATCAAGTCAGCGTTGTAAAACACTAAGCTTACAACCGAAATTAGCCTTGGTAACATCTCGTCCATACTTACGTCTCAACATGAACGATAGTTTTTTTATTATAATGAGCTTGAACAGTTGCTCCAGTTTCCTAAAAAGCCTGCATGTTTGACGGGCTGTCTCATATTTAACTCATCGCATGAGCCGTAGTAGACATATAAATCAAAGAATGCTTAAGAGGAAGGCGACCGCTCCGCACGTCGCTATAATTGCCGCAAAAACCTGACTTGTGCGATTTTTAAAGACGTTGGCAAATTTCGGAATAATTCCAGAGTATCGTGTCTGTGGTGTTACACACCCTTGTATGCTGAATTCGAATAATTGGCATCTATAGCTAAATTACAAACACTTTTTGAATGTTTTTATTGTACCCGTATAAATACCTACCCATTTATTGTTATATTGATTCTACGTCTTTGGCTACCAGCTAAACGAGTATTATATAGCATTTGTTTTATTTGTTATGTTTGATTAATACCTTCAAATAAACAAATTATTGTCAGCACCCAGATTATAGTAACATAACTACCTAATCCTTAGTATGCTTATTGTGTTTACCGAATGAGTCTTTTCTATTCCGTTGTTGGGCTTTGGCAACTTTGGTGAAGCTAATTTAAAAATGAATAAAAAATGTAGAGCAGACAGGATGCGGTCGAGGGCTGATTAGCGGAGGTTTCGTCTCTCAATGGTATGGAGCGCTCTCGGGTGCTTCATAAATTTCCATTGATTGGATTAATCTGATTTGGATGTCAATTTTGCGAGCAATGTGCAGGCACTTTAAGAAAATACAATCACGGCTCCACTGACTTTTAATACAGTCTGTTCTGGGTGCATAATAACGAATATAATATCGCGGAATCGTATATTAGCTTAGCGCAGTGCGATGCGAAATATTTATCCGTTTTCTGTTCTGATACAATCGTTAAGGATACGATGAAGATTTATTCGTTCATCATTTTGTCTTATTAAAAATGATAGTTTTGTTTCTCCATTTAAGTCTGAGAGCAGGATTTACATTAAAAGGCTGAGAAGCGAGCCCACCTCAACAGGTTACGCTTGTGTCTGACATTTTACGCATGCTAAAGAAATTAAATACAAAACATTAAGAAGTGCAGAGTTACCACATTGATGGCAGTGTGGCCTAAAATTTAAACAATGGCGACAAAAGAAATGGCATTATCTATTAATGGACAATTGACTTTAATAGTGACGACCTCCGTGGCGCAGTGCGTGCGCTGTCGCATTATAAAGTTGGAGGTCCTGGGTTCGATTCCTGGCTCGAGTCTGGTCTGGTGGGAGGCTTCGATCGTGGCTAATTACCACCCTAACGCCAAGCGATTTTAACGTTCCGGTACGATGCCGCGTAGAAACCAATTAGGAGCGTGGGTTTACCATACTCCTAACAGGTTAGCCCGCTACCATCCTAGACAGCATCATCACTTACCACCAGGTGAGATAGGCGTCAAGGGCCTAACTTGTAGTGTATAAAAAAACTAAATGAAATATTTCATGTTCCTCAAACTCAAACGTTCATATTTATAATAGTCTGAAGTCCTTAGATAAAGACTATATACGTAGATATGTTCTGTATTCTCAATTGTTAAATGGTTAAGTCTTAAATCAAAACAAAGTTATAGATTCCAATCCATTCAACAAAATTGAACGCTTATAGTCATAGTTGAACCGAGTCGTATAATTTTAAGTGGCATGTGAGATGGTGATAACAAAAAGAAAACTTACCTGGCTAAGTTTGTTGTGGGCTTCTTCTTAGACCGGGCGCGTTTGGAACCCTCATAGCTTTAGTTTTAAGTTTACGAATGTAGTTATCACCATCCAATCACTAGTATGTAAATTATTGACGCGTCAAAAGCGCCTAATAAAGGACTATTTGAATAAAGATTATTTGAATTTGAATTTCGAATTTGATATGTTCTGTATTCTCAATTCTCAAATGGTTACGACTTAAATCAAAAGAAAATTAAAGATTCCAATCCATTTCCAATCCAACAAAATTGAACGCTTATATTCATAGTTGAACATTATATTATATACATTATACATTATATATTTATCAAACGCTTAAACCAAATTATAGAGAAAAAGATAAAGTGTCTTGATGGAAATATATGCTGCAAGAAAAAGCTGATATCCGTAATGCACACGACCTCACGCATTTTGCAAAAAGTGGGAATTAAAACAGGAAGCTGCCGCTTGCCATACCGCTCAC
Source organism: Lasiommata megera (assembly GCA_928268935.1). Taxonomy (NCBI): domain Eukaryota; kingdom Metazoa; phylum Arthropoda; class Insecta; order Lepidoptera; family Nymphalidae; genus Lasiommata; species Lasiommata megera. The sequence continues at coordinate 10,696,761 of OV743309.1, forward strand.
ATCCCGTATGTATGTATGCGTACCCGGACACAGCTCCGTACTCGCTCATCATGTCCAGTTATTCGCATAATACACATATTTCTTGCCGGTATAATCTACACGGTTTGGGTGTTTCATAATTGCGTGTTCGGCGATAATTGATCGTGTTTCTCGTTTTTCCATATTGTATTGGCACCGAATTGACGAAACCGCTCCCTTAAATGAATGTACCATGGTGTTTGTTGTCACTCATGCATTTCGGATAGTATATTGTTTTTTTTTTTCGGACTGTCTATTAGCTGTACAAACCCTATTGGTTGCCACAGCGTAACTGCGCTGTTTGGCGAGCTTTGGAAAGAAGCTCTGCCAGAAGAAATTTTGAGCCCTAGGGCTCGAAGAAACTAAGGGAACGACTGCCTAAGGGCGCCTCCTTTGAGGCCGAACCTCGGCTTAGGCGACTTTTGGGATCTTAACCTAGCCAGCGTGTTCTATCATCATCATCATGATCAACCCATTACCGGCTCACTAAAAAGCACGGGTCTCCTTTCAATATGAGAACGGTTCGGCCATAGTCCACCACGTTGGCCATGTGCGGATTGGCAGATTTCACACGTCTTCGAGAACATTATGGAGAACTCTCAGGCGTGCAGGTTTCCTTACGACGTTTTCCTTCACCGTTGAAGCAAGTGATATTTTAATTTTTTTTTACACGCACTTAACTCCGAAAAGTTAGAGGTGCGTGCCCGGATTCGAACCGCTGACCTCTGATTAGGAGGCTGACGCCGTAACCACTAGGCTATCACCGCTTCATTGGCACCGAATTGACGAAACCGCTCCCTTAAATGAATGTACCATGGTGTTTGTTGTCACTCATGCATTTCGGATAGTATGATTGAATTATGCAATATCTAAACCTAGCCAACGTGTTCTATAATTCATTGTAAAATTTATCGACACAGGTTGCACGGCCTTAGCCACAAACGAGTATATTTCCCACGTCAATTTTGATTGCGTTATTAGTTATGTAGTGAGCGATGACAGTTGTGAACATACTAATCTAGCTTCGCCAGAACGTCCGCGAATCATTGCGCTATCTAAAAGAAGATAGGGTACTGATATACATGGAAGGAAATTTCTTCTTATACATTTTAGGTTGAAGGTCTATTTTTGAAGGGGTCTTTCCGAGCCGGTAATCGCGCAATACCGGACTCATAGTGTTGAGTGAACAAATCTTAGACATTGTATCTGTTCGCCTTAACTCTCTATATTCAAAGGAACATTGTCAAGAGAAATGTACGATTATTGTAGCGCTTTCTTATGGATTGTGTTACGATAATATATAAATCGTGGATTCGCTAAGGAGGGCCTCACTATCTGCGATTTCATGTGGTTTATCAATTTGAACACCTCCACAGACATATTTGTTTACCTGTAGTCTGTGTTTGCGCTGCTTTACGAGATAGATTGTGATTTCCACATTTATTAAGCTATACTTATTTGCAACGGACTTGGTGCTTGTAAATTAGTTTCGTTTATTATCATCTGTGACTACTGTTCCTAACTTGTTACGTATATTTTATCCTGTAGGAATAGTCCTACAAGCACTCCCAAATTTTCACGTTACGTATTGTCTTTACGAATGGTCTTTGATTATAAAAAACAAATTTACTACTATCTAATAATGTATCAATAATAAACAAGGCACAAAGATGGTCAGATTTAGAATCTAAGCGTCGATAAAGTCGAGGAAATGTGCATTTGTTAGGGATAAATATTTTTATAAATTCTGAAACTGCTGCGATGCTCATGGGTACCGACCGGCCAAGTCCTCGGCTTCAGACGGCTATAAATTTTAACAATCATACAGTCGGTCATCTTTCTTTGTTATCATATTGAAGGGACGACATTCCATCGGCGTAATTATGCAAAAAGCTGGACCGTGGCCGCGGCGGGCCTCCTTTGACAACCGCATCATTATAGTTGACATAAACTAAGATTTATACGATTGATTTATTAGAAGGTAAATATGAAATATACCGTTTACCTTGATATTATAGTAATCGTTGAAGTAATAAATCAATATACAAATAGGTTGCTATGCATTTAAATACTGATCATTCGAGTTGCTTTAATGACATTATAAGTTATGATATTACCATCTGAGTACTTTATAGACAGCGTAATGTAAATACTCATCTAGTGCTAGAGCATATGTTGAGGGATATGTTATTTTTAGATCAAATTTAATTTGAAACTTTCTTTATTCAAAAAGTTTATTCCATGATTTAATATATTATTCAACGATTAAATTTTTTAATCAAACGATTAAATTTAATCAGAGGTCGACGGTTCGAATCCGGGCTTCTCCTCTAACTTTTTGGATTTATGTGCGTTTTAAAAAAAAAAAATATCACTTGCTTCAACAGTGAAGGACAACATCGTGAGGAAACCTGCACGCCTGAGAGTTCTCCATAATGTTCAAAAAGTTTATTCCATGATTTAATATATTATTCAACGATTAAATTTTTTAATCAAACGATTAAATTTAATCAGAGGTCGACGGTTCGAATCCGGGCTTCTCCTCTAACTTTTTGGATTTATGTGCGTTTAAAAAAAAAAAAAATATCACTTGCTTCAACAGTGAAGGACAACATCGTGAGGAAACCTGCACGCCTGAGAGTGTTTCTCAAAGGCTGCCAATCCGCACATGGCCAGCGTGGTGGACTAAAGCCAAACCCTTCTCACATTGAGAGGAGACCCGTGCTCTGTAGCGACCCGCTAATGGGTTGTTCATGATGATTGAGATATAATTATTTCAATACTTATCAAAGGTTTCTGCATAACGATTTATAGCAGTAAGGCGATGTCGACAGTTTCATATTCTCATTAGCTAAAACTACAGCAACGAGAAAATCTTACACCACATTAGTTCCTTTCAAGTCTTCCGAGATTTGTTTCATCGGAATAAATTTTGAATGAAAGAATGATATTTTTTCACGAAGATAAATACATACGCTCATTAATGTTAAAAAGTAGGTATCCAATAATTTTATGAACCCTAATAATCCTAATAATCATGAGATTATTTCAGTTCTGTTAGTTCCTCGCAGAAAATGATTTTACTCTAATTATAAACTCACTATTGGTTGTGATGATTGATAAATATCTACTATCATTAGCAACTTTATATTTTTTTATACATTTTTGTTTTTGGTCCATTCAATTTAAAAATCTGGAAGATGGGGCCATACACGTTAAACATGAGCTCGAGGGCGAGCGAATGCGTAATTTGGTCAACAGTGGTTGAATTAGCGCGCGATGCGGGCGTCTTTATAGTCCTCAAATTGGCAAAAAATATCGACAAGCTCCCACTGACACCGATCGCGGAGGCATCAGCGAAACAGGTGTTATCATAAACATACATTTTGATATAAAAACAAAATGATTTTCATGAGTGGCGGTAGGCGCGAAGTGCCGTTCTCGTCGCCGACACAATGGCGATTTCGTGTTTTTTTTTCGTTTCGTTCTCGCCGTAAAGGCCGACGATATTAAATTTAGTAAGCGTAGAGGTGTCCGAAATCTCACGCAGACGTGCGATCCGCCACACATATTTCCATCCGCACAAAAAGCGGAACTATAGCCATAAATATGTCCAAATAAACATTAGTCTCCAACGGGCTCTGGAAACCTTGGTAGGGTTCTGCTAAATAGTCTGAGAATTATATCTCTTACTTTGTAAACTTTATCATTACCAAAAAATGACCGTCGTTTAAACGAGTAAGTGGTAAAATGAGTAGTAAACTTTAACAGAGATTTAAAATGTACCGGGATAAAAAAAAGGCTTCTTTATTAAAATATGCAATTTTTAAAAAGATTGGCGGTCCCTCGAGAAGTTCCGTTCTCTATTTCCGTAGATCTTTATCAGATCTTTACAATATTTATATGGGACCACCCTGAAGGTATACAATGTCAAATGAAAAGGCACCTATGCAAATGCTTTCCACTAACTTTGTGAATATGGACAAAACAGAGCGGATTAAGGAAAACCCTCAATTGATAACCTTCAGAACATATGATGGTTTTTTAAATACCATAACGGCGTATCGTATGAAATTATGCATTTTCTGTATTAATTTGACGTTTACTCTAATAATGTGACACTCTAATTAATGATCTAGGTTCAAACAGTCTATTTTAGAAGCCGACGTGGTGAACTATGGCCAAAACCTTCTCATATTGAGAGGAGACCCGTGCTCTGTAGTGAGCCGAGAATGAGTTGATCATGATGATTTTAGAAGCATTTAGGTCGGTCGCTTTGTTCTGGTTATCGGTCCTTAAACAAATGGTACACCCTATAAATTCAATATCATACAAAAGCAGCTACAAAAGTTGAAAAAATTGCAACAATAAAATAGCAAATATTGAAGTAAACAGGCCTCATTGTCCGCTAACAAGAGCGGCGCGGCGTGCGATGCGATGACAGTCGCCTGCGCAGGCGATAATATGTGTACATATGTAACATTAAACTGCAAAAATAAACGACACTTTCACACTACATGGGTTCAAGAACAAGTTTTTCCATAACACAAAAGACGACACTGAATAGTTATAGCTGCTTCGCGTCCTCGCCGCATAATCCAATAAAACAATTCTCGGAATGTAGGTACGGTCAGAATCATATTTTGTATCTATTACAATCAAGTTTGCATTTCATTAAAATTATTTGAGTAACTATCTTCACCAGCAATGGCTTTTGCAATTTACGCGTACATGCCAAAAAAAAATCCCCATCGTCGGGTAAGTGAACAATAGCCGTTGGGACCGTGAAAGGCAGAGTGATGCAGAGTTCCGGCGCAGCGGTTCCGCAATTTATTGTATGTATTACCTGCCTGCAATAGTACAATATTTTAGTTATAAAGGCTAATAAAGAATTAATTGCTGTACCTTGCAAATTGACCCTTAATAACATTTGGTCTTAGCGTGATGCTATAAAGTCGAAAACCCTCCCCAATAAAAAAATGCGGTGACGGTGACAAAAAAACATCAATTGGTAGCATATATATCTATACTATCTCTACTAATATTAGAAATTTAAGTTCAGTCTTGTTCATCATCAACCCATTACCGGCTCACTACAGAGCACGGGTCTCCTCTCAATATGAGAAGGGTTTTGGCCATAGTCCACCACACTGGCCATGTGCGGATTGGCAGACTTCACACGCCTTTGAGAACATTATGGAGAACTCTCAGGCGTTCAGGTTTCCTCACGATGTTTTCCTTCACCGTTGAAGCAAGTGACATTTTAATTGTTTAAAAACGCACATAACTCCGAAAAGTTAGAGGTGCGTGCGGTGCGGTGCCCGGATTCGAACCGCCGACCTCTGGATACCTCTGATTAGGAGGCTGACGCCCTAACCACTAGGCTATCACAGCTTCCAATTAATCAGTCTTGTTAGAGAGTAACAACTCTATAAGTAATTAAGAATAACAACGACTGAATATCTAAAGAGATAAATATACCTTTAGATAAAGTGTATATGATTTAAGAGTATGACAGACAGTCACTGATTTTGTAAATACCCTTCCTTTTTTGCACCATCACTAACTACTCGTAACAATGTCTGTCTGCCAATTTGAAGGCGCGGAACTTTTTTTAAACCTTCATTTGTATTCTGCGCAGTTAATTTAATGCAAGCAAAAACAACGTTTAAACATTAAGCACGAGATATTTTATACACAACTATGCCCATGTAAGTGCATGCGATAATTATTTATATCCATTAATATTCCGTAGACATTTGTCGCTTCAGATCTATCAGAGATACCATAACTATGATGCATAATTTATGTTAAAGTAAACAATATAAAAATAGTATAAACAGAATTACTAGGATTCTAGGATTGTTTCTACTGTGTAATCAGATGTACTAGCTATAAATAATGGCTTTGATTTTTGTTACTTTTTTTTATACACTACAAGTTAGCCCTTGACGGCAAGCTCACCTGATGGTAAGTGATGATGCAGTCTTAGATGGCAGCGGGATAATCTGTTAGGGGTATTGTTAACCCACACTCCGAATTGGTTTCATGCTGGAACGCTAAATCGCTTGGCGACAAGTTTTTGTCGGTAGGGTGGTAACTAGCTACGACCGAAGCCTCCTACCAGACCAGACTCGAGATGAGAATCAAACCCAGGACCTCCAACTTTTTATAATGCCACAGCGCACGCATTGCGCCACTGAACTCGTCAACTTTGTTTAAATCTAAACGTCAAATTTTACAGCAATTATTTATTCATAATCATCATCATCATCATCATGACCAACCCATTACCGGCTCACTACAGAGCACGGGTCTCCTCTCAATATGAGAAGGGTTTGGCCATAGTCTACCACGCTGGCCATGTGCGGATTGGCAGACTTCACACGCCTTTGAGAACATTATGGAGAACTCTCAGGCGTGCAGATTTCCTCACGATGTTTTCCTTCATCGGTGAAGCAAGTGATATTTTAATTGTTTTTTAAAAACGCACATAACTCCGAAAAGTTAGAGGTGCGTGCCCGGATTCGAACCGCCGACCTCTGTTTAAGAGGCTGCCGTCCTAACCACTAGGCTATTACAGCTTCACTAGGCTATCACAGCTTATTCATAATAATATAAGTTTATGCATTTGTTTATGCTGACGCTACAGATAAAATTGGCGACTGAATCTCAAAATATATGAATTTGATTCAATGGAAGGGCCAGCGGCTCCTCTTTCTGTGATTGCAAAGGGCTGCCACCGGGGTATTCGTTGCCACACTTGTTTATTTTTAATATTAAATTTATAGCCATATTATACGATGACATACCAAAATATTCTATCATATTTTGCTTTTCAAATGGTTCGTTTAAATATTGATGACCGCATAAAATTTGGTTTGCTATTGTTTAGATCGATGCTAATGGGTATATACGAGCAAACTATATTCTATTGGCAACTATACCATGTTACACGTACTTTATTACGCATGTAAAATATATTTTCAGTTTTATGTACTTTTTAAACCAAGCATCGTTGCAAGTGGATTGTAACGTTTTTTAAATAAACGTATCTTCGCCCCGTTTATGTAGACTTTGCCACTTAATTCGAGTATAATTTTCTGCGTCTAAAAGCTATATTAATATCGTATTTAATAAATGGCAAAGTACTTTTTTCGCAATGGTTTTTCCCTATATCCTATACTATCGCTGATAATGTGGCAACAATGGTGATGATCGGTTTAGTAATTAAGGTGTAACAAATAAACTCACATTTGAATTTACAGTATATGGCTAAGTCAATAAAATGTGATAAAATAAAATGGTCCTATACCTACTCTGATCTTTGAATTAATGGTTTTTAAAAATAAAAGCTATATAAATAATATGAGCGTTTTTAAACAATTAAAGTATCACTTACTTCAACGGTGAAGGAAAACATCGTGAGGAAACCTGCACGCCTGAGAGTTCTCCATAATGTTCTCAAAGGCGTGTAAAGTCTGCCAATCCGCACATGGCCAGCGTGGTGGACTATGGTCAAAACCCTTCTCATATTGGGAGGAGACCCGTGCTCTATAGTAAGCCAGTAATGGGTTGATCATGATGTTGGTACCTAATTAATGATGTACAAACTCTTGTAGAATAGGATTGAAGTACATAGAGCTTAGGCCCCACACACTTAACCATTAAACGGGCTTAAGTAAAGTTAAGAGTACGGTATCCATCTACCCTCCGAAATAAGGTTTTAGTGTAAAAGTAAAAGGCTAGTTCTCATATATACATCCAATTGCTGACTCTTTCAACGTTTCCTTACTAGCTGATACCACGTACCCGACTACCCCGACTTTACGTAGATTACGGTTATTATACTAATTATATAATTTACAGAGCATTACAGAGCACGGGTTTCCTCTCAATATGAGAAGGGTTTTGGCCATATTGCACCACGCTGGCCATATTTTAATTTTTTTTTAAACGCACATAACTCTGAAAAGTTAGAGGTGCGTGCCCGGATTCGAACCGCCAACCTCTAATTAGGAGGCTGACGCCCTAACCACTAGGCTATCACCGCTTCAGGTACCAACATGATGGTATATTTCTTCACTGCAAATATAAAGCAGGTACTAGTTTCTTATCAAATTGCCTGCATTTCAGCGTAATTTATTAATAATTAATTGGTTTTATACTTAATTTTAAAAATGCATACAAACAAACAATATTAGAGGGTATTTTTGTGCAAAAGTATGCTACGTATTTTTTCAAGATCTCACGCAAATTTCGTATCGAAATCCGTTATGTAACCTCCTTTTAGCGTTTAGCATAAAGACGTGATAGCAGAGTTACACTTTAGACCTAACCCATAATACTATGCTATTTGACACCTCATAACCTATATCATAACTAAAAACTAATTTATAACGCGACCTATAACGTATAATCTTTACCGTGGAGATGTAACCCCTACTTAATATTATAAATGTGAATGTCAGTTTGTTTGTTACGTTTCCACGAGAAAACTACTCAACCGATCATCATGAAACCGTGCACACATATTCTTGGAGATATTAGGAACATTATTAAGGATTAGGACAGGATTATTAAGGAACATAGGAATATTTTTACGATAGATAAAAAAAAAGGTTTGTTAAAATATAGTTATCTATTATATTGTAATGATCTCTGATACTTATATAAATAAAACCCTATTATACCGCATTTATAAAGTTTTAATTCTGAAACATAGCCCTGAGATAACATTATACACGTACATGTCGTCGCAAACACGTGTTGTCGGCAGCGACCCAACACCTTAGTTTTTCCCATAATTGCCCCAACATAATATTCGCTTTACATTTACTATTTCAGACGTGGTTTTTATTGCCCCGTTAGTCTAGTGGTTTATAGGTATATCAACTATGGAACACGAGGCTCAGGGGTCGTTTCAGTTTTTTATGAATAACAACTAATCTACTCGTATACAATACGAGTATATATCTCGATTTAAGACAAAATGCGAATGCAATAATCATTTAAACATTAGAAGCAAAAGTAAACTTGCAGTGTAATATACTAGGCTGCTTAATTTGTTTTATTAGTTTAAAGGAAATTGCATACAATTTAACAATGAAATACCGTATGTCATTATAGGAGTTTTTTCTCAATAACTTCAAACTTTATATAAAAGGTCCTGGTTATAGAATTTCGTAAATGATAAATCTGTAACCTGAATTGAATTGATAAATCTTAATAAAGTGTTGTCCTCATTATGTTATAGCCTGAAAAAAAACCGGTACTAATATTTTAAGACTAAACTATCAATTAATCATTTCTAAATTGACCCCAAATTCGTTTAGTTCAACGTCCAACGTTCATAACACATTTTCCATTATTATTATGCATTATTATAAAAGAATTGGCACCTTTGTGTCCATCTCCAAGAAAGTTTCAATGCAAGCCCGGAGTAAAGAAACTGTCTTGGTCCATCTTCGAACCTCGGCGAACGTAAATGGATGGTTGCGTGGATGGATATTCCTCCTGTAAGACAGAGCACCAGTGCCCAGGAGTGAGACATTAATTTGGACTTAATGGAGTGATTTTTTGCATTAAACTAATAAGCTACTTTTGAAAAAATGCACAATTGTATGGGATAAATCTAAAAATATATTCTGTTGTAACATCATATTGTTTCGTTTCGCATTGACAGCAATTGTGAGGTAAAAGAGATAGAGTACCTATATTCTCCTAACTGTTAACTCCTCTTAAAGTATAAAGAGCACCCATTAATAAAGGTAAAATTAATATAATAACTAAAACCTCTCTAGCGTGATTGTAGGTCACACTTTTTTTTATAATATCAGTAAGGAACTATGGGTTAATCAATGCTTAGCTTTTATTTTGCAGTGAACCTAAAACCGGGAGTAAAGACCAGTAATAAAATTTTACAAGTGGTCACTAACGCGTGTATCCGGGCTCAGTAGGCTGCGTACGCTTTTCCCATAATAGCCACTACCACTCGTTTTACACAATCTTATACCATTTCCATACTTATTTGGTATCCTACGTGAGAAAATTTGGGTAGGCTACATTAAATCAAGCCCTGTGATAAAGTATTGCCTACTTGTTTTACATAATGACTTATTTAACTCTCAGGGTCCGCAATTTATTTGGGATCTGCTTATTTACAACGCTAATTTTTTACATATAATTTAATGGGTTTCATTAAAAGTGTTTGTACTGTGTTATATAACAAACAATTGAACTGTTCTTATTCTTAACTTGTCGATAATATGTTCACCTGTTTCTGTCATGCACGAAAAATAAATTTCAGGTATTGGTCATATTTTGACCATCAAAACTGATTTTGTATATTACATAGACCTTGAGCCAACACTTACTATTTCAGTATTTTAAGTCTCTAATTCTGGTGATGGAATTCGTTAAGATTGTTTTTTAAAATCTATTTAAGTAGTAACTTATAGTTTTATTTTTTTATAATCTGTAGGTTTACATGAAACATTATTTTTCCCAAAGTTTTTTTTTTAATTTTTATTTTGAGATAGGTTTGCGCTTGACGACAATCAGTACCAGAAGGCACTGATGCGGTCTATGTTGGTCTAGGTAAGATCTCGACTTTGAACTAGTTTAATTATTAAATATAAATCTTTAAGTGAACAGGTAACTAATCATTCGAAATATTTTAGCCTACCACAACACTAGAAAGAAATATAATGGTTGTATAAATAATTTATGAATGCAACGAAAGCTTTAATAAGAGCCCATTCAAGAAAGGAACCAATTTACAACCACGTCGAACCTCAAAAAGGTAATAACGAGTGTAGTTTACATGTTCGGCGCAAAAGTATTTTCACGGTTCTTCCATGAATAAGATCGTGCCTCCGCCGAATCGAGTGATCGTAAACGGGAGATTCCGGGCAAGTGGTGCGTCGGAGTGAGATGACTGGTTAATTAGTGGGTACGCAACGCACGTAGCACCGCTGACATGTCACAAGACGTCTGCCACCGGCATCGGCGATCTCCCAACGAATTCCGATCGCGAAGAGCGAAAAAGACACGAGCCAAGCATGCGCGGGTAAAAAGTGGCTGGGCCGGAGCTGCTCTGCGGGAGGCAGTTCGGACAGCGCCCGCGCCGCGCGCCTCCTGCCGCCACCGGGCCCGGTTCCGCGCCGTGTACCTCCGGACTTCTTGAATTAAAGCTAATATGGTTAAGTATACACATTATTCAATTCATGTTGTATTTTTTTGACACGAGCAGACGGGTCACCTGATGTTAAGTGATTTCGACCACTTACATCTCCAGCACTAAAGCTACCGATGCTTTGCCGACTTAACCTATCCTCTTAGTCGGCATATGTAAGCTAAGTGTGTTATGGGCTTTTTCTTAGACCGGGGCGCATTTGGAACCCTCATAGCTTTAGTTTTAAGTTTACGAATATAGTTATCACCATGAAATAAATACAATGTAAATTATTGACGCGTCAAAAGTGTCTTTTTAAGGACTATTTGAATAAAGATTATTTTGAATTTGAATTTATGCGAGAGCACAGAAACGGTACAGTAAGCATTTATCACTCATTTATATGAATAAAGGAAAAGGATTGTGGAAAGGAACGAAATGGTGTTATAATGAAAATATAATAATGTTTACGACAAATACAAATCAAAAATAGCTTTATTCACATAAACCTATTACAGGCATCTATGAATCGTTAATTTCATAATTTCTATTCGTGAAGTGATGGTGATAACTACAATCGACATCTTAAAATTGACATCTTCATGCAACTATGTAAATTTTACGTGACGTTCTTCATTATTATCAACAGTCCATTACGAGTATCTCCCACTGCGTGAATCTTATGGGATGCAGGGGTTACAGCATATCCGCCACACTGTGTGCCGATAGACGGCCTAACCCAACCTAACCACGTTACGATAGTTTACATGAAGTATACTATCTATCGTCACTGATTTACTTAACTATCTATATATTGATATTATTATTATATACTGTTATAAGTCTGATTACAATGTGAAATATAAAATTACATTGCAAGCCACTACATTTGCAGGTAAACACTTCAACTTTTCAGTTGCTTCTAGATGTTGGAATCTTTAGCAATTCTATACAAAAGTGCCATAATATCGCCTCTCCATATACAGATTTGTCTTCTACTCTTTCTTTCATTACATTTCAGCAGTAATTTCTTAAACAGATAAGAAAAGATAGACAAATATTCCTATAATAGAGAAAAGTAATATCTTTGAAGATTTGATAGTTTTTCAAAGCAAATATATCAGCATTTTAAAGTTTATTTGGCGATTATGTTACAGGCCCTTAGTACAAGTTTTGCATCTTTATCGAGTATTGAAACATTGCGGCGTCACAGTTAAAAATACCTTATGTAACACGGTTTATGAACATTCTGAGTATTCTCATATTTTTTTACAATTGTTCCGCTTGAAGCCGTAGAAATGTAAACGAATTAAAGCATTGAATTAAAGTTTGTTATATAGGTAGTGTTTCGATACTCGATAATGAGTCTTGATTATAGTTGACTAAGAAACAGCCTAAATTTTGATGATTTTGTTTCATAAAAATTAAATAGTGATATTGATTATTTATGATTACTACTTATTAAAGTTTAAACTTTGATTTGAACTTGCTATGTTAGTTACACATTCTAGTTTAAAAAAAAAAACTTTATTCCAAATAAAAAGGTTAAATAAATACAATCCATTTCTATTGCTCTCCACACTAGGTCACTCATATTCGTTATCGCAAAATCTATATATATAAAAGCCAAAGGTCACTTACTTACTTACTTACATACTGATTAAACACGAGATCTCAAAAACTATTGAACGTGTAAAGCTATAATTTAGCAAGTTGATAGTTAAGAGATGTCAGCTAAGAAAGGATATTTGGAAATTTCACCCCTAAGGGGGTAAAATAGGGGTTGGAAGTTTGTATGAAATTTCTTTGTTTTTAGAGTTAGAGACACAAAAATTTGCATTAAGATGTACATTAATTTTTTTTAAATATTAGCTGTTAAGGGTGCTAAAATAGGGGATGATAGTTTTTGCTTGTTTTTTATAAAATTATAATCTCTACGAAAATTCGCAAAATACTATTTGTATTTTTAAACAAAACTTTCATTTACCAAGTCGTAGTTAACAAAACAATGTTACAACATTCAAGAATTATCACTCAACAAAGAGAGAATAGGCTCTGGTGAGGAGATCAACTGATTTGTTGTCGAGCCTGGGATATCGGTAAAGGTTTCAAAAGCAGAAGCAATCACAAGTCTAGCTTTATTGATGCTTATTTATTCGCTGTTACTATTCCTATCTATTCTTTAAATTTTAAATCTAAGAGTTTTTTGCTTTTATGACAGCCATATATTTTCGTGCTTGTGTAAATACGTTATAGTTTTTTTAAAGAAATACGTCACGGAACCCAAAGGTGAGTACGTATAAATTTAGAACGCTAAAACGTAATGCAATGCAGAGTAAATGTCCTAGTTCCCAGTATCGGTCGAGCAGATTTGAGGAACCGGCGGCGTAGCGACGCGACGTGCAAAAACGGAGTCGTCTGGTGCACGGGGGAATCGTGCGCGTGTGTGCTCGCTCCAGAACGTGCCTTAGGCTGTCACCAAACATTTTTTTTTTTTTTTTTATAAAGTTGGAGGTCCTGGGTTCAGTTCCCAGCTCGAGTCTGTCGTTCAGCCGTTGCTAGTTACCACCCTACCGACACAGACGTGTCGCCAAGCGTATCAGCGTTCCGGCACGATGTCGCGCAGAAACCAATTACCATACACCTAACAGGTTAGCCCGTTGCCATCCTAGACAGCATCATCACTTACCATCGGGTGAGATAGCCGCCAATGGCTAACTTGTAGTGTATAAAAAAATAATGTATAAAATTTGTCTCGTAAATAGCATACAGTGATTTCTATTCGCGTCACCAAGAGTGACATGTTTGAAATAAATGCATCTATTAAATTTGAAGTCTCAATGCTAAAAAGTTTTCCTTGCAAGTTTTTGATTTAGTGTCACCGGTTTGTTTAGTGCTTACCCTTATCGGTAATCCCTTTAAACGCTAGCGTGGAAAGCGTACATGTCACGTTTTGATCCCAAGTACGTACGGGCCGCCTAACACAGGAGAGGTGTCCGCAAACCCCGCAGGCCGTGATTCGTGCTGTCACGCCGCTTGCAATGCTCTATGCGCTGCGCATGCCAAACGCCCGGTCGAACGCTAATATCCATCGATATGGTAAGTACCCACTCATTTTGCCAAATGTGCCTAATGAAGTAATGTTAAATGAATTAACGATCGAGTGAATGGTGGTAGGGAAACGCGGAGAGCGGACTCGCATGGCAATAGGCCGTGAGTGCGTTCGCAGTGCGCGCGGACGCCGGCATCATACGAATGATTCGTTATAACGGATCGACCCGATTATTTCTGTCCATTTCACGACTGTTTAATAGCAATGTTAAAGTTGGCGAAAGCAAACATACCCGCCCTGTTTATCGAATATTTTACGATCTTCGCCGGATTAATTTTAAAATGTTCTAAGGTTTGTAGGAGCGGTTGAAAGATTGTTTGAGTTCAGAATGCGCCGGTAGTTTTATCTACTATTTCAGATATTTATATTACACTTACTCATTCACCGTTCTGATTTACCTGGATGTATGTTTATTCTGATTCAGGTGTTTGTAATACATGTATGTGTACTTTGTTTCAAATAAGATTTAATGCTGCAGAGATAATTTTCCGTTCAAACATCTGGTCGGGACGTGCTTACTCATTACTCTTCATCGCTAGCAGATGGTTCTTTTAATATATTGATTTGATTTGCTGTTTCAAACTGTGATATATATTCCTTTCATCAGCGTAATTTTTAAATCTTAATATTTGTATCAAACAAATGGCATAATGGAATGAGACTATTTTATACTTGAAAAGGAGAAGAAGAAGAAGCCGGAACTATAGACGCGATGTCTAAAATTTTATTGTATAATTATAAAAACGATCGAAAACTAGTACTTATACAATATTTAGATACTCATTGTACACCTTTATGGTTGGACTTTCATATAATTAATTTTTACTCCTTCCTTCTTTTTTAAGATAATAACAATATGTTCATGATTTTCAAGGTTAAGCTTGCTAATAAAAATGTCTGTAAAAACAATTTTTGTAACTCTATATTTATAGTATTTTTTTGGTATATTCCATTGTTAGCAGATATGTTAGTCCTAACAAATAATATGAAGATAATAGACCCAGAGGTCGGTCACTAACGAGATCATACTTTGAGTCCAACTCTTGAGGATTTTTAAGTATCGTCAAAATGGCCTACTATAGAAGCCGATATGGGACAATTAACCAATTCAAAGCTGAGGTCTTACCAGGACAACGTTCCTCAGAAATTAAATAAGAGAGAGAGAGAGAATATGAAACTAATTACATGAATATTAAAACATATAACTCATAACATAAAGCTAAATGAGGTAGCTCGAAGTATGCGCTGTTAAATACCTTTAAATCATGGAACCCAAACTTGTCACATTTTGAAATTTCAAATACTCGCTATGAGGCTCTAAAAGCATCACGTTTTTGTGCATTTAATTGCCTACGTCCGAACATTAATGGCTTCACATTGCACTTGAACAAGAACGAAATTTGTCTTCGTTCCAATGTTTTTAAATTTTGTTTCCATGGGTCAGTTTTTCTATATTTCACGGCTTCTTTGATACGTATAGGTAGGATATAATCTAGGCGGCCACGGAGATAATGGTAAACAGTTTACTTGTGGAAATTACCACCCGTCCTAATTACTTTTGCCCCAAATTATTATCGTAGATTAATAGTGATGTTCTTTAAAGTTTTCTAAAAGCGTCTCTGTACCAGGAATATAGACACTAAGTAATATTCTTAATATTATTCAGAGTTCCGTACCGGCAGCTTGCAAAGGAGATCTTATTACTAAGACTACATAAGGTTTGTCTGTCAATGGGCTGTATCTTCTGAACCATAACGGGTATATAAAACGTAAGCTTGTAGAAAAGTCTTAATATAGTGTAAAGGATTATGTAAACGATAAACAAGCATGGGTATGAAATATAGCTAGCATAGCTCTAGCTCTCAACATAATCTTAAGTGGCATGTGAGATGGTGATGACAAAAAGAAAATTTACCTGGCTAACTTTGTCGTGGGCTTCGTCTTAGGCCGGGGCGCGTTTGGAACCCTCATAGCTTTAGTTTTAAGTTTACGAATGTAGTTATCACCATAAAATTACTAATATTTAAATTATTGACGCGTTAAAAGTGCCTTTTAAAGGACTATACAAGGAACTTGGGTTTCTTGGTGTTTTTTTGCAATTTAGATCACTGTCACTCTTTTGGCGTTGCTTGGCAGTCTGAAGTAGCCATTCCGGCATGTCAGGTGAAGCCAACTACTTCGGAGTCGCTTGGCGTTGTGACATCTTAAAGCAAAATCAAGAAACTCAAACAGCGTATGAAAATACATAACTAGGTAAACTTCGTCACATTCGTTCTCACGTGTTACAATAATTTACTCTTATCTTTGCCCTGTTACATAAAAGTTTCATAAACCGCTATTAATGCATTCGATTCTTATCGTTTTTGTTGTTATTCCCAAAGTTATAGAGCAGGGTATGCTACAATTCTAATTAACTTTCCTCAAACTAATGCAGTTTTTGTGTCACGCTTCCGTTCAGGTGATGAGCGATAGTATCTTGTCGTTCCAACTATTTGTCACTTGTCTAATTATTCATGTTGCGGTAAATGTTCTGGTAATACACGTGAGGCCCGGCCCAGAAACACTTGCATAGCGTTTTTGTTTTATACACTACAAGTTAGCCCTTGACGGCAATCTCACCTGATTGTAAGTGATGATGCAGTTTGCGATGGTAACCCCTAACCTGTTACCTACCCCTAAGTGGTTTCCAAGCAACATCGTGCCGGAACCCTCGCCTTTTGGTCGGACACATACTGACTTATAATTCGCTCTTGAAATATTAAGGAAATTATAAATTGTAAAGTTACTATGACGAAAATAGTTTATATCATCTAATTACAAGAAATAACTTCATCATCATCATCATGAGCAACCCATTATTGGCTCACTACAGAGCACGGGTCTCCTCTCAATATGAGAAGGGTTTGGCCATAGTCCACCACGCTGGCCATGTGCGGATTGGCAGACTTCACACGCCTTTGAGAACATTATGGAGAACTCTCAGGCGTGCAGGTTTGCTCGCGATGTTTTCCTTCACCGTTGAAGCAAGTGATATTATAATTACACAAAAACGCACTTAACTCCGAAAAGTTATAGGTGCGTGCCCAGATTCGAACCGCCGACCTCTGATTAGGAGGCTGACGCCCTAATCTAACCTAACTATCACCGCTTCAGAAATAACTTATAGTGCTCAAAATAAAAAATAATAAAACATTAAAAAATAATAATGCACGAAAACAAAAGAAATGTTTATGTATTCTATGATAAGATAATGACAACAAATTCATTGGACGGACAAAAAACGGCGGTGCCTGTTTTGTCTTAAGTATTCTTATGTAAATGACGACAAAACGCACGCATCGCCTCGTAGCGTAAATAACGTAAGATGCCTTTTACATCTTATCACTAAACGACTGCTGCGTTCAATGGTTGCTGAATTTAAACCGTCTGTTATTCGAATACACAACTTATAGTTCTTTTTATACACTAAACGTTAGCAACGGAAATCTCACCTGATGGTGATGATGCAGTCGAAGATGGTAGAGATTGTCTAAACTGAAATGACGCGCCCCACTACTTAATTAGTGTATTTAAATGTGTGAGTGCAAATAAAACAACAACACTTCATCTGTGTGGGAGCGTCGATTTATCAGTAAACTACAATCTCTGAGTGCACAAGACGGTTGACTAGTTGGGTAATAAATCCGATAACGCTCGCTCTATTGAGCAACGCCGTCCCATTGTATGAAACAATACGTCCTCTCCTCTCGCGCGTTTAATATTAACTAAACTAGTTGGACAACAAATCCGAGAATAACGTTTCTTAGCAAGTATAGTTCACAAAAAAAAAACCGACAACTGAGCGACCAATTATAATACCATGTTTATATGTATTGCGTTCATATTTGAGTTGGGCTTGTGTGAGTAAATGCAGAGGTGGGGCGCGTCATTTCGGCTTAGACGAACTCTAACGGACTAACCTGTTAGGGGTATGGTAATCGTCCTAATTGGTTTCTACGCGACATAGTGCTAGTGCATCAAGATAAATCGCAAGGCGACACGTTTATTTCGGTACGGTGGTAACTAGCCACGGCCGAAGCCTCCCACCAAAGAGATTGCAACTGAAAACCTATACTGGATGACTTATATGTTGATGACCATTAAAATAATACCTTTTAATGCATTAAAATAATATACTAATATACTGTACTCTGAGCAGAGCGTGCACTTTGGCAGAGCTCTTGGGTCCTCAGCATCAACTCCCTGAAGCATTCGGTTACCTGGGCGGACTGCTGAGCTTCCGAATAGAGCTCAGCTAGTTAGGGATCAGAATCGGATGCAGTTATGGCAAATCAAGTACGGAGACAGGCCCAGAAACAGGAAAAATAGAATCCCATATTCTAAATAAATTTCGACGCAAAAAAGGTTTAATTATAGGCGGTAACTAATTGCGGGCGAAATATTCTACACCAGATAGAGTTACGACTTGTAATTAGTTCTCAGAAGACTGAACATTACCTGCGCCCTAGTCCCATCATCATCATGATCAACCCATTGTAGGCTCACTACAGAGCACGGATCTCCTCTCAATATGAGAAGGGTTTGGCCATAGTCCACCACGCTGGCAATGTGTGGATTGGCAAACTTCACAAGCTTTTGAGAACATTATCTCTCAGGCGTGCAGGTTTCCTCACGATGTTTTCCGTCAAAGTTGAAGCAAGTTATATTTTAATTGCATAAAAACGCACATAACTGTGAAAAGTTATAGCGACCTCTGATTAGGAGGCTGGCGTCCTAACCACTAGGCTATCACAGCTTCGGTCCTATCATATTTAATAAAATAACTTCAACTTTAAACGCAGTATTTATAACGCTCGCCTGACTGCCAAATGTGAATACGCTCTAACATTCACAATCTATTTGTATTTTAATTTAACAGTCAATGTTCATGACGTGATGTCATTTGATGGCAGTAATAATAGTTTTTTGTTATTCAAATGTACTTTTAATAATTCACTTTAACCATATTCATCGTAACAGATATCGCTTCATAGTTTAAAGTAGGTTATAACAGTTGGTCCATTGTCCGTTTTATTAAATAAGTTTCGTGATGAACGCTTAAGTAGTATTTCGTGGTGGGAGGCTTCGGCCGTGGCTAGTTACCACCCTACCGACAAAGCGATTTAGCGTTTCGGCACGATGTCGTGTAGAAACCAATTAGGAGTATGGGTTTACCATACACCTAACAGGTTAGTCCGCTACCATCATAGACTGCATCATCACTTACCATCAGGTGAGATTGCCGTCAAGGGCTAAGTTGTAGCGGAAAAAAGCGTAACGAACAAACCTACATTCACATTCATAGTACATATATTTAATACATAATATTAAAATAAGCTGTGATAGCCTAGTGGTTAGGGAGTCCGCCTCCTAATCAGGGGCCGAGAGTAAGAACCCGGGTACGCACCTCTAACTTATCGGTTATGTGCGTTTTAAAGCAAATAAAACATCACTTGCTTCAACGGTGAAGGAAAACATCGTGAGGAAACCTGCACGCCTGAGAGTTCTCTATAACGTTCTCAAAGGCGTGTGAAGTCTGCCAATCTGCACATTTCCAACTTGGTGGACTATGACCAAATCGTTCTCATATAGGAGACCCGTGCTCTGTAGTGAGCCGGCAATGGGTTGATCATGATGATAATAGGACTAGGGTGCAGGTTATGTTCAGTCTTCTGAGAACTAATTACAAGTCATTACTCTATTTGGTGTAGAAGGTTTCGGCCGCAGTTAGTTACCGCCAATAATTAAACCTTTTTTGCTTAGAAATTTATTCAGAATATGGGATTCTATTTTTTGATGTTGATGCTATCATAGTTCGAAGTTCCGATCTCCTAACCACTAGGCTATCACAGCTTCATCAGTCAGGTCAGGCAACGCTATCTAAAAAATCGTGTTCGCCAAACCGCAAAGTCCTACCGATTGATATAATATATGCACGATAGCTTCCGCAGGTTCGCATATCATATCGCATCGTGTCGCTATAAACAGTTAATTGTCTAACACAGATTATGATTTAATTTTATGAATAATTCACCGGAAACGCCAACTATTGTGTTCCGTCCATTTTATAAATGTTGCGCCTTTGTTGTTCTCCTGATATTTTATTAAAAAATATGCAAATCGATCGCAATGCGACAGGATGCTCATTTTTGTAATAATGCCGATGTATTTGCATGTAAATTAAGTCCGTATCCGCGGATGTGACCATTACAAATTGTAATATCGTCACAGTTATAAAATGCAGGAGGTTTGATGGGCTCATAACGTCGTACCAGTTCTCGATGAAATTTCTTTTTTATATTTGTCATCGATAAGGCGTTCGCGATAAGGGTTTACGAGGCGAATTGTGTTTAATCGGCGACCGAGTGTCATAATGTCCTAATTTAAGTTTAGAGCGCACACAGGGGGTTGACCGTGTCTTTGTTATACATCATGTCACACTTCACACATAAATTATGAATGGGTGTTTGTTACTCAGACACGCGTATTTTTGAACGATAGAAAATTGAATAAAAATAGTGGTTAGGGCGTCAGCCTCCTAATCAGAGGTCGGTGGTTCGAATCCGGGCACGCATCTCTTACTTTCCGAAGTTATGTGCGTTTAAAAAAAAAAATATCCCTTGCACGCCTTAGAGTTCTCCAAAATGTTCTCAAAGGCGTGTGAAGTCTGTCAATCCGCACATGGCCAGCGTGGTGGACTATGGCCAAACCCTTCTCATATTGAAGGGAGACCCGTGCTCTGTAGTGAGCCGGTAATGGGTTGATCATGATGATGATAAATAAAAATAGGATAGTAAGCATGTCTACAAACGTGCGAATAATATTTAAAAACGCAGGAAAATATTATACCTATCATGGTATAGTCTCGTGAGAAAGCTGCATTACCTCTTACCCACGGCTGAAGATCACGATTAACAGCTGGTCACTTTGCTTGCACACTTGTAGAAACTAGGTCACTATTAGTATTCACCGACCCCCCCGTTTTTCCAAACGTCGCCTAAGCTGAGGTTCGGCGTCACAGGAGGCGCGCTTAGGCAGACGTTACCTTAGTTTCTTCGAGCCCTAGGGCTCAAAATTTCTTCTGGCAGAGCTTCTTTCCGAAGCTCGCCAAACAGCTCGATTACGCAGTGGCAACCAATAGTGTTAGCACAGCTAATAGCCAGTCCGAAAAAAAACCACTATTACTAGATATATATTTTAATAGTTAATATAACTACCTAGATACTAATAGATAGGCAGTTACTAAGCTAAACATTTTTTTTTATATCATAAAGATAAATGAAACGTCTTTCGTGAACAAAACTGATGTTGTCTTTTAGTTGTATAGTTTTGCTATCGGTCGAAAGATGGCGTTAGCTGCACCACAACAGGGGCCTCTTCGCATAACAACAAAATAAAGTAACATTAATTTCTGTTCAACTCAAAGCATTTTCTTTGTGACTTTTGTTCTTGTCATATGAGGGTGTTAAGATTAATTTTACAGACTGCTTGTTTAAATTGAGTTCCATATTTATTTCAAGTTTTGTTTCAATAAATTAGTATTCACAGATTGCAAATCATAGACATTATCTATAGACAAAAACAGATTGCATAAGCATTCTACTGGCGAGTGTTTGTATCCTCATTGCCGTCGGGAGATGAGCGTTCGTCGAAGGCCGACGGTAGTACACCGCTCGATGCGCCAGAACGGAGTGCAGCCGGGAGGCGCCGGGCACGCTGCAGGCTGCACGCCCGCCCCGATCCGCCCCACGGCCCCACCCCCCACCTCGCCTCATCGCCACGACACCAGTTGTTTTGATGTACGGCTACTCCGCTCTATGCAAAACTTGTCTTGTTCCTTCAATATAACGCTGCGAGGGTCACAAGTTCGACCGTTTAAGTTGGAAATCTGCAGTTCTGTAGATTGCTCACGTGGGCTTAAGTTTTGAACACTACTTGTTTTAAGTTGTGTCGGATGTGGGCAATGGCATGTTGCCTCTTGGATGTTCATTTTGTTCTTGAAATCTGTTCGATATAGACATAATATATATTTGTATGTATTGTATATAAATATACAATCATACGCAAGAAGGAATGCTTTCACTTAAAATTTCTAAAACATGTGTTCGTATAACTTAAGGGTAGGTAGGATAGGTTAATAAATGTAATTTTCTGTTCGATATAGATTTATGATATATTTGTTTCTATTGTATTATATACAAACATAAGCATAAGATTGGCAAGCGGTCAAAAGATTTCTAACATATATCTAAAAGGAACGTTAAGCCTTCATTAAAAAATTCTAAAACATGAGTTCATATAAGTTATAGGTAGGTAGGATAGGTTAATAAATGTAATTTTCTGTTCGATATAGATATAAGATTTTTTTTTATTGTATATAATATCTATACAAACATATGCATAAGATTGGCAAGAAGTCAGAAGATTAAATGGCTGAGGAATTATTATAGATGATGAAATTCAATTATTTTTACTATTAGATATATATAGATACCTGTTCATTATACTATCAAGGTAGATATACTACCTATTCATAAGAGCATCGATGTAGATTAAACTCAGGTAAGCTTCTATATGAATTTCTCTAACTACGAGTAAATTCGCTTCCTTATTAATTATTTATTTATGAACTACTATGTCATATGGTATTTTATAATTAACATTACTTCTGTGCTGAAGAAACGATCTGTTCGTGTTATTTGTTAAATGGGACCGAGAGAGTCATTGAGAAATGGACTTAAAATTATTAAAATAATGATGGTCTATAGCCAATAGATAGGTACTCATTTGATAATTAAATGTCTGTCTCTATAAATTATTTGTACATTTAAAATAAAATGTGATTGCAATAATTTACGATAAACAATTGGATGACAACTTGGAGTTATCTTTCAATAAGTTCTAATTTAATATGAAAAGTAATCTTATAGAAAAGCTCTTAAATATGCCAGTGTGAGATTGGCTTCTTCGTAGACCAGGGCGCATTTAGAATCCTAATTGCTTTGGTTTTAATTCTTAGTTAACATCATTTTATTGCAACAATGTAAAAGATTGTACGAATGTACGAATAAAGATTTTTGTATTTGAATTTATTTGACCATTATCCAAATGATTTCAGCCAAGACTAAAAAGGGTAAAAAAAACTCAACTCAATATCCTCTGAGTCAACTTTTGTATATTAACTTGATTTCTTAACTTGATAGCTTAACTTAATTTCGAACATCGAACGATGACATTTTCTAATAATTTCCAATTAATTAGTGTTTACTCCGTTCACTTATTCCGGACCGCGTGGACGATACAAATTTGTCAGGAATCAAGAATACAGAAGCTATCGATGCTGAGCAAAAAGCCGAACGATGACCAGATATGTACGTAAAACATTACTATGTCATGCGATGGGATTGTTCGACATCATCCATGTCGCTAAATACCGGAATGTCGTTGTACGAAACCTGTTATCAGCAAAAAGCAAAGTTAATTGATTTCGTTAGTTTAGGCATACTAATTTACTGATAAATATTTAGCGGCCTCCTTATACGTTTTGCCGCGGCTCACGGCGCGTTACTTTTTGTTTTACAATAACAAAATTTTATGGTTCCAACAATACGGCCTATGTTGCATAAACAGGCGGTCTACAGGCCTAGTGGTTAGGGCTTCAGCCTCCTAATCAGAGGACGGCGGTTCGAATCCGGGCACGTACCTCTAACTTTTCGGAGTTATGTGCGTTTTAAAAAAAATAAAATATCACTTGCTTCAACGGTGAAGGAAAACATCGTGAGGAAACCTGCACGCCTGAGAGTTCTCTATAATGTTCTTAAAGGCGTGTAAAGTCTGCCAATCCGCACATGGCCATCGTGGTGGACTATGGCCAAATCCTTCTCATATTGAGAGGAGACCCGTGCTCTGTAGTGAGCCGGTAATGGGTTGATCATGATGATGATGATGAATTTTTTTTAATCCACTTCAACTTAGGCAATCTCACCTAGTGTACGTGATGATGCAGCCTTAGATGGTAACGGGCTAACCTAGATAAATGTATAACCTAGATAAATGTATTAAGTGATTTTTTTTATACACTACAAGTTAGCCCATGACGGCAATCTCACCTGGTGGTAAGTGATGTGTAAGGAGTATGGTAAACCCATACACCTAATGGGTTTCAACGCGACATCGTGCCGGAACGCTAAACCGCTTTGCGACACATCTTTGTCTGTAGGGTGGTAACTAGCCACGGCGGAAGCCTTCATTTTCTTTCCGTTCGCAAGTTTTCCCCGTGAATGAAGACGGATAAACGCAGGCTTCGATCGCAGATTAACAAGATTTATCGCCACTATATAGAACAAGTATTTCCTACGAGCGGGTACTTGTGTCTATTCTACAGTCCACTACAATTACCGACTACATAGTTGTCGCCCCGTTTGGTCATTTGAACAAAAACCGTTTATGATTGCGGTGCGCTGTCGGGCCACTGTGTATGAGAGAAAAAGGATCGCAAGTGGGGACGCGGGGAATTGTTGGGTTTTTCTACAGCCGGATCAGAGCGCGGGCGAGCCGACGGGTGGCGCGGGCGAGGCGCGTCCATGCTTCATAATTAGCTCTGTTATGAATTTTATAAATATTTCATTCCCTGTACACGGGTAGCCGACAATTGATTAACTCCTCGGTGCTTACATTAATTAGTAGGAATCGTGTTCTTTAGCTGTGCTCTCGACTTGAGAAGCAGTATTGCTTCTAGAAATAAAAGCACTTAAATCGATTAAAACTCTCGTTCACTTTTATTATATGAAATAATGACAGGACCACCCCGTGCCGTCCTTTTTTATAATTTGCTCTCGAGGTTTTTAATTAGTACATACTTATTATTATTTTATTGTATCAATAGTTGAGTTGCGAGCTCGGTATTTATTATTAACTCAGTTATGACTTTACGATCCATAATTTGAACCTTAGATTATATTGGGATCAAATTGAGGATAGCCTTAAACTTCATAATTGCATTATTATTTAATAAGACGATGAAAATGATTGAATCAATTTAATATAATATAGCTAGGAGGGCCAACAGAAAGTTATTATCGCTAATTGTTGTACCTATCTAGACAGTAAAAAAGTGAATTAGATATGTTTGTGTACATCGAATAAATTTAATTTAATTTGACTATATTTTCTGTATCGATATATCTATGCATCCATCAGGGCTATTATATATTTCAAAGTCATTTTTATTAATCATTTAAGCTTGAAAGTTGAAAGCTTTATGAACAATAAACAGCAAGTATAATTTGCTATATTCCGCCGACAACCGGGAGATTAGTATAGTATAAAGCAACTTTGCTTTTCGCGCTTGTGAAGTCAACATCTCCTGAGGATGATCCGGTGTCGGGTCGAAACGTGCGTAGAAGTTCTAGTGGAGTATTCTGTGTGGTGTTATACTATACTAATCTCCCGGTTGTCGGCGGAATATAGCAAATTATACTTGCTGTTTATTGTTTATCATGGACTTCCGCAAACGCCTGCTTCTATTCATTATTTGAAAGCTTTATGATAATTCATATAGAAAATGATTTGTGCAAAATTGTGTATTTCGTTCGTACAACTAACTATTTCAACTTCAAGTGGACTCAAGGGCAATATTTTTATCCGCCTTTTATGAAACAAACACTCTGCATATACAAAGAAATGGCCGCGTCAACAACTTTGCTCATAATAATTCTTGGTTTCTGTGTACAATTTAAAAAAAAATGTAATGGCCACGAGTAAGGATCTCTACTTTTACGTATCCTGACACGCACTTAACCATTATGATATGTAGACATATATAAAAAAAAGGTGTCTGATAGACTTACCTACTGTAGAGTATCAGACTTACTATATCAGATAGCTATTATTTAACGAATATACGAGTTTTAATTAATATGACAGCCTGTCAGAGGAATGGAGTTAGAGGCACGAGTACGGCCAACTTTACCTTTTTTACTTTGCTCAGGTAAAGTTAAAGTAAAGGTAAGCAAGCTTTTTGCAGTCAGGTAAAGGTAAGCAAGCTTTTTGCTAAAAGTTTTTGTAACCAGACTCGAGCCGGGAATCGAACCCAGAACCTCCGAATATATAAAAGCGACAGCGCACGCACTGCGCTCAGGAGTTCGCCAAGGAGGTTGCCTAGTGGGAGGCTTCGGTTGCGGCTAGTTACCTTAGTAGGATGTGTACAGCCGCTAATTTAGCAGCTTCTCTTACGACCCGTCTGCTTGTTTGCCCGCAATATAAATATTTCAAAAATAATACACAAAAACAGAACCTTTAAGTTTTATAGCTTAATTGCCTTCGCTAAATGTATCGGTATCAGTTTTTATATGCCGGCAGACGAGGCGCTCGCCAGATCCAGAACAGCGCATATTATTACAGTTATTTTTTATTTTCGTGTCATAACCTGAGATGATGAATTGCCGGCCCGTCATCTCCTTCGGAATAAATTCACTTTGAGCCGCCGCCTGTCTAGAGCAATTAAGTTAATACAAGTGGTTATTTGCCGGACGATTTAGTGAAAAATGCAGTTAGTTAGTTTTAGTTTAGTGCATCTTACTAAACTGAGATAGTTTAAATTATATTGTCTTCACAAGTTAGTTCTTGCAACTCCCAGTAAGCTAGTATAGCCCAGTGGTTAGGGAGTCCGCCTCCTAATCAAAAATCAGAGGTCGGGGATCGAACACTGGCACGCACTCAACATTTTCGGAGTTATGTGCGTTTTTAAAGAATTTAAATATCACTTGCTTCAACGGTGAAGGAAGAAATCGTGAGGAAACCTGCCCGCCTGAGAGTTCTCCATAATGTTCTAAAAGACGTGTGAAGTCTGCCAATCCGCACATGGCCAGCGTGGTGGACTATGGCCAAACGCTTCTCATATTGAGAGATATGTGTTCTGTAGTGAGCCAGCAATGGGTTGATCATGATGATGATGAACTGGGTCAAATATAAATTAAGATTCATTAATATTCACGAGTTGGAGGTCCTGGGATCGATTCCCTACTCAAGTCTGGTCCTGCAGCAGAAAAATATAAAAAATATTTGCTTAAACCGAGAGACAAGACGTGCTTTTAGCCTCAGTATGGGACGCATGCGAAATGCGAGTCGGTGCGGTACCAAACATTCTAATCACGGTTATAATCTGCCAAGTATTTGTCGAGCGCTATGGAATATAGCGAATGTGGGGAATATTCCGGTGCATGCACAATGGTCTGCAGTGATAAGGCGCGCCCGGTACAGAGCCCCGTGCGTCTCCATGATTGTCGGCGGATCGGTCATTTTCCCATGATCGCAGGCCCATGCATCCGATATGAATGCATTGTCTCTCGCATGCAGCGATCAGTCAATTTTATCACTATTGTTGTACCTCGGTCAGCAGTATCGTAGTTTGCTGACAAATATCTTCATTGAATAAGCGGTCGAGCATTTTAATATCAGCATATAATTCATTCTCTTCTCATAAACAATGGAAACAAATAATTTTCTATTGTTATTCTGTTTCTACTTATTCAGATCTTAAGGCATAAGGTGATAGCCTAGTGGTTATGGCGTCAGCCTCCTAATTAGAGGTCGGCGGTTCGAATCCGGGCACGCACCTCTGGCCAGCATGGTGGTAGCATCAGCCTCCTAATCAGAGGTCGGCGGTTCGAATCCGGGCACGCACCTCTGGCCAGCATGGTGGTAGCATCAGCCTCCTAATCAGAGGTCGGCGGTTCGAATCCGGGCACGCACCTCTGGCCAGCGTGATGGTCTATGACCAAACCCTTCTCATATTGAGAGGAGACCCGTGCTCTGTAGTGAGTCTGTAATGGGTTGATCATGATGATGATGATGATGATACATGTAGTGGTAAGATTTAGGTATTCAGTATACACATAGGTAAATTCTATAATGGTTTTCTTAAACAAAGAAAAATACAAATAAAATATCCGGTAAAGTTAGTTCTCTGCGAAGCAATTAAAAAGTTAAAAATAAACGAAGTTTATTATCAAATAATGGATCTTGAGGCATTGTGTTAGAGTCCATAATACTAAACTGAATTAACTGTATATATCCTTCTAAAGAGATAAGCGTTTTGAAGTTAAGAAAGCCTTCAGACAGTTCGCTGAAATAAAATGTACAAAAAGAACAAAATTAATGTTTAAAAGAAAATTAAAAACAAGGAAGTTTTTCCGATCGCGTCTGGTAATCTACGTTGTGTAAAGAAGAAATTAAAACAACTTTCTGGAATATTTATTAGACTACTTATTTTACAGGAGCGGATTCCAAAAGGACAAAGAACTCTCCACTGATTAGACTTCTAAAGATTTCATGAATGATTTGTTTTCTGGTTCTTATTATGTTGCTATTCATTTATAGGTATGGCTTAGGGTGAGATTAAGTCTTACCTACCTGTATTTGGATATTTGTTGATAAAACCAACGTTAGAAGGAGGCACTTGTACCTACTACTTGAAGGTTGAAGGTACCTACCTAATTGGTTACACCTTTGGTAGACAAATGACACATTTGTCAAAATATTCGAAAATGAGTTATGTATGTTAAAATGATTACTGAAAAAATAAGTAAAGGTGCGTATTCGAGATGGTTGCATATTTTTCAAAAGTCTCTACTCCCTAGATTATATAATACAACATAACAAATGAAATTCTGTCTTCAAGTTATTTAAAAAAATATATATTACAAAATATGATATGAAGGATTTTTACCCACCGTTTTTATCCTTAATAAAAGGATAAAAAAGCTTGGGTGTGAACTGCTCTAAATTCATAGATAAATATAATTTATTATTGCTTATGTGAGATGGTGATAACACAAGGTTAAGTTGGTTGTGGGCTTCTTCTTAGATCTGGGTGCGATTGGAACTTAAAACTAAAGTGAGCTTAAGTTTTAAGTTGGCGGGTGTAGTTATCATCATAATTAAAATAATAAAAAAAATATTATATACGTATGAACGCTTCATAGATGCCTGTCATAGATTTATATGAATAAAGCTATTTTTATTGGATTTGATTTTGACAAGACCGAAGTTTCAAGGTAGGTATTTTAAAAGTAATATTTTGATTTGATTTGCACGTGTTATATCGCTGGCGCTTATTATTTTGAATTAAAAATATCCATTTCGGATCTGGTACCAGACCTGGTAAAGATCCGGGTAGAGAAGTCCATTTAGAAAATCGGAACGTATGTTTCCAAATTTTACACGCTTAATACTCATTAATAATTATTAATATAATTATAATACATTTCCACATAAATATAGATATATATTAAAAAATGGATGGTTTGCTCCAAGCAGGTTGCTTTTAAATATTGCTTATTGGCAATGTGAGATGGTGATAACGAAAAGAATACGAGACCAGAACGCGTTTGGAATACATACATGTTGCTTTAGTTTTAAGTTTGCGAATTTAGTTATCACTTTCAACTTAATGCTATGTATGTATTCATCAAAAGTGCCTTTTGAGTATTATTTGGATAAAGATTTTGGTTGATTGATTGATTAAAATCACGTCACGTCATTGCTGCGTGAAAGAAGCACAGACCACCAAGCACATGCTGCATTAATTTTTTTTTTTCTTCCGCTGGGAAATGCGTTTACGCATCCCCTCCGGAAGCGACGCAGTTTTGACGGCGTCGCTTCCGACGGGGTATGTGGGACTCGCCTGCGTCTCGGTTGGCGACCAGAATACCCACTAAAACCCAGCGATGCTCCTACGCGTCGCCTGGTGGCTGGGTCACGGGAACACCCGCGCACTCGACCGCAACCCAACCAGATGCTGCATTCATAATCATTAAGTAGGGGGCAGGACATATCTTATTTATATTATAATAAAACTGTTACAGGACGAATTGTGTACATTAAATATATTTTGGAGCCCAACATATTTTTTTTATATTTTTTTGTCTGTCTGTCTGTGTCTTGGCCGCGCATCACGCCGAAACTACTGGATGAATTTGAATGAAATTTGATATATTAGTAGCTGATACTCCGGTTCAACATATGAGTTAGTTTTTATCCCGGAATTCAGCACGGTTCCCTTGATAGAGGGGATGAAAATCAAAATGTGTATTTAGTTGTAATTCATTAACGCGTACTCCGATTTCAGTTCTTTGTTTTTGGTAGAAAGGTGATACTTGCTGTTCATCCTATAATTATTTCAAAGTTGTCGGTTAAGTAATCCATTGCTTCGTAATTGGAAGACAAACAAACACACTTTCACACACACTAACTCAACGCAGACGAAGTCGCTGGCATCAGCTAGTGACCAATATAAAGACAACTGAAAGTAACTAGAATCTCTTGTACTTAGTTAATAAATTATAGTATTCATTTGAGACCAGAGGCAATTAATTATAATTACCAAATTCATACATAATGTAGTAGCAGAATTGCTAATTGCAAACGAACAATGCATATAAAGGGACCGAAAAATTAATTGTATTCCTTTATACTTAGCGCCACAAAAAAACATTAAATTCCTTCAATTAAAATTGTTGTGAATTTAATTGTAAATAAGATAGCTTTTGGTTTGTATTTATTATGAGCAAATATATATGTAATGTAGCCATTTACAGTTGAATTCTATCAAAATCTAATTACAATAATTATTCTAGCAGTTAGGTAGGTATCCTTTATCTACGTTTCGCTGAGAAAATAACTAAATATTGTAATTGTTAAAATGTTTTGTTCTGTTCGTATTTTAGTTTATCGTACCACTGGGGACAGTTCTAGTACATCGTTCGCTTAAACTTTGTTTGGCAAACTATAAAGTTCGCCAGAAAAGAAAAATCAGCACGAGACAGAAGATGCAATGCCCCAATTCTGTTCCAAAGTCCATGAATATGCTTTACTCTTTTCAAGGCGTTATCTAGTTTAATTAAAGGATAATTAGCTTTCATTTTTTTTTCATCACGGAAACCAATGATCATCATCATCATCATCATCATGATCAACCCATTACCGGCTCACTACAGAGCACGGGTCTCCTCTCAATATGAGAAGGGTTTGGCCATAGTCCACCTCGCTGGCCATGTGCGGATTGGCAGACTTCACACGCCTTTGAGAACATTATGGAGAACTCTCAGGCGTGCAGGTTTCCTCACGAAGTTTTC
Organism: Lasiommata megera; assembly: GCA_928268935.1. Classification (NCBI taxonomy): domain Eukaryota; kingdom Metazoa; phylum Arthropoda; class Insecta; order Lepidoptera; family Nymphalidae; genus Lasiommata; species Lasiommata megera. The sequence continues at coordinate 10,728,241 of OV743309.1, forward strand.
CTTCACCGTTGAAGCAAGTGGTATTTATTTTTTTTTAAAACGCACAAAACTCCGAAAAGTAACTAACCTAACCACTAGGCTATCACCGCTTCAAACCAATGACAGGTCCTTTCTATGCTGGGAACCTGACAGTTCCCGTGAGATTAAACATGCGACCTACAGCTATTATACAATATACAAATAAATTTATGATTTTCTCAGCACCTTATATAGGTAGAGTATCAATAATAGTATTTGCCGCGAAATTCCTTTTATAATGAATCTACCAGCTAAGTAAATCAATACATTGTTAGCCTAAACTTTAAACCGCGTGTTAAATCATTTATCAACAGGCTGGAGTCATAAACTTAAAATGCCTTTAATAATAATCATAAAACAAGTTCGTGCGGCTGTGTTAAAATTTCGAGATGAGTGTCCCTTGAAACCTATAATGAGTATTGATTTGAATTGGTTAGATTAAAAATCTGGGAAAAATTATAACGACAGGATGCCGCCATGGGATTGACCGAGGGATTGTTGTATGGATACGCTGTTTCATTTAAATTGAATTTGAGGATTGTAATATGAGGGCATAGTAAGACAAATTTTTAGGATGGTGTAGTTTAGCACGTGTTGGCTTGGTCATATCTATATTACTAGCTTTAACATCGCGTAAAAACATTTTTAATTCTTTGCGCAAAGGATGAGACTGACTGTTTAGCGTGGCTCCCCTACGAGGCATTCTGGTGTTTCAGCCATTTCAGCCGAAGCTCCCGGAATTGCTAATGTCTGCCTGATATGAGATGAGGATAAGATTTCAACTAATTTCGCGTCCTACAAAAGCGTCCACTCCTTTAACAGGTTACTAAAGTAAATCCATCTCCATCATAATCATCATCATGGGTATCTTACTATGATCCCGGTTTAAATGTGAGGATTCAATGAAAGCAAGAATACATATTCGTGTTATATTCTTCTTCATAATATGCGCAATACCATTTCAGAGTACGCCACCTCACACAACGGTGTGAGGTGGCGTACTCTGTACCTTCCCCTTCCAGCCATTTGTAAGATATTACCAACGTGAATATAATGCAACACATTACAAAGGCAATAAAGTTTATAATAACTCCTCATAAAATTCAAATTCAGAATAGACGTCGGCGTATAGATTATAAATGTTTATTGAAAACTCGTTATGGGTTTTTAAAACAATAGTCCGGATCCGGCGAGATCCATATTAAGCTGCCTTTAATTTTTTAAGAATAATGAGGTAGACATTTTTATAACAAAGGTCCTTGGCCGTGCATCTTGATCTTAATGTTATCTCTAATAGGTCAATAAATAAGGAGCAACGTGCGAGCTTCGGCGACACATACACGCCGATGGCTTATTATAACAAAACGAATACGATCGCTGTTTATAATATTACCTCCGGTCAGTTGAATTCTGTGTGTTTTAAAGTTAGAAATATTATTTTGTATCTCGATAATGAACGTTTGTTGTTTGTAGTTTATCTTTATTTAGCTTTTGAGTATTTTTTTTAAAGACTGAATCAGGCAAGGATAATAAGTAAATGAACAGTTAAAGATAATCAAATTATATGATTATAAGTATGTACGCCGTTATGTATGTAATCTCAATGGATTAAACAGCTATAACATAATTGTCATGACATATGTTACTTTTTGTGACAGTTTATTTATATAATGGCAGTATTAGACAGTCTAAGGTGATAGGGTTTTTGTGACACCGTATAGTTGTTATTATAATGTAAATTAGAAATTTTTGCTGTATTTAAATTAATAAAAAAATTAAATAGCGGGCTAACCTGTTAGGGGTATGGTAAACCCATACTCCTATTTTGTTTCTTTGCGTAATCGTGCCAGAACGCTAAATCACTTGGCGACACGTCTGTGTCGGTAAGGTGGTTACTAGCCACGGCTGAAGCTCGAGCCAGGAATCAAACCCAAGACCTCCAACTTTATAATGCGAATGTGAGATACAATACGATACATAAAAAAGTATATATACATACCACCTATTGACATAAAAAGAAACGTTACTTTTATGAAAACTTATGAACAAAATGCAGATAGGTACCTTCTTAAGTTACATACCGAATTCATATTTTTTTGACATAAATTAAAAAAAATAAAAAAGTGAGCAGTTTTCGTTTTTCGTTTTTAATATACAGATAAATATTACAGTTGGTTTTATGAATGAAATGTAAACAGCCGCAATGAAATGATATAAATGATAGCAGGACCCAACTGGGCGCAATCTCGACGCGGCATCTAACGCTAGCCCGTGAGCCGGCGTGCCTGCGAGCCTTAGGACGTATTCATGTGTATACACACTTTTCAGTGTTCCGTATATATATTTTTTATACTCTACAAGTTAGACCATGACGGCTATCTCACCTGGTGGTAAGTGATGTTGCTGTCTAGGAATGTAGCGGGCTAACCATACTCATGTATGGTAAATCCTAATCTGTTTCTACGCGATATCGTGCCGGAACGCTTAATCGCATGGCGACACGTCTTTGTGGTAACAAGGCCGAAGCCTCCCACCAAACCAGACTCTAGCTGGGAATCGAACCTAGGATCTCCAGCTTTATAATGTGACAGCGCTACGGAGGTCGTCAAAAATATAGTCCGAAAAGGAAGTAATCATCGTCATCATGATCAACCAATTTTCGGCTCACCACAGAGCACGGATCTACTCTCAATATTAGAAGGGTTTGTCCATAGTTCACCACGCCGCTGGCCATGTGCGGGATACAAGCCTAATTGAATCAATATATAGGAGGAGTAGTTTCGCGTAACGTATGTTACAAACAAACTCTCTCATTTATTAACTTAAGTACTATTTTCTTTAATCTAATTTGAATATTTTCAGGACTTTTATAAAATCTTTGCAGTCACTTTTTGTACACTTTTGGGTCGTTAACATAAAATCCTTTCTTAGCTGACATGTTCTACCTAGAAAGTACCTATTTGTTAACGCTTCCTTAGTAAAGAAATCTCGGGTTTAATGAGTCAGTCAGTTGCAATTTACTATTATAAATATATAGACGTAGGCGACTGAAATTAGAAGTGCAATCAATTTTTAGCATTTTTTTTTTTATTTATTTTTTTTATTCACCACAAGTTAGCCCTTGATTACATCTCAACTGAAGGTAAGTTATGATGCAGTCTAAGATGGTAGCGGGCTAACCTGTTAGGGGTATGGTAAACTCATACTCCTAATTGGTTTCTACCCGACATCGTGCCGGAACGCTAAATCGCTTGGCGACATGTCTTTGTCGGTAGGGTGGTAACTAGCCACGGCCGAAGCCTCCCACCAGACCAGACTCGAGCCGGGAATCCAACCCAGGTATAGTACATAAATATAGTACGAATTCGATTCATTCTTCGTACCATATTTAGTACCTATAGTACGAAGTAAGAATCGAAGATATAACCGGCCAACATAATAATTTAGTTGTTAAAGTATCTACGTTCGAAAAAACACCTATCCAGATTAGAAATAGGAAATATACCGAAAGACGTGACATGAGCTTTAAAAAGTACGTCTACAGAACCCCACATTATACTTATCCTGACACCTACTTGACCGGTAATTTATTAGGATATCCTAGTGACTCTCTCATATTTATTTATTCACCCAAAATCATTATGCTTATATAAGTACTCTCTTATATTATTCCCGTCGTTATTTTAATACGTTCGGGTCCAAAGTTGACTTCGTCACCTATCTTATACCTGCGTGTTTAACGCTTTGAGATGTGGCGACAATTTTCAAGAGATAGCCAGATAAGGTCTCTTTAAAGCCGTTTGATGTAACTCGATGCTTTACTGAATCTGTTATATTTATGACACTGAATGCTCTAAACGAGTAGGTACGTTGTTTTGGGACGCGATAAATCTTAATTTTTTATGTCCGCACTCCACAGGTAACACGACTTGGTAAATCAACTTACGTATGAGGGTTTCATAATTATACATCCTGTTTTAAATTCAATTTTCTTCAGACCTCACTGTATACTTAATTTAGTGTTAATATGTGCATAATTTCAATGAATTTTATGAATCATATGTAAAAATACTTCTTTTTAAATGGTAAGCCAAATTGCCTACATACAATTAACATATTAATCTTTCTCATTACATTCTTTGCCCCAATTGAGAAATTTGGGCAAGCACAAACATACATAATAATATAATTAGTAATGTAGCCTAGTTTCTTATTTAATCACCACTAATTTCGTCTATGCAAAATCTATTTTTTTTATTCGACTGAAAATGAACTCTTGACTACCGTCTCCTATATACCTATTAGTATACTAAAATATTAGCGAGTTAATCTGTTAGGCATTAACCCCTAATCGGTTTCTACTCGGCATACCGGATCGTCAAACCGATGCCTCCTACCAGACAGAACAAAACAGAGAGGACAGTTGTGTCACAAACACGATCTTTTTTATGGTGCCTCATGAAATGTCACATATACCATTGCTTTAGATATCAGACGAAATAAGTATACATCTAACGCAACCGAATTTTTAAACCTTTATATCAAATAGGTAATTAATATTGACCATTTTAAGGAGAGAATCATTGAGATAGTCCGGCGCTTGAAGACTATGATTCCTAGCTAGAAGCTATAAGGTCTACTTGCTAGATTAGAGGGCGCTTGCCCAGAAAATGCCTATTCACTTGTATGAAGAATGTATCACACCTTATCGGTTTGTATCAGGACCGACGAATAACAAAAAAGATACCGATATGGGACGCCCGTCATTTATTTTTAGAAATATTGACAAATAAATATACCTGTGCGCACTAAAGAGAACGGTGGCGTGAGGGGGCTGACGCTTCTAGAGAGCGTTATGCCACCTGCCGTGACGGTTTAAGGGTCGATTTTACAGCCAAGGTTTACTCATTACCGATCCACTGCAAGGCTCAGGTAAGGCCATAGTCCACCTCGCAGGCAAATTCCACATTTGTAAGACTTAACATACTTTTGAGACTATTATGGAGAACTTTCAGGAATTCACTCACGATGGTTTTATGCACCTGCACCGTTGGAGTAACTTTCAAGCTTAAAACGAACATAACTCCAAAAATGCGTGCTGGAGATCGGAATTGGTTCCTCAAAATGGAAGACGATGATCCTATTATCCTAGTGGGTATGACATAATCCTCAGTTTAGAGACTATCATCGCTTATTTGTCTTCACACGTTGTAGATTTAGATTGAATGTTAAAAAACATACGCCTAGTTAGCAACGTTTTTCTGTCGCCTATGTCACGGTTATGGCACCCTTTCCGCTCGCGTCCATACAAGACACGTTTAAGATGTACTATTCTGTTATATTAATAATTTGCATTGTGGTATGGTTTCATCATCACAATTAACCCATTACCGGAACACTACAGGAAAGATGAGGAGGTAGCCGTAGTCAACCACGCCGACCAAGTGCGAAGACTTCACACGCCTTTGACAACATTATGGAGATTTCTCAGTCACCAGAAGTTTTCGTATACCGTTAAATTAAGTATCATTTAATTTGAAAATCAATTAAAATTAAAACGCACATAACTACAAAAAGTCGAAAAGTCTTCTTTTTCTTGCCCTTATCTTACATTATGTGGGGTCGGCACAACACGTCTTCTTCTTCCACTCACTTCTATCAGCCGTCACCTCACTACCCACACCTTTTACCCGCATATCCTCTTTTACACAATCCATCCATCTCTTCTTTGGTCTTCCTCTACTCTTTTTCCCTTTCACGTTCATATATAACATTCTTTTGGTGACATCACTTTCTTCCCTCCGCATTATATGACCATACCATGCTAGTCTGTTACTCTTCATCTTTTCTGTCACTGGCGCTACTTTTAGACTTCCCCTTATATATTTATTTCTTATCTTATCCATTCTTGTCACACCACACATCCATCTCAACATTCGCATTTCTGTCGCATGAACTCTTATAGTGTGCACACTTTTGGACTTTTTATCGAAAAGTGTGCACACTAAAAAAATATTGTCTTACGAACTAGCAGTTAGTGAGAATTTCACTTATATAAGTATTTTGTGTTTGTTTCCAATAAGAAAATTATAGCATTAACAAACAATAGGTAAATATTACTAGTACTGTATTAGTAATAAAGTCAAAATGATTAAAATATACATTGTGATATTAATTTATTCATAGTGTCATAATATATTGTCATGGTGACGCTGATACATACAGCTGATAGTCGGCATTGACACAAATGATAACTTGCTTAATAATGCTGTTTTCAAATCAGTGATAAAGATAAATTTATTGTTAGTAACAAGGTTCTATGTTGCCTTATGCAAACTTGATAATTTCTGACATTATTTTGTTGCCATTTTTTTTTCAGAGTGCCGGAGATCGTATTTGGTTTCCCCGAGGAAGCTGGTGTTTTCACCACATTGCAGATATTATTTGTTTTCTACATACACAGGCAATGTTTTTATAAAGTACAAGTTAGCACTTAACGGCACTCTCACTTGATGGTAAGTGATGATGCAGTCTAAGATGGTAACGGACTAAGCTGTTAGGGGTATGGTAAGCCCATACTCATAATTAGTTTTTACTCGACATCGTGCCGAAATGCTTGGCGACATGTCATTGTTGGTAGGGTAGTAACTAGCCACGGCCAAAGCCTCCAAGCAGACCAGACTCGAGCCGGGAATCGAACCCAGGACCCCAAGTTTTTAATGCGACAGCACAGGCGAGCACTCTCACCTGATGGTAAGTGATGATGGAGTCTAGGCTGGTAACGGACTAAGCTGTTAGGGGTATGGTAAACCCATACCTACTCCTAATTGGTTTCTACTCGACATCTTGCCAGAACACACACTTTGAAATGAAATAAAATGAAAATATACTTTATTGCACACCAATACAAGAGAAAAAACAAGAAAAGAAATAAACACACACAGAAAATAAATAGGTACAATAGGCGGCCTTATCGCTAATGAGCGACCTCTACCGGGCAACCTAGCACAAATCAGAAATAAAATATAAAGTAAGGCGAGGTTGGGGTGTACAATCATAAATAGAACGTTTTTGTTGGTTGGGTGGTAACTAGCCACGGGCGAGACTTGAGCCGGGATTTGAGCCACGATGCGCCACGGAGGTCGTCAAAACATCATGAGAATGAGAAGGAAGTACAGTATTGCATCGTTTTGAAATCGGCAGACGGTCGTTCGCATGACAGGGGCCTGTGGCGGCCGACCCGGTAGCGCCGCCCGCTGGGCGCCCCGCCGCGGCCGCCTGCGTCGCCAACGCCGCTCCACGCTACCGGCTCATATTTAATATCTTAATAACTGTTTAGGGTGTGTTTAGGCAACACTTTGAATAATTATCCAATTTGTGTCTGACAAAACGGCGCACTGATTATCTAATTTGTATGTAGACACGCTCGTTAAAATTATATAGGTACCTACCGCCTATTATGTTATTACTATAATAATGTGTTGATGGAAATATTCCGTTCCGTGTCACTTTCACTGTGCTTCATATTTAAATCCAGTGATAACTGAAAAGGAAGTCGTCAGGTTGGGGGGTGATTTATTTTACACCGGAGCGTCCCCGGGGTGTTCCATGCACGGATTTGAAGCTTTATAAACATTTTGCAACCCGTGCCACGCTGCGCTACGTCACACGTATAGTATACGATCTCCGTGGCGCATTATATAGTTGGAGGTCCCGGGTTCGATTCCCGGCTCGAGTCAGGTCTGGTGGGAGGCCTCGGCCGTGGCTAGTTACCACCCTACAGATAAAGACGTTGCAAAGCGATTTAGTGATCCGGCACGATTGTCGCGTACAAACCAATTAGGAGTATGGGCTTACCATACCCCTAAAAGATTAGCCCGCTACCATCTTAGAATGCATCATCACTTACCATCAGGTGAGATTGCCGTCAAGGGCCAACTTGTAGTGGAAAAAAAATGAATATACCTACCATATATAAAGATATGAAGGTACTTACTCAACTATTTTGCCTGCCCGTTTATATTCATATTTGATATAATTTCATAACTTACGTCACGTATAATTAGTTTAAAAGATATAATTATGATCTCGCCATCATTACATAAACTGCTTCGTTTCTAAGAATGACATATTATGCATTTTTTTTTATACTGTGTATCTTTAATCAAAAAAATTTAACACTTTTTGAGTTCAGGTTTCATGTGGTGCGCGATAGTTTTTTTTGAAGAAACATGTACAACCCGTTGTAATATGAAAAATTATGATCATGCAGAACGGACAGAAGCACCCCAGCTTATATGATTTATTTCTAATTGTAATCCGTAAACCTGCTTAACTATATACTATATCCTGGTCTGGGTTGCTTAGCAGAGATCTTATCTCTCTTTAGAAATAAGGCCGCCTATTGTACTTCTTTTATTTTCTTTGTGTTTCTTTACTGTCTTGTATTTCTTCTTTTGTGTGGTGTACAATAAAGTGTATATTTTCATTTCATTACTAACTTCGCTCCTCGGATACCTTAAGATTTTCTTTCGCCTATTCATCTATTCATGAAATATGCGCTAGAAGGGGTCGTTAATGGCTGGAAACCGTAGAGACGGTGGAGCGGGCGTCGACGCACGTTGCTTATTGAGCACGATTTGGGCAAGCGAACTCAATACAAGTACATACGACTGATTTACGAGATGAGCGTGTGCCCTTTGTACTCCAGCTGACTAATGTACGGACGCTCACGGACATTTATGTAGATTGATTGTATGAATTTTATTCACAATGTTAATACACTAACAGATTTAGATGTCATTTAGAAATGGCGCTCTAAAGTTGTGCAATTTAAGCCGTGAATAATGGATGACGAATGGTTAGTTTCTATACCGGACTGCATTCGAGGTGGGGCTGCAATTGTGCCCCGGAAGACAATGAGTTCGTATATCGATGCCGGCTCTATTTATGTGTGCCTTCGTGATATTGTTGCTCTACATTTTTGACGTACAAAAATGTTACCGCAATCAACTACGCAATGAAACAAATTAATTTATCAACGTATAGAATAGAATAGAATAGAATTTTATTTGCTGGAATGTGGTACATATTTTGGTCTTGTAATTATGTGTAACTCCGATACATTCAACTAATTAAATAGTATGCAAACATTGTAACAACTATTTTCGAAAATTCTTAATGTTTATAATAGAATAGGAGGCTTCGTAAACCAGCAACAACATTTGCAGTTTTCATTTAATTTCAACCAATAAGAATTAACTCTACAACATTAGAGTAATTTCGTTAAGTTTCTTATGCCTTCTTCAACGGATATACACACTACATAATTATGTATAATGTCAACTGTAAATATGCAAGCTGTATATCTGATTTCCCGAACCATCAAAGTGAAGAAAAAAATTGCGCTGGCATAATGAACCGACGCAACGGAAGTACGTTCGAATTCAAAATATGTGTTAAGTACGTAATTAAGTAGAAAGTAATGTTTTTAATTTATATTATAGTAGGTCACGGATATTCATAATGTAAATGGTTTGAAAAATAATCAGCGAACTACTTCAAATTATTTTAGGAATACCTCTTCTCCAAAAATAATCAAGTAAACAGCAAATAAAAATTTTACATAGTGAGATTTTTAATAATATATACGCATCGATTAGCCCCCTTCTTCCTTTCTTATGCCACAAATACTTAGAGTACTACTTCAAGTTAGATGAGGAATACCTCTTTGCCAAAAATAATGAAGTAAATGGTGAACAATAATTTTTCATGGCGATATTTTTAATAATACGCATCGATCAGCCCTCTTCTTCCTTCCATGTGCCACAATACTCCTAAAGGGAAGTTTTAATCAATGATAATTATCAGGTCATGACAAACAGAAGCACTTACATGATGGACGGATCGAAAGTAGTCAATATCATCATCACAATCAGCTTATAAATCCCAAACTGTCTTGAACAATGTTCTAGCTTTAAAGCAACTCATTTTGATACTTTAACGCACAAATAATGATTTAGACACATTAGTCTTAAACGCACAAATCATGAATTAGTTAGTAATGAATTAATCTTCACACGTTTAAAATATTAAAATTAATACCAACAATTGTTTTTTTTTTTTTGAATTTTCGTATTTTATTTTATCACTCACCTTCTGAGGTAGGCCTCAGAAACCTTAGAATACAAGATCGAAGACATTATTTTAAATAAATTTCTTTGTAATTAGACACAGAGTAAAACAATGCAAGATAATATAGGTAATAATGTGCAAATGCAGCCTTATGACTTTACATGAGTTTTATAATTTAATATAAGGTAAATAGTTAGCTTCTGAAGCCAAACTAGGTGTACCTGACCTTCAGCTTCAGTGCCGATTCCGATTAGTATTTCAAAACTTAATAAAGCTTGGCCAAGTAGTGTTAACAAAAATACAATGAGACAAAAATGTGTAATCGAAAAGAAAAAGAAAAACTCAGTTCCTGATAAATTTTATAATCAAACTAGGTGAGGTATGATAAATATCACGTATTTATTCACGTAGATAACCAAGCACTCAATATTAGGTAATTGTTTAAGCACATTACTTGGTAGGTGTTTTAATATGTTATGCCTCAACAAAAACGATCACCTTATAAAAGTATACATATTTTATTACATGATCCTAATTAATGTTAATGCTCAGCAGTATTATGGAATCACTAATTCGATTTATGTAAGCTAATCTCCGGCTTTCTACAGGTTTCGCTTTTTATTCGTTTATAATTTCTTGTTTTTATATTAAGCCGGGAAAAATAAAGATGAAACTTTTAATGAATACCATTTATAACATTATCGTTAAAATTTGTAATGCTTGTACGAACATTACTTAATCTAATTGGTTTCTTTTTTCAATTGAATGTTGGCCGCGGTTCAAATGTAATATCAACAAGGTTAATAACAGCGGATTCCATAGTAATTACCGCAATTATAGTCAGCAATCAACTATCAAAACTATGCAGGCACGCTTTGTAATGGTAGCCAAAGAAAAGTTATTATTTTCTGAACTATGGTCATTAAAATTTTTGATTAACAGCTTTTGATCCGTGTCGATAAAATGACTCGGCAAGATGCCCCTAGAGTCCTTTACTTTCAACCGTAACTAAATGTTTTGTTGTACTTTTTTTACTGGTCATAAATTTATTAGATATTGATAAATATTACAACTTATAACTTTAGATCAAGAATGTTGATTGTATTTTCATATGGTATTAGTATCTGCGAGTGTGTTATTCTTTAACAAAAACTTTATTTTCAATAGATCTTTGTCTTTATTTAATAAAAAAAATTTGATCGGTGGAAAATGAAGTATCGTTATAAAATCCAAAACGGATTTATATATATTTTTTTTTATATTTGTCTGTCTGATTGTTAATCATACAAAAACTAATGAACAAATTTAAATTAAATAAATTAGTACACTATCTATAGCTAATTAGGCCTTAGGTTGTCTTTTATCCTGAAATATAATTCTTGATCAAGGTTCTTTTTCTAAAGCATAGGTCTCAGATATATAAGCATAAGTCAAGGTTGTATATAGCTCTAAATATAAATCGACATTCCCAATCTTTTTTAAATTAGTATCTAGTTGTGTCATTCGTTGCACATGGGCAGCGTGGTGGATTATGGCCAAACCCTTCTCATATTGAGAGGAGACCCGTGCTCTGTAGTGAGCCGGTAATGGGTTGATCATGATGATGATTAGGGTTTGAAATAATTTTAATATTTATTATCATCCTTAATATTACGATATTCACTATTCTTAGGATCATTTCATTACGAATTTCTCTGATTCCAGTGTTGTTTACTCTTTTCTGGACTCCACATTTATAATTTTATCAAATAAACAGATATAGCTATCTCTATCTTCCGATGTTTGAAATTGAGTATTCTGAAATAATAAATACGTATCATATATAACATAAATTTCATAAAGACAAGGTTGGTAATAAACGGTTGCGTTAATGAGAAGATTCCATTGCGTGTTATGATGATAATTCTACGAAAGTGCTTAGTCATTATCCCCTTAAATATTCACTATTGACTGCTATGCAACTGAATATGAACTCTTATGATGAGGACATAAGATACAAAAGTGTTTGTGAATTAAATGACTTAGAGATACATTCGCCGGTAGCGCGCTTTAATCAATTCGGTTCGGATGAATATCGGCTGTAGAAGCTTTTTATCGCTATGTGTTTTCTAAATAATTATAACTGATATTTAATGGTATTTTAAATTAACAGCTCAGTTAATTAATAGTACGCAGCGTCTTTTAAAAACATAAAAAAATTACGTTTCAAAACGATAAATGCACTAGGTAACCCTTTGTAGAGTATAGAATATAATTAAATTAAACACCTTATATAACTAGACCAGGAAGTTTTATGCGAGATTCAAAAAACGGAATGCAAATTATTGTTGGAATGAAATGGTAGACAACTAAAGATATTTAAAATTAAAAAAAAATATATATATATATATATTTTAAGAGCATTTCCTATGAAAAAAAGGAGTTCTCCTGGTACTGCATAATCAATGAATATTTTGTAAAGTGCATAATTTGATTAACATCGAAATCGAATCAAAGCCCGTTACATATAATACTACACGGTTAAAATTTAACGGAACTATGGAATTCAATTCACACGAAGGTCTCTTTAGACGCGAAATTTGAATAAAAAGAGGCCAAAGGTCTGTGTCCTACATTTCATTGAAATGCGTTCAGTAATTTTTCGTGATGTTGGTCTTATCGGACAGATAGTCTGACATACATATATTTAATAGAGATTTGTCTTGGGTTCTATATAAATAATATAGATTTCCCCGATACTATTTTCATAAAGTATTAAGGCTTAGGAATGGTCCAGTTACGGTTTTATTATATACCTATGGATATATAAAATATAGAAGAAAGATATCTTAAGTAAAGAGTAAAAAGATACCTTTTAGGTTATAGCAATTAACCAACACCTTGTATTATGAGAAGATTGAATTTACATAAAACTAGCGTAGTTGAATGAAAAACCATAACTGTTTTGTATATTATTTCATCGACTTATTTTGCTCAAAGTTAAGTTTACCTTTGATCTGCAATTTTTTTGCCTAAAAAATACTGAGATGGACATAATGTCGTTGTTTACCTTCGAAAGAAATTAATTAGCACATGTTCCTTGTAAATGTTATGTTAGTGACATTCAACTTTTATGGCGCAGTGTAGTATCTTAGAAATATTACAATCTACCGACATTTAAATTCGTACGTGACTGCCCATTTAGGCACCGATAGAGTGACATAGCGAAAAATTATCTTTTATGAAATACCCATTGTAACTGTCACATACACTTATAAGATATGAAATAGTTTCGCAACGTTTGTATACCATATATTGTCTATAAACGTTATTACACATTCCAATTGTTAGGGTTAATTCTTCATAACTATGTCACTCTTCCATAGCATGTCACGCAGCGTACGTGACTTACCCCGATAGCGGCTACTGTAATCCAATTTGTGACATTACTACTCGAGAAAAAACAATTAAGTATATGTATGGACAAATGAGCAAATATAAATTGATTACTGTACTTTTACAGTTTAATACTAGTAGTAGTACCTACCACTAATTTAATTAATTTACTTATTCGCAGTAGTCGTAGAAGCGATGATAGCCTAGTGGTTAGGGCGTCAGCCTCCTAATCAGAGGTCGGAGGTTCGAACCCGGGCACGCACCTCTAACTTTTCAGAGTATGTGCGTTTTTAAAAATTTAATATCACTTGCTTCAACGGTGCAGGAAAACATCGTGAGGAAACCTGCACGCCTGAGAGTTCTCCATAATGTTCTCGTAGGAGTGTGAAGTCTGCCAATCCGCACATGGCCAGCGTGGTGGACTATGGCCAAACCCTTCTCATATTGAGAGGAGACCCGTGCTCTGTAGTGAGCCGGTAGTGGTAAATAAAAAACTCATGCATTGATAATATCAGGTTTACCTATAAACCTAACAGCGATACACAAACCATACGATTACGTATGGTACGTATGGTATACAAATACTTACGATAGTAAGTATATGTACAGATGCACTGCACAATCTATTGTTGGGGCACGTGACGGTTATTCGGATCTCTCCGAACACTGCACCTGTTTAATGGGAATATCATCACGCTCCGGGTCCGCTCGTACCGCTTCATTTTACACAAAAAGTCATGCTCACGTACTTCACGAATTATATGGACCGGACGAGCGATCAGTGAAAATTTTATAAAGTGATCCATCTACGGTAAAGCGAATGCCCGTAGCCGAAGACGTGATGACTGGTTTTTTACGCTACACTTTAATCGGAGTGTATCGATGCGATCAAGATAAAGACCTTATACAATGCGACCACGGTTATCGGTGCAATGCGGCTAATTTATCAAATTTCAGGCAGAATTTTGTTTCGCTTAAGCAATAGAGATAGCCACTTAATTATTGTAAATTACCCGATTGGTTTAGAAGCTGTGATAGCTAGGTAAGCCTAGTGGTTAGGACGTCCACCTCTTAATCAGAGGTCGGAGGTTCGAACCCGGGCACCTCTAACTTTTCAGAGTTATGTGCGTTTTTAAGCAATTAAAATATCACTTGCTTCAACGGTGAAGGAAAACAACGAGAGGAAACCTGCACGCCTGAGAGTTCTCCATAATGTTCTCAAAGGCGTGTGAAGACTGCCAATCCGCGCATGGCCAGCGTGGTGGTCTGTGGCCAAACAAAAAATGTAGTGAGCCGGCAATGGATTGGTAACATAATAACTAATAGAATTTTTAAGGTAAACATTTACTTATGTTATTGATACAATATTTCCTTATATAAAGAACTCAGGATGCATCTGAGATATTTCACGGACACTAACGACTGTAATGAAAAGAATTACGAGACGGTGCAGGCTCAAACTTAAAAACATCTTTTTTGCAGGCATCTACCGAGCTTTGACTTCTATGATGAGCTGCATTTTCTTTATAAAATTAATGTTGACGTAAAGTTTTTGATTTAGAGCATATCATAGAAAATCCGAAGTAGATATTCAAAATGCCTCACTGGTGACTGTCAGTTTTCATTTCGTAATGGCATTTTGACATAACACAATTAGCATTGATTCACTTTGAATGTAACGCTGTCATTATAGCGTCCAAATTAATAGAGTGCTGATACACGCTTCGCACTAAATATGAAATCAACAAATTGGTTTTGATGTGTCCGCAAATAATAGGTGGGTGCGGCTGAGCGCTTCGCTGCCGTTCTCATTGTACTCACTATAAATAAATGGCAACAACAGGTGAATAACTAATTTCACTCGTAAAATTAGCTCTCCATGGGTGGAGTGCAATATTTATCCGTCGACAACATCCGTCTATTTATGTAGAATATTGCCGTGACAGATTACTTCACATCATATTGAATAAGCACTGAACTCGCATTGCGGGCTATTGTAGTCGAAACTAATTCTGTAAAATTTATTTATAGTGAACACAGTGTATTCCGGGAGGGCGTGAATAATTTTCAGGGGGTGTTTGGTTGAAGCTGTAATTTAGTAAAGAGGTTCTATGTGTGTTACATGTATGGTAAACTGGATAAAACAACAGCATATCACAGTAAGAAGTATTAAAATATTAAGATTTAAGGTTTCAACAAATTATGATTAGGTTTAAAGATCTTTATTATCCAAAGAAACAATTTCACTTAATGAGAAATTAGAAATATAACAGTTTACAAAAAGGTTTGCGTTATGCTTTTTAAGTTTCTTCTTGAACGATACAAAGGACTCTTCGCAGAAATTCTCTTTAGGTAGGTTATTATACATAAGTGAGGATTGCTTATTATTTCTTAATTAATTGAATTGTTAATCCCAAATCCTTTAAGCCTGTTTTCGTATACAAAACTCAGCTTTGGCTCGATAGTGCTGGCAAATATGTATGGCTTGTTTATATTTGTATTGATTAAGTTTGTGGCTTGTATATTTGTTTTGAAAGATATATTGTTTCTGTTAAATATGAACATCTATAGCTCATATATAAGGAAAACATGCTTTATGATACGAATGACCTCAATGAAGGAAATAATAAAGAATAGACTATTAAAGACACGACGGGAACTAATACACGACGGGAGTTCAATATCCGGGTTCCTTTGTCCCACCTCTGGGATGTAGGATAGCTAGCTAAGGTTTAGCGCTCAGCCAGCAAGTCCCACAATCACCCGGCTGTACGTGGCATGGTTCTCTCTGTGTAGTCTGTTAATCACGTAAATGCATTTTTGTATACAAAAAAAGATAGACTTTACAAAAATTTTTGCTTTAATCAAACACCCTCTCAAAATAGCACACGCGCTCTCAGACCAGCAGCCATTAAGTACACTCGTACACAATATTCTGAATCAATCAATTATGAAAATAATTGCCAGCCGCAGTGAAGCTGGCCGTTAAATATTCTCGAACATTGTTTTTGTCACTCTTAAATATGCAGAACTCGGAATAAAATATTTGATGCGGTCGACGCCATTATATAAATGGAATTATTCATGGAGCCAGATGTTGGAAAAATGCAGTTAAAATTCGACAATTCATTTGCTTCTGCGACTGCTGTGGCTTTCGGAATCAGCGTAATATTATATTTATATTTGCTATTTGCCCGTACCTAAAGTTTTTTTTATCCACTACAAATTAGGCCTTGATGGTAATCTCACCTGATGGTAAGTGATGATGCAGTCTAAGATGAATTAAGAATAAATAAGAAAAGTCTACAATATTAATAAATGCATAGAAATAAATTGATTACTATTTAAAAAATTATCTGTTACAACTAAAGCTTTAGTTATCAAAGTTTATTTATCTTCCAATTTTCCAAAATTTTAACTATCTTTTTCCCGCGGCTTCGCTCAATATCATAACATGAAATGAATGATGAATGAATATATAAAATAGAAATGCGTCAATATGATAACTATATATTACCAAACATTTTTTCTTTCGAATATAAAAAAATAATAATTAAAAGTTTCCTATGTTACTTTGTTACTTCTAATACGTCCAAGAATATGTGTACAAAATTTCATGATGATACGTCGAGTAGATTTTGCGTGAAAGCGTTACGAACATCCCTATATTCGCATTAATATTAGTAAGGATTTTATTCAGTGGATGATAATGTATTTTATAATGGTTATTAGTGACGTATGCAAAGAAGTTATATTATAATAACTCCATTGATTTCTACCGCCATTTCCCTGTATGTAAAGTAGGTAGGTAAGCACCTTACTCGAAGCTCGCCTCCCCACAAGTGTTCAAAGCGGGCGAAACGACTAGTCAACCCTTTGCCGCTCACTCGTTCGTGAAATCACTCAAATACTGAATATTTTAATCTGAGCAGATAACGAGCTCGCAATTCTATTAGATGAAACAGCTATGTGAGGTTAAACATGGAGAGGGGATCTCATTGCACCGTCCATGCCCTCTCGCGGTTCGTGCATCCAATTTTTTCATTTCATTTATTTACAGCTGCTGATTTTTTAATTGTTATATGCCCTCCCTATTATAACGAGCAAGTTTTATTTATTTATTTCATAAGTTCGGAAAACTTATAGCACGGTAATATTATGTATATATTATGTATAATAGGGAGGGTATTATAGGTAATAATTTTTTTCTTGCCCTTGTTTTTACGTTTAAATACAGTTTTTTACAGTTTTACAACGTTCAAAATATTATATGCCAGAATTCGTAATTACACTTGTTTGAGGGTAGTTATAAGCTTATAATAAGAATGCATATTAAACAAAATGGCTTTAGATAATACTGGTGTTAGTATAGCTAGGTAATCATAATGAGTACCTACGTAAAATAATAATATAACACAGTTTCCCATTACACATGAAGGCGTAAATTATAATTGACAATTACTTGTATCAAAACTTAAAATAAGGTTCTTATTAACAGAATATAGCAAATTTATGAAGATAACTAGATTAGATACGTTTGTATCCTCATTGTTTTTGTTGTAGGAAGGAATGGTATCCTGGAATAGGCACCTATTCTATGCATATTAGTATCAGTAATGAATTGGCTAGTCGTTACTTTAAAAATATTTTGTTAATTGTTTTGTATTATTGTGGGATTCTGACCAATCCACATTGAAAAATGGTGGGTAAAAGCTATAGATATATTAACAGTTAATGCTATATAAGCTATATAAAGAAAAGAGGTATGTGTGCAACAGTGGCAGTTTAATACGTACTCCCAAAAGTAAGATAAAATAAAAATAAAAATTTTCATGATGAATGTATGGATTATAATGTCCAAGAGGCCGACTCTTGCATGCATCTTTTAATTATTAAGTTAAACACAGTTAATTATTAGTACCTACTTATTAACTTACGAACAGAAACAGCCAAAAACTTGAAGGCAAATTCACAGAAGTAGAAAAATTTTGCTAAGAAGTTTTGTTTTTCCGTTTCATTTTCTCTCAATAGGTTTGTATAAGTGCCTCATGTCAAAAGAAATCATATAGAGATACCTGATAAATATTTTTACCGACACTCAACAATAATTAAGTCATGAGATTTTGTCATGCGATTCCGCGCTAACGGGCAAATTTCAATCGTTCAAAGCCGTGTATAGCATTGAGCCATAAAGCTATCAAATATTTACTAATCTGGAACGGCGAGAGCGTCGCGCGAACCCCTTCTGTACCCGAACTCATAAAATAAATTGAAATAGTCTCGCCGCCCCCCAAATTAAAATATTCAAATGGGACGCACGCGCAAGAAAATTGAAAATTGTCGTCTATCGCCCGCAAATGAAACCTATAACTCTCGATGTACACTGCCTGCCAAATAATTTGTATATTTTGACAAACAATATACCTATAAGCAATCAGATTCAGACTATATTCATTGTTCGAATTGTCACTTGCAGATAACCATAATACTACTACTACTACTGCGTCACCGGGGGTTTTTGGCGAGCATGAAGCTCAGCCTGAGAGAGGAGTACCTGGGCTCGACGACTTCTAAGGGAACGTCCCCCTAAGGGCGTCTCCTGTGAGACTCGGACCTCGACTTAGGGTGACGTTGGGACTTGTTAGGTTTGTTGGACTAGTATGTCAGTCCGAGCGCCCCCGTGCCCGTGGATAGAGTCCACGTCCGGGTGACGTCAGATAGCGGGGAGACTATATTCGCATTGTTTTGAAAAAATGTATTGTTTTTGAAAAATAATCAAGATATGAACTATTATTTTAAATCCCGACATAATTGCTTCAGTAAACTAGTAGTTTATATTTATCTTTTTTGACACGAACTTTGTACAGCAGTCACCCTCACATTTATATATATGCGCAGATTTAACCATCTTTTGTAAGTCAAATTTAATTCAAACATTAAATAAACATTCCAGTCCTCAATAAATAAAACGATTGCTAACGCTTTTGCGGGAATCTAACCGCAAAGCAAGTTTAATCGAGATATGCAAATAAATAAGTAAAAATATCTTTAAACTGTTGTCCCATAAAAGCAATATTATGTTTGATTCCCATCAAAAACTTAAAAATATATTTTAGCCATACTAAAAAGGGTATTATAAAACCGCGTCTGTAGATAGGTTTATGAAATTATATCTTTCCAATCTATAAAGATAAGCAATAATATCTACTTATCTATACACCCTGTTTGCTAAACGAAACGTAAAACAATATGTAATAGATACGCAAAGGACACTGCTTTAATAAACGACAATGTGCGAAAATAATTAAAGATCCGCGAAATCTTGAATCGAAATATTATTGATTTAGTTTTGCTAATAAGTTGTTACTTTTTTATAATAACCACACCATAGTATTTTTATTTTTAATGTTGTGACCACTTTTTCTGCATGGTAGTGTACTCAAAACAGAACAGATTCGATATGCTACTGAATAATGGCATAAATGGTTTTCACTTTTATGACTGCAATTTGGCTTGAGATTCGTAATGAAGTAGGTATTTGTTTTATACAATAATATATTATTTGATAAAATTTCCTTCGATTTGCAAATAAGTACTACACTGGGACTAAAATTGTTTGAACTCTCTAACAAAGGGTAATCACATTGCTTTTTATTGGATTTCTACATGCCTAGTTTATCGTCTTACGAGCAGTTCAACTGTTGCAAGTGTCCAGACATTTAAAATGAAAAATGTCTGGTGAGAGGCTTTGGCCGTGGCTAGTTACTACCCTACCTACAAAGACGTGTCACCAAGCGATTTAGCGTTCCGGCACGTTGTCGCGTAGAAAACCATTGGGATGGTAGCGGAGTAACCTGTTAGAAGTACGGTAAACCCAGTATGGGTTTCCATACTTCGAACAGGTTAGCCCGCTACCATCTTAGACTGCATCATCACTTACTATCAGGTGAGATTGCCCGTCAAGGGCTTACTTGTAGTGAATAAAAAAAAACATCACAGCTCAGGATATTGGATTTAAATAATTAGTAATTTCAGGGTAAGCATCCTAATCTCGCCACGTTTAGACTTATAAGATTTCCGACCATAATTTCTTATTCGTTTCGTAGCTAAAAGAGTTTATTACCTAATCCCAGGCTGGATCAACATATATATATTGGGTATACGCTCTGTAACGTATGTTTACCTCATTTGACGGAGGATTCTAGTGCTCTAGTGTTATATGGGATTAATAACAGATAAGATGAAACTGTCTCAAAAATAAAAAAAGCAAAATACATAGTTGATTTTGCTTACCTTTTTCTTTCCGGTCACGAGGTTCCTAAATTCGTGTCGGGCCAAAAATTTGTATGAGTTGTTTCTGTGAAAGCATGTTAAGTCGTTGACCCTGTTATTATCGCCAACACGATAACAATAGCTAAAGCCTGCCAACCCGCATTGAATCAGCGAAGTGGGTCTACGCTGTGACACCTTATTTCCTATATGAAAGAAAATACCTGAGCCCGACAGTACCACATTAATAGACGGCATGAAAATGATAATGAAGTCAGATCAAGGTCATAAATTCAAATAAAAAAAAAAAAAACAAATAATCTTTATTCAAATAGTCCTTTAAAAGGCACTTTTGACGCGTCAATAATTTACATAGTAGTGATTTAATGGTGATAACTACATTTGTAAACTTAAAACTATGAGGGTTCCAAACGCGCCCTGATCTAAGAAAAAACCCACAACAAACTTAGCCGGGCTTTTTTTTTTGTTATCACCATCTCACATTATCAATAATAAATTATGGTACCTATGGAGATAGAGCAATTCACACCCAAGCTTTCTTATCGTTTATATAATCCTTAAAGTCGTAATATGATTTTTCTATAAGCTTTCGTTTTATAAAAACTTTGACCTTTTTTTATCCACTACAAGTTAGCCCTTGACGGCAACCTCACCTGATGTTAAGTGATGATGCAGTCTAAGATGGTAGCAGGCTAATCTGTTAGAGGTATGGTAAACCCATACTCCTCTTTGGTTTCTACGCGACATCGTGTCGGAACGCTAAATCGCTTTGGGACACGTCTTTATCGGTAGGGTGGT
The DNA here is from genome assembly GCA_928268935.1 of Lasiommata megera. NCBI lineage: Eukaryota > Metazoa > Arthropoda > Insecta > Lepidoptera > Nymphalidae > Lasiommata > Lasiommata megera. The sequence continues at coordinate 10,749,856 of OV743309.1, forward strand.
AACTAGCCACGGCCGAAGCCTCCCACTAGACCAGACTCGAGCCAGGAATCCAACCCAGGACCTCCAACTTTATAATGTGAAAGCGCGCGCGCTGCGCCACGGAGGTCGTCAAAACTGTGTGAAATCTTTTGAAAGAATCAACGCTCTTTAGTCAATTGTTAGTTTCTTATATCCTCATAGGTGTGCAATAAACTATAGCTAGCTTTATAGTAGCTAGTTTATAAGATACCATTTTATCCGTATAGGAATGCCACCACAACAATATTGACATCGTGTCAGAGTAAGTCACAATGCGTGAGATCGAGGAACCCGGCTTCCGCTGTTTTGTGGCCGACAGTGATTCTGCGGTTTCATTTTGCGTAACCCGATAGATAGGCCTACTTGCACATCCTTGAACTTTATTACAATGAGCCAGCCAGTGTTGGGTCCTATATTATCGATTGCTCGTGTTTTAAAAGCAATATATATCGACTCTACACTAGGGCTGAGATCTATAGAGCGTATTTAGTGTTTGCTCAGCCAAAGTTAGTGTTAAAACGATGCAAACCTAGGCCGTTTGCATAACGTCGACTCGTTTTAAATGTTAAGTCAGAGGTAAGGTTAAGCTCCCTTTATAGATCTCACACTAACTAGAGTTCTAGGTCTCTAAAGTTAGGAGAGTTCGTTATAAAATTTTTCTTCTTATCTTGTAGGTACAATGACTGTAGATTTCAACATCATCATCGTGATGAACCCATTGCCGGCTCACTACAGAGCGCATGGCTCAATATGAGAACGGTCTGTCCATAGTCCACCACGCTGGCTATGTGCGCATTGGCAGACTTCACACGCCTTTGAGAACATTATAGAGAACTCTCAGGCATTAAGGTTTCCTCGCGATGTTTTTTTTCACTGTTAAAGCTAGAGATACTTTAATTGCTTAAAACGCACATAAATCCGAAAGTTAGAGGTGCGTGCCCGGGATCGAACCCCCGACCTCTGATTAGGAGGCGGATGCCCTAACCACTAGGCTATCACAGTTGGTAGATAAAGATAACGCACATAACTCCAAAAACTTAGAGGTGCGTGCCCGGGATCGAACTCCCGACCTCTGATTAGGAGGCAGACGTCCTAGCCACTAGGCTATCACATTTGGTAGATAAAGAAGATGCCATTTAAGATGGTCTAAATAAGCTATCAGGGTTACGGTAAGCCTAAATGGTTTTACGCGACATCGAGCTGGAACGCTAAATCGCTTCGTTAATCGTTTATCGATATTGTTATTGAAAATAAATCATTAATTACATCTGGGGTAAGCATCCGGCGGCGCTGCAAGTGATACCCTGGGAATCAAGTGTCTTCCGTCGCAAACGGGCGGTGCCCTCGCTGCATCGCCGCGTAACTCCATCGCGGACGTACGCACGACGAAAAACGCATCTCATTACTTTTAACACCTTGCCTTCACGTCAGAATGACCCCAATCGCCCTTTAGAACATACTTTTTATTCATTCCGACGCATTTAAGGATTGGAAACGATTGCTTCCATTCATAAAATTATTAATGCGATCGTAAAATTGGGCAAATTTTATTGTCTCGCAGGCATAATGGGAAACTAATGTAGCGTGTTATTATTCAGATCGGTTGTAGCAGTAAAATACGAGTGTTTGTGCCTGAGAGATTCGACGATGCGACTGCGTTCCCAGCGGAAGTCCCCTCTGCTATTTGAATATCAAACATTTTTCGGTAATATTTCATTGGAACAGTTATGATATTCTTCCTCTACATTTTATTGCGCGGACGTGTATTGTATGCTAACACAAATACGTTAATTGGTATGAGTCGGGGTTTCAAAGATATCAATCTTATGTAAAAAACAAACAATGCCTTTTTAAAGCAATATTTACTCGATTGCGGCTATATAATTTTTAACAGCGCAGCGCGTTCGTAAATCCTCAATATTTATGCTAGACGTATAAAATGTAACATTTCGTTTTATCTTAAGCGTAAAATTAACGCAAGACTGTTGAATATGCGATCGTTTATCGATTTATGAGAACACAACGTTGGTGGGTTGCGGTTGCGATGCCATCGTAAAGTTCACAGAATTGCACAGAGAGCTACTTGTTCGCGAGGCAGCCATGGCCGTCGGACAGAGTGCGGCCGCTTTTATGAAAATATTATTTAAAACACATGTTATTAATGTAAGCTTCGCCGAGTGGGAATTCCACTAGGAGACTGAGATAAGGATATCCTCAAAAAAATGTTATTCCAATTATCATTTTTATGATATTATACTTCCTTACGACGTGTTCGTTGCATCGATGGACGTCCACAATGGGACATGTTATCCCTTTAAAGAGTTTTCCAAGCACCGTGATGCTTCGGCCGTGGCTAGTTACCGCCCTACCAACAAAGACGTGTCGCCAAGTGATTAGCGATTTAGTGTTCTGGCACGGCACGACTTCGCTTACAAACCAATTAGGAGAATGGGTTTATCGTACCCCTAACAGGTTATCCCGCAACCATGTTAGAATGCATCATCATACCGTAAGGTGAGATTACCGTCAAGGGCTATATTGTAGTATATACAAAAAGCATTGCATTTTCAGTTCCTCCAGTACTTTAGATGTTCATAGTGGTAATCACTTCCTATCAGGCGACTTTTTTTTTTTTGTTTACGGGGGGGAAATCTCCTAGTGTGATACCCGATTATTGCTGACGAATAGCTCGGGTTATGTGGGATTTTTACCCACTAAAACCCCCTCGATCGCCACCATCAGCATAAAATATGTGGGAGGTTCCGGGATCAGGCGACCTACCAGCTCACTTCGTCGTTATAAATTACCAGAAAAAAGTGGAGAAACTTTACAGTATAACTACTGGCCGGTATTCCCAGCGATGATATTATGTTGTTACTGGAAAATCTGTTGTATTCAATGTTGTTACACACTACTGTTTCGCACGACATTACCCAGCTTTCAAGCATTATTTGGTTATCCCGTTATACCTAAATATGCGAGGTCATCGGATATATTGGCCACGGGTGATAAATATTAATAAAACGGTGCGATTGTTCTTCGCGTGATTCTTTTCGTGAGAAAATAAACACGGGAAGAAAAGACAATATGCTTTTGTTTTTCTTTATTGTTATTGCCGTAAAACATTTAGCGAGCAGCGCACGGCTATAAAACACGTTATTTTGTGTGACAAAACGTCGAGCTTCATGAGAAAATATTGACCCGCAGATAGTGGAATAAGCGAATTATTAGTAAAGGCGTAAGCGAGACTGCGCCAGCCAAATGTTTGTAAGTAAAATTAAAAAACACGAGCACGTGCGAGTCGGACTGCGCACCGTTTCTTACCTTGGAAATATGTATCCTAGTTCTTATCACAATAATATTGTAAATGCGAAAGTTTATATGTAACTGTGTATCTGTATATGCGTGTATGTTTGTCACTCCTTCACGCTGGAACTACTGAGCTATTTTTTTTTATCCACTACAAGTTAACCCTTGACAGCAATCTCACCTTATGGTAAGTGACGATACAGTCTTAGATGGTAGCGGGCTAACCTGTTAGGGGTATGGGAAGCCCATACTCCTAATTGGTTTCTACACGACATCATGCCGGAACGCTAAATCGCTTGGCGACACGCCTTTGTTGGTAGGGTGGTAACTAGCCACGGCCGCAGCCTCCCACCAGACCAGACTCGAGCAGGGAATCGAACCCAGGACCTCCAACTTAATAATGCAACAGCGCGCGCGCTGCGCCACGGAGGTCGTCAAGCTAATATGATTGAAATTTGAAATTAAGACAGATTATATCCTCGATTGAAACAAAGGCTACTTTTCCCTTAGGCTGTGTTTCCCACAGGATTTGTAATAAAACTGAATTTCACATCTATGAGCTATCTTGTTTATAAGTTGGGAAAGGAATTTCCATATGAAATTTCAAAACCCTTTATCTACGTGGACGAAGTCGTCTCCATCTATTGTTTAATAGATGTCGCTCTTTCGATTCTACACAAATTGAGGTAAACTTTCTCCCAATCGAATAAGTAGAACATCTTGCACGCGGCACTCTTAACTGTCATTTCATCAGTCATTAAATCGGGTTCATTCACAATGACAATGATGATGATGATGATAATAATCTTGTAAAAATATTATTAAAAGCTTTTTAGCGAACTAATGAAGTTATACCTAAGTTTGTACCGAAGGAACAGATAGAGAACACATAAAGGATTTTCAAAGGTAAGAAATGCATGTTCTCAATGTATATTACTCATGTTACTGGTATTAAATATAAGGTATATTTAATCAATCAGATGAATAAAATCACATTTCCATTTTAGAAAAAAATATATACTAGGTGGTTAATTACTTATTTAAGTATATCAGTTGCTTCATTAAAGGCAACGTAGTTTCAATACCAGTGCAACGTTAGAAAGTGATCGCCTGCGGTTATATAGTTTCCAACCAGTATATTTAAAAAAATATATGTATACCGGTTCACTACGACACTACGCTATCCATATGTTAATGTGACGAACGATGAATCGGCCACTAATAAGATAATTGGCCGCGCTCTATACCGACGTAAATCAACATCTAAACAGCTGTGGAAAGAGCAACCCTATCATGCGTGAAACAAACGAAATTTGTCAAAATTAAAATGCATTGAGCACTTTTGTAAACAGGACTTTCCTGATTTTTTTAATTGTAACTTGATCCATAACAAGTCACGAATAGCATGTTTTAGATAATATTAATTTGTCAAAGACCAAAGATATAGTTGAGTAAAAAACATCGCGAGGTTTTTAACTTACTCCTGATATTTCATTTTACTGGTTTTAAATGAACGAGTATTAGAACGATTTCAAAACTATCAATTTAAAGCTAAGTAAGCTCTGATAGAAAGAAACCTTGGTAGATAGATAGTTTTATTTTTAGATACAAGTATTAATTTATTAATGACCAAAGATGTAGTTGAGTGACAAAACCGCGAAATTTTTAACTTGGACTCCTGATATTTCATTTGCTTGATTAAAAACCACGTTATAATTTCACCTTACTCACATCTAAGGGTAGCTGGAAGAGATCTCTTATAGAGATAAGCTTTCCTTTGTATACTTCTTTTGTAAGAGTTTGATATCACAAATTTGGTACATAAATAATAATAAAAAAAAAGATATACAGAATAGACACAAATAATCCTTTGCCATCTACGGTGGGATGATAGAGTTGTAAGAAAAGATTACTTTGAGGGTTTTAGGTTATAAAGAAGCTTAAGCGTTAAATTGACTTGAAGGAAGGCAGAGCAAAAGAAGGCAGGAGGCAAGTGACAGCTTCTGGTTTTGATATATAGCAATATATCGGAAATGCATTCGTCTTATTTTCATTTTTATTCATGATCATGCATTTTAATGGTGTTTATTAAACAGACTTCCATTTAATATTATTATCAGCCACTATCAATGGGTGTCTAGAAATACTATCTTATCCACTAGATAGGTTTATATCCTCGATTAGAACTATTGTAAATACAACTCAGCATAGTTGTTATTTTTTTGCATCAATAGTTGTGTTTCTGGGTGCAAAAAGTAACCTTAAACTAACCAAATAACAACGACTAATCAATCATTTTAATTACTATTTAATTACTAAGAAACATCATGTTGGTGAGTTTTTAACTCGTAGCTGTAGAAATCAGTGCGTATAAATAATTGTTGTCATTTTTTTAAACGTTTTCTAGAAATATTTAGTCAGTGTTGTAATCCGTTTAACAGCTTTCTCATTTATCCCTTGTTTAGTTATAATAGTGATCAAAAGAAAAATCTTTGGCTCCAGTTATCTTTCCTAATTTTTTCATGCCGTACTTATTGGCTCTTGAATTATGGTCACCCTACGCATAGATGATTCACTTTATTGTTGTAAGTTTTGGATCGATTTAAGTAAACAATCAATTAGGCTTGAATTACGGTACGATCCGTAATAGTGGATATTTATTGTCATTGGAATTTTATAACCGTTTCACTTATTTAATTGATATAAATGAGGCTCTTATCTTGTCGGCTACGGTACCATTTAAGCCAGATATATAAAGTTAAATCGCCATGTAATTTTAATCCAATCTTCTTTTGTTCCAGAACTATCTATATAATATTAAATCAAGATAAGTTATAACCGAACATATGATAAAATTTCATATGAAATATAAAAATATTTCGTATTATTTTAAAACTACTATATTAAAAGTATATTGTGCATTAGAAACTAGGTATAAGTACATTATAAAAAAATATTAAATATTTTTGAAATAATGGCATTTGTTGTGTTTGTATAAATATTTTTTGTTATATTTTCTTTCTTTTAATAAGTTGGTTGAACAGAAATTTTAAGTTATAATCCTGAGCTTTTGATGATTTATTGAATATATTTCAATAAAGTATTCATTTTCTGCACTATCCCCTTTATCGTCATATTTTCTTCTAGCATCAAAAGGTTAACCTGAAAATGGAGCTTAATAAAAGAAGAATATATAACTAAAATTTATTTGTTTAAAAGAACTTTAAGTAGTTGCCTACTGGTGTCACTTAAAACGATAAAGCACAAAAAAAAATACTGAATCACCAGTTAGTCATATTTTTTACCAGGTTAAGAATTAATCGCTGTGTAAATGCGGCAATTAATTGGCAATAATAGAATACGATAACGTAATTAATCTATTCTAAATGCTATGATATTGGCAAGGTTATTTTTTACGGGCAACGCTGACCTTGCGCCTCCATTTTATTGTGTAGGTAGAATGTTAAAAACCAGCGTTGTTAGTTCAACCAGAAGGAAGGTAGAATCATAGCCAAATAAGAAAGTTTGTCTAGTAAGGCATCTTCTGCTCAAATCTTAGTCCTTCGTAATAGTCTACTTTGGTACTGTATCTATATTAAAGATTCATCATCATCATCATCATTTCAACCGATAGACGTCCACTGCTGGGTACACACACACATAGGTCTTTTGTAGGGAGTTCCAATGGCCACGGTCTTGGTTCGCTTTTATCCAGCGGCTCCCTGCGACTTGTTTGATGCCGTCTGTCCACCTTTGTATTAAAGATTATTGTAGGGAAATGAAGCGGTGATAGCCTAGTGGCTAGGGCGTCAGCCTCCTAATCAGAGGTCGACGGTTCGAATCCGGGCACGCACCTCTAACTTTTCGGAGTTATGTGCGTTTTTAAACAATTAAAAATATCACTTGCTTCAACGATGAAGGAAAACATCGTGAGGAAACCTGCACGCCTGAGAGTTCTCCATAATGTTCTCAAAGGCGTGTGAAGTCTGCCAATCCGCACATGACCAGCGTGGTGGACTATGGCCAAGCCCTTCTCATATTGAAAGGAGACCCGTGCTCTGTACTGAGCCTGTAATGGGTTGATCATGATAATGATGATGTAGGGAAATACCCTAAAAAATGGGAAACCTTTTGCTCACATTTCATACAAATGGTGCCCTACAAAATAACCTTTTGCTGACATTGAACACAAATGATAAATACTTTCATTTTGTTAATGTTTTTTAACAAAATGAAAGTACTCGCTAGGCTGCTGAGTATTGAGAATTTGCATTCATGATGCCATCAATATCATTTATGTCAACGCTTGACTGCGTTACAAATGTGTTTTAGGTCAACAGGCGATTGGGAAACGATATGTCCATGTTGTAAAATATAAATAATTTGGTTGAAACGAAATGAGGGCCATTTAGAAACATGAGGGTAATAAAACTAGTGCGTGTCGAGTAAATTCGTTCGCAAGCCTACGAATTACGCATCCATTTTAAAAAGACCTCTCACTCTTCTCACGATAATCTCAGTCACCGGTCATGAAAGAAAGCGGCAGAGAGGCAGGGGGGGTCAACTTATTCGTTGTATTAAACCTGTGAATTCGTTCGTAGATATCGATAAGCCACGCGTAACGTAACTACCTACATAATATGAAATTAACATTCTAAACGTAGAGGTACGTACGTGCGCTGCGGGCAACGATGTTAACCGTAAGTGTACCTACTTGATGAAATCGATGTTTTGATATCAACCAGCCTAAAAATGTCGCAATTTACCCACTCTTGCTATGTCTGACGAATGAAAAGCACCTCATTATATTATAATCTTGACAGCGCGTGCTTTTCTATAGGAAACTATTTGGCCCCAAATAAATTGCATATAAAGAGCTGTCTGAATTATTTTATAGTTCAAGTAATTAAACTGTTTCGTGATATTTCTGATCTAGTAACTTTAAACACAAGCATATGCTAGATATAAAAGGTTATAGTCCCAAGATTATATATTCCTATTTCACTCATTATATTAATCATGATCAACCCACTCTCCGCTCACTACAGAGCACGGGTCTCCTCTCAATATGAGAAGGGTTTGGCCATAGTCCACCACGCTGGCCATGTGCGGATTGGCAGACTTCACACGCTGTTGAGTACATTACGGAGAACTCTTAGGCATGCAGGTTGCCTCACGATGTTCTCCTTCACCGTTTAAGCAAATGATATTTTAATTGCTTAAAAACGCACATAACTTCGAAAAGTTAGAGGCGCCTGCTCAGGTTTGAACCCGTGGGGGGTTCAAACCTGAGCAGGCGCCTCTGATTAGGAGGCGGACGTCATAACCACTAGGCTATGTTATGTTAGTAAATAAATACAATCAAACTTACCGACTCATAGAATCTACACCGTTTACAAAGATAAATGACATTGTGGCAAGTTCTATACAGTTTAGAAATACAGCGTCAAAATGGAAAATTAAGATGTATTCTCGAAAGATCGACGAGTCAGTTAAAGACCTTTAGGATAATACATTTTAATGGGTTAGATATGAAGCTGAATTTTAAATTTTTAGGATAACAACTTGCCATCTAGTTCAAGCAGAGTGCTTCACACTAACACAAAAGTACAAAAAATATTTATTTATTTCTTGTTGGTAGCAAAAGTGTTTTAATCACCACAAATAATCGTTGTGGATTGAAACACGTTAATTAATTTTCTATTTTAAACATTAAAGACTATACAGCAAGTTTAATTGAAATAATGACAAGCGAATATTTTTTACAAACGTATAGGTACTTCTTTTTTTTTGGCGCCCTGCTTATATAACTTATTAAATAAGAATACCTTAAAAGACATGACGAATAGAGAAATTAAGACCTACATCAAACTTTGACTCAAAAAAAAACATTACGAAGGAACACAGAAAATATTTCAACAGAATGTCTAACTTAAGTAATTAAAAAAATAGAAAAGATATTCACACATACATATACACGTACCCTGAAAATCATACATACACACTCATAATTGTTTAATTGAACCTTATTTTTCTTTGTTTAATTTTGGCTGTGTAAATTTTGTTATTTTTGTCAATCGCATACTATTGTACCAATAGATTTAGGGAAGACACTGTCTCCTGTAACACAGTTTAAACTATCACAGGAGACAGGGCTTCACACTTATAAAATGTATTATGCTTTTGATAAATATATAAATATTAACTTTTACAAATATCTGATGAACTATTATATATCTGAACTCTTACAGATTTAGAGCAAATAATCATAATAGACTTATTTTTTTTTTGTAGGTAGGTAGATACTTGTTGAATATCCTTGGGTGTGTGAATTTACCAAATATTATGCACCAGAAGTACCCCATTTTAGCTATTGACCAAAATTGTAGTGTAGAGGCTTGGGATGTTGGTCGGAGATCTTATTTTCTTTATAAATACAAAAACCACTTCTTAAGGCACAATTAGGCAAGATTATTATTATGCTAAGTTAATGTGTTAATTGTAAATTTCGTTATCATGCTAATTTATATTTATGTTTTCTTGTATTGTATTCGATAAAAAATAAATAAAAAAAATGGTTATAATGAGAGCTTACCAAATGTTGAATGTACAGTTTGTAAATATATGATTGTTGAAGAAGTAATAATAATCTGCCCGTCTGTATTATGTATCACTGTGATATATATATATATTTAATGTATGTTTTTTTATAGTATTATGCCATCTGAGTTTTCTGAGATTTTTAGGAGACACCGGGTATAAAAGTAACAGCGGGTCGAAAGGAACATGCAGGAAGGATGAAGATTTTTTTGGTCGCCAGCGCTGCTTATATATATATAATTAACATGTTACTTATGTCCCCTTTCTAATTTAATTTAAGTGATAATTTTGCTACTACGAATCTTAAATAAATATCCTATTTATAAGGTACCTTTGGTGACATTGGCTCTGGATTTGTGCAGAGTTTACAGAGTCGTTTTCATATGTATAAATGATAAACAAGCATGGGTATGAAATATTGCTCTAATAATTTAATTCTTAATATAACTTTAAGTGTCATGTGAGATGGTGGTAACAAAAGAAAATTTACCTGGCTAAGTTTGTTGTGGGCTTCTTCTTAGACCGGGGCGCGTTTGGAACCCTCATAGCTTTAGTTTTAAGTTTACGAGTGTAGTTATCACCATCAAATCACTAGTATGTAAATTATTGACACGTCAAAAGTTGCTTTTAAAGAACTATTTGAATAAAGATTATTTGAATTTGAATTTCATATTTTGCGTGGCGTGCTCTGGCCCAATGCACAACCCGGTTACGCTGTCGCAACCAATAGGGTTAGTACAGCTAATATTTAGTCCGAAAAAAAAAATGGCCCAATGTTTATTATTATATGTATGTTAGACTGCTGGTGCGATATGGGTATACTTGTCTGGTTTTCTTTAATTGTGTATAAAACATACCTTGATAATTTACATATTACCTATGTCTAATTATAATTGCACTATATATTTTCTCTGTTACAGGCTTCATAGTTAAGTGGTCAGCACAAGTCAAATTTTGATTAATTGAGAAATTCGTGCACCAAGTCAAATTTTCGTTATGTTAGAAATTCGTGTACACATAATCGGCTCTAATGTGAAAGTGCTCTAACGAGCCTTTAAATATTGAAAGTAATGTTACGAAATAGAGCTCCATGAATATACTTGGCGATAGACTAATACATTTGAAGTAGCATTCATATGAATTGCCAACGAGATCTTGGGCTACGTTGCTGGCCACGTGAAATCTTGAAAATAATATCAAGTCATTATTTCACAAATGCATGCACATCATTTTATTATGAATCTGTAACCGCTGTGATAAAACGTATTAACATAAAGATTTGCGTTATCCTCTAACAAACACATAACGAAGGCAGTTTTCAACTACAAAATATCAGTCTTATTAAAAAAAAATTATCATTCCATTTTTTTCATCAATTCATTCAATTCTTTATGATTTCATATTTAAACAACGAAATCATTTAATATTACATGAGAGCTCAAATGACTATATTTTAATTAACAACTAAAACAATGTAACTGTATTTATAAACACTTAAAAACTTAAAATAAACCTTAAAATTACACATTACATTGTAGGTATAATATTATACATAGCTATGAAAATTGAGGGTACTTCTTGTTTCTATGCGTTATACTCCTCTGGTTCTTTTTAGTAATCAAAAGAATTTTCAGACGAATATATAAAATCCTACTTTTTTGAAGTAAGTTGTTCATCTGGTGGGAAGCTTCGGCCGTGACTAGTTACCACCCGACAAAGACGTGTCGATGTCGCGTAGAAACCTATTCGGAGCGTAGGTTTACCATACTCCTAACAGGTTAGCCCGTTACCATCCGAGACAGCATCATCACTTACCAAGTCACCGTCAAGGGCTAACTTGGAGTAGTATAAAAAAAAACATGTAAAAGTTGATTTCATATAAGATTTTTGTATAACAACTTATACAATAACACTAATAAAATTTCCATGCCAATCACTGAAAAAAAATGGCCAGTGTAAGGCAACCCACGCGCTCTGTAAAGTCATTATTTTAGGGGACTTAATAATATAAATTATAGAGATATGAACATAACTCAAAATCTTTTCAGGTGTTATAAATCTTGCCCGGGCAATAGATCACGGCTGGTACATTTTCATGCTAATTAATATTATGTTTTTTGTAGCAAACGAGGGGAGTGAATGAAATTCCAAAAAGTGTAAATGAACGTGTAGTGTATAAGTTATCGGGGAGCTCATTAAGTAGGTACATTCCACAAAATCCAGGGACGATGTTCTGACGTCATGCTTTGATAGGACCGTTGCACAATCACAGTTAGTAAGTGATAGATCACAGCTCAAGTATATTTTCATGCTAATTAATTTGACGCTTTCTTTTTTTTACTTTTTCGTAGCAAACGAGGGAAGTGAATGAAATACCGAAGTGCATGAACGAGTTCTAAAAGTGATACACTTGTTAGCAAATAAATGACTACTGGTTATGTTAGAAACCTATTTGATTATGGGTTGGATAGAGATGTAAGCATCTTATACAGTTTGATCCAAAACATAAAAATAAAATCGAAAATTGTTTCTTGTTTTAACATTTATTATTAATTCCCTCTTATTAATAAACATTGTGTAGTTAGTGCTTGTGTAGTTATACAATATTTTGCCTGCTTTTTTCAAATGTTATAGATAATAATGATAAAACTCTTTATTAAAAACTCATAACTAAAAAAAAAAAAGAACAAATATTACAGTGTGTAAGGGTACCCTTATCACTGCAAGTGATCTCTTCCAGGCAAACGCTATAGTAAAAGGAAATATGTTACTTTCTATATGTGGTTGGTGAACAAATAAGAGTATGATAATACAATAAACTTACATTAAATTACATATACTAAAGGATACACACTAATTTACATATAAAGTAATAATTTAAAATAATTATTATATTATTTTAATATGTATTGCGACGTATGTTAATTCCTTCTATCTCCATGGCGCAGCGGGCGCTGTCGCATCATAAAGTTAGAGGTCCTGGGTTCGATTCCCGGCACGAGTCTGGTCTGGTGGGAGACTTCGGTCGTGGCTAGTAACCACCCTACCGACAAAGACGTGTCGTCAAGCTGCCAAGGAGTATATTTACCATACCGCTAATTGGTTTCTACACGATATCGTTCCCCTAACAGGTTAGCCCTTAACCATCTAAGACTGCTTTGTCACTCACCTTCAGATGAGATTGCCGTCAAGGGTTAATTAGTAGTGGATAAAAGGTATATATATAGTTAAATAAATTTAATATATTGAAAAATTAAATTAATTAATTATCTAGGAAAGATAAATTCTGTGGATCATTCTCTATAAACGTTTTAAATTTATGTTTAAGAAGTCATAACATAACTTAAATGTTAAATAGTAGTAAAAAATAAAACAGATAATACTTATAAAAAGCATGTCATGTTGTAACTTTAGTTGTAGTAAGAATTGTTGTTTCTAGACTAGTAGTAGTCACGCTGAAAAAAGACGCTGGAAAATCGCAGGGAGTCTCAGAAAACGAGTGTGAAAACTGTAAGGGAAGAAAGACCGACAAACTCGTCTCTAGGATATAATAATGATGTTGGAGATATAAATCAAATATTGACCGAAACCGACATTCAGTTCGCGGTTCAAGCCACGAGCTGAGACTGCTGAGTGAGATGGTGATAACAAAAAAAACCGTGCTAAGTTTGTTGTGGGTTTCTTAGACCTGGGCGCGATTTGAACCCTTTTAGCTTTAGTTTTAAGTTGGCCAGTGTAGTTATCACTATCAAATCACTACTATGTAAATTATTGTCGCGTCAAAAGGTCCTTTTAAAAGACTAATAGATAAAGATGGTTGTGAATGAAAAAATGCGTGCTTTTTGTGCTCTTACATTAAGTGTCTTGCGGCAATTTTGTGGTAGAAAGGCACTATTACGTCACCAACGTGAATATAATAATGAAAAATGTGATATATACGAACGATTCATAGATGCCTGTAATAGGTTTATATGAATAAAGCTATTTTTGATTTGATTTGAGCATACACTAGTGTAAAATAATAGGGCTGCCGCGTCGTATGATACTCGTATTATAAGATTATAAGCGGTGTATGATGGGTGGTTAGGCCGGCATTTCTGAGTGGCAGACAGATGTCATCTGATGATATACACGACGCATTGTGTGGTAATTCTGTTCGACCATTTAATTGCCGTTTCACTATATTCTGACAGGTTCAACAATTTATAGAGACACTCCGAATTGCTCAGTTTTAATACATTGTAATTTATCATCATTAGGGACAAACTAGTCTCGTTTATGCTGTGCCGTATTGCACTTTGGAAAATAGATGGAATTTCCGCCAAACTTTGTTCAGCAGGTTGACATGTTAAATTTAATTTGTCGACTATTCAAATAGCAAATATATATTTAACATATTACCGAATAAAGGGAGGTGGTAATTTATTTTTAAAATAAATTACCACCTCACTTGTGTGTAGGTTGTTGCTTAGAATTTAAATATCAATGTTTTAATATTTTAATATTTAAACAAAACTGGTACTGGACAAATCCTGCTCATTGAATATGTTTGATAATTATGATCGGGGGAAGCTATAATATCGATATAGAACCTAACACAGATTTTAATTTTATGTGTATGTTTGTTTGCGTAACAGGTAAAAAGTACTGAACGAATCTAAATGCAATCGAATAAACTAATAGCTGATACTTTAGGTCAGTCAGGTTTCTTTAAGTATAAACTCCATTAAACCTTAACCGATTTTGATAAATCTTTTTGATTAATAAGTATGTGCCATTAGTTTTTTTTAGCGTAATGTTGTCAAGACGTGTCAAATATTGTTGGAGATATAAGACAGAACTCATCAGAGGAGATCAGAAAATCACTGACGTAAGACAATGCGAAGCTGTTGAAAGACGAAAGTTGCGGGCATCAAGTTTCAAGTGCAGAATAATTTTTTATATATTAACTATATAAAAAATTATTCTGCACTTGAAACTTATATTAAAATTTAAGTTGATAAATCAAACGAATTAAGCATAGCGAGTTTTGAGCACATAATATTCATAAACGCGTGTTCCTTCATTCAGAAGGGCTCTGACAGACGGACGGACATATTGCAAATTAAATATAATAAACTCACCACACCTCGCTTCACTTGGTCAATAAGAATGTACTTGTTTCCACGCTTTTGATTCTGATTGATCGTGGGGAGAGGGCTGGATATCCTGGAACAATAGAAAAGATATTTTATAAGTGTTACCTTATCTCATCAACATTATGATCAAAACATTGCTGGCTCACTACAGAGCACGGCTCTCCTCTTAATGTGAGAAGCGATTGCCCATAGTCTACCGCGCTGGCCATTTGCGGATTGGCAGACTTGACACGCCTTTGAAAACATTTTGGAGAACTCTCAGGCTAGGTTTCCTCACGATGTTTTCCTTCACAGTTGAAACAAGTGATATTTTAATTGCTTTAAAAACGCATATAACTCTGAAATATAATGCAACCGACTTCTGATTAGGAGACGGACGACCTACTAGGCTATTACAGCTTCACCTAACCATATCCATCTCTTTATGGTTGGTTATAAAAAAGTAATTCGCAGCAAGTCTTCATGCAGCTCTGATTTAAACACAGTATAGCGCAATTACGTATTTTTTCTTTTTAAACATCAAAATTCTACAAGCAGTGTCCTTTTATGAATTCTATTTTCTCTCGCGTGCACATGTGACCTGTTATATAAAGCATCTCCGATATGATGAGGTGATTTCAAAATGTTTACACTGAATGGCTAATGTACGGTCACTGTATTCTTACATTAAAAATGTATTAGTTTTTTCGACCTCTTTAATATTTTATGAAGCCCAAGTGAGGTTAATACTCCCAATATAGTTACCTACTACATGAATTTCCAAATTTAACCATAATCATCATTCTGTCAACATATGGATGTCCACTGCTCGATATAGACTTTTACAAGGATGCCAACACCCTAATTCTAGCCTTTTTTTTTGTCGTGGTGGAAAAGCTTTATGAATACCTCCATCAGTTGGACCGGACAGAGGTAATGTCCGGGAAGTATACAACGGGTCCCCCGGGTGTCCAATAAAACCAGCGAGAGGAGCATGCCGTGGTGGTTTTTAGTTCAGGTATACTCCCCTTCGCGGGGGAGTCCAAAATAACCTCCTTCCTGCCCAAGGGTACGGAGGTAGCCATAAAGCTTTTCCACCACGACAAAAAAAAAGGACGGAGGTTATGTGGGACATCCCCCTCGTAAGTCGTGTATACCCGAACTTAAAACCACCACGGCATGTCCCTCTCGATGGATTTGTTGAACGCCCGGGGACGCCTATTGTATACTTTCCGGAAATACACCAGACGCCCTGGCCTCAGAAACAGGGCGCCCGCGCTATACGCTAATTCTAGCCTGCCTTTTCCGATGCTTTCACCACTAAGAGACCCCAATGTCCAACGGTCATCTAAATCCATCCAACTTGATAATGGATTTTAATTTAAAACTAAACAATCAATTGGTGTAGCTTTGAAATACAAAAGTTTAATGTCGATCAAAATAAAACTCTACAACTGTAACATTTGAAATGATTTCTTTACTCAAAAATTTGACAGATATTAATTAACTATTGATAACCATTTTTATGAACACGCGAAGAGCTTTAGTATATTTTTTAAAATGATCTCATAAATAACGTAATAAAATTAAGTGGTATCTGACAAAAGCAGTCGTTTCGAATATGAAATGAGTTAAATCGCAGTTAACAACATAATGCATGTTTTTAGACTTTTTGTTGACACGACGCCCCAACGGCATTTCCTGCTACCGCAAGAGTAGTCCCGGTTAAAAATAAAACGGCATCTATTCCCTTGGCTTAGGGTTTAATATAGAAAACAATTAGGAAAAAATGTTTCAGCTTCAGTAAAGTGGTGATTAATTGTGATATAAAGACCTTTATATTTCTGTTGTTATTCTCTGTCACGTCATTTTATAGGCCCGACACAGAAATGTATACATATGGTTGGCATTAGGCATATTTTGAGATAGTTATAAATATTCTTCGGGGACATCGCATACCTAGAATAAAGCCGTAAAGTATGCGGATAAGCTAACGCTCCTATATGCTATGCGTTTAGTTTATTTTCCTTAGCTGGATAAACAGATTGACAAATCGAAGATTGTTCTAGTAAAAATGCGTAAACAACGTGGTTTTTAATAGTTAATTCATTTTAATTTTCTTTCGCACTAAAAAATATATTTTTTTAAATGTAGTGTGTTCTCTACTCGCCTTAGTCGGCCACAAAGAGATGACTCAAAATAAGCCTTCTAATTACGTTTCACTTCGACAACGGAGCAAATTTAGGAGATAAATATTTTATAAAAATAATGTTGAATAATGATAAATCATTTTGCGAGTTTATCTATAAGGAATGAGTTAATATATTGCACCATAGTAACTCGTAATATTCGTCGATGTCGAATCTATACCTATACCATGAAGTTCGCGAGATATCGTCTGCTTCTATTACATATGAGGAAATTATAAATTCCCAAATCGAACTCGGGATTTCCACTTAAAGCCAGATAGGACGTCAAAAAACATTGTTTTCGAAAGAGAACATGGAAGGAAGTGTCCAATTAGGCGAAGCTGGGGCATCGTAATGCGATAATTCCGCGAGATCAATTGATTTCACGTCTTTAGATAACTCCTGGATGTTGTTAGGCCATGTTATCAGATCAACGTGTCGCCGTCGCCACAACCGCCCACTGTGCGACGGGTTACTATACTTAGCGAAGGATTTAGGCGCAGGGTGGAAACGTTTCACGGGTTGCAAACACGGATGTGGAGAAGTTTTAATTGATTTTAGGTGAGCACATGGAGAAAATTTAGACGAGTTAAGGGCGTCCGAGTTGTTTTTTAGTAACGAGTCACGCTTTTGTTTACTTTCGCTCATAGTAATTAAAACCACAACTTGCGGGATTACACTTTTATTGCGACCATAATTAAGAGGTCCGATCGGTACGACGTCACGAGCGAGAATGCCACGAATATCGACCACCGCCCGTATTTATAGCAAAGCATGCTTTTACAAAACTTATTTCTACCTTCTAAATTCACTGATTAGCAAAGAAATTATTAATTAGTGATTTAAAAAGTTCAGAGATATGTGGGTAATTATTGGATTCTTGATTTTCTTGGCGCCGCTGAATGAAGTTAATAACTCCTTCGCGCCGACATAACCATTATTGCGAATATTAAGGTTTTTTATTTTATTAAACTATCACAATTTCACGATTCTTCATCAGCGTTTGGCTTTCCTCACCAAAATCCTATGTCCAAAATCGAAACAACCATGATTTCACATTAAGCATCTGTATCAAGTTTATCACAAGTTGTTTCTATAACTAATTGATTATTTAAATAGGTAATAGTTATAAAGCATGTTTGTCCAATTATTGCTGATGAAAAAAAAAAACACCGCAGTAACCTATTTCATGTCTTTATCATCACCTATACTGACGTTCTTAACATTCGATATATAATCGTTATTTTACCACAGCTATGTTGTATTGCCGCTCATTTTAAAAGTTTAATAGCTTAACAATGTTAACAAAGCTAAGCTGTGAATCTCTGAGACTTAAAACAACACTGACTAGAGATATGCGTAATGCCTGCTCAGCTATGCAGTTCATTAGTGGGCAAGAACTGTTTGACTGACATGTGACTGACGCGTGATAGATCGCACATCCTTAGCATATATCTCAGGTATTGCCATATGAAAAACATATCTTTGCTAAACCACTTTCGATGTAAGCAAAGTTAAACTTTTAGTTCTTCCCTTGGGGAGGAAAAAATCCTGAGGACTTCAGCCTCACAGCAGGGTTTGTCCGACTTGCACGGACTAAAATAACCTCCCCCAATTCTTCCGAGTCAACACGGAACCGCTTTGCATTAAATTCAAATTCAAATTCAAATGACCCTTCATGCTGACCCTCCTTAGTATGTGTCTGTCTCGCTTTTCTTCTTCTCTGCTTTTTCTTTTTCCTCTCTCCTGATCATTATTGCCTTGAGCATTTGAGCGAGCAAAGTTAACTAAACTCATCCTATTGGTGAGTAATGAAGCGAACTTATTAGTAAGACACAAAAACATTCCGACTCTTACTTGCTCTTACTTTACTCTTACTCTGGTGTATGGCCGCTTCTGGGTGTACGTGCGTACTAAACGAGTTTCTTTCTATTGCTTCTTATATTATCTTTATATTGCTTCTTAAACAGTCTACTACCGTCTATGTACATGTGAGATTATAATATTCAAGGTCAGCTTTGACAATGCAGACAGACGAATTTGACGACCTCCGTGGCGCGTGCTGTCTCATCATAAAATTAGAGGTTCTGGGTTCGATTCCCGGCTCGAGTCTTGTTTGGTGGGAGGCTTCGACCGAGGCTTTACCACCCTACCGACAAAGAGGTGCCAAGCGATTTAGCGTTCCGGCACGACGTCGTGTAGAAACCAATTAGGTGTATGGGTTTACCATACCCCTAACAGGTTAGCCCGCTACCGTCTTAGACTGCATCATCACTTACCATCAGGTGAGATTGCCGTCAAGGGTAAACTAGTAGTGGATAAAAATCATGATATGCATTTAGTGCGGTCTATTTTTTTCCCGTTAACTTTAACATCACGATTTGTGATTACGGTTATTTCGACTTGAATAAGGCCCCGAATCATTAAGACAATAATTATAAGTAGCCACAATAAACTGTAATTTTCATTGCTGTCTCCTACACAATATTCAAATGTAATTCTTATTGGTACACCTTTTACGTACAGCCCTATTGATTAAGAAGCATAAACAAAGACGTTTTGGACTTATATGACCGAATTATATGTATTTACAACGAAAAACATTCAATTATGCTAATTTTTATGGCTACTTACAGAGAGTATTGGCTTTAAAAGCCGCACAGACGTACCGCTCTAGCTTCATATTTTACAGCCATAAAAAACGTATATGGAGCAATATGTGCATAAATGTCAATATTTATCCGGCATGTCGCGACCGCGGGGTGCACTCTCCTCAATTTATAAGCGACATTTAGGTTCTAAGCAGCGGCGAAGGCCGGCGCTCACAGCGGTATACCTCGCTTATAACATCCAGCATCGTAATTGTCGATTAATTATCCGGGTATCAATAAAACATACGCGATACACACAGATGAAATCGTATAATTTCAGTCACTACCCGTCACTAATAAGGCATAACCACCGCTGCGTCTCACTCGAATAATTATGCTCGCCGTAAATATGTTGGAGTTATAAAGGAATTATGCGCTCATAGCCAGCGCGCTGCGAATACGTGATCATGGCGTGGTGGGAGACGGTTAACGGAGTCAACGACAACTTTGGGAGAGGCGCACGTGAAAGTACCTACATGTATTTGAGAACGGAGAGTATTTATGTATCATTAATGCAGGCCTGTTAATAACGACGCATCACGTCCACGGTTCACAAGGCACCAGGATCAACGCATTTATATTCCGTCAAGTTGGTTAGCGTTTAGATTTGGATTATGCCCGGTCATTGTTATTCTAGTAACAATCGGTAAATGTTTGTAACAATTTGGATACAATCAAGTAGCAATTTACTGACAATACGCTCATCGTTTATGAAGTACCTCAGTATGTACGAAGAGATATAATTATGACGACGATTTTGACGACCACATTATAATGTTAGGTCCTGAGTTCGATTCCCGGCTCGAGTCTTCGGGGCTTCGGCTGTGGCTAGTTATCACCGCACCCTACTGACAAAGACTTGTCCGGTGTTCCGGCACGATGTCGCGTAGAAACCAATTAGGATTGTGGGTTAACTATACCCCTAACAGGTTAACCCGATACCATCCCAGACTGCATCATCACTTACCACCAGGTGAGTCAGTGTATTAAAAAAAGATTGGTTACTAAATGGCGAGTATTTTAGCGTTACTGATATGTATTTAAGGTTAGGAAAACATGAAGCACACAAGTTTCAAATCTAAAATTCAGGATATATTTTGTCTGTTACAAATGAACTCATTCCTGTGACATCGACATTGTTAGCGCGTATTTATAGCATAACATAAATACCTATGTTGCATCTTAAAATACTTGCATTATACACTGTTTGTAAACCTGTCTTCCCATATTAGTAAATAGTTTATGACATCTATATTATTTTCTTTGGAAGCACCGAATACAGTTGCTTCTATTTACGTGCATAGAAAGGGTATTGTCGATATTATACCTATTTAGTTTATGTGCCTAATTTTACATTTATTTCAACGTACCTTGAATATTTCAATACTCGTAGTAAAAATACATAAATACAAGTAAATAACAACTAATTATATTTAAAACTTACATAGGTTTATGAAAAAAAAAAAAATGAAAAAATTTTATCCAAAAAATACGTTTTACATAACATTTATCCGTTGTGGGGACATCCTTTTAAGTAATTATTTTACTTGTGCCAGGATGTCCCGAAATAAGGTTATTAATGATACCCAAATGTTGTAATTATTTTTTGTGTAATTTGAGTAGTTTGATATTGTGTTGTTACCCAAACATCAAATGGTAGTATAAAAAATCGGCTAATAGTGAGTTGTAGGTAATACGTATTTCTGAGTATATTTCGCACGATCTTAATAGTATTTAGTAATAATTTTGTAAATGTTTAGTTAATTCCCTGAAACACACTCTGAAAACAAATTTTCTGTTTTTTTTTTTAATTTAAAGGCAACTGATATTTTTAATGTTCAAACCTTACTTATTACGGTGCATGAGATATATCTCAGCCCAGGCTTAATTACAGGGTCACGTGGTATCTTTCCGGTACAAAACCCAAAAAACTACGTTAACCTGTTACTAATTCTAAATCTTTCATCTTTGTGGAAACATTAAGACTCTAACTAATATTATTTTGTACGTACCCCACTAAGACTTTGTATTAGTAAGACAGAGATCTGGGCGCGTTTGGAACCCTTCTAGCTTTAGTTTTAAGTCGGCAAGTGTAGTTATCACCTCACGAATTAAAATAATAAAAACACGTATTATATATGAACGCTCCATATGAATAAAGCTATTTTGAATTTTGAGAGAAAATTATAGTATTAAAAAAATATTAAGGGAAAATAGATCGAATATTAATACCAATAACGGAAAGTATGTCAATTTGCAGTTATAAAACATAAACAATACGTTTTAGCTATTAGACATGTCTTTGTAAAAATCTTAACTAATTAAACGTGTCTCATTAATCACTACTTTGTGTTGAGAGTTCATCAAAACGTAAGATCGCTCAATAACCGCCGCTGTGAATAATATGACAAAAGGACAAAGCGGAACGATAGCGAATGACAAATTATAATAATAGGGCACACCTGCTATTCTTTGATGCGACATTTCTCTCGTTTATGACTCTAATCGAGCGGAATGCACTCGTGTTAACATATAATTGTGTCCACAAAGCACCGCCGACGAACAATGCTCATACTTTGATAATATTTTTTGTATCAGACGAATATTCTCTTTCATCTCACTTAATTTTAGATCAAACTATAGTTCTTACATTTAGATCATGTCATTGTCTCTGTTGTGCATCGGAACCGATTATGAATATCACAAGACGCGTTATTGTGTTATTGGAAGTTGAACCGTATTAATAGAAGCAAAAGGTTTGTTATTTCGTTAGCAAAGTTAGCACTTGTTATCGGTTAAATTTGTTGCGAGTGATAAATAATAAGCACTGGTAAGAGAGTAGTATGAATGTCGCTTGAACGTTTACGTCGCAGTCACGGGTTGTACCAGTGTATCTTTATAGGTTCGTGGAGTACGCGCAGGCGGTTTTGTCTACGCGTCGGCTCTCGCACATTAATCTCTGCACTCGAGATGAAGCGATATGCATTTGTCATAGTGACTGCGATTACACTCGGGACATTGTATCAAATCGTATAAATTGAATACAATTTTGATGACTTCGTTAATTCTTGTGATTATTAATTATAATTGGTAAACTCTCATTCAAAATTCATATATTTCAAATTGGGCTATTCTATAAGTTAATTTGGAATGTGAGTTTTTGTGTTTATCATTGTTGTTTCTTTATTAATTTCCAAGTTATTGGTATATATTCGAATTGATAATTTTCAGTTATTGTTTAGGTACGATTCCGATGATAAAGGTGCTCGCTGAAACAATACTATATCTTTTAGTATTCAACTTTACTGAGCCAGCTACATTTCTTTACCTTTTTTCATTATCACACCTTTTTCTTAGATCTCTTATGTACCAATTTATTAATTTGAGAAAAATGTCATTAATAATTATTAATTTTTTACTTCTTTATATTTAACTTCGGAAAAGTCAAGCATTTATGTCTGTAGTGAATCTACCACTGACTTGAAATGCAAATTTTACAGAGAAAGAAACCGGTAAGAAAATCAACATAAAGTCTTTTCCAGCATCGACATTTTATTCTTCTATCTTGTGTAAAACGAAAACAGCGCCGTTCCGGCTTTACTCAAGCAGGTTACTTATTTTTCGTTTAAAAATTAATGCAGATTATTAGATTTGAAACAAGTAAGTACGTACTTAGTAACGTCTTGAGCAAAGGTCTTTTAGCAGAAGCATGGAATACAATTATTTTATATAACAAAATGACAGAGGACGTTTTGTCATCGGATAACATTCTTGCCCACCACACGCGAATAAATTAGTCAGTCTTTAGGCGGTCGGCGAATATCTCAGAAATATTATGTGCATGAATAGAGCGGCGTATGACGGACAGCAGAAAGGGCTGCCCTTAAAGTTGCCTTGTATTATTTTGTCATTATTAAATTCCGCTGTCACAGACTGTTTCATTTCTCCCAACAAAATATTGTATGCAAAATTATATGACATTTGAATAAGCATAAAAATGTCGTATTGAGATTTGTCCTTGCTTTGATTTAGGTCTGTTTTTTTTTGTTGAGTGTACGACGTACCTATAAAAATGTGGTTTTAAAATTAAATCTAGTTGCTCTGCCATTCATCGACATATTTGTAAAGGTAAGTAAGCCCCATAGAAAAATACCTAAAGATAGATAGATAGATGAAGCGGTGATGCCTAGTGGTTAGGGCGTCAGCCTCCTAATCAGAGGTCGGCGGTTCGAATCCGGGCACGCACCTCTAACTTTTCGGAGATATCACTTGCTTCAACGGTGAAGGAAAACATCGTGAGGAAACCTGCACGCCTGAGATTTCTCCATAATGTTCTCAAAGGCTTGTGAAGTCTGCCAATCCGCACATGGCCAGCGGGGTGGACTATGGCCAAACCCTTCTCATATTGAGAGGAGACCCGTGCGTCTGTAGTGAGCCGGTAATGGGTTGTTCATGATGAAAGATAGATAGGTATACTTTATTGCACACGAATTCTTTACAAGTAAACAGAAAGTTATATATTAATTTTACAAGTATTATTATGCAAGGCGATCTTATTGCTGTCAATCAATTTCAAACAAACTTCTTCTATATAGCCATATGCATTAATCAGGGCTAGATAACAAATAAAAAAATATTTTAGTTACTTTTTAAATTATTCCGAGGCCTATGTTGTGGTTATACAAACACACTTTTATAGGATATATGTCAAAAAAGAGGGTATGTATACAGTTTTTTTAAGTTTGCACTGTTCACATACCTAACGATGTTATATTTTTCTTGATTCAATATTATCATTTTGAAAGGAGACGTTTCAATTTAAATAATAAGTTAGGCAACGATTTTGTACGGTATGCTTACTAATAATAGGTAAAAATTTATGAAATAATTTAATGAATATACTTTTATCATTTTTTCTAATTAAAAAAAAAAACATTTCAATCGCCACGCGTAACTGTAATTATCAGAGCAGCTGAGTTTGCTTATCTCAGACAGCTAAATGTGCTGAGAAGCACGGTAAGTGTTAATCAAATAGGTATCTGACAAATTGATCATGTAACCGGTAACTCATTGAGATGACGTCATCATCACTGTTTCTCGGTAATCACCACTATAGGGGGACAAAATGTAACGGAGTTTTGATTTTGATTATCTTTAGTTTTTTTTTTAAATTAAGGTAAAGATTTCTTAATGTATATAATATTAATAATAAATTAATATATTTGGTTTGCTTTTAAACAAATTAAAATATCACTTGCTTCAACGGTTAAGGAAAACATCGTGAGGAAACCTGCACGCCTGAGAGTTCTCCATAATGCTCTCAAAGGCGTGTGAAGTATGCCAATCCGCACATGGCCAGCGTGGTGGACGATGGCCAAGCCCTTCTCATATTGAGAGGAGTGCTCTGTAGTGAGCTGGTAATGGGTTGATCGTGATGAATGTTAGTTCTTTTCTACGCCAGACGAAGTTGCGGGAACCAGCTAGTAGACAAGAAATCAAAAGTCGGCTAAACTAATCTCAAAAATTCTACTGTCGATTTACTTATTAAAATTTAATTTTAATATCATCATAATTTAACATAAATGTTTCAAACCTATTAAAAGTCATTTCTTTAAAGTTGTATAGTAAGTAGTTGTACACTTTGATTTCTCTTTGGCCACTTTAAGAAGGTTCGCGAATTGTTGCGATTTAACATCTTAAGAACACATATCTTTTTACACTGGTAAGATCAAGTAAGATTTAACTTGTTCCATTAGCAATATGGTAAATCATGTACCGACGGCCGTTGGGGCAGACGTGTTCTGGAGTGGAAACCGCGTACCGGTGTGCGCAGCGTAGAACGACCTCCTGCTCGCTGGACCGACGACCTGAAAAGGATCGCTGGTGGCGGGTGGATGAGGAAGGCAGAGGACCGTGTGTGGTGGCGCGCTCTCAAAAAGGCCTATGTCCAGCAGTGGGCGTCTATAGGCTGATTGATTCAAATCATGTACGTAATCTGACTGTTACTTTTAGTTCTATGTTCATTTAATCAGAAAAGTTAAATTAATTTTAGCATGGAAAGGTTTAATCTAATTATTATGTCTTTATAACATAAAAGAAAACTACGTTTATTTATATCATTTTTAACTACTTGTAATCAAATACGCCTTTTTTGTGCAACTGATTAATTATATTTAATTACTTTACCACACAACATAAATACTTACATCGAGTATACGTAGGGAATGCTATTCTACGTATTTATTTCTTGATCACTGCAAATAACTCTCTAGTTCAATGGTTACATAAGTATTTTTGGTATGTCTGACTCTTGAATATTTAGTGAACTGTGTCTCAATGAGGGAAACACATCAAATGGAGTGAATCATAAGAGTCACAATAGAACACCCTTGACGGTTCAATCGAGGACCATACTGGAACCACGACGCGTTATCGACATGTCCTCGATTCCTCAACAAGCCGCCAAATGAAATTTCTTGAAGCCGTCAATCATTTTCCCCTCAATATAACATCCGTGCTTGGTCTAATGCATAGGAGAAACTATTGGAAATCATGAACACAATAAGAGTAAACCTAAAAACGGAAAGTACTTATACAAGAATAGAGAAAGAGAGATCTCCAGAGAGATTACCCTCTTGAACTATGCTATGTCTGTAATATTATAATACATAAATACAGGCTGAAAGGAGATTCGTAGTTTAACTTCAAAGATGTTATATTCGGATGTTTACTTTGCAAAAATCAGGTATAACATTAGATATTTATCCCATATAAGAGGTACTCTTTCTACGGTAATTTCCCTTCAAGCATAAATAAATACTTCAACCTTACTGCGTGAAAACAGTACAAGCCTCAAAAAGACTGTTTAGCATGTATATTATAAGTAGGTAGGTGATGCATCCGTGCCTATTACTTTTCCAGCCGTTTAAAGTAGCAAAAGTCCTCCTGTGGCTGAAAAACTACATCAAAACTGGTTCAGTCTATTATTTAATGCCCATTCATCATCATCATGATCAACCCATTGCTGGCTCACTACAGAGCTTTGGCGATAGTCCACCACGCTGGTTAAATGCGGATTGGCAGTCTTCTCACGGCTTTGTGAACATTATGGTAAACTGTCAGGCGTGCAGGTTTCACCGTTGAAGCAAGTGATATTTTAATTGCTTAAAAACGCACATATGTCCGAGAAGTTATAGGTGCGTGCCCGGATTCGTACCCCCGACCTCGGAATAGGAGGCGGACGTCCTAACCACTAGGCTATCACAGCTTACCTGTCAATAAGCCAATCTTACTCCACTAGATGTTGATTTAGACTGCCCCAAGAAGTTCACACCGTACTCCAATACGAATAGCAGCAGTGTGATTCTAAAAACTAACAAATAAAAGTCGGATGGGAATCCAGCCGCACCACGGCATGTCGCAGACGGAAAAATATTTCAGAATTGAGATTGATGTCGCACGCATGTGCAGACGGCTTGTCTGTATGCAAAACAACGCGCCTTTAAATATAGAACTAATTTATGGTCATACTCCGCGATTATAGATAAAAATAACCAACGTTACCGGCCATCATTTATTTATTTAAACGTAAAGGTAAACGCGCAGATAAAACTGAAGTGTTTATGATGGTAGGTAGGAGAAATAGAGATTACGGCCGCAGCGAAGGGTAGATGGATAAATAAAAAAAACTGTCTGTATCGTGAGCTCTCATTAAAAGATGCTCTGACTTGTAAATTGGCTTTATTTAAATTATGTCGAGTATCTATGATAGATTTATTCAATGTAGATTATGTTGGGTTTGTGTTGTGGGTGTTACTTAAAAAGGACACCGAATGTCTATGCTTTACGTATTGTCACTTTTTTTATTTATACTTCGATATACTTTGAATTTGAATTTCCAATACACACACGAAGTCATAGGTACTTAATCATTTAAAATATGAACAGTTGCGTGTATCGACATTCAAAATTCTTCATTTATCTTATATTTAATCATCTGTAAAAGGAGAATATCAAATAGCGTAAAATGACAGGGACATAATTGTGTCAATAAATAATTAAAATAAATCCAATTTAAGGGTAAGCTCCCACGCGATAAGAGTTGTTATTTATACACCCTCATCTCACAAAGGAACCGCTGCCGAATATCACCCATAAATATTGGACTGAGGTGTAATTTTTCACATACCACATCTTCTCGAGCGTCGCACCTTTAAAATAAATGCAAACAAAATTTAATAGGGAGAGATGTGCAGGATCGCGGGCTTCAGGTAAAAATAAACGATAGCCGAACGATGCTTTGAGATATTTTGCTTTAAGAAAGTATTCTACTGACTCGGTTAAGATAATAAACATATTTCCATGAATTTTAAATATTCCCAGCCCACTCACTGAATCTGAAATTGGCTCAAGGAAATTTATTTATCAGTTCACTGAAATTTATTAAGATTTAAACACATTATTAATTTGGACAAAAATGGCGGAGTTTGCTTTGTTTTTAAACCTGCGACGCAAATGCGTAGTTTTGTAAGTCTGTCCGCTTAGTATGTGTATCTGTGAGTGTGTCTGTATGTGTGTTGATGGTATAGGCAATGGGTAGATTTGAATTTGGTTGTTTTTCGAACGAAGAAGTATTTTGATGGCATTCGAGGCATAATGCGCTGTCGCGTTTTGTTGGAGGTCCTGGGTTCGATTCCCGACTCGAGTCTCGTCTAGTGTGGCTAGTTACCACCGAACGGACAATGTTGTGTCGCCAAGCGATTTAGGGTTCCGGCTCGATGTCGCATAGAAACCCATTAGGAGTGTGGGCTTACTATACCTCTAACAGGTTAGCCCGTTACCATCTTAGACTGCGTCATCACCAGGTGAGATAGCCGTCAAGGGATAACTTTTAGTGTATAAAATAATCGCGGTGGTTTTTAGCTATGTTTAATGATTTACTCGTTCAACACTTTGAGGATTGACAGCCATTTTTACAGCTAGTGCAGGAATCTCAGTTTATATTTATATTTTAAAACACTAGCTGTCGCCTGCGACAGCGTCCTAATTTATCATGTTTTTTTCTAAATCCTACAAAATAAATCCGTATCCTTGCTACAAGCCATCTCTATTGTGTATTTCATCAAGATAAGTGCTAAACAAATAAACAAAATCACACTTTTACACTTTCAATTTGGTCCACTAGATCGTATTAACAAGTATAATGATAATTAAATCTTGCCTGCAGACTATACTGAAAAAAAATGTACTTTTGTTATAACCATCTCTCTAATGGTCAATAATTAATTATTGTTAGCTATGAATTTTTAATTGACCTCAAGATTTTTTATCGTTTATGTAATCTTATTATTCTAATAGGATTTTTCTATCAGCTTAAGATTTTAAAAATTGTTAAACTTCATACCAACTCCTAATCCGTTATTTTGCAGGACTTTTACTACTTACTAGGTATCAAACGTGCTTAGGCCAGGCCTAATTCAAATTTGGTTATAATCCATTCCTATTCTTATCTAACCTAACTGTTGAGATCATCTGGTAAACTTTGATGCAGTTTAAGATGTAAGCGGCTAACCTGTTAGGGGTATTGAAGTTACACATATCCCTAATCCGGTTTCAATGCGACGTCGTATACCGGAACGCTAAATCGATTGGTGGGCACGTCTCTGTCACTTGACAACCTGAGTCTATATCACTTAACTGGCACGTACATTCAACTGATTTCGTCTGGCAAAACTGGGCCATACAACTCCACTTCACATTGAGACGCCTATAATAACAACTGCAGCATCACTGCTTTACATACTGATAATATTAATATATCTACGCATGCCTCCCGCAGTTACAGAGTAATTGAATGACGTAATTTTGCGAGATAGTTCACGGGCCCAAGAGTGACTTAGGCGTGTTCTATCCCGAAAAAGTTGCTATGGTTAGCACGTCCGCCTTCTAATCAGAGGTCGGGGGTTCAATCCTGGGGACGCACCTCTAAATTTATTGAGTTATGTGCGTTTTTAAGGAATTAATATCACTTGCTTCAATGGTGAAGGAATAAAATCCTGAGGAAAATAAATAAATAAGAACGAATTTCTGAACCAGTTGATATTCTATATTCTCGGTTATCCGAATCCAAACCAAACATTTAAAATGTTTTGACTGTATAATAATACAGTCGAAGATGGGAGTGGGCTAATCTATTAGGGTTATGGTAAACCCATACTCCTAATTGGTTTCTACCGGAACGCTTAATAGCTTGGCGACACGTCTTTGTCGGTAGGGTGTTAACTAGCCACGGCCGAAGTCTCCCACCAGACCAGATTTGAGACGGAAATCGAACCCAGGACCTCCAACTTTATAACACGACAACACATGCGCTGCGCCACCGAGATCGTCAAACATATTCAAGCATAGGTACCATTTTATTATCGTGTCCTTTGATAGAATAATTTATGGTTATTGGTTATAGAATTGAGCGACGGCCGCTCCCGGGTGCCTCGTAAGACGGACTCTCCGGCTGAGAGATATATCTATCGCCGGGGAATAGTCCGCTATACGAATTATATATCGCTATGCTATCTTTGAAAATAACTTGGATGAATTTTGCCGCAGTTCTGCTGTTCTACTCCAAAACGTAAACATTTCCTTGTACCTTTTTTATACCCGCGATTCCATTCAAGAATTATCAACGAACTTAAAAACCTAAGGTCTTCTAACCTTCTTTTTTGAACTAGTTTTTGTGGAACAAACACTTATCAATGAATAATAAACTTTAATCAAATAATCCTTTAAAAAGCACTTTTGATGCGTCAGCTACAAAATTGTGGCTAAAGCTATGAGGGTTTCAAATGCGCCCACGTCTAAGAAGAAGCCCACAACAAACCTAGCCGGGTAAAAAACACATAAAAGAACAGTTTTTACAATAATACGTTGTGACGTAGACAGGATAACAGTTCAACACCAATCGTACCCTTTGAATTCATAGCATATCTGTAGTCCAAATGTGATCTAAATTTTAAACGCTCGTTTAATTACTGAAAATAAAAAGAATATAGAAGATAGAAGAAGAAGAACTAAATAAACAAATTGAGTGTATCACGATTAAACAGAAGAGAAACCCTACTTCATGTATGGGTAAATTGATACCAAAGTTTACTCAAAGGTTGAGTCTACTAAGAAATGGAAGTACCATAGCTACTTACGAGTATATAAAAACTACTAAAAAGTTTGAAAAATTCCGTAAGTAAAAATGCTTATTTAGAATTATGACATATTTTTAAATATGAGTCATACAAAAATGTATTAAATAAAGAATGAATTCGCATAAGTTCATTAATTTATCAAATAGTGAGATATTCACAATTAGTTTATCTGGAATTAAATAAGTTTAGAGAAAATAAAATATCCAATTCATTTCCCATTGTTAAGATATAAGAAAGTGTTGAATAAAGAAATTGTTGTCAAAATACAATGAATCAAATAATTATTTTGGGGCAATAAAAAAAAAGGAATAGAGACATTGCACGCATTTGTAATAAAAGTCTGGCCATAAATAACGATCATGAAATATAATACACCTGCAATCTTCGGGAAATAGGAAAATCATTTTGGAGGGCGGGCGCGGTCAGCCGTAATATTGTTATAAATGTACTTTCTCCAGCACATAAATAATAATGCGCGCCGGACGCTCGGGGAACATTTTGCGTCGCACGGCCTGCCACCATAAACGTGCAAGTGAAAATTGAACGCAAAATAAGTCCGTTCGGAAAAAAATACTGACAGATCTGTCATATCTGTAGCTGTAGTTATACATCCCCAAAGAAATTAAACAAAAATTGAAGGCAAACTAAGTTCTTTCGGAAAAAAATACCGACATATCTGTAACTGTAGTTATACGTCACAGAAACTAAACATTATTTCATGAATTATTAGTTTTCTAATGGAGCGACGAAAAAACGTTACGTAACATAAAGAGAAAGCGCAAAGAGCATATTATTAAAATTCTATAGTATTTTCGTATTTCTATGACAATCTTTTAATACCTACCTAGGTACCTAATTTTAACATCTATTAAGCGTGCAAAAGTAAACATTAATACAAACGCATAAAAGCGCAAAGCGCAAATTATGTAAATTCTATAGTTTTTCCGTATTTCTTTGAATACCTTTTAATAATAGCTACCTACTACTAACATCTACTAATGGTCAACCCGAATCGTAGTTGCGGTAGATAAGTCTATTTATCACTCTTATACTCAAGAGAGAAGTAATAACTTGTAAATGTACTGAATGAATTGCAAATCTAATAAATAACCGAATTAATGACAAACTGATTGAGTTAATGATTTGTCTAGTGGGACGCTTCTGCCTGACACTTTCATCGTTATAGTGAATGCAACAGAGCACGCCCTGCGCCACAGGGGTTGTCAAAAGTAAAAAAACGGTTGACAATTGTTAAAATAAATGTCGTATACGTCCAAATAGCTTACAAATCAGTTGAATATGCAAACATTCATCATCATCATCATAATCTACCCGTTGCCGGCTCACTACAGAGCACGGGTCTCCTCCCAATATGAGAAGGGTTCAGCCACAGTCCACAACACTGGCCATGTACGGATTGGCAACCTTCACATGCCTTTGCGAACATTATAGAGAACTCAGGCGTGTAGATTTCCTCATGATGTTTTCCTTTACCGTTGAAGCAAGTTATTTTAATTGCTTTAAAACGCATATGACTCCGAAAAGTTATAGGTGCGTGGGTTCGAACCCCCGACCTCTGATTAGGAGGCTGACGTCCTAACCACAAGGCTTGATAGCCTTGCGGTTAGGCTTCCTGCAAACATTACACAATCAAAGAACTTAAGTAATGTTATTGTATGGATCTTATAGTATTTTGCACATACCACGTTTTCAAAGTAAGTTACGCGGCGAAGAGTCGCGGCCACCTCTGGGAGTCATTTCGCCCCGACAGCTTGTAAATTCTCCATTACGCGATATGAAATATGCCACGATGACCCAAACACATCGCTCTCTCCTCTAAGATTTCCATAGTATTTTATCGCGAATAAACCACGCGTGATTTGAATGAACTCTTACACATTGTGACAGTGTGGGATACACTTTGGGATCTGTTTAGTCCGATACCATCGTAGACTGCATCATCACTTACCTTACCACCAGGGGAGACAGCCTTGTAATGTATAAAAAAGAGGTCTCTCAGATTCGGGTTAGAACTGCTATCGGAATGAACGTAAACATTTACGTTTTAAATGGTAATTGGGCATGAGATGAGGTCTACTACCACTTCTCTAAAAGAAATTAAAATTGTTTCACTCTATTAAAAGTTATAGTGGAAATCAACAGCATTTATGAATATTAAAACGCGTTAATTATCCAGGTGTGTGACCAATACTGGATTCATGAGAAAATCAATGACCTCGTTACATATAAAGCGTCTGTCTCGTCTTAAAATAAGTGCCATAATGTTTCTTTCATTATAATTATTTCGGCTTTCAACTGGGCATTTGGCTTTTGTTCACGAATCGGTTTATTGTGTTTATGTGACCACCGAAGTGTTATTATATCAGTTAAGATTGTGATTTGCGCGCCAGAAAAACTCAAAACAATGAAACGTGGACTTTTTTATCGTGAATATAATGTGCAATGAACCCACTGACGTTTCGAGTTCACCAAAATACCTACATTCGACGACCTCCGCGGCGCAGTGCATGCGCTGTCGCGTTATTAAGTTGGAGGTCCTGGGTTCGATTCCCGGCTCGAGTCATTGTAGGTACTTAGCTATGAAAATTGAGGGTTCTACGTTCTTGATTCTATGTGTTATACTCCTCTGGTTCTTTTTAGTAATCAAAAGAATTTTCAGACGAATATATAAACTCCTACTATTTTGAAGTAAGTTGTTCGTCTGGTGGGAGCCTTCGGCCGTGGCTAGTTACCACCCTACCGACATGACGCCAAGCGATTTAGCGTTCCGGCACGATGTCGCGTAGAAGCCAATTAGGAGCGTGGGCTTACCATACTCCTAAAAGGCTAGCCCGCTACCAACTTAGACAGCATCATCATTTACCACCAGGTGAGATAGCCGTCAAGGGCTAACTTGTAGTGTATAAAAAAAAACACGTACAAGATACCTATGGAACGTTTATTATCACTGCCTTACATGTGATATTTAACAGAAATGTAATTAATAGAAACGAATATTAATACGTATTGATGGTAGGTTCATAACGGTGTTATATATTTACGTAATGATCTTTAAGCAGACCTTATTAGGTAGCATTAGGTTGTTTGACTATAAAAAGGTCTATCACAGTTTAATTCGCTGGCCTTCACGCAAACGGGCTTATGACACCTCGTGGGATTAAAACTATTGAAATATATATATTTAGTCACGATCAAGTTAAATATTCGTATAGGGGATCTTGCTTGTTAACTAAAGCTACCTTTCTCACTGATTTCACCACTTCGTGATCAACTCATTACCGGCTCACTACAGAGCACGGGTCTCCTCAAAATATGAGAAGGGTTTGGCCATAGTTCACCACGCGGCCATGTGCGGATTTGCAGACTTCACACGCCTTTGAGAACATTACGGAGAACTCTCAGGCGTGCAGGTTTCCTCACGATGTTTTCCTTCACCGTTGAAGCAAGTGATATTTTAATTGTTTAAAAACGCACATGTTAGCTTCTTACAAATGTAAACGTCAATTATTGCATATTTTCTAGATGTGATTGGCTTAGTGTTACTAAAAGTGATTGATAAATTTAAGATTTATCAATCGGTTTCATTAAATTAGAAAATAGTGTCAAGACATGTTTACTTTATTTTATATAAGTTTTAAGTAAACCAAACTAGATAATTCTAAGATTTTTAAATTGTTAAAATATCCGTAGCTCAATGTTGACTTCCGGTAGTTCTGACGAAATTGCATATAATAGTCAATAAGAGTACTTCTTGACTCAACATTTTTAATCGGGCAGAACGGACTGGGAGTCTACGTCGACCTACGAAGCCAGGTGGCTATTGATATTGGAGTTTCAAAGGCAATAAAGTAAATATTATAAAGTGAGTGGTTATATAATTTAGTAAAGTTTATACACATAATTTTGAAAAGTTAGAGGTGCGTGCCCGGATTCGAGCCGCTGACCTCTGATTAGGAGGCTGACGCTCTAACCACTAGGCTATCACCGCTTCGTACTAGGCTATCACCGCTTAACATAGTAAAATTAAGTAAGTTATCCGCATTTGTGTCTACCAGTGTATATGTTTCATCCAAACTTCTAATCATGGAGTTAATCGAGGCATTTGTCATATTCATTACTAATATGTTGAGCAGGAATAGCTCGCTTAGTAAAGTTAACCATATGTCTTTATGAATTTATCGAGAGTCATACTTTAACTATGTTAAGTTAATAATTTGTGTGTGTGTATATTTGTCTCATCAGATTTAGTATGAACCATGAAAATGTTTTCCTTCACTACTAAATCAAGTAATATTTAAATCGAAAATGCTAAAATTAAAAGGCACATAACTTTGAAAAATTAGAGGTATCTAAATCAGTCCCTTCAAAAGGGAGGCTGTCTTTATCTATCTTAGACTATCAACACTTCCTAAAAAACTAACTTCTTTCCTGCTCTTTTTAACCATAACTGAGATTCCACTTCCGCATAAAACAAACCAATATAATATGAAAACCACTTGTTAAACAATTAAGTTGTTATTACATTTACCCTTGGCTGTCATAAATTAATAAACACTGACACATTTTGACTGAAATAGCTTATGATGTTACTGTTGGTGAGAGTCACCTTTCAACAATTATACATGTCATCACATGTCGTGTCGGACATCAAAATAAAATCACTACTATTTATGTATCTGGAAGCGTATTAACGGAGCGCTCTGCACTCTTATGATATAATAAATCGTGTGGAAAATATAACTATCAACGCACTGTCATATGAGTGTAAACGTTGCGCACGCGCACCCAAAGCCCGCCCTGACGCCGCTACGTCACGCATCCATGCACTATAAATTGTTGCGACGTAAATAAAATCTGACGTTCCATAATTTAAACCTTTATTTTAATAGCCCACTATTCAACGGGGAAATTAGGACGTGTTTATTATCCGAACACGCGTATGCACAAGTATTCCCTTCATAAGACATCCTCGGCGTCGCATTAATGCTACAACTATGTCGCAAGTTTCTGTGCACGCCATCTCGTTTTTAAGCATAGTATCTGTGGTTATTTCGGTTTTAATGGATGTCATTTAATAAGTTACGATGTAATCTATAAAGGAAGAACGCTAGATTGGTTTTAGTAGTTTAATATTGCACAATACGTTTAATAATAATAAATAATAGTTTAAAAAACTAAAAAAACACGCTACTGCACGCATGCGTAGTTCGCGCACTAGCTCTGTCTCTCTTACTCGCATGCAAAGGATGCGGAAAGAAATTAATTAATCCTGGCGAATCTAATTAGGATAATCGGATATTTTGATCGGATTATTGCATTGTCATCGACCTTTGACAGGTGTGCAAAGTTTGAATCAAATCTGATCGTTCAAAGTAGGGCAAAATCGAGCTCAAAGGAGTCGGTTACAAACAAACAAACAAACAAACAAACAAACAAACAAACAAACAAACAAACATACATACATACAGGTGAAGCTAATAAAAGCGTGTTAAAAAGGTACCCAATCCTACTCATCAGCCAAATTTGATTTAGTTAAACTGCCCCCTTAGTATACCAGTCTCTATCTTCTCTATTCTGTTATCACGTGGCCACAAAAATTGTATAAAACTTCGGTTATTATCATAGAAAGATTTTTGTATTTGTAATTGTTAACATTTGATAATTATTAGGCTAAATTTTGCTAAATAACATTGCATTAGGTCTCTTAGTTAATGTAAGTGAAACCGAAGAAAAATATTATCTCGCCGCGCACGTCACTAGCAGCAAAAAAGAGATAGATTAATTTTTTACCATGAATTATGTGATTTATATCTCTGTGTAGATAATAAAATCATTAAATAATAAAATACCTTCTCTAAAGTTTGATTTGAATTAAAAATTTTGAAATGTGTATGTTTGTTTATTAGCTGGCTCCTAGTTATGGTTCAGCATTTGTTGCATTTGTGGCAACTACTGAAATCTTTATGATGTTTGGTACCGAAAGATGTATCCAGGCGAGAGTCATAGGATACTTTTCATCACTTGGATTTAAATAACCATACTGAACCGATCTTTATCAAATTCGGTACTGAAAGATGTATCTAGGCGAGAGGCATAGGATACTTGGATTTAAATAAGCAATGAATCCTGACCATTTAATCAATAATATAATCAGCTTGATAGCATGCAACCAGTACGATAAGGAAATTTCAAAAATAAAATAAGCGTGGCCAAAGACGCGGGGATCA
Organism: Lasiommata megera; assembly: GCA_928268935.1. Taxonomy (NCBI): domain Eukaryota; kingdom Metazoa; phylum Arthropoda; class Insecta; order Lepidoptera; family Nymphalidae; genus Lasiommata; species Lasiommata megera. The sequence continues at coordinate 10,787,183 of OV743309.1, forward strand.
GCTAGTACTTAATAAAACACTTAGTCCATGTTTACAGTTACATGGCAAAAAAGCGATTTATTGCTCAAGCAATATAATTTATTTGAGAAATTCTAATAGAATAGCAAAAAAAAACAATTGTCATGCAAATAATAATCTACGTTGTGCCGAATAAATGAAACGGAAAAAGCGAATGGGTAAAGTTTACGTCAAAATTGTAATTACGCTGTTTTTATGCAAAATAAAAGAAAAACTAGCTGCTTCACTCTTTTTCCTAGAGTCATTGCGTTTGTGATATTTACCTACTTTCACTATGATTAATTTTACACTGAGGTTTCTAGACTAAATTATTACCTAATACTTTATGATTGAGTATTTTTTTAATACAGTTTATTTATTACGATCTACAGCTTAGACAGAAATGGCTAGTGGTCGAGATCTTGACCACCTTTTCGGGGGACAGAGATTTATCCCCAAAACGCAACTAACTTTTCGCAGTTATGTACGTTTTTAAGCAATTATAATATCGCTTACTTCAACGGTGGAGGAAAACATCCTGAAGAAAACTGCGTGAGTGGTAATTCTCTGTGACGTTTGCCAATCCGCACATGGCCAGCGTGATCGACTATGGCCAAACCCTTTCTTATATTGAGAGGAGACTGTGCTCTGTAGTGAGCCAGCAATGGGTAAGTCAATTCTTCATGATAATGATGATGATGAATTGACTTGTTATAACGGTGCAGGAAACCACTATGAGGAAACTTGCATACCTAATAGCGCTGCATATTTTTCTAAGACACGTGACGTCAACCAATCTCTACACGCAAGCGTGGTACACTACGGCCAAATCCCTAATGGTGAGACCCCTATTGTGGGCAGATAATGATAGCTTCTACCAACAAAAGTAGCATAAAATATAAACTCACCTACTCGTTTATACCTTGATTTATATTTATATAGATCGTTATATATAAACCACGATCATTTTTAATGTTTAAAAAAGCAATTCATTAAATTGTTAAAACGAAAGAATTGAATATTAATTTTGTAGAATCGTTCCAACGGGTGGCTGGTTTACCCACGACAGCTGCCCCTCTCATCAATAACACACTGTCATACAACTTTTGTCATGACTACAATAAAATAGTTTCACTATATATTTTTTTCAGTGCCAAAACTCGACCTCATGCCGACCGGAATGTTAATAACACAATATTTTTCCACGTAATGTTAATCTCAACAAATTGCTGAAAATGAAAATCTCTAATGATGTGTCTTCATTACAGAAAATGAGTATTGACTAGCAAAGAGCAGCAACTTCGTCTGCACAGTTGACGATTTTGAAATATAGTGATATCTTATATAATTCTGCATTACTTATAAACCTTATCGAAAGGTTTAATTAGGCGAATGGTTATTTATTTTAAAGGACCCAGTAGTTTGACGGCCTTCGTGGCTCAGTGCATGCGCTGTCGCATTATAAAGTTGGAGTTCCTGGGTTTGATTCCCAGCGCGAGTGTGTTCGCGTGGGAGGCTTCGGCCATGGCTATTTACCAGAATATCCCTATTGACAAAGACGTATCGCCAAGCCAATTTAGCGTTATGGCACGATGTCGATAGAAACGAATTAGGAGTATTATTTTACCATACCCCTAACAGATTAGCTCAGTACCATTTTAGACTGCATTATCACGTACCAACAGGTTAGTTGGCAGTGAAGGGTAAACTTATTTTTTTTTTATTTATTATTTATTGCTACACCATGAGAAATAATAATAGAAATAATAAGAAAAACAGAAGCGAGAAGAAGCAGGATACAAACTCTACTACGGTCGATTCCAGACCAAGTTGCAACACCCAAACTGGGTATGTGTAAACAATATGCAAGGAAATAAATAAATAAAAACAAAAGGCGGCTTTATCCCTTAGTAGCGATCTCTGCCACTTACTTGGTAACTTGTTGCGGAATAACAAAAAACACCCTGAGATAAGGGTTGTTTAAATTAACAGATTTCATGATTTCATAGTACCTTTTGAAACTACTAGTGGATCCGGATACTTCGTGATTCTATTGATCTTTATGTAGATATTTTGATTTGAAATAGCTAATCAGCGTATACTGTAACTGATGAGCGGTCTTTAATTTTTATTTAAACATAGCGATAAATAATTTCATTAGACCTCGTCTTGACTCTCTGCCAAAATGACGAATTCGCGGTAACAGCCCGTCATTCTCTTTTTATCACATTTATTCTGAATGTTATATTATAGTTCAGGAAGGTCGTACAATTAATGTAATTAATGGGTTTGCTGCAAAATATTACTGACATCTTTTAGAATTTCTTTTGTTATTTTATCGCGCTTATCCATAAAGCTTTTAGAAATTCGACTGTAATCTGTATACATTTTATCGTTAGTATATAAACTTCCTATCTAAATTGGCCAGTGGCTAAATCACGTAGGTTCTATGCTTGCTATCTATACAAAAATTGGAAAGAGGAAACATTTTTTGGTTTGTTTAATAGAAATGTAGTGCATTTTGTATCGAAAATAATTCAAGAAATAAAATATGATTTCTTATCGTCATTATTTGTATTAGGCTATTATTCCTTTCAAAAATATCAATATAAAGACCATCTTATATTAACTTTATCATCATCATAATCATGATTAACCTATTTCTGGCTCTACAGAGCACGGGTCTCCTCTCAATATTAGAAGGGTTTGGCCATAGTCCAACACACTGTCCATGTGCGGATTGGCAGACTTCACACGCCGTTGAGAACATATAGAGAACTCTCAAGCATGCAGGTTTTGTCACGATGTTTTCCTTCAGCTTTGGACCAAGTGATATTTTAATTGCAAAAACGCACATAACTCAGAAAAGTTATAGGTGCATGACGGGAATCGAACCCTCGACCTGTGATGCGGACACAGTTTCATTAACAGCTATGTTAACTTAGCCGCTTATGAATATAATAAATTTGCATGTTATTTGAACTTAGGTTTATTTTAAGAGATAGCATTATGCTGAATAACATTATATTACGACTCTTTCTAGAATATTCTGCTTTTGCATATGAAGCATTTGCTTTGAGGTGTCATCTTCAAGCTTTAAAAGTTTCTCTTTTCAGCTCAGATCTCCTCTTATATAGAAAATAGACAGAGCTCAGACCCCCCACGTAGCCTGCTTCAACAGACAATTGCGGGCTATTGTCAAACTTGGTTGCTTTCATTTCGTCGGTGTCTACGCGAGACATATTACACGAGAGAATTCACGATGTGTATTATTTTGGAAGATAGAGTCGTATATTCCAGCGTAAAAATACCATTCTCCATTTTAATAATACAATGAAAACAAAATACCAAAGAGACATTCCAGCATCGTGTGGGTAATAAAATTTTATAAAACCATGGTTATCGTAAACAAGGAATGGCGAATTTACGAGTCATTCGTCGCGCTTTTCAATTTGCATCACACGACTGTCAGATTATGATACAGTGTCGAATTATTTCTCAATCGATCCTAGGTTTTTATTAGTATGTAAGAAAATCTACCCCGTTATTAGTAAGCATGTTGGTCGAGACGATTCCGAGGTCGTGTTTAATATTTCTAGGTTTTGGAATGAATGAAAATATATTTTACTAAAATATACTTTATTTTACATCATTCAAAATAAGAAATCATCATCATCATGATCAACCCATTATCGGCTCACTACAGAGCACGGGTCTCCTCTCAATATGAGAAGGGTTTGGCAATAGTCCACCACGCTGGCTACATGCGGATTGGCAGACTTCACACGCCTTTGAGAACATTATGGAGAACTCTCAGGCGTGTGGGTTTCCTCACGATGTTTTCCTTCACCGTTGAAGCAAGTGATATTTTAATTACTTAAAAACGCACATAACTCTGAAAGTTATAGGGTTCGAACCCCCGACCTCTGATTAGGAGTCTGACGTCCTAACCACAAGGCTTTCACAGCTTCGTGAAATAAGAAATACAAGACAACAAAGTATTGGGTTTTGTTGAGAAATTTGCTTCAGGTTTCTTCCAACCTACCAACCTGTAGTTCGGAAATTGGTGTTGTGAGTTGTTGAATCTTAAGACGAAATTGTGCATATTATATTATTTTTTGTTTTATGAACTACTTCGTTGCTTCATGGCTAGGTTAAAATTTGGTACTTTATTTAGTTTTGAGTAGAGTTTTAAAATTTGGGGTATCAATCCCCGTGCTTTAAAAAGTTTTTTAAAAAAAAGGTCACATAGGCCTTCGGTCCGGGTTATTATTAAAATTAGATAATAATCGTACAAGACAGCCAATCCGCATTGAATAAGCGAAGGATTACAATGTTCCTCTAACCCTCTCTAAAGACCAGCAGCAGTGATATTTAGGTTGAGAATGTTGATAATACTAATAATAAAGCAGGATTTGTACATTGAAAATCCTTTAAAATCCGTTCTTAGACTGTTTTTTTTATATATACACCTGATGGTAAGTGATGATGCAGTCTAGGATGGTAGCGGGCTACCCTGTTAGGAGTATGGTAAACCTAATTGGTTTCTACGCGACATCGTGCCGGATCTCTAAATCGTTTTGCGACACGTCTTTGTCGGTAGGGCGGTAACTAGCCACGGCAGAAGCCTCCCACCAGAATAGACTCGACCCGGGAATCGAACCCAGGGCCTCCAATTTTATAATGCGACAGCACACGCACTGCGCCACGGAGGTCGTCATGACTGTAAAAAAAAAATTGAGTGCACGCAACACTTAAAAACCCTTTGCCGTATACATTAAGAGATGTAACGCTGTTATACAATAAAGGAGATTCAACAAAAGCCCATCAAATATTTAAGTCATAACAGGAAATGTGATACAGTGGCAGGCGGGTACTAAAGATCAACTCTTTCATCATAAAGGCGCGGTGAACGGCAGCTGGTGTTCACTTTATGTGGTTTCCGAACGGCTTCTCTTTAATAATCTTGTTTATTTTCTGTAGTGGAACACCCATCATATAAAGATGCCTATTAACGCGTGTCATTCGCTGAGCGGCCGTCGCATTGTTATTTTTAATCCCTTCGGCAGGTTATTTTTAAATGCAGCGGACTTACGCATCGATTAATGCACATCGAAAATTCACTGTATCCACGGCACCGGAGATACGAACGTCATATGTAAACTATTCGTAGAACAGTACGCATCCTACTCGTAATGTAAACTAGTGTTTACTTGAAGCTACGTAAACAGAGGCAAGGGAGCGCGTGCAACGAGGAACAGTAAGCAATAAGCCTTCTCGTCAGCTAATAACAACAGTAGCATCTCCGGCGATATCTCAATATCGTAGGTGCGAGTTAATTAACACATGACGGTTGTCGTGGAAATAGAATTCCTGTAAGCGAGGGTGCGCGCGCGCCCTGGGCCATGCCGAGCGGAGCCTCGCCCGCGTACCCCCGCGCCCTCCCGATGTTTGTTTACAAGCAACGAGAGTTCATTACGCCGCCGGCTAATGTATTCAACTTCAGCCTCCACGTTAACAGCGACACTTCTCGGAATCAATATGCTCCTTGTATGTTTTGATTGGCTGCCGCCGCGGAGCGCAACACGAATACGATCTATTGCATCTGACAATAAAACACATTATCCGCCTTTATCTTCCATCTGGATTTAATGACACCGAATACAACGAACAGATTTCAATGTTAATACACGAACGGGTTATTTCCTATAGTGGTAACGACCTCTGCATTGAACTTGTCCAATTTTAGGGTTAATGCGCATTAATTTGTTTCATTAACAGTTTATCGTTTCCTGTCCTAAAAACGTTCTGCTTGCCATTTCTATTGTCTGCTATTTTTGTTGCATGACTTTAATTTATTGCGGCGCCGTACTCGCTACAAAATTGAATGTAAGTTATTGATACCTACCGCGGAAATAGAAATGAAAGTTCACAACTGCGCATTTATTGCTAATAGCCAGCTAAAACGAGCCCAGGGATGACATCGCAAAACTCATAACTCGACCGTCTGATCCCGTCGCCCCCAAAAATAATAATGTTTCATCTTATAAAAATATTTCCCTTACGACTGTCGCTCTGTATATCACGATATTTGTCACAGAGGATCACCCTTTATGTTCGTTTCCAGTCAAACCCCTTAGATAAGCGAGCCTTTTATATGCCAAATATAATATATTATGGTTTACATTTCTGAAGATAGCATATAGTGGATATGCTCCGTCAGCGCAAACAATGGACAGAAATGTAAGAATATAAACTATTTTTACATTTCTGTCTTTTAAAAATTTTCTTTCAAATCAAATAAGCATGTCTACTATTACTAGCTAGCTTTGTCCGAAATTCTACCTAGATATTTTATTAAGTGCCTTTAAGCTAGTAGCTTAGTGACTCAGTAGATTTTTCGATAATTGTAACCATACAATAATTTCCATACAAAACAGTCAGTGTCAATCTTAAGCAATAACGTGTAAAATTTTGACCGGTTGACTAGTTTCTAGGAAAACAACAGAATCTTACAGCAGAGGTTCTAGTTTTGTTGAAAGAATAAAAACTACTACAATTACTGTTCTAACACAAGAAATGTATATTTTACTAATTAAGTTTTTTTGAACCAGTGCTTCATTAAATTTTTTGATAGTTGTTACCTATTCGCAATAAGTTACAAACAAAACAGTCACTGTTGAATTGTGAGCATTACTGTGTAAAAATAAGAATTTATAGGAAAGCAACTGAATCATGGAGCAGAGCTAATAGCTTTGTTAAAATAACATCAAAAATGGATACAATTACCTCCTGTTCTAACACACGAAGCTGTCCGAAATTAATGCCGAGATATTTTATTAATAAAGTTTTTTTTGAACCAAAACATTAGACACCTTAGTAAAATTTTGGAAAGTTACTTTCGCAATCCTCATCCACCCGTCACCAGCGATCTTTTTCAGGTCGTCCTACGCTGCACTTACCGGTACGCGGTCTCCACTCCAGAACACGTCTGCCCCAACGGCCCTCGGTTCTGCGACAGATATGACCCGCACACTGCCACTTCAGCTTGCTAATCCGTTGGGCTATGTCGATTACTTTCTGAAGGCGGAGGACCGTGTGTGGTGGCGCGCTCTCAGAAAGGTCTATGTCCAGCAATGGGCGTCTATAAGCTGATTGATTGATTGACGGATTGATTGACTTTGGCAATCATTTCCATACAAAGCAGTCGCTAACAAATTGTAAAAAGGAAAACAATTATTTAAAAAAAAAAAAATTGTTTTGTGTTAGATACAAAACCGGTCGGCAAGTTTTTGGAAAAGCTACCGAATCTGCCAGCGGAGCTTATCCTCACGATTTGAACGGCGAAGCGCACGAACCATTACTTCCGACATATGAGCAGCGCAAAAATATCCGCGTATTATAGGTTATCAGACGCGGAGTCTTCCGGACTGGGATCCGGCCGCGCATTCACTTTCCACTCACATTTAATGGATTGCTTTGATATTTTCCAACAATGTCGTGCGCTTCTATGATCATCAATATCCTATCCTTATACCGTCATTACTCCACAAAAGTTCTTCTAGAATTTTCTTCGTAAACGGAAATTTTGCATAACATATACTCGTATATTGTGATATCAAAGTGAATAGTTTTATTTGTGTATTAATAATAGTTTTATTAAATTTATATTTTGATGGCCTCCGTGGCGCATACGCTGCGCATTATAAAGTTGGTGGTTCTGGGTTCGATTTCCGACTCGAGTCTGGTCTAGTGGGAGGCTTCGGCCGTGGCTAGTTACCATCATACCGACAAAGACGTGTCACCAAGCGATCACACGTTCCAGCACGTTGTTCCGTAGGAACCAATTATTAGCACGGGTTTATCATAACCCCTAACAGTTTAACCCGCTACCATCTTAGCCTACATCATCACTTACCATCCGAGTGAGATCCAGGTGCTGTCAAGGGTTAACTTGTAGTGTATTAAAAAAAAAACATAAAAAGAAAGAAAGAAAGAAAAATTATCTATTCTGTCTAAAACACCAACCAAAAAGGGTGTACCTACAGCTCAGCATATGTCGTATCTCTTATGAAAAACACGACGCTAATTTTCAGCTGACACCAGAGTGACGTCACAACAACAACAACAACAAGAAAAAGTGTTAATAGTAATAATTATATAAATATAATTTAATTTTGAAATCTTTATCTATAAATAACACTAAATGATTAATCAATTAATAAATCGTGTCATTCGTGTGATTATTTAGCTATGGTTAAATAATTTATAGCGGTGATAGCCTAGTGGTTAGGGCGTCAGCCTCCTAATCAGAGGTCGGCGGTTCGAATCCGGGCACGCACCTCCAGCTTTTCGGAGTTGATGTGCGTTTAAAAAAAAAAATATCACTTGCTTCAACGGTCAAGGAAAACATCGTGAGGAAATCTGCACGCCTGAAAGTTCTCCATAATGTTCTCAAAGGCGTGAGAAGTGTTCCAATCCGCACATGGCCGGCGTGGTGGACTATGGCCAAACCCATTCTCATAAGAGACCCGTGTTCTGTAGTGAGCCAAAAAACGGTTGATCATGATGATGATGAAATAATTTATTTATGGCTGTTTTATTTCATAAAGGACCAGGAATCAATATAAATATCACATGTCAATGTGTATGAATAAAATTTGCACCCGATATAAGCTAATAGCATTTTCCGATACAAACTGGAGTAGGAAACTTCACACCCATCTGTTTGCGCGTCTATAGCTCCCCTTTCATATGAAAGACGAAAACAAACAGAGAATGTGCCAAACAGCAAACAATATTATACGGAATGCACAATAATATCAGTTCCGGCGTGGGTGCGCGGTGTTTGCTCCCGCGAATAAATATGAAATTCGACGACTTCTCGAGCGAGCAAATATTATGGGAGTTTGCTTTGGTAAAATGATAACCGTCGAGATTGAAAATTCGGGTTTAGCCGCGGGGACGAAATAGTGTTATTGAATACTAAGGCGATCTCGTGAAAGATAATATTGTATGTTAACTTACTTTAAATGACAGTTTATTATTTCCGCCCTAGATTCCGCGATTCCATAGACAGTCCATGTATTAAAGTTTTTTTACGACCTCTGTGGCGCAGTGCGTGCGTTGTTGCGTTATAAAGTTGGAGGTCCTGGGTTCGATTCCTGGCTCGAGTCTGGTCTGGTGGGAGACTTCGGCCGTGACTAGTTACCGCCCTACCGACAAAGACGATTACCTTACTACTACTTTGTCGGTACTACCGATTCCTTTTTTACTAGGATAACGTACTACCGATTACTACCAAGCGATTTAACGTTCCGGCACGATGTCGCGTGGAAACCAATTAGGGGCGTGGGTGTTTTTTTTTAAGGTGGTTTTCTACCCACTACAAATTAGCCCTTGACAGCAACATCACAAATGGTAAGTGATTTTGCAGTCTAAGATGGTAGCAGACTAACCTGTTAGGGGTATGATAAACCCATAGTCCTAATTGGTTTCTACGCGACATCGTGCCTGAACGCTAAATTGCTTTGTGACACGTCTTTGTCGGTAGGGTGGTAATCACGGCCGAAGCCTCCCACTAGACCAGACTCGAGCCAGGAATCGAACCCAGAACCTCCAACTTTATAATGTGACAACGCGCGCTGCGCCACGGAGGTCGTCAAAATAATACTTCTAGATCACATGGTTCTACGTTTGCCTTCTGAACTCTCAAAGCATTGACGCATTAAATCCAAGCATCCAAGCATTGATGCATTGAAAGCCAGACAGACAAATGCTTTGAACTTATAATACTCCTTTTTGCATCGAGGGTTAAAAAAGCACCGAATGCGAGATTCGATCAGCCGTCGGTAGGCCAAAGGTTTGCATTGCTCCCCCACCTTATCATCCCACGAGAATAACTCCCAGATTTATGTTACACGTAAAAGTTTATGTCGCCCTTTTGTTTCCCTATTTCCAACTTATGAATACAAGTTTTATACATTTTAAGGGTTCCGCAGATAAAGGGTGACAACGGGACTGTACAACTAAAATTCTGTTGTCCGACTATCTATATGTATGATCTTAAATTTTCACAAAAATATGTATTTCAAAAATTTGTCTGGTGGGAGTCTTCGGCCGTGGCTAGTTACCACCCTACTTACAAAGTGTCGCAAAGCTGTTTAGCGTTTCGGCACGATGTCGCGTAGAAACCCATTTGGTGCATGGGTTTCCCATACTCCCAACAGGTTAGCCCGTGACCATCTTAGACTGCATCATCACTTACACCAAGTGAGATTGCTGTCAAGGGCTAACTTGTAGTGGATAAAAAATATATATTTCTTCTATAACAACAAATAACAAAAGAATAGTTGAAAATCAATTGGTGACCCCATATAGGTAACGTTTTTATAGTTTGTAGTAACAATCACTATTGCACATTGGAATGGATCCTTTTGAGTCCAATCAATGTTTGTATGTTTGTCTGTCTCTATGCGTTCCGAAACCATAGAATGTAATTATTATCTTATATTACTTATTACATGCCGATTATAGCTAATTACTACTAGCTAAAGACATATATGTGATAAAGATGTACTCTCATTTCATTATGGTAAAATGATACACTTATAAATTGCTGTTTTCCCACAGCTCATTTATTTTTCTGCTGTAGTTCAAACCTGTTCATTAATGGGCATTAAAAATTACAAGTTTATTAAATTTGATAATAAGCTATCTAATTTTGTAAACACATCCATTTTAATATCTTTCTTTCTTTATCCATTACACTTAATTTTGGTATACCTAAAGATAAAAGAACGAACGAAGTCTAGAATACGTAGCATCCACGCCCGTATTTAAATGACGTTCCAGTAAAGGCAAATTCTCAGGTTTATTATATTTGTAATGATTCTAACATTTTGCTTTTTCAATAATATTAACTAATTACCTTATATTATTTACTAATACTAATATTTTAAGTAATATTATTGGCTCATTACAACATTTAAACAGTAATTTTACAATTTTTACTTTTAATTTATACTCGTATGGAACATAGAACATAATTCCTAGTTTAAATATACATAAATCATAATATATGTAAAGCATACAAATACAGGGGTCTAGGCTCCGAATATGATTTTGTCCCATTCGGCGTCGAGACCCTTGGTCCGCGCTATAAGGCTTTTTAAGGAAATAGCAAAAAGTTAGTCGACATCACGGGAGACCGAAGAGCTGCCAGCTACCTCGGACAAAGAATTAGTCTTGCTATTCAAAGGGGGAACGCTGCCAGTATCTTCGGAACCTTGCTTAAAGGGACTCCTGTTAATAATATATTTTAGTTGTGATAGCCTAGTGGTTAGGACGTCCGCCTCCTAATCAGAGGTCGAGGGTTCGAACCCGGGCACGCACCTATAACTTTTCGGAGCTACGTGCGTTTTTAAGCAATTAGAATATCACTTGCTTCAACGGTGAAGGAAAACATGGTGAGGAAACCTGCATGTTGGAGGATTCTCCATAATGTTCTCAAAGGCGTGTGAAGTCTGCCAATCCACACATGGCCAGCGTGGTGGACTATGGCCAAACCCTTCTCATATTGAGAGGAGACCTGTGCTCTGTAGTGAGCCGAGAAAGGGTTGATCATGATGATTATATTTTTAAGATTTTTAGTTATAGGTTCAATCCAAGGTTTATTTTAAGTTTCAGTTGTTATAAATAAATACAATATATTTTACACGGAATATAAATAGGATTTATTTTTACTGGGCAGTAAGGATAAAAATGTAAAGTAATGTAAAACCATAGAAAGTCTCAGGGGCGAATCTACTCGTAAGGTAAAGCTTGGGCTGGACAATACAAGAACGTCTTTACGAGTGTGAGCCAACCACTCACGGCCGACACATCAACACAACAACACACTGAGCGATTATTCTATGGAGATGTCTGAGTGTGTCAATTTTGACACAAGTGTGACAAGAAATATTTATCTACGCTGTTTAATGCAGATGCCATAAGCTTAGCGTATTCATTCGCAAAAGAAAGTAAAATCGTAGGCTAGATAAAAAAGATATCTCTCATTGCTAGTTATTGCAGATTATTATTATTTTATAAAAATGATTCACTATCACTTGCTTTACAACTAAGCTGTAAAAACATCACCTTCCTGTATAATGTTGCAATAGTAGTGAATGTAATACTTTTCTATACAAAAAAGACTGACTGACTTCGACTGGATGCGAGAGGCTGGAGACAGGATGAGTTGGCTCTGCTTCAAAGAGGCCTATGTCCAGCAGTGGATTAATGTTGGCTGATGATGATTATACAAAAAAAGAGAAAAATTACCAGCAATAGAAAACAGCGCTTGGAATTCGGTACGCCATTGAAGTATTAACGCACGAAATGTTTTCAAAACATTTAACGTCCAGTCAAGATTGAAAGTGAGATCAGCAAAACTTTATTTTATGACTGTATTAAGATTTGAGTCCCAAGAGAATCAGCGCCCAAGAGGAATGACTTTTGTAATGTATATATATAAAAGCGAAAGGTCACGGACGTACTTACTTACTTACTTACTTACTGATTAAACACAAGATCTCAAAAACAATTGTATGTATAAAACAATAATTTACCAACTAAAAGGAAATTCCATCCTCAAGGGGGTAAAATAGGAGTTGTAAGTTTGTATGAAATTCATTTGTTTTTGGATTTAGAGACACAAAAATTCGCATTAAGTAGCTTACTTTCTGAAGTAGGGCATTGGCCGCACGGGATACCTCAATCTCACGGGAAATTAGCAATTCTACGCAGACGAAGTCGCGGGCAACATCTAGTACTTTTATAAGGGTAAACGCCACTCTATGTAATCCACAAGGTAACCGACACTTTCTGCAATGTCATCGCTGCATATAAAAAGTTATGACCTCTGGCAATATTTCCGAGGCGGCTGATCTCGGCGAAGAAACGATATGCAGTAAACGCTCGGGCGTGCGGTCTCGCGGGGCCACTGCGCTGACCCGCCCGATTTTATGCCAATTTTCATAAAAATAAATCTGACTCGCGTTGATTGAACCAGTCGCCGCCCTGCCCGTGATCGCCTTTCTATTTTATTGTTATTAGTTCAGACGCGTAAGGGTACGAATTATTGTTTTGCCATTTGTTGCGAAAATCTGACGACTCTCGGTAAATATAAATTGTTTACGCCGAAATGAGTTTTTTACTCACCGAGTAGCTTGTAATCCTTAACTACCGAGTGCACGGGGATTATGACCAGGACATACATACAGACATTTGACAACAACATAGCAAAATAAATCTAATATAGGTATTTAGGGTAGAAATCTGACGACTCTCGGTAAATATAAATAGTTTACGCCGAAATGAGTTTTTTACTCACCTATTAGCTTGTACTCCTTAACCACTTCAGTGTAGTTGAGTGACACAATGTAGAAAAAAACAAAAAAAATATGGGTCTTTAGGGTAGACATTGCTTGAAAGCATTTTTGAAATGCTCGTTATTAGGTCTTAGTACATTTTCCAAAAACACCAAACCTACATAGAGCAATACGAATAGCAAAAATTTCATGCAACGCTTTATGCTTGTATGAAGAAATACGGGAAAGAAAGACCGTATTTTTTTATACATTACAATTTAGCCCATGACGGCAATCTCATCTGGTGGTAAGTGATGACGCTGTCTAGAATGGTAGCGTGCTAACCTGTTACGAGTATGGTAAACGCACGCTCCTAATTGGTTTCTACGCGACATCGTGCCAAAAGGCTAAATCGCTTGGCGACACGTCTTTGTCGGTAGGGTAACTAGCCACGGCCGAAGCCTTCCACCAGACCAGACTCGAGCCGTGAATCGAACCCAGGACCTCCAACTTTATAACGCAACACGCGCTGAGGTAATCAAAATCTATATTAAAAATATCGCGTTAACAAAACGAGTTATTGGTGGGTAGTATTGGGACAAAAGTGCAGTGTAGTAAAAGAAGCATGGCGGGCGATCGTGATTTATCGTCGGCCACTTTTGAATATTAAATAATCTTTAATGGGAGCGCATGATCGGCCCATTAGCCGACGTCGCTGCTTTCACGTTTAATAAAGAGTCATTTATAAGCCAGCGACGCTTTGCCCTTATCTGGACGAAGTATGTCGCGCGTCTGAGAGGTGCCGCCCTATCGGAATTAATTCATAATTTTTATCCTTGTTGGTTACTTTGATGTTCATTTACTACTTTCCTATTACTTGTTTTACAGAACAAGCGTTTCTGACTGCTTCGTCGTGATCAACCCATTACCGGCTCACTACAGAGCACGGGTCTCCTCCTCAATATGAGAAGGGTTTGGCCATAGTCCACCACGCTGGCCATGTGCGGATTGGCAGACTTCACATGCCTTTGAGAACATTATGGAGAACTTTCAGGCGTGCAGGTTTCCTCACGATGTTTTCCTTCACCGTTGAAGCAAGTGATATTTTAATTTTTAAAAACGCACGTAACTCCGAAAAGTTAGAGGTGCGTGCCCGGATTCGAACCGCCGACCTCTGATTAAGAGGCTGACGCCCTAACCACTAGGCTATCACAGCTTCAACTGCTTCGTAGAATTATTTATTTTGCGTGACATACAGACAAACAACAATAACATAGGACTCTCATACAATGTCACTAAACCACCGCAGGGTAGATTTTCCTTACTTAAATGGTGCTTATAATATGGTAATAAAAATATTCAGTTTATAGACTTACCTAAATTACAATTCGATCCCGTAGAAACTTGCACGCTCTTACACTATTGTACTCCATTCTCTATTATCCTGCTGCGCCTCCATATTTAAAAGAGCGTTTTCACTTTCTTGGTAGCAATGTTGAGTCCTATTTACGGGCCAAGGATGATAATAGGTTGCGCATTCCTGCTAGTCGTTCGATGGCTTATGGCAACTCATTTACTGTAAAAGTGGTAAACCTTTGGAATGGACTGCCGAGGGACATTAGGCAATCTAAATCACTAAGCATCTTCAAAAATCGTTTAAAAGAATATTACCTATCTGATATGCAATAATAATTAAAATATATATATAATCTTGTGTGTATGTCTATATAGTTTATTTATTTAGGTATATATATGAATTTATATATATAGGTATTTATTTATTTATTTATGGATATATATATTTATTTATTTATATATTTATATCTTTATTTAGTTATTTATCTCTGTATGTGTAATTTCTATTATATTCTATTAGCTATTGCACTATCCCCATCTCGTTTTAACTCTTTCCTTTCACAAAAGGTTGTCTGGAGGAGATCGCTTTTAGCGATAAGACCGCCTTTGCGCATTATGTTTGTTTCTTTTATTTAATTTTTTGTTTTAGTTATTTTCAATGTAGTGTGCAATAAAGAGTATATCTATCTATCTATCTATCTAAATTAAATATTTAAAAGCTTTGTTGTTACAAAACGTTATTTACTCGCGTAATGATTTACAAAGTGAGGTTATAGGGAGAAATAACCTTTTAAAAAGATTACGAAGGAACAGAGAAAATATTTCAACAGAATATCTAACTGTTATTTATATATGTTATTTTAACAAAAAAAAAAAACAAAAGAAATAGGAAACATTTTTTCATAAACATTCATAATAATTGTTTTATTTTATTTTGTTTTTCATAGTTTAATTTTGGTTGTGTAAATTGCTATTTTTGTCAATCGCATATTTTTGTGCTATAGATACAGAGAAGACACTGTCACCACACAGTTGAAACTATCGCAGGAGACAGGGCTTCATACATATGAAATCTAAATTTTGCTTTTGATAAATCATCATGATCAACCCATTACCGGCTCACTACAGAGCACGGGTCTCCTCTCAATATGAGAAGGGTTTGGCCATAGTCCACCACGGATTAGCAGACTTCACACGCCTGAGAACATTATGGAGGACTCTCAGGCGTGCAGGTTTCCTCACGATGTTTTCCTTCACCGCTGAAGCAAGTAATATTTAAAAATATACTTTCGATAAATAAAGATTATTAATTATTATTTACTTACATTATCATTTAATTAAACCAGACGATAAGAATTATAAATGGATAAAATGATCTTCCGCCTCTAGTTATTATTACATGTTGACTGCAATATTGTACAAAGTTATAAATATTATATTGATATAACTTTGCATTTGACTTCTAAGAGCTTTTACATTCACTAAAATACATCTAACACTAGGTTATCCTGAGAAATGGGATAACCATTGGGTTGGAAAACAGTTACAATTTAACACAAACCGTCACTAGTATTGGCTTGATTCCCACGATGGTTAACTATCACCTCATTGAACCATTAGGAAATTACCCCGTTCCCTCGCCTCGCCGACTGAACGCCTTTAACGTCTAGACCTCCGACATAAATGTCTCAAAAGCGGGTCCCATACACACAATTACAGCTTTGATGTTTCTTTAATATACCACTCGGCCCACGAGCTGTTTATGGAAAATGTTATTTTATTTCTCATCAAGGACTATCTACTTGATAACAAATATGGAATACGATTATCGTGTTGGTATCTCGTAAAAACTGGAAAACGGCTCGTTTGATTTGTATTTTTTTGGTTATATTTGGCTCAAACAAAAATAAATTATTAATAATCTTTTTTAATATTAATTAATATTCTTTTTTAATCCTAATGGTACCTAATACCTAATGGTAAATCCTAGCGTAACAGCAAAAATTCAAAATTCGTAATTTTGTATAGGAATTGCCGCTTTTAATATAGGCTTTCCTTAGGTACTAAGCAATTACGGTCATTGTAATTGATATAGAGAAGTATGGGGTTAGCCCTTTACAGTAATCCCATTAGCATTCCGGCACTGTGTCGCAGAGAAACCAATTAGGAGTATGGGTTTACCATACCCCTAACAAGTTAGCCCGCTACCATCTTAGACTACATCATCACTTACCATCAGGTGAGATGCCGTTAAGGGCTAACTTGTGGTGTATAAAAAATAAAGAGTATTAGATCAGTGTATTGCGAAAAGTGGCCTTCAAAGGTCACGGTAGCGGCGATACAAGAACGCATTATCCACTTGTCAATGATCAGGCAATGTACTACTACCTATAATCGGATAAATTTCCGAGCGACGGGAGAGATTACTTAAGGTGCGTATCGTCAGTTACGACTTCCTAATGACACTTCGATCTTAGCCGCCGCTCATTATCGCAAAACATTCGATCGGTTAGCTCGAGTTATTTCTCTTAATATCAGCGCAGACCGCGGCGTGGGCAGAACGGCCGGGATATCGTCACGTATGCGCGGCAACCGACGTAATTATATCGACGCAATTAAAGAGCAACTAATATATTATAATCGTTCTGTTAGCAACAGTGTTTTTACAAGAGTGCTTGCGCCGACGCGGCGCGTTTTGATCGCATCCGCGGCCATGCTGTAACACCCTATTACAGTTGAAGCGGATTGATTGACATTATTCGATCCATTCTAGGACGCCATTAAATTCTATTATTCAATGTGGATAATGTTATATTTAACAATTGAGAATCATCAAATTGTGTACGCTATAGCCTAGTGTAAGCTTTGATAGTATCTAGTGGTTAGGACGTCCGCCTCCTAATCAGAGGACGCACCTCTAACTTTTCGGAGTTATGTACTCGTACGTTTTAATAACTAAATATCACTTGC
This sequence comes from Lasiommata megera, assembly GCA_928268935.1. NCBI lineage: Eukaryota > Metazoa > Arthropoda > Insecta > Lepidoptera > Nymphalidae > Lasiommata > Lasiommata megera. Next base: position 10,804,858 of record OV743309.1, read on the forward strand.
TTTAATGGTGAAGGAAAACAATGTAAGGAAACCTGCTTGCCTGAGAGTTCTCCATAATGTTCTCAAAGGCGTGTGAAGTCTACCAATCCGCACATGGCCAGCGTGGTGGACTATGGCTAAACCCTTCTCATATTAAGAGTGGACTCGTGCACTGTAGTTAGCCGGCAATGGGTCGAAAATGGCTAACAAAACATAATTACAGTAATTATAAAAGAGGTTAGAAACTTATGAATATGGATTTATGGTAATAATTTTAATTTTTGTCTTTTTATATTGTTTTTATTATACATATTATTTCTTTCCATATTAAACATACATTAAATAGCTTATTGATAATAGTTATTAATAAATATATATTATTTATAAAAATATATACAAACATAATACAGGCAAGCAGGTATAGACACCTATATGTAGAATAGTTTAATAGACAGAAAATGGTAGCAACATATTACCCAATGTGGAAGTTCCCTATGAAAAACCTCCTCTAAATAAGTCTTATAAGTTGTCTGATGAGTTTAAATATATATTAACATATTATATACAAGTTTAATCAATAAACTTGCAGCCTATTCTTGTCAATAAATGCCTATTTTTAGATATGTACGAGTACATTATATCTACCTGCGATGGCGATTAAACAATTATACAATGCGCACAAGTAGATAGATGGGAACATTAGGCAGTCAAGTCAATGTGACTGCTTAATAAAAGGGTAGGGGCAGGTTTGATTTGCTTGCGAATCATGAGAAAATTATGCTGGAGCACACGTCGAGATCGAGGCAGGCAGCTCTTTGAAAACATCCGACGGATAAGAATAATTACTCACAATTGAACCCTTATAATCTGAGTTTATTTAATAGTCGACAGATGTTAATCGGAGTTCTGCCTATAATTACGCTTCGATATCTGACGAGAAAAACGCTGAAGCGCGCACAATTTGAGGAGGTTCGCATACGCGTATAATGTTGTACACACTGCGCCGGTATCACTTAACGTTTGTGAATACGTGGAGATTAACATGTTGTAAAAATATTTATTGTTAAATAAACACATATATAATACGTAACATGTACCTTACCCTATTACCTACTTACCTACATCTATAGCGTCTCATCCCTACTAATATAATTAATGTGAATATAAATTTCATTGTTACGGTTTCACGCGAAAACTTTTTAACCCATCATCATCATGAAAAGTATGTCTAAAAACAAACTGAAAGAATGTCTCCTTAAAAAATGCTACTATTCCACAACCGATTTGATGATAGATAAATTATGTATACCCATTCTTAATTTTCTCTGTAACTATATATATATTTTTTAATTTATGTAATTAGATTTATAAAAATTATGTAAAAATACTAGATATATATATGATACATTGAAATAATTATTTTAGTTCTATTGTTGTACGCCAGAAATGGCCGGATGTGTTCGCAACGAATAAATGAAATGAAATGAAATGAAACTTTGTACACATATTTTTGGAGGTATCAGAGCAACATAGGATACTTTTTATAATTTTTTCGAAAGATAAGATAATGTTTTTTTTTTTTTAAATAATGATTCATTTCTATTGAAATGATCTCTGATATTTATTTAATAGCTTCAATGCGATCGCAGCCGCGGGTAAAAGCTAGTTTTGTTTATAAACCAAAGTTATGTCTTAATTATGACTTCTCTGAGTCTTATCTTTCAAACTTAATCGGAACATGGTTTGAAACCTTTGTTGGTTAGTCTCGTGTCTCGTGTCGTTACACGCTATATTTACCAACTGGCAGTTTAGCCATAGATATTCTCGTAGCTTTAAAGTAGATAAAATGTATTAAAATCATGTGACGACCTCCGTGGCGCAGCGCGCCCTCTGTCACATTATAAAGTTGGAGGTCCTGCTTCCCGGCTCGAGTCTGGTCTGGTGGGAGACTGCGGCCGTGGCTAGTTACCACCCTACCGACAAAGGCGTGTCGCCAAGCGATTAAGCGTTCCGGCACGATGTCGTGTAGAAACCAATTAGGAGTATGGGTTATCCATATCCCTAACAGGTTAGTCCGCTACCAGCTTATATTGCTTGCATCATCACTTACCATCAGGTGAGATTGCCGTCAAGGGCTAACTTGTAGTGGATAAAAAAAAAATCATCATTGAAATCTACAAATGTTTCAATTCAACATAAAATCAATAAAATACACCAACATAGTAACTCAGTGACACAACGGAGTCAGAACGAAAAAGTAACACCGCATCAAAATATAAGATCGACCTTAAAAAACAACGAAACGTTAACAAATAAACCTTCGTTACTTAGTTATAAGAAAATATACACAAGCAACAAAGGAATAGCAATAATCTTGCTAAACACTTACACGCTCTCTCGAAAATTTGATAATTAAGTCATATAAATAACGCTGGTAGAATTTCTAAGCATTTCCCGCATAAATTGAGATGTTACACAACGCGGCAAACCGTGGCAGTTTAATTAACATGGATACATGGCATTTGCTGCTCTTTTTATTATTTTGCCCATTGTATGCTAAACAGTGCCAACATCATCCATCACGTCATATTCACCTCAAGCATCAACGTGTGGGTACTTTAAAAAAACCTGTGTTAATTTCCGCAAATATATTAATAACGCAAGTAACTCCATTTTATTTGATAGCGTCGTTTTTCTTTTAGTAACATCATCATCGTCATCATCAAGCGCAAAATTGTCGGCTGACTACAGAGCAGAGGTCTCCTCTCAATGTGAGAAGGGTTTGGCCATAGTCCACCACGTGCTATGTGCGAATTGGCAGACTTCACACGCATCTGGGAGCATAATGCATAACTCTTTCATGCAGGTTTTCCTTCACCGTTGAAACAAGTGTTATTTTAATTATTTAAAACGCACATAACTTCTTAAAGTTAGAGGTGCGTGCCCGGGATCGAACACCCGACCTATGATAAGGAGGCGGTCGTCCTAACCACTAGGCTATCACAGCATTTTGATACATATATTCTAGAGAAATCGGTATCGCATGAACTTTCAGTAAAAGATTTATTCGTTTACTTTCGCGGAGTTTGTACTGTTTTTCTGTAAAAAAAATTATAGTAAATTTATTTATCGAAAGTATATTTTTAAATATCACTTGCTTCAACGGTGAAGGAAAACATCGTGAGGAAACATGCACGCCTGAGAGTTTCCATAATGTTCTCAATAGCGTGTGAAGTCTGCCAATCCGCACATGGCCAGCGTGGTGGACTATGGCCAAACCCTTCTTATATTGAGAGGAGACCTGTGCTCTGTAGTGAGCCGGTAATGGGTTGATCATGATGATGATGATGATGATGATATGTATCAATCAACTTATGGTACGCCTTAGACGTACTTAGGGCATCTTGCTAAAAGGACTAAATTATATTTACATTACTTAGTAACTATAATGAAACATTACTTCGTATCTATGATTAAGTTAAGAAACGCAGGAATTACCGCTTGTATATTGGTAACTAGATACATATACAGACTAGCAGCTCTTTCAGTTCGTGCACGGCGAGCATCCTGTTGCCTTTATAAAAGGGAAAGATATTTAAATAATAGTCATAAATGCCATACGCGTGCTTGTTAACGCTGCCATGTTAATTCTAATCCTTGTTGCATTTAGAACGGGCCCCAGTAATTATGTGCTTTCATTTGTCTGTTTCTCAGTACAAACGAGCCAACCTCCGTAAGCCCGCTCCATGTAAAACAGTTAACAGTACTCTAATCTCGCTCGGCTATTAATTTAAAGAATACGTCTGCGTAACCGATCCCACCGACGTCTCCCAAAACACAATCCTCCTTCACATTTTCTTATTTGCATATTAAAATAATTTCAAGTAAACGCAATACGCAGTCGAATTCCACCCGCATTGGTTTATAAAAAAACGGGCTATGAAACATTTTGCGTCATTCGAAAACAGATTTAAAAGTTATTGATATAGAGCTGTAATTAAAATGTGGGCATTCTTATCATGTTCCCATTTATCGCAAGAAAAGGAGAGAACGATGACAGATAAAGGCGGTTTGTGCGCCCAAATAGATAAACTAGTGTGGAAATTAATGTCTACATTTACTAGTGCATGAAGTTTATAGTTAATTATATGTTTATAGGTATTCAAATTTTCAAATGAGTATTAGGAGTACAAAGGGTGAGCATTATCAGTTGGGAAGGAAGTGCATTTATTTTATTTATAGTTTGTTCGGCCGTATCGGTAGACGTATCAAAACATTTATCATTGTTTAAATGGGTATGCATATCTAACAGGCGTAAAATTTATATGTAGATATTATACACTACAATATAAAAAATATTGTGAGTCATATATAAATTAACTGTCTCTTATGAACGAGTCAAGTGGGGCTTACATTGCAGATCTTAGCTGACATGAGATTTAAGTGAATATGTTACTAGTAATTAAATATTTCGTTTTCATATAAATCTGTGATAAGATAATCCCATCCTATACGAAGAGTTAAGGCCGTCGGAGTTGTTTTTAGTAATCAATGCTGACGTCACGATTTTCCTTACTTTCGCTCATAGTAATTAAAACCACAACTTGAGGGATTACACTTTTATTGCGACAATAACTAAGAGGTCCAAACGGTCCGACGTCTCGAGCGAGAATGCCACGAAAGGCAACAACCGCCCGTATTTATAGCAAAGCATACTTGAACAAAATTGATTGCTACCGTCTTAATTGTGTTAACAAAATCATCAAGAGTTCAAATGTGGTAATTATTGAATTCTTATTGTTCTTGGCGCCGCTGAAAAAAGTTTATAACTCCTTCGCGCCGACATATACATATCTAAACATATTACATCGCACATATATTGCATTGAATATATCCGCAGCCATTATTATACAATAACAGACCTTGCAATTCAATGTATAACAATCACGAAACCCTATCCACGTTAATCGCATTACTATAACATCATTTTTACATTACACTTAGGTACTGCAACGTGAAATATCTGATCTTGTACAAATACAATTTGCTATAAATAATCGTGTTTGTGCGGGCATTACATGACATCGGCCTGTTTTTTTTTATCCAACTTACGATGATAGTGTTCATTATTTCAGCATTGTACGTGTTTGTTTGTTGGTTCATTTGTTCCTTTATAAACCTTACTAATGCTAATATAAGTTGAGTTTTTTTATTACGTTGCTATCAAATTTTTATTTCTACTTTAGTTCCTGACTACAGGCGAAAGCGTACACCTATGTATAAGATAATCTTTCTGTTGCCGATATAAATACATTTTTTTTATTACATCGCTGGCAAACGTGCTTACGTGTCACGTGGTGTTAAATGATAACCGTCACCCATGTACCTTTGCAGCACCAGAAGAGCCACCAATGCGTTGCCAGGTAAACCTTTTGACGGCTTCTACTCGGCATCATACCGGAACGCTTGGCGGTATGTTCCAGTCTGGTCTAGACTTACCACCCCTAAGTCTAGACCAGACTTAACGTAGGGAATCGAACCCAGAACATCCACTTTACAATACGCCAGCGTACAAACTGCACCATAGAGGTCGTCACGAAGAGTTTGAATACTATTAAAACTAGGTAAACATTAATAATTGTACAAAAATGTTATATAAATATTAATATTATATAAAATAATAAAAAGATTTTATATAATATGTAAATAATTGTTCGAATGTAGGTCTATTGTATTAATGCATTACCTTGTTTTATTCTTCTTCTTGATGTGGTGTGGTGTAATCAAGAATGTATATAAATAAATATTCTATTATAAATATTTTTTATATTTTTGTTATGTACACTAAATAATGTATTAATAGCTATATCGATCTATCTATCTTCTTTATGCCGGTAATAAGGTACCTAATATCTTAACTTTCTTACCGGTCTACGTACTAAAATATAGCTTTGCACAAAACCAGATTGTTTTGTTTTAACAAAAAATAAAAGCTTTTTTTTTATTTCCACCATGACATAATTTATGGAATAATTTGTAATATGATAAGTCGTAACCCGTGTAGAAGCCAATTATTACAGAAAGGCGTGCGTGCTCACTCACCGTGGTGTCAGTTTACTTTATGAACAAATTAATAATTACAGCCACCATTTAACAAAGCTCCCATTACTGATACGCCATCTAAAAACAACAAACCTATTAATTATTAATTTTATGATAACACTTTTACACCGGCGATTATACGCTATCATTTTATGATATGGTAATTTAACTACTTCACACATTAACAACTCAAACTGTGTATTAATTTGGCGGTTTTTACGGATATGTGTTAAGACATTTTTATAACATCATCATCATCATCATGATCAACAATCCATCCACCTCTTCTTTGCTCTTAATCTATTCCTTTACCCTTTCATGCATAGATAACATTCTTTTGGTGACATAACTTTCTTCCCTCCGCTTAATATGACTTTACCATGCGAACCTATTAGGTACTTCATATTTTCTGTTACTGGCGACTCGACTTTCCCTTATATATTCATTTCTTGTGTTATCCATTCTTGTCACACCACACATCCATCTAAACACCGCGTGTCGCGATGTTATCATGATCAATCTATTGTCGGCTCACTACAGAGCACGGGTCTTCTCTCAGTAAGAGAAGGGTTTGGCCATAGTCCACCGCGCTGGCCATGTGCGGATTAACAGACTTCACACGCCTTTGAGAACATTATGGAGAACTCTCAGGCTTGCAGGTTTCGTCACGATGTTTTCCTTCTCCGTTGAAGCAAGTGATATTTTAATTGCTTAAAAACGCATATAGCTTCGAAAAGTTAGAGGTGCGTGGCCGGGTACGAACCCCCGACCTCTGATTAAGAGGCGGGCACCACTTTTAATATGTAGTACCTAAATCTAAGATATGCCGACATTACCGAGATAATGCTTCTGATTTTTACGTTTAGGGATAAAATTTGTATTTGGCACAATATTTAACTAATTTTGACTTCAGACGTGACCTAAATATTAGAAGGTGGATAATGCTTGTAAAATTTATTTTTAAATAATTTACTTACGTCATTTAATCCTTAATTGTTACCAACGTATTTACGTTACGTACGTAAAACTCCTGTACCTAAATTGAGAATCCGATTCGACTTCTATTTTAGGAACCCTCTGTGGCGTGTTTTACACCTCACCGATTTTTAACGTTTGTAGTATCAATTAATTAAAGAAAATGATGGGGGAGAGCCACTGAATAGTTGCAGGTAGATAAAGCACGACGTCGATAGCGGCGTGAAATGCGTTACGTCAAAGCGGCAGCGAGTCGAATGGGGGTTGAATAATACTCAGTTATTATCACGAGTGCGGTTAAATTTTTTCACACATTCCTCGAAGGCGATGCGGCGAGTCGCGCCCCCGCCGCCCGCCGCCGAAGCGCTCGCGCGTGAAATTATTATCATATAATACCCGGCTTTGAGCGCACTGCGATTATTCAAATGCTCATAGCCCCGCGCCGTCGAGCTCGGCTTATACCCGGCTTTCGCGCAGACATTCCTGAATACTTCGCACGACGCTTCCACTAAAATTTGTCAAATATATTCATGTATAATGCGCGAGTCTTGTCATGTGCGAGATAAGCAAATGACAGAAAATGTTATGTAAATTCAAAGTGCCTATAATCCTGGGCGAACACCTTCATAATGTGAGCCTGTGGCGGGATAATGGTGGAAGCGTGAGTTATCCGAGCAGATAAGACAATGCTGCGCCTAAACTAAATAACATATTAGCGGCTTCATGATTATTAGTTTATTACGCAAATTCCGAAGCTGTGATAGCCTAGTGGTTAAGACGTCAGCCTCCTTATCAGAGGTCGGGGGTTCGAAACCGGGCACGCACCTATAACTTTTCGGAGTTATGTGCGTTTTTAAGCAATTAAAATATCAATTGCTTCAACATTGAAGATAAAATCGTGAGGAAATCTGCATATCTGAGAGTTCTCCATAATGTTCTCAAAGGCCAGCGTGGTGGACTATGGCCTTCACATATTGAGAGGAGACCCGTACTCTGTAGTGAGCCGAGAACGACATGATGACGCAAATTTCAATGACATGACGTAGGTAAGCGAAATCACTATTGTTTTAATCTGATAAACAAATTATTATACAATTCAACAATGTCTCATTCATTAAATTTAGTAAAACTAACGATAAATTCGTAGCCCCTGTCTTGTTTAGTCTATTTTCAGCGGAGGCGAATTCTGCGTAGTCTGTTCTAAAGTTAGATAAAATTATTTTAATTATAGGTACCTATTAAGATTACGCGAATGTGTTTTTAGTTAATTTTAAAATATAATTAATGTATTTTGGCTACTGAAAAGCAAACTTAACATTGCATGAAATTGTTTTGTAAATCCAAAACTCGGTTGTATGAGCAAATTAAAGTTCAATTTCAATTACAAGTAATGTCGGACTTACGGGACATTAAGTTGTTTTAGTTGACCCTCGGCGTGACTCCGTTTAAACTTGGCGAGTGGGAGGCCCAAAGACGTAAAGCAAGTGTTATCTACGGGCGTATTTTGCTTTGGACTCTTTATGACTTTCAAACGAGATCCGTCACGCGACGTTAACTCGGTATTGAAGTGATAAAGTGTCCGCTAATCTGTCCTATTCGGGTCACACTTAGTACACTTTATTAATCACAAAGCTTACAAATTACGCTACACTTCCTGTGCAGTGACAATGATACGGGGTATGGTAATTTTATAGTTGCCTCGATTGGACAATTTGGACACAATGACAACTTTTGTTAGCCCGTGGACGCACCTGCTTTTTTACCGCACCAGAGGTAATACATAAATCGTAATACACAAAACGCAACACTTGTCTTGTTTTAAAAGTCCACTTAAAAAGTTTTCTATGACTAAATGCCATAATAATTAATTGTATATGTGTATTAATATATATTTATTTATATTGATAAGTATATATTTATATATTATTTTTATTGTTAATTGGTATTATATTTAAAAATTGTGCCGTTACCCTCATCTTTTATTTAATTCTTTCCCCAAGGGTTGCCTGAAAGAGATTGCTTAAGCAATAAGACCGCCTTTGCATACTCATGTGTTAAGTGTTCCATGTTGTTGTTTCTTTAAAATTTGCGTGCAATAAAGAGTATGTATCTTATCTTATCTTATCTTGTCTTTTTAATAAATGCAATATTTGCAGAACCGTGGATTCGAGAAAAATATTTATCAATTACAATTTTTTTTTTCTATTTAATTTGAGACTTCTTCATAATAGAGTCAGTGCTCCATCTTTATCTATAACCAACTTTACACCAATAATTTCCTGTTCTACCTTAGCTTAAAATCAAATACTAGCTGCTGGGAAATTTAGCTGCCTCTGAACACCTTGTTCAGCTGTCTTGGCTAGCTGCAGCCTAAATAAACTTAATAATACCAATTTATATACATGAAAAATATTTTTCAGAGTAGTCAAATATTTTATGAGTTTAAACTCATAAAATATTTGACTACTCCTCGTCTGTTCCGAATACATTCTGTTACAAAATAAACGTAGACATTCCTCATCTACCTATAATTTTTTTTTTCTAACGTATTTAGGTACGACATACACGTGAGATCGTTGGTTAATCCGCAAGACTCATTTCTACATTCACAGAGATACGTTAAATCAAACAAAGGCGGGTGTCCACCCGATTATTATTACTAATATGTTGTGGGTCTATGCACTAAAACTCTTTTCTATTAGGAGTTGAAGCCTGAGCCTAGCAGTGAGATTTCAATAGGCTGATGGCAATGATGACGGCGACAATTTAATGAAAATTAAGGTTTCGCGGTTTTATAACGCACGCTAACATGTAAGTTGCGGTCAGTGGTGGCACAACCCGATATTTTCAGTTGTATTTATTTCTTTAAATCGCAAAATCTGTCAAAAAAAACCGCTTGCGGTTAATCGCTATTGTGTTCTTGCACTAAATATTCCAAAAAAGGCCTTCTGAATGGATTGCATTTTTTATTTATTTCATGCCTGCCACCGCCTTCCCTATCTTTTCTAGCCGATTTACTTGAATATTTTACATTCGGTAGGCAATGCTGTAAAAAAACTTTTATTCATGAGGAATTTAAACTTGAACTATTTAAACAAACATAAGAGCTATTAATTAACAGGCGTAAGATATGCGGTCGGTTATTTTTAACAAAGGCAAAGAAAACCATACAAATGCAAATAAATAGTAATAAATACCTACCACATAATAATTGATATGCAATAAAGTTTCCTTTGAGGGCAGAATGACACACTAAACACAAAATGGAATTGTACACAAACTGTATATTTTTCCCGCTAAGTAGCCAGCCCTTTGTTGTGTTGAAATTATAATGCATTCAAAATTTTTTCGGCCGGCATGCGTGAATAGCACCTTCCGTTGCGGCTCTCCTTTATCGCGGAGACCGAAGAACGCCACACAACTGTCGCCGGTATATGTAAACGATTATTTCAACGAACGTATGTTGTATGGATCAGTAAAAGGAACGGATTAAAGAAGAGTACATCGCGACGAAAATACATTGAAGGTGTGATAGCCTAGTGGTTAGGGCTTCCGCCTCCTAATCAGGGGTCGGGGGTTCGAAACCGGGCACGCACCTCTAGCTTTTCGGAGTTATGTGCGTTTTTAAGCAATTAAAATATCACTTGCTTCAACGGTGAAGGAAATTTTCGTGAGGAAACCTGCACGCTTAAGAGTTCTCCATAATATTCTCTAAGGGGTGTGAAGTCTGCCAATCCGCACACAGCTAGCGTGGTGGACTATGACCAAACCCTTCTCATTCTGAGAGGAGACCCGTGCTCTGTAGTGAGCCGGCAATGGGTTGATCATGATGACATCGCGACGCGCGATGATGAGATGGATATGTGATTTGACAAGAATGGATAAGATAAGAAACGAATATATAAGGGGAAGTCCAAAAGAAGTGCCAGTGACAGAACATATGAAGTACCTTAAAGACTAGAAAGAAGAAAGTAATGTCACCAAAAGAATGTTATATGTATGACAGGCTAAAGGAATAGATTAAGAGCAAAGAAAAGATGGATGGATTGTGTAAAAGAGGATATGCGCGTAAAAAGTGTGGGTAGTGAAGTGACGGCTGATAGAAGTAAAAGAAGAAGACGTGTTTTGCCGACGATAAGGGCAAGAAAAAAAAAAGTACAAGATTTGAATGAACGTGAATAATGATTTAACAAAACTTTAACACTTTTTTTGCGATACAAGTTAGCCATTATCTGTAATTTCAACTGAGAGCCATTTCTGCTGATTCAATCGTTTTTCATAGTTTGATCAATGTTATATTGTTTAAGTTACAACTACAAGCAAATGTTTTCTACTAAGACCTTCATAATAACAATTCCGATCTTGAGTGAGTTGAGAGATTTGCTTTAAGACTCAAACGTGATAAAATAACAATAACTTGATCAAATTAACTAGTATTATATATATTCTATATACAAGCATATATCACTTGAATATTCACCACTATTTTTATTGCTTATCTTTATGGATATTAATTAAATTAATAGAAAACAGCGTGCTATTTTTTCAAATAGATACTTATTTTTTTACTTTACATCTGCGGTTGATTATTATTAAAAATATAGACTGCAAGTAGGTAAATGCGTAGATTTCTTCCCGCCCGAAAATACTTATTAAAGACAAAAAAATGATTGTCTGTTGCTATCAAAACCTATAGAGGAATCCGGACCACCAAAGGGTACAAATTTTTTTAATGTGGGACAACAGCAATAATACCCAGCCAAGTTAAAAGATCAATTTTTTGAAAGAAGTGTCCTTTTAAGTTTTTTAATGTGTTGAAAAACGTCGTATGAAATACGAGTGCATTAATCATTATTCATTAAACCTTTGCACTCAGCAGAGTTAACTGAAAGCCCGATACGAATTTAATTCGAAAATTCCACTAATACAGTTCGAAAACGATGGTTATTCTTAGAATGAAGTTAAATCTAGAAACAAATCATTTGTACAGTGTATTTAACTGCATTTAATTGTTGCATTCGTTATAAAACTTTTTATGATTATTTTCTGTTAAAGTATTGCACCTACATACATTTAAAATTCTAATCGCTTATTAAGGACACCTTCGTTCGACCTTCCTGCGACATATTATGTAGTACACTTATTATTCTTATCAACGGCGTTTTGTTTCCTGTATTTATGCTCGATTTTATGCATTTAATCGCAAAATTTACACTTTGAACGTGGGGTTCTCGACATGACGCCTTATGCAAAGCAGGTGCTACCTGATACTCGAGTATCCCAGCAATTCAAAAGGTAGTAAGTTATTTTACGGTCGTTAACCAAAATCAGAACTTAACGCACCTTTTATTTCGTGTTAAATAAAGTTGAATTACCCAAAAACAACGGAATGACCAATCCCTGCGTTTCGGAATTAATGAAATTGTGTATAAAGTCTAGCGCCACTGTATTAATAAATTTGTGGTGTTTTAATACGTCACATTTTTGTTGAGCCTCCACAACGTGCGCGCTCGTTCGAGTTGTTATCAGTCACTTATCGCTTAACGCCATCATAAAGCGGTCATATCATGGTGGAAATTTACGGAACCACTAAAAATAAATTGGGAATAAAAAGCGAGTTACCGTATACGTAGGTATCAGTACTTATTAGTATTTGGAGATAAAATGAAGTTGGCCCGCTTTGGGCAATTTATTGGGGTAAGTTATGGGCGGCGCGCGGACTGGAGCGGCTAATTTATTCGCCGTGCACATAAATTACTTGATTATGAATTCAACTCCGCTGAATTATTCGTTTGTTGTTGTAGACAGCGCTTTTGTGTAGCAAAACAAAGATATTTGATTTTATCCACTCCGTCTTCCCAGAGTCATTACGGAGGCGTTTATAAATTCGGCCTTATATACCTTTTAAATTTAAACCTTGCGACTCGGATATGCTTTAATTGAAGGTACTTATTCAATTAAGCGGTGATAGCCTAGTGGTTAGGGCGTCAGCCTCTTAAACAGAGGTCGGCGGTTCGAATCCGGGCACGCACCTCTAACTTTTCTGAGTTATGTGCGTTTTAAAAAAAATTAAAATATCACTTGCTTCAACGGTGAAGGAAAACATCGTGAGAAAACCTGCACGCCTGAGAGTTCTCCATAATGTTCTCAAAGGCGTGTAAAGTCTGCCAATCCGCACATGATGATTCAAGTTAAGAATGTATAGGTACGCATAAACTTTAACATTTTAAAGTTTATTTATTTATTTGCAAGTAATCAACAGCGTTACAATTCATTGGTATACAATTAAGAAAAAACATAAAAAAGGCCAAAGAGATTACACAATATATACAAAATACGTTAAATAGGTAAAAAATTAAAAACTAAAATGTAACTTAGTGAAACTGACTAAGGTGAACAAGTTAACAAGTAAGTGGGTGTGCATGTGTAATTGTGAGTGTGTAAGTTAGTGAGTGAGTTTGTTTGTGTGTGTGTGTGTGTGTGTGTGTGTGTGTGTGTGTGTATGTATGTATGGGCACGTGTTGAAAGGGGTAAAAACATTACTATTTAGGCAGATTTAGTATTTCTTTTTTTAGCTGCAGTTTAGTTGAGTGAAATAGGTCTAAATTGTAATAAGATTTATTGTAGGTGCTAGCCAGACGTATAAGAACTGAGTTTTGAGCATAGTTTGTGTGTGCTTTAGGTACAGTCAAAAGGCGCTTTTGTCGAGGTCTAAGAGATGAGCTGGTATTCAGTGAGGGGAGCTGGTATTCAGTGAGGGGAAGAGAACAGAGATTAAACAGCAGACAATTAGGCATTATACCAGGGTTACAGCAAAATAAGTAGTTAAGAAGACACGTAGGAGCAAAAGCGCAAACAATTACATAAAAAGCGATTGTCGAGGATTATGTGGAACGGCGATGGTGACGTCAAGTTGTTTTCCAGCACTATCGTGCCGCAAGCCGCTGCAGCGCGGAATACTCGCGGATACCCATAAAAGATGTAATTTCAGATAAGCTGAAACAGACGAGCACCGCCCCCTCCCACCCACCACCCCCACCTCCCTCGCTGCCTACTTTCTAATGACTAATTATTATGCTGTGCGTTGCAAGCCTTAACGTCAGCTTACACCCATACACCCGCGCGTTCTTGCCCCGACTTTGCGGTAGGTCATCAATCTCAACGGGCGCAACATGAGTGGTTCTCTTTATCAGTAATCATTTACAAAGTATCGCGTGTTGAATAAAAATATAACATTGCTCTAGTTTACAATCGTTACAAAACTTAAAGTATATTATGTAACTAAATTACTTAATATGTACTGGTTTTTTAGAAGGATGTTGTCAAAATATTAAAGACGTCATTAAGGCGCAAATAATATTCTTATCGTACTGAAATAGTGTGAAGCGGTGATAGCCTAGTGGTTAGGGCGTCAGCCTCTTAATCAGAGGTCGGCGGTTCGAATCCGGGCACGCACCTAAAACAATATAAGAACGCTATATAAAATAAAGATCCAACCGAACAAGGTAACTAAATTGCCTTGCCGTCAGATCAATGCAGTAAAATATAAAGTAGTAAAATAAATCGTACTTATAATAATACATTATTTGTACACAGTCATAGGATGGTGTGATAAAGAGATGGTCACAATCCTGTAGATCTAGACACGATTGTATGGCTCATTTAAAGCAATCAGCATTATCAAACCGTTACCGGCGCTCAACAGTGCAAGGGTCTCCTGTCAGACTGAAAAGGGTTTTGGCCGTAGTCAAGGGTCATAGGGTAAGTAGACTACATATGGAGAACATTATGGGCAACACCCACTATGGGTTAAAAACCCTAAGTTTTTTTACACACACTACGTAAGTTACGAGTCTCACGTGAAGGTAAGTGATGATGCAGTCTAAAATGATAGCGGGCTAACCTGTTAGGGTTATGTTGAACCCATAATATACTTGTAATCCTAATTTCTACGCGACATCGTGCTGGAACGCTAAATCGCTTGGTGACCATTCTTTGTCGGTGGGGTGGTAAATAGCATCTGCCGAAGCCCACCAGACAGAATTCGAGCCAAGAATCGAACCCAGGACCTCTAACTTTATAATGCCACAGCGCACGCTTTGCACCACGGAGGTCGTCGTGTTGAATTAAGACGTAAATAATTCAGAAAATTGGAGTTGAGAAACAACTCAAATGGTAGAGGTGTTACCCTATCATCGCTCGTTTAAGATATTCAAAACTATCATGATTATATAATTAAAAATATTTCAACAGAATATCTAACTAAAGTAATAAAAAAACACGTAATAAATTAAAAAAAAAAACATATTCACACATACATAAACACATACACACACGTACCCTAAAATCATACATACACACTCATGATTGTTTAATTTAACTTTATTTTTCTTTGTTTAATTTTGGTTGTGTAAATTGTTATTTTTGTCAATAGCATATTGTTGTGCCATAGATATAGGGAAGACACTGTCTCCTGTATCACAGTTTAAACTATCGCAGGAGACAGGGCTTCATACTTATGAAATTAAATTATGCTTTTGATAAATAAAGAATATAATTATAATTTTCCGGCGTTCAGCATAGAGAAGCAGTACAAGACAGTGTTGGCGCCGCCGGACCGATGTCGCCGATAGAGGTAGCCGACGCCCGCCGATGGGTGATACCACCGCATTACCATATTGTTCGCACCGCTCTCATTATCTCCGATTAACTATTACCAGTGTTCCATACTGGTGTTTATTGCTAAAAAGATTGCGCGGTTTAACAAAACACATGTACCAATTACAAAGTTACATTCTTGTATGTTCTACGTAATTAAAAAGTTTGGTTTTTTTTTACACACTACAATTTACCCCTTGACTGGCAACAGTCTAGGATGGAAACGGGCTATTAGGGGTATGGTAAATCCTCCTAATGGGTTTCTACATCGTGACGGAACTCTTAATCGCTTGGCGACACGTCTTTGTCGGTAGGGTGGTAACTAGCCACGGCCGAAGCCTCCCACCAGACCAGACTCGAGCCGGGAATCGAACCCAGGACATCCAGCTTTATAATGCGACAGTTTATGAAATATCGCTATTTTGTATATAATCTTATAATTATGTATTTTCATTATAATATTATATCGACTTTATCCAAACAATTGAAGTTTTATTTTCAAAACCTACGTACGTTTAATAGTAGTTCATAATTACTTAAAAAGAAAAAAAAAACTTGTCTTGAATCTTGGTTATGTTTATGGACTCTTTCAATAATTATTTTTTTTTCTGGGTAAACTGGATAGAAAAGTTAAATAGCTGTCCCCCTCATACTTCTTTTCAAAGTAAGGGAAGTCTCTTGAATTTTATGAATTATTATCTCTTATGCTGAGATGGGCGGGAGGAATAACATTCACAGACTGAGTACTCAGGTTAGCATGGTATGGTCATATAATGAGGAGGAAAGAGAGTGATGTCATCAAAAGAATGTTATATATGAACGTGGATGGGCAAAAGAGTAGAGGAAGACCAAAGAAGAGATGGATGGATTGTGTAAAAGAGAATATGCGGGTAGAAGGTGTGGGTAGTGAGGCGACGGCTGATAGAAGTGAGTGGAAGAAGAAGACATGTTGTGCCGACCCCACATAATGTGGGATAAGGGCAAGAAAAAAAAGATACTACTCTAGTACGAATTTTGAGCGCATAGTAAGGGCATTGAAGGGTTCGTCCACGTAGTTGTAGGTAATATTGGAGGGTGACCTAGCTCTCCGATGATCACAATAAACGTCCAGATCTTTCCTCCTTTGCATGAATAAAAAAGCTATTTATTAACTCTTTTACACGTCTCACTCGAATCCCAAGTATGGAACAGCAATCGAAAATAGTATTTGCATTATTTATACAAGAAAGCAGGCACATCTCGGCTCGGCAATTCATCAGAATCGTACAAATGGCCTCGCACTAACGGTACCAACATATTGGCATATGTTCGTGACTAGTTTACGAGTGCTGCGACATTGCATATTAATTGGTGTCGCTATCGAGCGCTTTGCCGACCTAGCTTAGGTAGATACGTATACACAAATACAGCCTATGTAATTTCACACGGTACACTCATATACGTTACCAATTCTCATTATAATGGACGGGAAAGCAGTTTAATTACCATATTCATATCATAATAATAAACAGATTATATTATATCCTACACAATTATTATGTTTCATCCTTAATTTACGCAATTCATAAGTATATATGCGAGTCTGAACGAATAAGTTTAATACCATAATAATAGCAAGAAATACATTAAATAGGTTTACAAATAGGTTTGTATAGTTTTGACATTTTCCATATTTTGAGATTATAGCTACTCTTTTATACTGCAAGTAAACCTTTGACTGCGAAATCATAATTTGTGGAACAACCTAAGATGATAGCGGGTCACTTACTGGTTACTACCTTATAAATAACGTAATTATAAATAAAATGTAGTAGTTATATTATGAATATAATAGAACCAATATAGTATAAAGAATGATCATATCGACACAAAAACCAATATAGTAAGTATTGAAAATGAAAATATCCCCGCATAGGCTAATCTATCCAATCAAAATTACTCTGACACGTAACCTTGTCATGGATTTTTAACAGTGAATCCAGGTGGATTCTGGCAACTTCCTTGTATGCATAAAACTCTAACAACCTGCATATGTCCTCACAATGACTTGCTTGTAATGAAACGAAGTATAGCATTCATTAAAAAAATATGCAACTAAGACATATTTAGTAGTAGGTAGGTATGCAACTCTCCAACATGGCGGTAGGGTGTTAAGTAAAGTAACTAAGTAACTCTTTGCATTGCATATAGATACGCAATCAAATGTTTTGATCAATACTTACAGTAACTATTTACAAAGACGCAAACCGATACAACTTAAGTTAATTAAGTCCTATTTAAAACGTCTGTAATCGTGTTATTAACGCAATATAAAATGCAAATGCACGCGATGGAGTAAATAACTTCATCGGCTTCACTTCCATACGATGTAGGCATAATGAAGTCAATGTGCCATATGACGCGATAAGATCATACTCCGCATAATAATCGTTATAAATTGATCCAACATGATTTATAATATTTATGAGGCTTCATATTGCCCACTTACCCGAATCGCCTCTATCGGTTATAAGCCCCTTTAAGTAAATTATTGGATATTATTATGTATTAACTATTTGTTTTATCATAAAGCGGTGATAGTCTAGTATTAAGCGGTTATAGCCTAGTGTTTAGGGCGTCAGCCTCCTAATCAGAGGTTCTGAGAGTTCTCCATAATGTTCTCAAAGGCGTGTGAAGTCTGCCAATCCGCATTTGGCCATCGTGGTAGATTATGGCCAAACTCTCCTCATATTGAGAGGAGACCCGTGCTCTGTAGTGAGCCGGTAATGGGTTGATCATGATTTGTTTTATCACTTTAAGTCGATTTCGCTTATAACAACATTGTCTTAGTCAGTAACGGGCAGATTGGTCGCGGTTTGAGCTGGAAATTTAACTTTTACAATCCGCGCCTCTGAGGAATCGTTTAGCCGTCGATCACAGGCTGTAGTACTATCACTTGAAATTATTATTATCTATGCATTGTTTACTTAAGTGTAGTGAACCGATCTCCTTACTATATTGAAATCCCTTAACTGCTTCTTCTCTTCTTTACGTTAAACTTACATTATTATTTACTAATATTATATATAGCTATATCTAGTTTTGTAAAAAAAAATACATAGAAAGCGCTTAAATATTTGATACAACTTAACACAGGTGATAAACGTTGCACATATGTGTTTTTATGAAATACATAACAATCAAAAGTGAACGCATTCAAAAGCAAAAGCTAATATTATATTATATAAGTCAAGCCAATTTACTGTCGCTGTTACTTTTTATCTTAAAAAGAAACATTCAAGCGACGACCACACCGCGGCGTCCAACCTGCGTCTCAAGCGGCGTACGAGTCATTCGGCCGACCAATCATAGGACTCTTGATCAAACGTGCGCGTCTTATGATTGGTCACACGCAGGACGCCGCTAAAAACGCTGATTGTCTTAGCGCGGCGATTTGCCTATACCTGAATTATTATGCCAGTAAATCTAACCAACATTGTCTCAATTGATAAGCTATAAATTGCTAGCTTAGATGAAATTGTATCGGCATTTGAAATAAATTATCACAGCACAATCAAGCAAGTTAAACTAGTTAGATATTTGCTTACGGCTTACTTGCCCACTTGAACGGCCAGTATCGAACGGGCAATGGCGTAGTCGCTCAACCCCTACTAGCGATAGAGCGCATTCTAATATGCAAATGTATTTAAATGCTGAGCCCTCTTCATTACGCCCGTATCGATCTCAGATATACAATTTGTAACGTGATAGGTACCCAAAGCCTAACAAATCAGATGCTACTAACAACTGCCTACTCGTATCTACTGTTCGCTATTATTAAGCACTCGTCAGATGAGATAGTCATTTCGATTAGTGTGATATTCTCGCCATTACTGCGCAACGAGGCAAACGCTCACTTAGTTCATTATTTAACATTTATTTTTCTATTACTTATTGTTTTGGTTTAGTTCTATATCCACAAGTATACGTCCGTGCTTTTAAGGACAAACGACAAAGACGTGTCGCCAAGCGATTTAGCGTTCCGGCACGACGTCGTGTAGAAACCAAATAGGAGTATGAGTTTACGGGTTTACGATACTCTTAACAGGTTAGCCCGCTACCATCCTAGACCGCATCATCACTTAACATCAGGTGAGATTGCCGTCAAGGGCTAAGTTGTAGTCGAAAAAAAAGAGTAACGAACAAACCTACATTCACATTGATAAAATATATATATATATAATACATAATATAAAAATAAGCTGTGATAGCCATCATCACTTAACATCAGGTGAGATGCAGTCAAGGGCTAACTTGTGGTGAATAAAAAAAAAAAAGGAGAAAGAAAGATATGATGAATGACTGTATAACTCCGCATAAATTAAATCAAATCAATTCAAAAATAGCTTTATTAATATAACCTATTACAGGCATCTATGAATCGTTATGTCTTAAGTCGTATAATAGAAAAATGTGATATAATATATATCACATTATTCATTATTTCTATTCGTGAAGTGATGGTGATAGCTACTCTAGCCAACTAAAAACTAAAGCTAGAAGCCCACAAAAACTTAGCCTATTTTTTCTTTATCACCATCTCACATAATGAATAATAAATTATAGTACCTATGGAAATAGAGCAATTCACACCCAAGCTTTTTTATTGTTTATTATATAATCCTTAATATCGTAATAGGATTTTTCTATAAGCTTTCGTTTTATAAAAACATTGAACTTATTGAGAGACATACATAATCACTCATTTGAAATTTCAATCACTAATTTGAAACAACTACCTTCCGATTTCTATATAATTCTATTAATTATGTAGTACAAAGATAACTTGTCTGTCTTGTATTGCCTTGTCAGGCGGAAGGCTTCGGCCGTGGCTAGTTACGACCCTACCGACAAAGACGTGTCGCCAAGCGATTAAGCGTTCCGGCACGATGTCGCGTAGAAACCAGTTAGGAGCGTGGGTTTACCACACTCTTAACAGGTTAGCCCGCTACCATCCTAGACATAGTATAGGTTATAACTTACCAAAATCTATAATGTAGAAGAGTTTTATTCTCAACGCCCATTTCGCTTCGACACCAGAGCATCCTCCAGAGATGTTGACATCTCAGCGTTCTATTGCTTAGACTTGCGACGTTGCGACGAAGAGGAACATCAAAATAAAATTGTCGTTATTAAAGTAAATAAAAACTCGTTATTGAAGTTTAAAATTACTGATAAATCATTTAGCAAGGCGATCTTATACCGTTCAAGCCTATATCGCAATGGATACAGAAGATGTCAAAATTCACAAGTGTGTTAAGAGTATGAATGTCTCAGTTAACGTGACCGCAGGTGACTTCATAGTCAACCGTCAAAGATTTCCATCGAAGATAGATCTACGGGTGCTGGTTTTCATGTGTAAATGCAAATTTTTCATTTTATGATGATAGAATTTATGCATACATTCAATAGATAATATGTGTGAGTCCACAACCGTAAATGCCACGGAAAAGAAAATAAAGAATGCCATAAAAATGATAATGCGATCTGTTGAAATAGTAGTCCCTTCTGCTCGTATCTCTGCTACTTGCGGTCTATAAAATTTTAATAGTGCCATGATTATTGCAATTCATTAGCTTATTTTTGAAGCCACCGATTGAAATACTTTTAAAAATGAAAGTTAACTGTTGTCTATTCGTAATTTATGTTTCAAAATATATTGTCAATGAAAAATTAATTTCAAATTATTTTAAATAGTCCATCCGTCACGAGATTCGTCACAATCTTGGGTTTAGTTGAATAGCACTTATATCTAAAGATTGGTTTTGATTTTTTATTTTCATATGGATAGACAACGGAACCCTTAGTGGACAGCAGCAAATCACGAGACGTAGTGGTGAAGTAAATTTTAAATGTGACTTTTCGGGGATTTGACCGCCTCCAAAATTGGATTCCATATATCGATCTACCTTCGGAAAAAACTAAATCAAAAATTCTAAATGAATACATTTGATTTTGAATTTAATAACAATAAAATGATTGACTCGTTAAACCCTTGCATCAAAATGATTTACCTCATGAATAGAATATTGTTTGAATGTAATAGGATTAATTAAGTATTACACCTAACTTTATATTTATATTTCTGTAATTGGTTAAACTTTTGTCATGCTGTGCAGTCAATTAGAATTACAATTAGATATAGAACATGTAACTAAGTTAAGATTTAATTATAAGGATTGTAATTTGTTAAGATTGCCAAATAAAATATAAAAAATATACATAAAAAAAAAAAAAAACAATACTTACGATCTGATCAAAAGCTCGATGACCTCTGAAATTACTTCTTTGATGCGGCTAAGATGACAGGAGCTTTAGACCGCAGTAATAAAAGCATAGCATAGTAACTGTCATCAATATAGTAACTGTCATTTACGGCGAGTTGTTAAATATATTGCAAAAGTCTTGAACGCAAATGTTTAATATAAGCAAGCCCCGCATTGGTTAGTGCAGTCGCGGAAAATTTACATAGATATGTTTCAAGATATTTCAAACTTAGATACATTATTCAGTTGCGGCTAGGTTATGTGTTTTTAAAATTACAAGAAACGAAATATCAAACCTGCAAGAAGCAAGGCCATTAAAATGTGTTGAAGTGTAAAGAACACTATTTTTGTTGTTATAATCTTAACAAACATAGAAGCGCGCTGACCTATTATGTATATACCAGTTCAAGCCACTAAGCAAACAAAAGCGGCTTCGTACCAGAACGCTTAACTGATTAATGGCAGACCAGTTTTAAGCCAATTTAGAAACTACAAATTCCTTAACTAATCGAACCTAAGAATAAGACTTAAAAGCCAAGCCTATGCCCAATTTCAATAGATGAGACAGATCGTGAAATACACTCTAAATACATATTATAATCTTGTACTACTATTGTTTATCGTTGAATAACACTCCAAGGCATTATTTTACTTACACATTTTTTTTTTCTAGATACTGATTTTTGGGACACTGAAATAATATGACGTCGTACTGAATTAACACACTTTTGGGATTTAAGAAACTTTGTAAAGGGTACTAACGCGACTTACAAACTGTCAAAAATTAATACGTATAAGTTTATCGATGAAATCAAAGGCAAAGTGTTCATTATATAAAGAATCATAAAACCTCTTCACTTTGGCAGGTGTCCACACACCTCACAGTTAATAGTTATTCGTCTTATAAGTATCCAGTTGTTAATTAGGGGCGAGGATCAAATTTTCAAACTATAAGGTGGGCGAGTGTCTTAATAGTCTCGAGATTGTAAGATACTTACGTATATGATACCTACTACACCACTGCCGATTACCGCTTGGATATGAAGACACAATAGAAAGTAATACAAGAAAAATGATAAACGATCCTACTGGTCACTTAAGGCTCAAATAAAATATTAAGGTACAGTATGCCGTAAAAAATCTTTTAGACGACGTTAAAATAGGAGTAATTCAAAAGGAAAATACAAGTATTGAAATATTTTTTTTAGGTGATTTAAGGTTCCATAATCAACAAGAAACCTTTATAGTATCAGCCAGACCGTCTATCGATCTATAAGTTTGTCCATTCGCTACATTGCTGAGATAGCTTAAACTCATCTAACCTACCCTCTATCTCATGTAGTGTGAAAACATGTCTTTCAATTTCGGGTTTGTGAAATCCATCATTCAGGAATAGGTTTATAAAATAATTAGCTACTATTTCCCCTGCTGACCATTTAGAAGGCTAAGTGGTTGCTGCAAGCAAAATGGTCCTTTATGAATAGTATTATATATAACCAAGCTAAAAAAAACTATCACTGCTAAGTATGCTTTACCAGCTAACCAATTTCTAGACTGTACTTGAAGTAGCATAAATTTAATCAGAAATTACAGATATACAGATGTGACTTGTGTCAAATAGCTAGTTAATATCTAGGAAGCATGTAAAATGTAAAAAAAAAATACGGAACCTAATACTATGCGTCGATAGGCTATTGACCGAGTTTGTGTTAAAAGCGGCCTAAAATAATTAATTATCATCTTGTTATATAATATATAGACATCTCTATAGAGCTTCCATCATCATCCAATCGACGTCCTTAATCTGGAATCTACATCTAGGGTGACTCCTTTTACAAGTAAGAACCCATATATTACACCCACCCACCACACTTCGGCAATTTTAATGTTACAAACTTCGTATTGAACGATGATTAAACAGTCAATTTAAGTTGTTACGGAATTTAACGTTTACATCTCTCTCTGAAAAAATGAAGAAAAAATTAATGGTTCCAAAGCC
This sequence comes from Lasiommata megera, assembly GCA_928268935.1. NCBI lineage: Eukaryota > Metazoa > Arthropoda > Insecta > Lepidoptera > Nymphalidae > Lasiommata > Lasiommata megera. The sequence goes on from OV743309.1 coordinate 10,828,876, forward strand.
AACGTTACTGACTTTGGCAAAAAGTGCTACGCGAGCGCATAATCGGCAGATTTTTGGTGTCCCAAATGAGTAGGATAGATTCAAAACCGATAACAATTTTAAAAGTCACCCTGTTAATTTACTTGTATGCTTTCAAATTGAAATAAATTATATTTACATGTAGGATGACTACGGGCGGGTGCGTGTCTTTGTCGGTAATTTAGGTAGACGTGGGTAGTTTCGGGCGAAGAGACCAGACACTCTTGGTAGAACAGAGCTACAATTATAAGTATGGTAATTTATAAGGAGCAGACTATACGCTCCACCAAGTACGAATGCACCACCGCAGCTCAACCACCGGTCCGACCCGACCGAGTGCTATCAATGCAATGCGCCGTCCCGCGCCGGTGAGTCTTATAAGAGCCTGCATACGTCACTTAGTGTTGCGTAAAGAGAGGGGGCGATGCCACTCTCTTGTCTGTAGTACATGACTCCAAAACTAGATGGCGCTGCTCTCTGATTGCCGTCACGGCCTTCCTGACATTCGACCGTCCTCGGGCGACAACTAGTCCTCAGAAGTCGGTGCATCTAAAACAAAACAGATCAACGAAGCCATCCGTTCGTCCCATCCTGACCCAAATCTTGACAGTACTTCAACACTCAGCATCATGATCAGCCCACCACCGGACCACCACACAGCACGGGTCCCCTCCCAACACGAGAAGGGCCCGGCCACAGCCCACCACGCCGGCCACGCGCGGACTGGCAGACCCCACACGCCCCCGAGAACACCATGGAGAACTCTCAGGCGCGCTGGCCTCCTCACGACGCCCTCCCTCACCGTTGAAGCAAGTGATATTTTAATTTTATCAAAAACGCACATAACCCTGAAAAGTTAGAGGTGCGTGCCGAACCGCCGACCTCTGATTAGGAGGCTGACGCCCTAACCACTAGGCTATCACTGCTTCAACACTTATAGCACATGCTAAAGCTACAAAAAATGGTAGAGAGACCAGTGGTCTCTCTTAAACGCATGCACCAGTGGACCGGACATCAGCGTCCCTTCGACCACTCAAACACACCAGTGGACCGGACATCAGCGTCCCTTCGACCACTCAAACACACCAGTGGACCGGACATCAGCGTCCCTTCGACCACTCAACAACACCAGTGGACCGGACATCAGCGTCCCTTCGACCACTCAAACACACCAGTGGACCGGACATCAGCGTCCCTTCGACCACTCAAACACACCAGTGGATCCGACATCAGCGTCCCTTCCACACACCAGGAAATTTCCAATACGTTACCAACCGTCGTCACCGGCTTATTTTTGATAAACCAGAAACTTCTGATGTCAACATGGAATTGGAGCCTAGCATACTAAGATCAGAAGTAATTACAGCTTTAAAACTCTTAAACTCCAGGAAAGCGCCAAGGCTGGATAAAATAACAGTTGAAACTTTGACCGCCCTTGGGGGGATACAGGGATCGACATATTGCACATGATCTGCAAGCTAGTTTGGCGTATCGGTATATGGCCAAAATACTGGGCTTTTTCTATGAACAGATCTAAGTATTGGCTGTAGATCGTGGTAAGAAACTGGAACTCACTGGTTCACTATATCTCGAAACTGTAGAGAACTTTATATAGCTGTGTTCCAACATCAACGAGGCTGGGTCGTGTGAGATCGAAATTCGAAGGCGCATCGGAATGGCAAAGACTTTTTTTTTCGGACTGTCTATTAGCTGTGCTAACCCATTGGTGGCCACAGCGTAACCGGGTTGTTGGCCAAGACTGCAATATTTCAGCTGCATAAGACTTGGAGGGATAGACACATTTCTATCAACACTAAAGTGCGTCTTGTCTGTCTTCGTCTAAGAGACATGAACAATTGAGGCAGCTGATTGGAAATTTGAAACGCCTTCGAGATGTGGTCCTGGGGAAGAATGCTCAGATCCGATGGACAGCATATAGCCAACGCATCGATTTTGTGACAGCTCAGATCGTTGCGACATCGTCCTGAAGAAAAATTCCTGAGGAATACGACGCAGAGAGAAAGAGATTTAACAAGCGAGTAAGCAGAGGCACTACCAAAGAGTAATGTAACGGTCTCACTTAATGATGTGATAGGACATTCCGTGCACACCGGCGTTAACACACGTGGACGACTCCTTAATCGTTCCAGTGCCACAAGTGCCACAGGCCAGGTCCGGATGGAACACGCTAAGGTGATTGACCAAATACGCAGCTCGTTGCCGCTTTCGACATCTTTCTTGGTGGTAGAATATTCTCGGCGTCGACTGCAATCAGCTTGTTTGTGGCCGTAGGCTCCACATCAATAAGAGCAAGCTTTGAACGGGCTCTCGTTTCCCTGGTTTAGCAAAACTTATTGCCACAGGGGGTGTATGAGGAATGCTTGTACCAGTCTGCCTTCCCAATTGGCAACCTCACCGATAATAATGGGCAGCAGCACTGCCATCGGGAGAGGACCAGCACTGCGATCACCAACCCGCACGCCAAGCGTGGTGATTATTGGAATTTCTTTGTAGATGGTAGAAACAAAACAGCCACAGCCCCTAGTCCCCGGCAGCCCCGCTATCCCTGGCTCCAGCAGCGGTTATGGTAACGGCGGAGCAGGCGGTGAAAAGAGTCTCCGGAAGAAATGACGCTGCCACCCCCGTCGACTAGACCTGGCAACTTATAACGCACGCACTTTTAGGACACACGAAAAGGTGATTGAGTTGGGAGAAACAGTGAGCAAGTTGCGTTGGGATATAATGGGGCGTCTGAAGTCCGAAGATATGGCGAGGAATCCACAATCTTGAAATCCGGCAACCCGCTCCATTACCGGACGGGCGATCAGCAATCTCAGGGCGGTGTCGGATTCATCGTCTACAAGTCTCCGAGAGCTAAATTGACCTGATACTACTCTGAATACATCTCGGACGTCAGGCTATACGAGACTAGGTGGGCCCTCAAACAACCTGAGAATGGCAAAGCGCCAGATGATGATGGAATCACAGCAGAACTTACAAAAGCGGGCGGAAAACCAAAACTTAAAGTCCTTCAGTGATTGCTCAATTCCGCCATTCAGCAAGGCACAACGCCAGAGGCGTGGCACAGGAGCGCGGCGACCTTGCTCTTCAAAACAGGCGACAAAACCACAGACCCGAGCTTGCCGCCGAGCCATGTCCACAAGCTACTTCCGAAAGCCACCACGAACCGTCTCGGCAATAGATTCGAAGACTTCCAATCTCCCGAACAAGCCGGCCTCCGGAAGAGCTCCAGCACCATAGACTTCATCCACACACTGCGGCTGATCATACAGAAGAAATGAAAGAATGATGAGAAAGCCTACGATTCGGTGGAAACCTGGGCCGTCTCGAGGTTACTGCAGGGATGCCGAATCGACTACCGGCACATGCAAGCGCTAAAACGTCTGTACGAAAATGCCACCATGTCAGCCCGCAAACAGGACCAGACGACGAGGCCGATTCAACTGCAGCGAGGCAGACGTGATCGCCCCTAAGCTGCTCACCGCAGCGTTGGAAGATGCCTCCAAGCCTCCGGACTGAAACGAACTAGACACCACTTCAATGGCGAGAACATCAATCACTCTCGGTTTGCCGACAATGCAGTTGGCATGCAATGGCAGAGACTCTGGAAGACCTCGACGCAACGCTCAATGACCTTAGCAGACCCTCTGAACAGGCGGGCCCACGCATGTAAATGAGCAAGACAAAGGTTACGTCGAACGCTAGAGTTCTGCCTTACCCTGCAATGGTTGAGAGCTCTGCACTGGAAACTGTAGACGACCACGTACACCTAGGACATACGATTCAATTAGGCAAGTCCAATTTCGAGAAGGAGGTCAGCCGCCGAATTCAGCATGCGTGGCTGCCCGTTCGGGAAACTCCGCGACATCCCAAAATCGTCCAAAGTCCGTCATCCATCAAAATCCTTAGTGCCTGAAGACAGTGCGTGTTGCCAGATGACTCACAGCTCAGAAACGTGGTCGCTCACTATGGGCCCCACAAGAAGGCTTAGAGTCACTCGGCGGGCGATAGAGAGAGCCACGCTAAGAGCATCTCCACGTGGTCAAACCAGAAATGAGGAGATCCGTAGAAGAACCAAATTTATCGACTTGGTTCAGCGAGTCGCGAAGTTGAAGTGAAAATAGACGTTGGGATCCCAAGGTGCTGGAATGGCGACCCCGCACCAGTAAACTTTGCGTTGATCGACCCCCAACTAGGTGGACAGGCGACATGAGACGAGTCGCAGGCAGCCGCTGGATACAAGCAGCCCAAGACCGCGGACACTGGAACTCCCTACAAAAAACATGTTATAATATGTGGCCCATACTTCTTTACGGATGCTAATCCTGGTCAGTCAAAGAGGACCCAAGAAAATGTCTAGAGGCATTCGAGATGTGGGCTTATCGATGGATGCCAAGTATCAGCTGGACCCAAAAACGCCAGCAATGAGGATGTCCTGCGACGTGCCGGCCGCCATCGCGAACTTTGGAAAACTGTCAAAAAGAAAAAAAAGTTGCTTATCCGGGGCATGCGCTTAGGCAAGACAGATACGGACTCTTGCTACTCATTATGATGGGCAAAGTAGCAGCAAAGAGGTGTATCGGTCGCAAGAGGAAGTCCCGGCTGCGAAACATCAGGGAACGGACCGGTATCCCAGCTTCTCAGCCTCGCGAGGGACAAGGCAAAATATGCCACTCCGACTGCCAACCCTCACTAGCTGAAGAGGCACCTAAAAAAGAAGACAAAAAAACGTATGTCCAGCAGTGGACGTCAATCGGTTGATGATGATGATGATGATGATGATGACGTCACGCAGAAATCCGAAAGATGTAATCTTAAACTTTGAATCTCCAATAGACTGAGCGGGTCTCTTCATGTGTTGGCCCTTCAGATCCCACTTCTGATGTAGGATGACTACGGGCGGGTGCGTGTCTTTGTCGGTAATTTAGGTAGACGTGGGTAGTTTCGGGCGAAGAGACCAGACACTCTTGGTAGAACAGAGCTACAATTATAAGTATGGTAATTTATAAGGAGCAGACTATACGCTCCACCAAGTACGAATGCACCACCGCAGCTCAACCACCGGTCCGACCCGACCGAGTGCTATCAATGCAATGCGCCGTCCCGCGCCGGTGAGTCTTATAAGAGCCTGCATACGTCACTTAGTGTTGCGTAAAGAGAGGGGGCGATGCCACTCTCTTGTCTGTAGTACATGACTCCAAAACTAGATGGCGCTGCTCTCTGATTGCCGTCATACATACGCCAAAACTCCATTAATTTGACCAACTAAAATAAACAGAAAACAAAACAACTATTGCAAAACAAAACAAATAGCCTGCTACCTGTTTTATAACCGAACAGAATCGAGTCTTTAGTGATCGTTAGTATTCTGCAAACTAACTAGTTGCGGGCACCAATCTGATTAATCTTAAATATTTATTGCACATAGTCTTTTGGTAGACGGAGTTGAACTAAATTAGTATGATGATGACTACACTGATGGTGAAGAAAACGGTAAGGACCCCCCCGGACGTGGGTGGGCTGTGCTGACTGATTAACTACTTGATGAATATTGATTTTGCACTCCACTTTCTTGTGTCTTGTTATAATGGAAACTTACATCCTTCTATTCTATATTACTATCACATGGTGTATTTGTGCTTTGGAAAGACAATGAATGAATGCCTATCGTTATTATTGCTCTTATATGACGAATATAATGAAAATTAACATATCCCCTTTGATCTGGTGGTCTGCATTTTTGACAACGTACCACGAGGTTTTGGATATTGATTTTGTTAGTTAAGAGTATTTTTTTTTTATATACAAATCGAGCAAACGAGCAGGCGGGTCACCTGATGGTAAGTGATTACCGCCGCCCATGAACATTTGCAGCACCAGAGGAACCGCCAATGCGTTGCTGGCCCTTGAGCAATTTGTAAATCCGCCCTTTGAAGATCCCCATATTATAGAGTATGCAGTCAGCATCAGATATATGTCATGGCATTAAATTTCCTATCTCCAACGAAAGGGATTACTGCCCAAAAGAAGTTAATTAATAGTCATATCGTTATTCTTGCTTTTACTTGACGAATAATATAATGGAAAATTAACAGATCCCCTTTGATCTGGTGGTCTGCATTTTTGACTACGCACCACGAGGTTTTGGATATCGATTTTGATTTCCGGGCCAAATAATGTTAGTTAAGAGTATGCAGTCAGCATTAGATATATGTCATGGCCAAAAAATTTTTATCTCCAACGAAAGGGATTACTGCCCGAAAAAAGTTCATAGACAGTATTTGTTGCATGTTTTGAAGACTATAAAATAATATATACGTTTTTTGGTATGTTATATATATTTATGATCTTCATGAAATTTGGCATAGAAATTGTCAGTCATGGTAAAGGATATTCTACGTTTATTTCGAGATATATGGAATATAGAAAGATTTGTCCAAACTTCCGCTGAGCTCGAAGACAGTTTGACGGATTTGAATAATAATTGGGTAGGTATACTCATGGGCTTAAGGCAGAAGAGTAACTTTCTGTTTCGGTACTTGGACCGGTGTAAAATCAGGGGTTAATTTTTACCTTCGCAAAGCTAAACAACTAAACGAACGAAACATCCTAGAGACGTCTATCCGGTCCTCGGTATCTATTTTTCCAAGCCATTTTACAGAAACGCTTTATTCCGGCATAAGAGCGACGCGACGTCGGGAATATAAGCGTAATTAATGAGAGCACGTACACAGTGTATAGAACTATGAAACTAATAAAGCTCTTCCCCTTCCGTATCGGAAATCGATTAGTTGCCGCTAATCCGTAACCTACAGCGAAGCAAAAACGAACAGGAACAACCCCAGCTCCACCTGTCGAATCTGATAAAAGTGTTTTATTTAAATTTCCCTGGCTCGCATACCAAAAACGAGCACATGTGTCTTATTAAAAGAAATTTATAGTTGGAGCATAGAGGCTGATTGACCTCGGTCACTGGAAGGATAACAGGCTGCCAACATGCAAATATGAGCCGGTATCGCAGCGCGGATTCGCGGGACCGATCAAATTGTTTCGGCGAACCCCCTCCGAGTTTGTTGCTATACGGTTTACGAGCTGCAAATAGGTTGATAACTTTTACGTTTGAAATAATAATTAAACCTTAAGCACAATCATTTTATTACCTCTTAAACGCGCCTTTTTTTTGTTAATTCCGTCGTACTTGCAACTTTTATTTTTTTATCCTTTAGGTGTGAATTAGGGAATTCAAAAATTATTTCCCAGCAAACGCCTACTTTACTATAGATTTATGCGAAATTTCAGCCAGATATGTCCTGTGGTTTAAATGGTGCTTGCTAGAGCAGTCTGTCGCTTAGTTAAGTTTCCTTTTGTACTCAAAGAAGCTATCTGCAAGCCAAATTTCAATGAAAACCGTCTTGTGATCTGAGTTGTGCGTATACATCTCGTTTTCGCTTGTGGCCTCGCTCAAGTTAAATTCGTCGTTCTAACTTCAAAACTCTGCTAGTTTTGAAGTTAGAACGACGAATTTTACTCTTGTACCAATTTCAAGCCTCTTTGTCTGTTTAAGACATGAATTTTTAAAAATCTCTTATTTTCCGGTGCTTTAATAGATCACTCAGTCAATCACATTTCTCTCATATTGGAATACCCAATATATAATTTATAATATAATATATATTAATTAGAAAAGCCCGCTACGAATATTATTATAAAAGCGTGGATTTGCATACAACTCACTCACTCTTCCTGCCTACCTAATATAACATTATTTATGCTGCTTTAGATACCATAATTTTAACGATAACGATAAAAGTTCAAGCAGAAATGAAATAGCACCAATTAATACACTTGCACAGATAAAAAAAGGCGTACTCAATACTATTGTACAATAGAATCGTAAACGTACAATGCACTTTAAATAAAATAGACATTAATTTCGTGGTCGGACCAGCAAGCGGTGCAAGGTGCGCCTCTGCACGTGTCCTTCGCCCGGGGCACCCACGTATAATATCTGCTCCGAATCCGAATGTGTGTCATACATCTTCACGTTCAATAAACAAATTAAACGTAAATGAACTCTAGGACCCCCGCGCAAGGATCCTTTGAATAATAATGATAAAGGGAATTGATATTCAAAATAATATCACCTCGGGGTTAACGATTACCGGTGCGCGCTTCGCCACAGATGGCGGGATAAACCGACGTTTGTTTCCGCAGTGATATCTGAATTAAACGATATAAAGCGTTGGAAAGGTGTTCATTACCATGATTTATGCAAGATAGTGTTATTTTTTTCTGGCGCTCCTTTCTACGTCTACTGATAACGTTTTTTCGTATTGTGCCTACAAAAAATTAACAAAAGAATCGTTATGATGTCACCTCGATATCCATATGTCGTTTTTTCTTCCTTTATTTATTCAACATATCAGTATTGTCATCATTATCGTCATCCCATTCATTTGCCATTAATAAGCTCATACCCTCTCATAGCAAAGAAAAATTTAGAGAATGGGCCGTTGACAGTCATCCTCTAAGGGTTTTATCGATTGTTTCATTTACCATAATATTTTAGCGATCATAACCTAGAAGCATAACGTGCTCTGCGAAGTAAGGTGGTAAACGCCAATAACTCCAAACTAGAAAGGACAGTTTTAAGACAGAAAAGCAAACAAACGCAAATATCTTACAGTTCGTGACCTTACTCGGTAAATATACCCAAAACCTATATACATTTGGTATTTTTTTTCAAAATTTTATAATTTGTAATTTATCTCTTTATTTAAGTCTCAATTTAATTGTACGTCATACGAGCGTCAAGTGTAAACCTAAATTGTTAATATCGGCGAATTGGGCCCCACGACACAGGATTCCCTAGTGTGGGTCCCAACAGATGTACTAAACTTTGTAAAGTGGTTTTTTGGAAAATAAATATTTTAATTTCATTTTTTAATTTTTCACCTTGCGAGTCTAACGAGGCAGTTGAGTACCATGTTAACTTTAAACCATTTAGAATTATGAATTTATAATTCAAACCTCAAAATTTAAATCACCAATATGCCAAATGCTCGAGAAAATCTTTCACACGATGGCCTAGGTACCAAGAGCAGCAGAACACTCACCCTTGCTAATGTAATTCAAACTCAAAGCCGGCGCCGATAGTAATCCCAAAATGTGATTATTTGCGAAACGGGCTGAGTTGAGCAGGCATAAGTCAGACAAGATGGTCAGTGCAGGGATGTTCTAGGCGGAGTGAGCAAGGCGGTACCATCGCGTACAAGCGCCACTCGCCGTCCATCTCGCGGCCTCTCGCTCACTGAGTACATTCCCGTGTAAGTTTTTACACCTATTATTTTATGTGTCGGCGAGTAAAGTTCGGTACGTGAGTTATAAACTCGCTCGCGCCTCTCTCGCCCCTACTTTATAGGTATTAACGACTTGTCCAAGAGTTTTCTTATAAATAAATTTGAAGGGTAACAAGGCTCGCTTTTGTCGGATTAGTGGAGTGGATCTTGTTTCACTTTGTTGCGGAGCCTCTCCTATCTTTTTATAAAACGGAAATTGATGTGCTCCTTTTTGCTCGCGCGAGTTATTTTTAATACGCCTATACCAATAAAGACAAAGACTGAATATCTGCAGCTGCACTTCACTAGATGATTGTGAACTTGACAAAGTGTCAGAAATATCTATCTAACTTCATAGTAGATATAAGATAGTATATCGTTATCACGAAAAAAAACAGCTTTCGCAATACACAGTACACAATTTAATCGTATTTGATTGTATGCCCATGAGTTTGTCATCATCATCATCATGATCAACCCATTGCCGGCTCACTATAGAGCACGGGTCTCCTCTCAATATGAGAAGGGTTTGGCCATAGTCCACCACGCTTGCCATGAGCGGATTGGCAGACTTCACAAGCCTTTGAGACATTATGGAGAACTCTCAGGCGTGCAGGTTTCCTCACGATGTTTTCCTTCACTGTTGAAGCAAGTGATATTTTAATTGTTTAAAAACGCACAAAACTCCGAAAAGTTAGAGGTGCGCGCCTAGATTCGAACCGCCAACCTCTGATTAGGAGACTGACGCCCTAACCACTAGGCTATCATGCTTCATGAGTTTATAATAAATATTAATTTAGTATCTATTATTAACATTTAACTCCTGTAATATAGTAAAATAAATAGTGTGGATATTACGCAATTTTTTTAAGTTAGCCTTTGACGGCAATCTCTGATGGTACGTGATGATGCAGTCTAAGATGGTAGCGGGCTAACCTGTTAGGAGTATGGTAAAGCCATACTCCTAATTTGTTTCTACAAGACATCGTGCCGGAACGTTTAATAGCTTGGCGACACGTCTTTGTCGGTAGGGTGGTAACTAGCCACGGCTGAAGCCACTACACCAGACTCGAGCCGGTAATCGAACCTGCCACTTTATAATGCGACTGCGCACGCGCTGCGCCACATAGATAGTAAAAAACCTCACTAATTGACACTAAGTTCACCCACAGAAACTACTTACCCGAAAAGAAGTGTGCAATCGACTACGCAATATGCAGAACATGAAGTCCCTTTTTGTATAGACATAAAGTGAGGGCAACAAACACAGACAAAAGCGCCTGAAATCTGAGTATCACGTGACACCAGGCCATAACGAGTGAAGCAGACTATAAAAGCGGACATATGGAAGTTAAGAGCTCTACCTGTGAAATATCAGAGCAGTAAAGTAAATGCAGTAGTGGAGCCGCGGGGACGTGCCGCCGCGCGCCATTACTAAGACCAAGAATACTGCCTCATAATTCTGTACCTACTTTGCCGTTTATTAAATACCAGCCAACAACACTATAACCTGCTTGTTACAATCGCGAAACGCGATACAGTTTATGATCATCAATCTGATACCATCATTATATATTATAAATTCAAATTCAAATAATCTTCATTCAAATTGTCTTAAAACGCACTTTTGACGCGTCAATAATTTACATAGTATTTTGATGGTGATAACTACATTCGTAAACTTAAAACTAAAGCTATGAGGGTTCCAAACGCGCCCTGGTCTAAGAAGCCCACAACAAACTTAGCCAGGTAAATTTTCTTTTCGTTATCACCATCTCACATGCCACTTAAAATTATGTTAAGAGCTATCTCAAATTAGTTATAATGAATATTTTGACCAAAATATATTAACTTACGTGCTAACCAATTTTTTATTTAAAATTATATTATATCTACAGATAAAATTATACTAAATTAATACTGTGTCTAAACCCAATGTTTCTCAAGTTATTTAATTTGTACTTAAAACGAAAAACAATTACAAGAACCCTGGAAAGTTTTAACTGTTTTAAAGAACAATAACCAGCCATTTGTATCATCATCATCATCATGATCAACCCATTGCCGGCTCACTGCAGAACACGGGTCTCCTCTCAATATGAGAAGGGTTTGGCCATAGTCCACCACGCTGGCAACGTGCGGATTGGAAGACTTAACACGCCTTTGAGAACATTATGCAGAACTCTCAGGCATGCAGGTTTCCTCACAATGTTTTTCTTCACCGTTGAAGCAAGTGATATTTTAATTGCTTAAAAACGCACATATAACTCCGAAATGTTAGAGATGCATGTCCGGGTTCGAACTCCCGACCTCTTATAAGGACGCGGACGACCTAACCACTGAGCTATCTCTGCTAATATTCTAATTTAATATCGGAAACTATTTTGAGCTATTTTCTTTTCTATTTATGTATTCTATAATTGTATAATGTGACTGTTCTGGATTAAATTAATAAATGAACCTATACAATTATTTCTGTCTATTTCGGAAATACTTAGACATATTGTGAGAAATCTTCTGAAGGGTGAAATGGGGACGGCCGCGGGTTTCGGGTATTTTACATGCAACGTATCATATATAAGTACATAGTTCGTTATTAATTTCTAGAGCCAAAGATACTCATAATAATAATGTTTTGTTTTATATACTTAGAAGTACGCAGGCAGTAGACTTTTGCCTGTCCAAAGACTATCTCTATATAATTAATGCTAAGAACATAAATGCGAAAATGAGCTGGTTTGTTTGTCCATCTTTCAGTAGTAAATTAAGTTTTGTAGTAAAACTAATTGCTGTATACGCCGGTAAAGTCACAATTTCATACAAAACAATAAGATAAAATAACGAAAAGAGTGACACACGCATGTGAACTAACAATTCAACAATGGATATTCTTAGAAAGTGTATTATTACTACAAAAGTGAATTTATGAGTGCACTCCCGAGGTTTCAAATATCTCTAATGGAGCAAGAGTGAGCCGTTTCACATCACCATCTCCCCCCACAAACTGCATTATAATGTCTTCGCCGAAAATAACCGCACATAAATATAAAACAATGTGAAACCACTTAAAGCGAATAAAATACACGTCCACTTCAACTCAGTAAAATGAATTTATTAATAACGGAGACAATGAACGTCTGAAACAAACGTTTCACTTTTTGTATTTTTAATTGTCGTCCGGACAGCGAAGACGCATTAGAAGAACGAAAATAAACTGGATCATATTCGACACACGGTGCGGCTGCCCGGATACCCATCGCGCGGATTTATCACTGCGTTATTACTTCATTATCTTCTAGTATATTTGACGCTACTCTCAATAGTACGCCCTACATCAGTTTGTCATTAGTTCATCATCTTCTAGTATATTTGACGCTACTCTCATTAGGACGCCCTATATCAGTTTGCATTAGTTCATCATCTTCTAGTATTTTTGACGCTACTCTCAATAGGACGCCCTATATCAGTTTGTCATTAGTTCATCATCTTCTACCATATTTGATGCTACTCTCAATAGGACATGAGGGTATGAGAGTGCCTTAACTTCTTTTTAAATTAGAAAACCAAGTTTAGATCAATAAACTATCTATAGGTTTTTAAAATATTATAAATAAATTATCTGTATAAAGCTTTATTTAGATTAACAATGCTCTATAAGACAAAAACCTTGCCGAAAGGTTCGATCCTGTCATATATTACAATCAGGTTTCTGGAAATACTTCGCCCTCAACACTAGTTATTGCTAAAAATGCCGGACGGCCAAGATAAATTATGTAGAACGTATAGAAATGTATATAACTTATCCTTATTAGTGCATTCCATCTGAGCACAAATAAGTCATCCGACCGATAAATGCATTAAACCCCGATTAAATTGATTGAAATTACTAGCTTCACTGTAAACCCTTTAAGAAATAATTATTGAATTGTACAATGTGTCGCGAACTTATAGTGGTGAGTGCAGTTCTTAGATGATATCTCCGCCGTAATTAAAAATCTTGTCGTGACATTCAGAGCCCCGTCCCACCTCCGCACTCTTCTGCCTCCTTCAATATTGTTGGCGATTGAATCGCAATTAAATGTAACGAATCAAACTACACTTTATTAAAGAGGCCTGATAGCTCAAAATGGAGGGTAAATATATCTCGGCAGAATCGAACGTGCTCCCGTCGAAATGCCAACCATTTTATTTATTCGCCTTAATTATGTATCTTGTCTTAATTTACGATTGGATCATACGATAATCTGCAACGTAATTTATTGTAGATGCTTAGGTATTCCAGACATTTCCATAACAAGATTTAGGATTACGGAGAATGATCTCGGGCTCGGTGCGGGTGTGTATTGATGGTAGCGCATTATCGATGTTTGTTCTCATTTCGCAATTAAGTACAGATGCGGATAGCGGGTACGCGCGGATCCGCGCGGCGCGATTTGCTCGACTCGGCCTTCGATAGCGTCATTACGTTTAATTTCATTATGTGTGGACGGCATGACGACCGACGTCGCGATACGGCCACTGTCCGCAGATAGCCCTAATGAAAGTAATGAAGGTTTATTAACGATATCGACAACTCTTCTTACACATACACGTTCATTAGCATATAGTAATAGATGGGAGACAAATGCAAAACGTGCCAGGGGAACAAAGAAAGCCACATTTGCTAATTACCGACGGTATTGCTCTTGTCGTGCGCACAGACGCCGGGTCGTGAGCTCCCAAGATATGACGATAACACATTCATAAATAATTAGAGCGAAATTTTCTCATTTGTAAGACGGTAGTCATGATATTTGGTAGCAGAGCCCTCTGTTCTGAGAATGTTCAGATCTAGATAAGTGCTGTACGACACGCCTGTTCTCTTCTTATTTTGCCCCGTATCGAGATGTGTTACAGACAGCGCTGCCTATTGAATATATATTACTATTCTCTATTACTTTTTAATTAAGAGTTGTATACAGTGGAAAAGAGATTTTTTAACAAGTGGGATTTTCACTTGTTTACGACCATAATGTTATAATAATGTGAGCGATCTACATCAGAATGATTAATATAGGCGTAGTAACTTAGCTATTTTGGAATATCACTTTGTAAATTTAATAATCACGATGAGGTTGACATAGTAGGTACTTGTATCAGTATTTTGAGTTTTCTTTCAATAAGAAAATTATAACACCAATAAGCAATACATTTTAGTAGTCGAAAGCCTAGTGTAAATGTGGTTAGGAAGTCCACTTCCTAACCAGAGGTTGGAGATTCGATCCCAGGCACGCACCTCTAACTTCTTGGAGTTATGTGCGTTTTAAGTTATTAAAATATCACTAATAAAACCTACATGCCTGAGAGTGCATGTAGGCGTCTGAATTCTGCCAATCTGAATATGAGAAGGGTTTGGCCATAATGGATTGATCATGACTCATTCTGTAAATTTAATAAAGCATTATGGTGAGGCTGACATGGCATTGCATGGACACAAGTAATAACTTGCTTAATTTAATTATGTTAAGTCGTGAAATCTGTGATAAAGTTAACTTTATTGTTTAACAATATAATAAATATCAGCAGGTCTAAGAAACCATAAAAATTACCTATATTTTTTATTGCCATTTCGAATGTCAAAAAACTTACCCACATCTTCAGCTCAGTTAATTAAGTGCGCGCTATGCTTTTATAATTTAATTATTAAAGTTTCAATGACTCAATGGCAACAATTTGAGAGGTCTTAAAAGGTATCAATAAATAATCATGCAAAAGATAAATGATTTTAGTTAATTGGATGAAACCATCCGGCTTGCGACGGATTCATAGTTTTTGCCATGTCACTGTTCGAAGATTAGAACTGTTCAAGCGTAACCAATTGTTACGCGCATTATTGGTTCCAGATATTGGTTCAATTAATGAATTTTTGTTATAACTACCGATTTATGTAACATGGTAATTAACATTTTAAGTTTGTTTTTTGCAAAGGTTAATATTAATGGAACCATTTTTTTCTTTTGGCATATCAGTGAGTGGCGTGGCCTTATGTTTGCCTTGGGCTTTTTTTGAATCTTCAAAATTGCCTTTGGTGAGTATCTACTGCTTAATAGCTATTAATTTTATTGGTACGATGCCGCATAGGAATGGAGACGTTTGGCTCAACAAATGATTGCTGAGTCATCATCAGCTCTTATGTGAGGAGTAGTAAAGTTCACAGTCATTGCTTCCCGTTCCCACTCAGCGGTTCCCTGTGACATGATTGATGTTATCTGTCCACCTAGTTGAGGGTCGGCTATTGAATCAAATCAAATCAAAATAGCTTCATTCATGTAAACCTATTACAGGCATCTATGAAGCGCTCATATACAATATAATATAGCTTCCATTTAATTCGTGAGGTAATGGTGATAACTACACTCACTAACTTAAAACTAAAGCTAGGAGGGTTCCAAACGCACCTAGGTTTAGAAAAAACCCACAACAAACTTAGCCGGGTTTGTTAGTTATAAATAATTATGCGAGATGCGAGATAGACTATGCTATGAGACTATGGGAGATAGTGATAAATAATTATACTACAACTACTCTATCTCGCATAGTCAATAATGAATTATAATTATTGACTATGCGAGATGCTATGAAATTGGAGCAATTGTCAGCTAAGCTTTTTTATCGTTTATATAATTATTAATATCGTAATATGATTTTTCTATAAGTTTACGTTTTATACAAACTATTTTAAACTATTTCACTAGGTAATTTGTTATAAAATAAAATACAATATAACCTTTGAATGAGTTACTATTTTAGTGCAGCCTACTAAACAGCACTTCAAGTTTATTTTTACTTCTAGTGTTTAGTGCGTTACAGTTCATTTTTATCTTGAATTGGTGCGTTTACCGAGGCAGGTCACTAATCTTTTAGTTTGGGATCCAATTGTCCATCTGTCCTCTTCAGAATACTTCTTGATTTGATATGTTCCCACCCAATACCACTTCGCAACTACTACTTCGTGAGGGATGTGGGTTATTGTCGTTCTTCTCATTTCTGTCTTGGTGACGTCAAGATATTCTGACCATAGCTCTCTCCATCGCCCGCTGGGAGACTGTGTCTTATGAGGCACTTCAAGACTTTATAAATCGAATGAGCCGTTTTAAATCAAGAAGGGTTTATTAATCGTATACATCATATATATAAACGTTCACATTTTTTAAATATTATACTGAGGTGATATTGACAACTACCCTCATAATGATCAACCCATCGCTGGCTCACTACAAAGCACGGGTCTCCTCACAATATGAGAGGAGAAGAGAGTTTGGCCATAGTCCACCACGTGCGGATTGGCAGACTTCACACGCCTTCGATCAACCCTCAGGCGTGCCGGTTTCCTCACGATGTTTTCTTTTACCGTTGAAGCAAGTGATATTTAAAATTGCTTAAAAACGCACATAACTCTGAAAAGTTAGAGGTGCGTGCCAGGTTTCGAATCTCCGGCCTCTGATTTAAAGGTGGTCGTCCTAACCACTAGGCTATCACAGTTCATCAACTGCACTCATTGATTTAAAACTAGAGCTACGCAGGTTCCAAACGCACCTGATGTTAGAATAGTCCCATAACGTATTTTTACTTATGATCATCTCACAGTGTCACATAAAACTTAGCTAAGGCTAAGTTTAGATTGGCGCGGGAAAAACGAGATCGTACGTAGTTATACAACTGCTTACATGACCAGTGTAGCTGGATTACGCGCGATTACAGACGATCGTGTAAACAATTGTATAGTAATATCTATAAATTCGCCCTGACAGTAAGTAACTTTGCTTCGGACGACAGTTTGCGCGACCGTCTAAGCGTCAGTTACTGAACCGACAAGCAATAAGCTCATTCGTAATATTTTTTTTATTCATTAAAAGTTAGCCCTTGACGGCTATCTCAATTGGTGGTAAGTGATGCTGCAGTCTTGAATGGTAGCGGGCTAAGCTGTTAGAAGTATGGTAAACCCGGAACGCTAAAACACGTTTTTGTCGGTAGGGTGGTAACTAGCTACGGCTGAAGCCTCCCACCAGACAAAAATAAGTTGTGGGCTTCTACTTAGACCAGGGCGTGCTTGGAATCCTCATAGCTTTAGTTTTAAGTTTACGAATGTAGTTAGTTTTCATCATCAAATCACTACTATGTAAATTATTGATGCGTCAAAAGTGCCTTGTGTGGATTATTATATATACCATCCACTTATATATATATATATATATATATATATATATATATATATATATATATATATAAGTGGATTATTTGAACAAAGAATATTTGTATTTGAATTTCATATTTTTAACATAATCATTGCTCTTAGTTCCTTTTGTTTTTGTCTATAAATATATTAATTAATGGCATAATTGTGTTTGTGATGCTGCATTCTAGTATGGAGTAGCACACGCTAGTTATATTAAATCCATACCATAATTGTTTTTTTTTATTACTTCTCAGTGGACAAATGGAAGGAAGAAAGGGAGGTCTTTGCCCAACATTGGGACAGTACGGGCTGATAATAATAATAATAACTTGTCAGTAATTCCAATAAAAATTAACCCTCAACCGTCAGAGCAGTGATATAATTAACTTAAATAATTTTAAAAGTGCCCAATACGCTGAAAAGTTAGAGACTAAAACTACTAGGCTATCATAAAACTGTAGATGGTTATGTAAAACCAAATCTTCCTATCTTCAACGGCTTGGGTACAGTAAAAACGTATTCTGGACTTATTCTCAATGAAGATGAACTTAAATCATGAAAGTTCATCTGGATAATTTAACACACTTAACCAATAACTTAGTTTTTTTTAAATTTTCAAGTCTATTGGACCTATTTTTTATTTTATAAATCCGGTTACTGAGTAAGTTACACAGCTCGCTCTGAGCTATTATCTTAAAAGTGCTTTTCATTAGGCACAGCTAATGAAAAGTTAAATTGTTACGTACATGTTTAACATTCCATAATTTATAATATACCATTAAATCACTATGAGTAGTCAATGATTTATCAGCAAGAAATGACCTACAATCTTGTCACAACATAAAAATATTGCCACGAAAAAAGATTTGTTGCAACTTCCTCGTTCGAGTGAAATCAACTTTTTTCCATAGTGGTACAAAAACAATGTTCTCATAAAAACAAACAATTTCAAGCGCATAAATTAAAATTTCCGCTTGCCGATGGCGGTGGCAAATCAAGCAGAAATGTTATTGGGGGAACGCCGAAATCCCGTCCGATATTCCAATTTGTGTCGACGATAAATTAAAAGGATTAAATTATTATGACACGAGGCCATTGACGACGGTATTACGGAAAGTTATTGTACCTACAACATACAGAAGTCTAAAGAAAAGAGTGTGTAACTTGGTAGGTACATCATTGCTACAAAGCGATTCCTTTAACACAATCGAAGGAGAAGAAAAAAACTTTGTGTAGTGCAAAAACGTTCCCCCCACGTTCTTTACTTAAGTTTTGTTAAAGTTAAACATAAACAATCATATCTATTATATTTCAAGTGTAACACTCTCTCAAAGACGTGTCGCAAAGCGATTTAGCGTTCCGGCACGATGTCGCGTAGAAACCAATAAGGAGTGTGGGTTTACCATACTCCTGACAGGTTAGCCCGCTACCATCCTAGACTGCATCATTACTTACCACCAGGTGAGATAGCCGTCAAGGACTGATTTGTAGTAAATAAATTAAAAAAAATGTATTGATGATTTATTCGTAAGTTATTAAAAATTAGAGTGTAGTAATTTTTAGGCGAAAAATAATAACGTGGCATTTAAAGTCAAAGAGCATACAAACATTGGGTTGTTAAAATACCAAAGTCTTAACATCAAACAAAATATGTTTGAGACCGCCTCAATAACTAATGAGTGAATTGGTTACTAACCAAGCTACAAATAATATTCTATGATGTTATGAATAGTAATTTTTCATAGAGCAACTTCCTAGTAATTAAATATCAGCTAATGCCAACAAGTTTTTTTGGTAGCTATTGCTGTTACTTCCTGGAAGACATAAAATTTGAGCATAAATGATTTTAAATTTAAATCAGTTTTTTCGATAATCACATAAATAATAAAACAAAATGTACCTAACCAATATCTTGGAAGTATGCGTAAAGCTGTTACAATAAACTAGAACGACCAGTGATTTTGTGAAAATCTTAGGACTATCTAGATAGATGTACCTAACACGCGATTAAGTTTACATCTATCGTGATTTTAAAAATCTCATTGATATTATTACTAAGTATCTATTAACTATTTTTTTCTTCAGTAAAATCGGTAATAGGAATATTAATAGGATACAATAGGAAGAATATACACCCAGACATACACCCCTATTTCTGTTTTACTTCTCGGTAGGGATGTAATCAAAGACATATATCATGTCATGTCCATTTTTTCTGCATGATAGAAATATACCCATAGGTACGACTATTTTACACTTCGAAAGACTAGATACCTTTTGCAATCATTCAAATAAACCTGACATACTTAGTTGACAATTTAAAATTTTACTATCAGTTAAATATATTTCAATTACATAAAATACAGATAGGTAACAATTCAAATGTAGTAGGCAATTTTTTTATTTCGGACTGACTATTAGCTGTACTAACCCTATTGGTTGCGACAGCGTAACCGGGCAGTAGTGTAACCGGGCTGTTAGTGTGCAATGCAATGGAGTGAATGTATGCAAAGTAATGGTTACCCTATACTCACGTTTGTGTTTCTTTTTATACACTACAAGTTAGCCCTTGACGTCTATCTCACCTGGTGGTAAGTGATGATGCAGTGTAGGATGGTAGCGGGCTAACCTGTTAGTGGTATGGTTAAGCCACACTCCTAATAAGTTTCTACGCGTCATCGTGCCGGAACGCTGAATCACTTGGCGACACGTCTTTGTCGGTAAGGTGGTAATTAGCCACAGCCAAAGCCTCTCACCAGACAAATATTGTATTATAATATAAACATTTAAAAATATATACACATAATTGTAATTAAGTCTCGAATACACTCGTTATCAAAGCACTCGGTTTATCTTCAATTACTTTATTTATATCATCATATTCATTGAACAGTGCACTTGGCTGATTAGTGGAATGCTCTTTAAGGGAAAAGGCACCATTAAAATAAATATACAACTATCCGAAACAATTTGAAGTGTTAAGTGACCGTTGGCTATCAAAAATTACGAGATAACAGCTGACAATGCTGCTTACGTGACTTATGAAGTGATTAAAATGGGACGGTCAGCAAGTAAAATAACTTTCATCTTTGTAAACGCACCTTTTACGAGTATATAGTCAGAAAAAAATCCCTACCGACAAAGACAAGCCAAGCCAAGCGATTTAGCGTTCCGGCACGATGTCGCGTAGAAACCAATTAGGTAACCCATACTGGTTTACCATAACCCTAACAGGTGTGATACCCGTCAAGGGCTAACTTGTAGTGAGAAATAAAAAACAAATCAGTATATTGCATAAGTTCCGATTCGACGTTCCTTTAATTCTATACTAAAAAAGACGTGTGGCACTCGGGGACTGCCGCGGTAAAACTATTGCATAACATTTTAATCAACTTAATTATTAATATTTCATATAATTAATTTAAATATACATATATTAAAAGATACAATTAATTTAAAAAAAAGCATACGGCAAGTGAGTAAAATTTAACTTCCATGATTTGATTACAGACAGACAACGGGACAGGTGAAACTAAATAAAAATGCTTGTCATACTAATAAAAATAAAAAAAAAAACGTGATAAAATAAATCAAGACGTACCCCAGGCTCGAACCTGGGACCTTCTGCACAAAAAGCATACGTGATGACCGCTGTTTCACGGCAACTGTAATAATCGGGGCGAAATATCTATATAGATCTAGTGAGGCGTGTAAGATTATTTTCGTTACGGAATTTCTGGATTCGGTCTCCACGCTCAAGGCCCGCGATAGAAGCTATGCAATAGCTTAAAATATTATTATTGACATTTGGAGAACGAGTACATGCTACACCGCGACGACCCTAAGGAGCATGGTCACTGTGTGTGTTTCTCCAGCTGAGATCTATAGAGCGTGTCTTGACTTTGCTAAGTCAAAGTTAGTGTTAAAAGGAGACAGAATTAAGTAACAGTTGTCACGACATAACTTTATCGTTTTAACTGCTTCTCAAGTTTCAGCTTAATCAAATATCGATATTCACTCTATATACTAATGTCTAACTTTTCGGAGTTATGTGCGTTTTTAAGCAATTAAACTATCACTTGCTTCAACGGTGAAGGAAAACATCGTGAGGAAACCTGCATGCCTGAGTTCTCCATAATATCCATCTCAATGGCGTGTGAAGTCTGCCAATGCACACATGGCCAGCGTAGTGGACTATGGCCAAACCCTTCTCATATTGAGAGGAGACTCATGCTCTGTAGTGTGCCGGCAATGGGTTGATTATGAACCCCACTGAGTAAGCGTTCACGAGGAACTTTCCATAATCCAGCATGAGACAGCTATACGCAAAGTAGTGAAATCGCAACTATCTCTTTTCCTATAACTAAAAGCATTATATATTTTTCTTCATAGCTGTATTAAAAAATATATCGGTGTACGGTACGCGAGCGGGCTTGTACTCTATTACACGCCGATAGCTACAATCAGGTAACAGCTTGCTTGACATCTTTATGATGTTTCAAAAACCATTACTAACGACACCTTTTTAGTTACTCGCGATAACCAGTGAGGTCCGGGATAAAACGTTTTGAACACAATGGCTATCAGATTTAAATTGAAACTCTTCTTACAATATAACGAAAGCGTCTGTTTGATTTTCTTTACCTAACTAATATCCGTATTCCTAGTTTCCCAACTTCATATTTTATTGACAAATTTGTCTTACTCCATCAAGTGAGTTATATGAAAGGATTTCAATTGCGCCTACAAACATAACTTAATTTATACAAAAAGAAAATTAAAAATTCTCTATATTACATTATAAGGAAATTGAAAATTCTGTGGAGCTTACCACATCAAGACACACAGAATCTAACCGCATTCAAACACGCGTAAATAAATACTAGAAAGTATATCTAAAAAGCAAACAAAGAAACAGTAAACGCCACACAAAGTTAAAGAAGATGTAAAATGAAACGTAGAAAAACTTATTTATATAACCAATGGAAAAAGTCTAAAAGCAAAATATTTCAGAAACGTTAAACAGACCAGCTAGTTTTTCATCGATTAACTTTTCATAATATATAATTTGAACAATGTTTTGTTGGTACTATTGGGCACGTATTTTTGCAAGCTAATGAAACGCTGTCAGTAGCTAATGGTGCGGAGTTGAATAAGTCATGTTCCGATAACTTCTCCAGCTATCTATTACCATAATTAATTTATTCATCAAACATATCGAATACTAAATACTTGACATGGCGTATACCCGCTATGGTTGTATGTGTAATGGGTAGTAATAAGCAATCAAGTTCAGATGGATATTATAGGATGCATGTTAACGCAGTGATGCGCTTCTTAAAGGTAGAGCGGCTGTGTATGTGCTTTGGTTATGCTAAATTACTAGAAATAAAGGCTTTCTTTGTTTCTTTAAAATTGAATAACTTTTCTTTTAAAAAGAAGTAGGTATACTAATAAAGTTGGAGTGGGTTGTTCCTAATCAGTGCACAATATAAAATTTCTCTGTCTACCGACAACAGGTTTTAAATCTGTCGTTGAAATATTTCCGCAGAAGTAGGTTGTGTCTGTTACATTTTTAATAGTCATACTTTTATTTTGTTATTTTTTTTATAATTTTGTTTTAGTTATTATTTTATGATATAAAATTACTGTCAATTTTTTAATTATTCAATCCATGTTTTTCTTTCGAGTTTTTTTAAGAATAGACCAGAACGACACTAATATTATAAAGGAGAAAGTTTGTTTTGCAGCGTGTATTTTTGTTGTCCCTTCACGTACGAACTAAAAAATTAATTTGACTGAAATTGGAATGGAGATAGATAATACATTGGTTAAGTTGCATTCCGGAAAAATACAGGGTCTCCGCAAGATTTTTTAAAAACAGAAGGATTCCCGCAGGATTTGTAAGAAACTTTCAAGTCGATGAGCTATAACTATAACCATAGTTTGCCAAAGCAAAGTCCTTCGAAATAAGATTTATATGTGTGGAAAAACCACGGAAACGAGAAAAAGAATGAGACATGGGAAAGTCTACAATTACAAACGTTGCATTATCCTCGGGATTTTTTAAATAACCTTAATCTATGCAGAAGAAGTCGCGACATCAGCTAGTATGAATATATAAAGCACAATTCAGTAAACGCCCAAGTTTAGTAAAGCAGTCAGCTTTACAGTTTTGAACAGTCATGTTCAGCGGTTGTTTAAAAATGAATGTCAAAATGAAATCAATAAGTGGATGGTATAGCGCGCTGAACGAATGTTATGCGAACATAAATCTCTGGAGTTACAGCGTCTGCCTCTCTACCCGCTATCCACTACCCACTTCCAATGGAACTACCCCGCGATATAGCACATCAAATGCTCTGAGATACGGCACCGGCCATATATTTGAAGCTTACTCATTACATTTAGACTCCATTATCAATGAAGTGTTTTAGAAAGAATTACGGTACCTCCAACTTCTTGCAGGCAACCAACTAAAGAGTTTATTTAAGACACAGAACAAATCCTATGCGTTTCTGTACATTACCAAATAGGGCACTTATTTTCTATCCTTAATGTCTTTTTATACTTCTTTATAATCTTTCTTTGGCACAATATAACAATTGGAACTGACTTTTAAGATACCAAACTATTCTTAATGGTCTTGCTAGTCAATTAAATCAGCGCTTGAGACAAAAGTGTTTCGATGTTATAATCTCAATCCGACACCCCAACCCTCTCGTAGTTGCAGCTTCTTTTTACTCCCTCGACCTAAGCGCTCCTTTCCGAAAGAGGAGACCTAAACATATCCTTCATAACCCTGACTATCAGATGACTGCTGACAACATACTCGTACCACCTACCACACAACCATACGCTACACACCGTCTTCGCCAGCGAAGACGAGGTCCCCGCTATCTTACGTCATCCGGACGAGGGCTCCATCCACGGCCTCGGAGACGTACGAACCACTCACAGTCCGACCCCCCCGTTATCCCAAACGTCGCCTAAGCCGGGGTTCGGGGTTAAAGGAGGCGCCCTTAGGGAATCGTTCCCTTAGTTTCTTCGAGCCCTAGGGCTCAAAATTTCTTCTGGCAGCCCGGTTACGCTGTGGTAACTAATAGAGTTTGTACAGCTACTAGACAGTCCAAAAAAAAAATGTTATAATTATCATATCTTACACATTACGTCCATACTTTAACCAACCGTAAGCATTAATTCATTTGGATTTAGAAATCTCGCATTATTACATTACACATTTCATCTGAGGCTAATGGCGCCATATTAAATTATTGATTGCCCTATAAATAAAATGATGGGTGCCGCGGAGACGTGAGTCGGTTACTCGCAACCGCTCTGAGGTTAGTTCGACAGATATGAGCGGAGCCGGTGGTTATATATTATCGGAAGTAACGGCGTCTAACGTACGGCCAATTTCATAATGCCTCGCCCGCCGACCGACTCGAATGTGCCTCACTTATCAATTTGATATCTATTTCTGGGAAAATAATGCGCCAACGATGGATGTGCGATCGATGAAAAACCGACTGAGATGTTACGCTTCCGTATTTTATTAGTGAATGTACGAATTTTATTTCCACACTAGCTGACGCCCGCGACTTCGTCTGCGTTGAGTTAGTGTGTTTGTTTGTCTTTCAATTACGAAGCAATAGATTACTAACCCGTATTACTTGAAATAATTACAAAACTAAAACAATTGGTGGGAGAAGCGGGAGGCGTCCGAGACGTGATGGCACGGGCGGTGGCATGCGCGTGAGCTGCGCGCGGTACTGGACAGTACTAGGACATTGCAACATTACTTTATTTTTCTAAAATAAAAGTAGCCTAAGTTACTCCTTATTACATCAGCTACCTGCCAATAAAAGTCCCGTATAAATCGGTCCAGCCATTTCAGAGATTAGCCGGAACAAACAGACACAGACAGACAGACAGACAGACAGACAAAAATTGTAAAAAATGTTATTTTGGTGTATGTGCCGTATACACATTCAAATGCATGTAGTAAAAAGCTGTTATTTCAATATTACTCCAATTTTATTTATTTGTATAGATTACGATAGTTTGTATTGACAAAATTTATATTGATTTTAATATTTCCTAGTGACACTTTAAAATAAACACGTAGATGGGAACCAGAAGCTCATAAAGGAGTGCTAATCAACAGCACAAAAAATAGATCGGATGGAATATTAAATTATAAAGCATTAACACTCTACAAATATTTTGACACCGCCCCGTAACGGAAGACATCAACGTTGATATGGAATAGTAAAACAGACGTCAAATAAGTCATCAGTGCGTCAGTTAACTCAATTACATCGGGATCAACACGCGACTACCGTGCATGATTTAACGCATTTTCCCTCAAAGCAATATGAGTCTAATGCTGATGACAGCAGCCTCCAAGTTCGTAAGACCTTTGACTCCGAGTGATCCTTCTCCATAAATCATTTAATAACACAAATGTGCAGCCACACACTAAGCTATTCCTTCCGTTTTAGAAATTTAAAGAACCGTGGAATAGAAACAAAACCATAGCACAAGCGTGTAAGGTTGAAATTTAAACGAACGATATACGGTAAAAGACTCGAAGAAGATCGCTTTATTTCGGAAATGTTACAAGTCTCAATGTTAAATTTTGTCGGATAAAGGACGATACGATCCAGACATTTAAAGTCACTTTCGTTGTGAAATATGAATGATGTGATTATAAATGGTTCATCCGCAGGTAAAGCGGATGGCACGAACCGTTGTCAACCCTTAACGTAAGGATAAGTTTGACAGATCATGTATGAAAATGAGCAAGTGTTAAAACGTGTAACCCTAGCATGACAACAGATTAAGATATTTGTAGCTACTGGGAGGTCGCTTTTGTATAACCAAGTTTATTTCTTGAATATTAGATGACGCTATTTCAATAGAGCAGATATTTATTGGGCTTAAAGATCGGTAAAAAATATATATACAATATGCTAGTACAGTGAAGCGGTGATAGCCTAGTGATTAGGGCGTCAGCCTCCTAATCCGAGGTCGGCGGTTCGAATCCGGGCACGCACCTCTAACTTTTCAGAGTTATGTGCAATTTAAAACATTAAAATATCACTTGCTTCAACGGTGAAGGAAAACATTGTGAGGGAACCTGCACGCCTGAGAGTTCTCCATAATGTTCTCAAAGGCGTGTGAAGTCTGCCAATCCGCACATGGCCATCGTGGTGGACTATGGCCAAACCCTTCTCATATTAAGAGGAGACCCGTGCTCTGTATTGAGCCGATAATGGGTTGATCAAAAAAAAAATGCTAGTACAGTGTACATATTTTAGGTAATTTTTGGAGTTGGAAAAACTGTCTGAATGAGGATGTTGCACCGGCTATTAGCTGTTACTCGTAACTCGTTATAATATTATGTTACCATAAAATTTAATTTTTATATCTTTATAATTTATCGAGCTTTTATCTCATAAATATACGAGCCATTATATTATAATTTATTATAACTTGACTAGTGAATGTCGCGAAACTACCGTGGTAAAATAATTTTAATGTTCTAATCGACGTTGGAAATGTGACCGGTTTCTCAGGCGGAACACCTAGGTTGTGGCCGGACGGAAGATCTACCTTTGAGCTGGTCATTTGCCTGCCACGAGCTTCCACCCCTTCACCATACGACAAACTCTATCATAGATTTCTGACGACCTCCGTGGCGCAGTGCGTGTGCTGTCGCATTATAAAGTTGAAGGTCCTGGGTTCGATTCCTAGCTGGAGTCGTCTGGTAGGAAGCTTTGGTCATGGCTAGTTACCACCCTACCGACAAAGACGTGTCGTCAAGCGATTTAGCGTTCCGGCAAGATGTCGCGTAGAATCCAATTAGGAGTGTGGGTTTACCATACCCCTCACAGGTTAGCCCGCTACCATCTTAGACTGCATCATCACTTGCCATCAGGTGAGATTGCCGTCAAGGGCTAAGTTGTACTGTATTAAAAAAAAAGATTAAAAACAGTTTGTTGTAGATATCTTTAGTCCACATCTTTATTACTACTGTTATTAAAGATATGTACAAAACTAAAAAAAAGTAGATGTCTTTAAAATTAAAACTGTCCGAGAGCATCTCTTACAAATATACTACCTATTATCATAAGACAAATGTGACTAAAACATTATTATAACGCATACAACCAACCCTAGGTAAACTATTCGAAATGTGATACCAATACGTGAATTTTGTTGCATAGTAACCAAAAATATGACTTATCAACGTGATCAGTCGATAATTTTTTATGCCATATCAATAATCACTTTTAAATACTTGCTTAACAAATTCAGCTATTTAGTAATAACCGGAAAGTGGTCGTAAAGCAGGATTGAATCGAACCATAAAATTATTAATAACTTGTCACGTCACGCATTCCTTGAAGACTGTGACACGTGTATCCAAAATTATACCTTCGATCAAGAGACTCTACCTTCAAGGCCGCTGTTTAAAAAAGGCTTAAAGTTATTTGTTACTGCAGCAACTTTGTATCCAAACCTATTTATAATTACTGGCAAAATAATGACATATCGCTATATAATATAATATTGGTGTCGTAGCTAAATCGTCCGCTTATTTCTTTATTGAGATAAATAACAATAGTTCAGATATAAAATAATAATATAAATGTATAAAATAAAATAATTAATAAAATAAGTTTTGAGATTCAATGCGTCATCATTGGACTTTCAAGTCCTGGCCTGTTACCTGAAGGATGCTGTTACCAGAACTACGCAATCTTTCTAAGAAGGAATATATACGCGCTCTGACAACAGCAAGGGAATCTATGCTAAGAAATGATTTTTAAAAATTCATCCCCCAAAGGGATCAAAATAGGATTTTTTTATTTGTATGAGAGTCGTTCAGTTTTGAAAATAGAAACATGATAACGACGAACTTTACGGTAAAATCTTCGCGCAGTCATAACACTAAGCAATACCAAGCCGTGGAGATGAAAAGCCAAAAAGTTTGAGAACTTCTCATCATGACAGAAATCGGTTCATCCGATGACATTATTGCAGTTTAGCTTTGATATATCAACTTCCAATGTAAGAACTGCATGTAATTACGACCTTCGTGGCGCAGAGCGCGCTGTCGCATTATAAAGTTGGAGGTCCTGGGTTCGATTCCCGGCTCGAGTCTGGTCTGGTGGGAGGCTTCGAACGTGACTAGTTACCACCCTACCGGCAAAAACGTGTCCACAAGCGATTTAGCTTTCCGTTCACTTAGGAGTATGGGTTTATCATAACCTAACCTACCAATTCCTAACAGGTTAGCCCGCTACCATCTTAGACTGCATCATACCTTACCATCAGGTGACATGGCCCGTCAAGGGCTAACTTGTAGTGGAAAAATTAACTAGATTTAGATTGCGTAGTACCTAAAACAAATAAGTAGTTTTATCGAACGATGTTTTATATTATTTAGATCTTGTTTTATCGATACTATTTTGTTTGACTGGAAGTAACATTGACTTAAATAAGTAAAAAGATGAATGGCCAGCTTCAGAGGTTTAAAGGAGTATTGGTCATTCATCATTGTAACATTTCGTCCCTATCATTACTAAAGAAAAACAATAATTATTGAACTCAGGGTCGAAATCGTATACTTAGTTAAATTGTACGCAGAAGTTTAACTAAGAAACTTTTTGGCCTTTTTCTAAGTAGGTTCCTAGTGTTAACGGTCTTGGTCACGTGTAGTTGTGTATTAAATATTTTTAAGTCTTAAGTGATTCTTGCTGTTTGCTTGAGTTCTGTCCTACATCTGAAAGATGTAGTAACATCTTCACTTAATTAACTATGCAATACCTTTTGTAATAAAAACCCTATAAGTGTAAAGAATGCTAAGTAATGAGACAAAAATGAAATAAAAATGTTTTATGGATTCTATTTCGGTATTATAGTTTCTCTAGATCAAATTGATTAAAGCATATTCAATGTACAGGAGTCGTGCAGTTACCCCCAGTTTTATTATTTATTATCGGTATAGAATTCAGTGAGCTACTCTGTAATGATTCACTCTTGTTCTGCCTAAAATGGGAAATTTATAATATGAGTCGATGGCCCGTTGAAGACGTTTCCAGCTCGTGACTCCAGCTACCATGACGGTAAATCTCTATGAACATTATGTAAACATTTTGACATAAATATACAATCGTTATGTAAATATTTTGACAAAATATCGAAAAACGACAAAATTGGAACTGTGGTGTTTCACAATGCATATAAAACTATTGTATTTGATGACTGACATAAATAATGGACTCAAAAAATGTCGACGCGCTCCACCGATTACCTAAAGCTTAAAAACTATGATAAAAAGATACTCGTAATCAACGAGGTGATCTACTTCCCAATTGAGAAAATATTACCTACCAAGTGTAACTTAGATCTACGCACACAAGGTTCCGCACCAGATGAAAAAAAAAAATACGCCAAAAATTATTAGAATTACAAAAATTTAAGTATATTTTTGCACCTTCTTTTAATATTTTTTTATAATATTATGTTTTGATTCATAACTTACGTATTCTTAATTTAGTCACAAAAGTAAACTTTTTAATATTTACATCTTTATATGATTCTTTTATCATTCATTTTATCTATATATATTTTTATCTATATATATTCTATTACATTTGTCCAGGATGCAGGCTGTCTCTATGGAAAATATCGTCAAGATTGGTATTGTTAAGTCATATTTAAGTTACAAATGCTTTTTTTAATCCTACGGTTTGAACACCACGTTCAAGGATAAAATTCGTGTCCTACTTACTATAAAGAGTACCTATAAAATTTACCTATATGTGGAAATTATACCACAATTGTTACAATAGTAAATAAGTTAACATACATGTAGACACTAGTAAATACTAATAGATAACTAACTATATCGAACTGTAACTAAAACGAACGAAGCTGTGATAGCCTAGTGGTCACGGCGTCAGCCTCTTAATCAGAGGTCGGCAGTTCGAATCCGGGCACCTCTAACTTTTCGGATTTATATGCGTTTTTAAACAATTAAAATATCATTTGCTTCAACGGTGACGGCAAACATCGTGAGGAAACCTGCACGCCTGAGAGTTCTCCATAATGTTCTCAAAGGCGTGTGAAGTCTACCAATCCGCGCATGGCCAGCGTGGTGGACTATGGCCAAACCCTTCTCATATTGAGAGGAGACCCGCGCTCCGTAGTGAGTCAGTAATGGGTTGATCATGATGAACTGTAACGAACAACACAATATGTGCTGAGTTTTAAGCTACGTAACTCTAAAAATGTGGCAAAAGATAGTTAATAATTATAAGCAATGCTTTCAACGAGACAGCGGGCAGCTGCCGTGCAGCATACGACAACAAGAGCATGACGCCGAGCGACAGCCAAAAAACCAACAGAGCCATCACATCGGCCATAAAAACAAATTATCGGATAAGAAATAAAGATTTATCACGGAAGTTACAGTTGGCTGTCTCTACAGATCATCTAAAGTATCAAAGAGATCATAAGAAATACAAAACCAATGAATTTAGTTTTTTGGAACATTACTTTGTAGGGCATTTAGAACATGAATTAAGACTTATTGCACTGGTAAAAATATTCAAACCTGTATTTATAAAGTAATTTCTGAAAGTTATAAAAACTTTATTAATATTTTCTAGATAGAATGTAAAAAGTTATCTATATAAAATAACAGTTTTTAACGCATATCTTAAAATAGATAGTGAAATAATTTGTTTTATTTTTCAAATCAAAATTTTAAATTTACGTATCTAGCATAGTTCGATTTCCAAAAGGCATAAATTCCTGTAGAGTATTAAGATGACGACAAGATATGGGCATTACCATCGCAGAAAAACCATTAAATGGGAAGGAATTGTTTCGAACGAAGCTAACTGCCTTGGCTAGTCGAAGACGCAAAATAGCAGAAGAGTCTTATTTAAACGCTCCAAACTCTTTTGTCTCCTTTTTATAAAAAAAAAGTGTGCTATGTGCAAACAACCAACTTGAATCCTCTGGGATTATCTTAATTTTAATAACATCAAGTATAACGATCCAAATTTTTCATAGTTCAAAGTTTTTTTTTTGCACGGCTGTTGAGAAAAAACAACACTGAAAAGAATATCAAGTTATATTTTTAATTTACGTTTTACAATTTAACTACGCTCTTGTGTTAAAATGCTCTCAGGCAACTTTGAACATAGACAAATTCATTTTACAAGTCTTAAATGAAATAATTTCCGTTGATACAAGGACAAATTTTTCCTAGTATATTTAATACGTGTTTCTTAAAAACTGTCCGCAAATCTTTAAATTAAACTAAATAATACTCTTAAAGTACTCTTAAAGTTATTGTTTTCATAATATTTCCGGTAGGAAAGGTGACCTAGGTATAGTTTTGAGATTTGTGTACAGCAGAATTCTCATGGAACATTTGTAGTAAATGAAAATAGAATGCGCGTGTACCCATCACGTTTTTATCAATACTATTATCCCCTATAAAGCATCGGAAATATAACGCTTTAATCAATTCCGGACCTCGCGATGACGTAGCGTTTGATTAACTGAAATTATATGGCGAATCGAATCGCGTCAACTTTGTTTTGTGTATTGTTAAACGACCTTCGATTGCAGCGAAAAATAAAAACTAATAGCTAAAACATTATTGTCTTAAGTCGTCATTATTATCAATGACTACGAGGAAGTCAATTCGGCTTCAAGGTAAGCAATACTTAATTTACGTATTAAATGTTTCATTTTGTCATTGTGTTATACCTAAACCATACAGCTTGGTAATTTCAATATTAATTACTTGTGGAATCTAAATTTTGTGTAATTTTTCACAGTTTTCAAAGTTTAAGGGGATGTTTAATAGGGGATTGTTTTATTCTTTCGTGGATTGCAGTGATCTCTTAATTTGACTCTATTGAACGTCCCCAATACTCCTAATCATCATCATCATGGTCAACCCATTACCGGCTCATTCAGAGCACGGGTCTCTTCGCAATATGAGAAGGGTAAGGCCATAGTCCACCACGCTGGCCATGTACGGGTTGGCAGACTTCACACGCCTTTGAAAACATTATGGAGAACTCTCAGGCGTGCAGGTTGTACGATGTTTTCCTTCACCGTTGAAGCAAGTGATATTTTATTTTTTTTAAAACGCACATAACTCTGAAAAGTTAGAGGTGCGTGCCCGGATTCGAACCGCCGACTTCTGATTTGGAAGCCGACGCTCTGACCACTAGGCTATCACCGCTTAATATAAGACCTTAATGCCCACCAGATGATATACTTACTAGCGGGGTTATTTTAATGAATTTGCTTATAACCGAGACCAACTGCCTTATTTGCTCTCCTGTTCAACTAAACCCAGGAAACGATCGATGTGATGGTGTACAGAAATGCGATTAGACACGCCACATATGATGTAGTGGTACAGCGTGCACGCATTAAAAATTAATGTCAAACGAAAAGATGGGGCCACTCTGCAAAATTTATTTCACATCTCCACTCCACGAATGACAAGAAAACTGTTACGGTTAGCAACGGTCTGAGTGTAATATTAAAAATTCAAAGCGTCTTACCCACTTTTGTGAGGGATTGCCGTGTACTCGCCTTTGGACAGCATTTATATTTCCTTTGATTTGGACGCATTTTATCAAGAAGAATTTTAAAATCTCAGATCTGAAATCGACTAAGTGTGACCAACGTGTTTATAGAGATGGGAGATTTCTTTATCATGGCTTTCCAAGGGTTGCGAAATAATGAGAAAGGTTTCACATATGCTTTATCCTGAAGATAAATTTTGCTTCCTAGCAAATCTTTAAAAGTTTCAAGGAATGTTTTTTTTTTTGGCTCTACAAGTTAGCCCTTGATGGCTATCTCACCTGATGGTAAGTGATGATGCAGTCTAAGATGGTAGCGGGCTAATCTGTTAGATGTATGGTAAACCCAAACTCCTAATTGGTTTCTACGCGACATCGTGCCGGAACGCGTAATAGCTTGGCGACACGTCTTTGTCGGTAGGGTGGTAACTAGCCACGGCCGAAGCCGTCCCACCAGACCAGACTCGAGCCGGGAATCGAACCTAGAACCTCCAACTTTATAATGTGACAGCACGCACTCTGCGCCACGGAGGTCGTCAATGTTACAAATGTTACAACGCAATAAGTAAGCACGCAGATGAATTAAAAACATTCGCGAAAACACGGTTTACATGAATGAAAAAAAGCGCACGCAACTACACTTGAATACTGAAATACATTGTAAAGTAAATAAAAATTGTATTTCTCTAATGCGTTCTGTCCTCAGATTAAGTGAATGAAATCGTAAAACAGTGAGAAATGGGAAGTGTAAATACAGATTATGTAAGGAAATTGAGACAAAGCATCCTATCTTCTGTCTTTTAGCCTGCTGGTGTTTCGTTTGGCGAACTTTAGACAAACAAAGTACTGGCCCTGCTACCATTGTTTCTAAGAACATATTTTTTTTGGGTTTCACCTGATTTTTGTTTCAAGTTTTATTTTTAACACGCTTTTATTAGCTTCACCTGTATGTATGTATGTATGTTTGTTTGTTTGTTTGTTTGTTTGTAACCGACTCCTTTGAGCTCGATTTTGCCCTACTTTGAACGATCAGATTTGATTCAAACTTTGCACACCTGTCAAAGGTCGATGACAATGCAATAATCCGATCAAAATATCCGATTATCCTAATTAGATTCGCCAGGATTAATTAATTTCTTTCCGCATCCTTTGCATGCGAGTAAGAGAGACAGAGCTAGTGCGCGAACTACGCATGCGTGCAGTAGCGTGTTTTTTTAGTTTTTTAAACTATTATTATTTTAATAATAGCAAAATTGCTGTTCCATATGCGGTCACGTGTCTTTATCTATCTGTATTTAATCTCTGGTTATATACATGATCATCATCACCATCATGATCAGCCATTTACTGGCTCACTACAGAGCACGGGTCTCCTGGCAATATGAGAAGGGTTTGGCCATAGTCCACCACGCTGGCCATGTGCGGGTTGGCAGACTTCACACGCCTTTGAGAACATTATGGAGAACTCTCAGGCGTGTAGGTTTCCTCACGATGTTTTCCTTCACCGTTGAAGCAAGTGATATTTTATTTGTTAAAAAACGCACATAACTCCGAAAAATTAGAGGTGCGTGCCCGGATTCGAACCGCCGACCTCTGATTAGGAGGCTGACGCCCTAACCACTAGGCTATCACCGCTTGATATTCATGATACTATGAATAAATAACAGCGTAGTACAAGAAGTCGACACGCTGATCGCGTGCGTACAGAAAAAGTGCTGATCAAAAACTAGACTCAGCAAAACAATAGACCTAACCCTTTTGTGTGCTGCATTCTGGATTTTGTTCGACCTGGAAACTGGATTTTCGTATTTTTCCCCCGTACTTCATTGTCAGTTATTTTTGGTACCAGTTGTTTGTTGTGTGGAACGCGTCAATGT
This sequence comes from Lasiommata megera, assembly GCA_928268935.1. NCBI lineage: Eukaryota > Metazoa > Arthropoda > Insecta > Lepidoptera > Nymphalidae > Lasiommata > Lasiommata megera. The sequence goes on from OV743309.1 coordinate 10,863,977, forward strand.
CTCTCTTATCTACTGGGTTCAACCAAAACACAGTCGGTTGTACCTGCGTTGGAATTAATGAAACTTCCTTGAATAAAATAATCCATTTAACCTTTGTTGTATGAATATAATAGCGTTGACGAACCCGATATTTCCGTTGGATATTAGCTGTTTATTATACGTTTTGTACAATCGTTAACAAAACTGTTTAACGCTTTTAAATATGTTTTTACCTTAAAAAACATGACCCGTTTTCTATGACATTAAAACGAAACGTCATTGTAAAGTCAGATTCCTTATATAAGCTGTCAGATTTAAATCGAATGTAATACGGTTTAGTTATCACCATCAAATCACTGCTATGTAAATTATTGACACGTAAAAATGCGTTTTAAAGGATTATTTGAATAAAGATTATGATTGATTGATTGATTACCAGGCGACCATGTGAATTGTTAATTGTGAATGAAAAATTGCGTGCTTTTTGTGCTCTTACGTTCAGTGTCATGTCATTTTGTGGTAGAAAGGCATTATTACGTCACCAACATGAATATAATAATCCTGTAAATATTATGTGGTAGCAAGTCGATGAAGGGCCGCCTCCAAGGCGCAGTGCGTGTGATGTGATCGAATCCAGGACCTTCCACTAAATACTAATAGTGGAAGGTCCTGGATTTGATACCCGGCTCAATACTAATTCGGTGGTAGGTTCGGTTTGACGCCGAAAAGGAACCCATTAACCGGCAACGCATCGGTGGGTCTACTGATTTTGAAAATGTTCAAGCGCGAAGGTCTGCTAGTTAGCCTAAGATGTATAAATATAGAAAAGGATTAGAACAGTAATAGACAATAATTTATATGCATTTTTAAAAATCCAATATAATATACTGGCAATATCGCGTCGGTGTTGCAAAACAGTGATTTTCTTTTATTTGTTAGACCGTCATCCTTTGCATTTTCTTTCCAAAAAAGCTCTTCACAAAATTGTACTGCCATTTCCATAGCTATTGTCATTTTACTACGAGTCGTACGCTATTGGATCGCCCCATATAATCATAGAAACCCGTAGTAATTTACTTATTTCCGATAGGACTGTGTGGCGTGTAAGGTGATTATTCAGATTCAATTAACCTAAATTACGATAGCACAGTCGTTAAATGACACTAGTTATATGTACCCTCTGCTTGTTATTTAATGGAACTGTTTTGACAAAACACCTCCCAGCTTTTGATAACCTCTGTGAGACAGCAATACGAATTCTCCTCTAACACGCAAGATTTCTTTTTTTTCACGCTGGGAATGCGTGAATTGGGTACATGAGACTCCCCGGCGGCCAGGCTGGCGACCAGAATACCCACTAAAACCCAGCTCCTTCGCGTCGCCTGGTGGCTGGGTGACGGGAACACTCGTGCACTCGCCAGCCAGCGGCGTCCGCTGAGGCAGATCCTCCACGGGGGGGACCTATAATGGAGACCCCAGAACTCCATCCGAGGTGAACCAGGACCATTGGGCGCGCCTCCCGACCCGAGGAAACACGCAAGATTACCATCCAGATTTCATCCTAATACAAGAGTCGTAAGATATGCGTACGTCGTTCTAACCATATTTTTTCAAGGTATTGCGCAAGATTTTGCGGATATTTTTATAGACAACCTCCGTGGTGCAGTGCGTGCTTTGTCACTTTATAAAATTTGAGGTCCTGGGTTCGATTTAGGAGGTTTCGGCCGTGGCTGGTTACCCTACCGACAAAGACGCGTGGGTTTACCATACCTCTAACAGGTTGGCCGTACTTACCATCAGGTGAGATTGCCGTCAAGTTCTAACTTGTAGTGTATAAAAAAATATATATATCATATCGTTTAAATAGACTTATTAACTGCAGGTGCTACCCTAATATCTACGATCTAAGTCAGTTTGATAAATAACGAAAAATAATATGAATGAACCGAATAAAATCAAACTTTAAATCTTTTTATAAAGGTGATATTATGAGATGTTATTGATTGTACTCTGATGGGTCGGCATCAACACCTACCACAATGTCCGGCGGCTTCCGTCACAACCCACTGCGCGTCACTAAACCGCAATATCTTTACTTCACCAGTAGGCAATGTTATTACAAATTGAAAGTTTAATAAACCCTTTAAATGGATGGTACAGTGAAAGTTGTAAATCCGCACGTAACCTTCTCACTTCTTGTTTGTTAAAAATCATCAAGTATTGTTATTTATATATGTTATTTAATAGCATTGTCTTAGATGGAAAAGATACACCCTTATTTACATTTCCTATTATTTCATTTGCACAGAGCTGTGAATAAATCTGTATAAGTCATTTTAATGCCTTATTTGACGACCTCCGTGGCGCAGTGCGTGCGCTGTCTCATTATAAAGTTGGAAGTCTTGGATTCGATTCCCGGCTCGAGTCTGGCTTGGTGGGAGGCTTCAGCCGTGGCTAGTTACCACCCTACCGACAAAGACGTGTCGCCAAGCAATTTAGCGGCCTGGCACGATGTCGCGTAGAAACCAATTAGGAATGTGGGTTTACCATAACCCTAACTGGTTAGCCCGCTACCATCTTAGACTTCATCATCACTTACCATCAGGTGAGATTGTCGTCAAGAGCTAACTTGTAGGGAATAAAAAAGGAGCTTTCCCACCAATCAGATTATTGGTAAATGTTCTCATCTATAAAATACTACAATTTCTTTTATCCGTTACAGTCTTTGTAACCATTGTTCAGTGGATTCTTATGAAACGTTGGTAGGTCATCATGGGGATGCCTACCAGGGCTTTTGGCTCATAAATCTACATATAATACGAATGATATTTTTTATTTTCGTGGCATTGCAACTCATAGCCGATTCAGCTAGGCACACAAATAAATACCGGAAATCTAATAGCAACAACAACACACTGTAAGTATAATAATAACCTGCTAAGAGTTTTCGGTTATGGCAAGCATGGGTATCATGCAGATGTAATAAATGGAATGGAATGAAATAAATATCCTTCTCTCTTACTACTCTACAAGTTAGACAAAAATTCAATAAAGCAACCAACTTTTAATATACCATTAAATTCATATTAATGATATAAACTGATTTAATACCCCTACAGTGATAACTCTTAACTCTGTTATAAAAAACCTTGAAGAATAAGTCAGCACCGTTAAACAAGCATAACTAAATATCAAAAGCTAAATTAAAGAATTATTAATTAGTAGTCGATAGTGATAAAATTATATTTCGGTATGAATAAGTAACAAGGGTTAAATTTGTGTTTGTTTACGAGAACATTCAGACAGCGGGTCTGCGCACGCGCCGGTGAACGCACAGATCGGGTGTTATTGACAAATCGAAGGGCAGGCCGCACATGGCAGAGTTGACGGCTTCCGTTTCATAAACTTTAATGGCGTGGTTGACCCAGCTTTGTTTGCTTTAGCCGAGTTCACAACTGCACCATTCATAGCCGTTCTGGTTAACTATTAATTGCTTAGCAATTACTGCTCGTCCGTTGTTTAAAGAAGCGCTGTTAGGAGAACAATTCCAGTTGATCATTTTGTAACAATGTTATGTTCAACTTTCAGTTGGATTTAACATTAATGTATATAACAAATAGTAAACAAATAAGTACATTGCCTGAGGCCCAATTAATAAAACTATAGACTTCGTCTCTTTTACTGATATGTATATATGAGTTGATATATGAGTTGATAAGTGGTTTAATCATAGCTAGGTATATGAGTTGATAACTGATAGCAGAAACGCCATTGTAATTCATTTGAAGTGTAATTTACAGAAGTACCGACAAAGACGTGTCTCCAAGCGTTTTAGCGTTCCGGCACGATGTCGCGTAAAAGCCAATTAGGAGCGTGGGCTTATCATAGTCCTAACAGGTTAGCCCGCTACCATCCTAGAAGGTATCATCACTTACCACCAGGTGAGATAGCCGTCAAGGGCTAACTTGTAGTTTAAGAATAAAGTTTAGTTTTTGGCAAATAATATTGTCATACTTGTCCAAGGGACTACTGAGGGAATATGCTCGAGTAAACTTTATTAGATTAATTAATGTCGTCCTTATTCAGTGCTTTATCATAATATTTGATACATTTGGTATTATCCAAAAACGCAGCTTTGTAAATATTGTACTATGTTGAATTCTATTCCTCATGGAATTCAACATGGTAGTAATGTTCTTAAGCTACGAGCGTCGGAGTGAAACCGAAAGTTGGATTTTGGAGAAACTCATGCGCGTAGCAAGGGTGTTGTTTCTAGAATCCTGAATGAAGAGAAGGTTAAGGGAAGCGAAGACGAAGACAGCATACCCCTAAGAACTCTACTTCTGTTATCTAGCAAATTACACAGATAAGTTTTGGAGGTAGCTTTCAATCATTCATTCATTCATCTGTGTTCTACGGGTCGCTTCACGGTCTCTGGCAAGTTAGGCATCTAAGCGAAATAACATTATTAGAATGAGATTTTTTTGGATTGCTGAATGTTTTTTGTAATGTGTGAAGCGATTTTAATAATAATAATGCTATAAGAAAAAGTTGACCATATACACTTTCTTAGCTGAAACATTTGTGCTGTATCATTGCAAAGAAATAATTTAAATTACTGTAACATAAATTCTTAGTAAAATTTCTTGTTAGCTTATGTTATTATACTGTTTTATGCTGAGAAAATTTCAAACTAACAGGACAACTAAAGCAGTAACAAATATCAGGCGCGATTTAATCAGAGGATCACATCTCTTAATATACGGGCAGCCGACGAGTGAGATCTGACACGGAATTCCCTAAAAATAATATTTAAAATGGTAATGGGGACCCGACTTCATAAATTGCCTCGCCATATGTCCCCGTGCGTTGCACCTACTGAGTACCTACCAACATAAACATGTCAAGAATTAGTCCTGCTTTATTTATTATTTTGTATAACTATAGTACTATATTATTTATTTATAACAACTGAAACTTAAACCTTATATTGAACCTAAAACTATAAATCATAAAAAAATATAATATAATTACTTAAATATATTATTAAAAGGAGTCCCATTAGGCAAGGTTTCGAAGATACTGGCAGCGTTCCCCCTTTGAATAGCAAGTCTAATTCGTTGTCCGAGGTAGCTGGCAGTTCTTCGGTCTCCTGTGATATCGACTAACCTTTTTGCTATTTCCCTAAAAAGCCCTATAGCGCTAGGACCCCACGGATTCGATTTCGAGACCCTGAATTTTATTAACTATTATTTTGCCCGTATTAAAATCTTTCATAAATATATCAATCTTCAAAAAAAAAGGACGTGTGCAAAATTACTAAAACACCATTTTAAGATTCTTTCACAGCACCAATTTGTTTAGATTGGTATCTAATGAAGCTATATAATCTCATTACATCTGATTTACGCTGGCAAACTATTTTAATTTTGCTATTTTTCTGTCTGTTATTAATGTTTGTTCTAATAATATTTGTGATCGTCGGAGAGTTCTCCCACAATCAAATTATTGACTTGTTTTGATTCAAAAGTATTTACGAAGGTATGAGAACATTAATTGGGGACTTACGATACATTTCCAAAATCCTGACAGACAGGATCCAGGGACGGATTTTTAATTATTCAATATGAATTAGTGATAAATGATTTAATTTAAATCTTTTTTAATTTATCATTTTAATCTCACTTAGTTTGTTTGATGACTTACTATATTCTAAACGCGAACGTAATTCTTTAGTGTATTACGCATAAAGTATTCTTCAGTCACTACAGAACACAGGTCTCCTCTCAATATGAGAAGGGTTTGCCCATAGTACACCACGGCCATGTGCGGATTGGCAGACTTCACACTTCTTTGAGAACATTATGGAGAACTCTCAAGTGTGCAGGTTTCCTTACGATGGTTTCCTTCACCGTCGAAGCAAGTAATATTTTAATTTTTTTAAAACGCACATAACTCCGAAAAGATAGAGGTGCGTGCCCGGATTCGAACCGCCGACCTCTGATTAGAATGCTGACGCCCTAACCACTCGGCTATCACTGCTTCATTCTTTAGTATATGGGCGTAAAACTGTAAATTTGATTTGAGGTAGTTTTCATTTTAACATCTTACACTTTGCTAAGTACTCAGACAAAGATGGGAACGTACTTCCTCGCCCCTCTAAACGAATGTTCAAATGTAACACAAATAATAAAATAGCAACACAATAAGCCTTGAAGCGCGCCCGATTACCGCCATGTGCGCGAACTTCTAAAAATAACATCTACTCACCACCTCACCAAAATAAAAGCTCAGCTCGTAAAACTTTTGAGGGCTTAATTCAGTTATGGTTACTTTTAAATCATCAAACTTTGATTTCAATATGTGGTCACAAATTTGTCTTAAAATTAATTCCTTATTTGAAGACAAAAGACAAAATCAAATTCCTAATTATATCCTTCGTGCTTTAAGTGGTAGTTACAATGTTTGACTATAGATTACGATGTCTTGAGTTCGATTCCGGGTGACAAAAACTGTTAAGTTTTGGGATTTTTAACACCCCCCTCCCCCTTTGGTGTTTGGTTATGACTGGAAGGGAGCATTTAATCATTGTACTCAACGTTTCATTTCTTTCTATGCCCAGCTATGGAGCATTAATAGATAGATAGATAGAGCAATGAAATAAATAATTAATTTTTATTACTAACGTTATAATGCAAATTGATTTGTAATCACCTTGAGCGAAATACATCCGGACTAAAAAGGATGTGGTCAATAAATTTAAGAGCCATATCTTACTTAGGAGAGCTATTCAGGGGGCCAAACTATGGCTAAAGAAAACAATAAATTGTAATGACAACGCGCCCCTTGGGCACCCTCGGATGCTCGCTATTTTGAACTATAAATAAATGTGTAGATGGATTGATAAATATAAATATTAGGGGCGAAACTAAGAAAAACAATGTTTATGAAACTGGTGTCGTCCGCTTCATAACAGTGAGGAACGACTTCCGACGCCTGCCAGCATATGGAATGGCAATTTTTTCTAACACTGCAATCGTGTTCCCTTACCTTCGCATTCTTATCTCCAAGTTCGGGATAAATTATCATAAAGTTTGTATTTTTATCGGCGCAAGGACTAAAATTATGTTAATTGACATACCACATTAAAATTCTCCTACACCAACATTGTTATTTTTATACCCAAGATGTATTACTGCGCCGAACTTTGATCTGTTTGTAGACTCATATTACCGCAGGTTTATAACGTTTAAATGGATTTTCATTAAAAAAAAAACTATGTTTTAGTGCGGACGGACAAAAAATAGCTTATTTATTTATCTCCTCTTATTCTAGCTTCATAGGATAAAAACCTAATTTGCTAGAGTAGCAAGTATAAATTGCCTAAATTTAAATATTCTGGTAACATATTATCATCCATGATGTCACTCTTGTGAGTTCACTCAGATTGCAACTGAATAGGTCCAGCCTCTCTGCGACATCGTTCAGATTATTAGCATGAGTATATTGTAGTTATTTTTCGATTGTTCTTTAACGGTGAAGGAAAACATCGTGAGGGAGCCTGCATGTCTTAGTGTTCTCCAAATAGATCTTTAGGGCGTTTGTAGTCTAGTATTGGACTACGCTTCTGAGACCCGTTCCCGGTAGTGGGCAGATAAATTCTGAGCTATATTTAAAACTGCAACTCATCATCAACCCACCAAGTTAGAAACAACTTAAAACTTGCATTGTCTGTCCAATGCAATATTATTTGCAATGTAAGTTTTAAGTTGTCTCTTAACTTAAATAAATAGATAAAAGAATAAGTTAAGTTAATTGGAGGTCGGCGGTTCGAATCCGGGCACGCACCTATAACTTTTCGGAGTTACGTGCGTTTTTAAGCAATTAAAATATCACTTGCTTCAACGGTGAAGGAAAACACTGTGAGGAAACCTGCACGCCTGAGAGTTCTCCATAATGTTCTCAAAGGCGTGTAAAGTCTGCAAATCCGCATATGAACCCTTCTCATATTGATAGCAGACCCGTGCTCTGTAGTGCGCCGAGAATGGGTTGATCATGATGATGATGAAGTTAAAAACTGAGGGTACTATAACTACAAAACTCCATTGAATGTGTTGTTTAACGTTGATACATGTCGGTAAACGAATGAGTGCATGATTTCGAGGTTAGACTTTCAAATTTTACGTTAACTAAATGCTTCACGGTTCACAAGTAACTATCATCCGTAACTAACACCTGATAAAACTCCATAACTTGAATTTCACAATACTCCAAAATACGAGTACATATATATTGTACAATGCTATAATCGTATAACTGAAATAATCCGACATTCATAGAAATAAAATTGACATTTGTTTGTAATTAGTTGTGAAATAACGTGTGTTTTACGGCCAAATTATTTTCGTCAATTTGTTTTATTAAAGTACTTGACGTAAGTAGGTACTGTAGTATTTAGCCATGATGCAAGACCAGCGTGATTGACTAAACCTAGTGAGTGGAATCTCTCTCCAGCTGTGAGACAGCAAGGGTAATCTATATCTATAAAAGCTAAAGTTCACTGACGTACTTACTTACTTACTTGTTGATCAAACACGAGATCTCAAAAACTATTCTACGTATAAAGCTATAATTTAGCAAGTAGGTAGTTGATAGTTAAGAGAAGTCATCTTAGAAAGGATATTTGGAAATTCCACCCCTAAGGGCATAAAATAGGAGTTTGAAGTTTTTATGAAAGTCCTTTGTTTTTTAATGTATGTCAGAGTATTTTTGAATATTAGCTTTTAAGGGTGGTATAATAGGGATGACAGGTTTTGCTGAATTTTTTACCATTAAGTCTACAAGCTTGAAATTTAGAAAATAGGTTTCTTTTAAGGCATAGTCTAGTGATGTTATAAAGAAAAAGTTGATAAAAACAGTGCAAGAAAAGTTTGGCCTTAGAATCAACAATAATGCCAAGTTGAGACATCTTATTTATAAGAACTGTAGTGCTCGAAAATTACTAGCAACGGCACGTCAAACAGAGTTCACCGGAGATAAATCTCGTGAATATAATAAGATCAACATGATTGGGCATGCGTAGACGCGAGCCGCCTCGACAGACGGGACGTTAGTCACAACGGGCTATACTTAGCCAATTGCATTGTCTTCTGAAATATCTATTAGCGATTATTGACAAGGCATCGGCACGCGAATCCTCCTCACGGTAGGTGCGGGTGCGTCGAACTGCTATAAATATATTTTATGTGCGAATACGACGCGGGAGGCGGGGTACGGTGTGACAAACGATTATGTTCCGGGGAACTGTGTGTTTTGGCGAACTGAATTTTGTGTGATCCGACGTTTGGGTGTTCACAGCATTCAAAATTCTTATCGAGTAATTTAAAACGCCTTTCAAAACACTGTAACACGCGTGTTGCTCGAATGCGACTTTTGAGTTGAAAATCATCTCGACTCAATGCTCCATATATTATTCTCTTCTATAAGTGCCTAGGAAAAATAAATTAGGCAGTAATTTTTTTTTTTTTATCGAAGAAAAAGAAATATTGAGCCCTAGGGCTTGAAGAAACTAAGGGAACGACTGCCTAAGAGCGCCTCCTTTGAGGCCGAACCTCGGCTTAGGCGACGTTTGGGATAACGGGGGGGGTCGGACGGTGAGTGTTCCGTACGTCTCCGAGGCCGTGGATGGAGCCCACGTCCGGATGACGTAAGATAGCGGGGACGGGTCTTCGCCGGCGAAAACGGTGTGTAGCGTATGATTGTGTGGTAGGTGGTACGAGTGTGTTGTCAGTAGTCATCTGATCGTCAGGGTCATGAAGGATATGTTTAGGTCTCCTCTTTCGGAGAGAAGCGCTTAGGTCGGGGGAGTAAAAAGAAGCCGCAACTACGAGAGGGTTGGGGTGTCGGATTGAAGGCAGTAATTGATTCTCTTTTGACACTGAAACGTAAAAGTGCACTGTACCTACTTGTAAAATGACTTCTTAAAGCACTGCAAATACTTACGTCGCAAATAAAATTAAATGTAATTCAAGCACTGTTATACCTATGATAATTATTCCATAGAGCATCGGCTGTCGTGATGATGAATTAACGTCAGTTCACGACATTGCTACTTGGCATAAAATAAGCAGTATCAAGCCCTTTAAATGAAAGGGAAGTACATAAACATCTCAGTGTATTTTGAGCTCTATTTGCTTACAAATTATACTGAGAAAAAGTCGCTATCTATTGAAATATTGTATCTAGGAACTTAAAGCACTTGGTTGTTAGCTATAAAGCTTACTTTATTATTGACTTAATCAACTTACATAGTAAAATTAAGTAAGTTATCATCTGGGTCAATGTAATGTCACGTCAGCATCACCTTGTTACTTTAATTACAGTGATAACAGTGATATTCCAAAATTATTATACCATATTCAAAACACTCATGTACTAATATACTTTCCATATATGAGTCAAAGCTGTATCAAAGTCAATGGAAGCTGTGATAGCCTAGTGGTTAGGACGTCAGTCTCTTAATCAGAGGTCGGCGGTGCGAATCCGGGCACGCGCCTCTAACTTTTCGGAGTTATGTGAGTTTAAAAAAAAAATATCACTTGCTTCAACGGTGAAGGAAAACATCGTGAGGAAACCTGCACGCCTGAGAGTTCTCCATAATGTTCTCAAAGACGCGTGAAGTCTGCCAATCCGCCATGGCCAGCGTGGTGGACTATAGCCAAAACCCTTCTCATATTGAGAGGAGACCCGTGCTCTGCAGTGAGTCAGTAATGGGTAGATCATGATGATATGAGTCAAACAAGTGAAATGAATATAGGTATGTTAACGTACATGACTAAGATACAAACATTAAGTCTAAGAATGAAGTTTCAACAGAGCTGGAAAGCTAAAATTCAATAAAATCTCATGAACGCCCAGCCTAAAGTCACGGCGTTAATCAATCAGTCAGAACGTGTAATTTCCTATGTATTGATTATTTTATTATTATATGTAATTTAGCTGAAACCTCCATTCGGAACTACCGCGGAATGCAAAAATAAACGCTAACGAGTTACATACGAATACCTATACAGTATAACGAGCGTGATTGCATTAACAGTCCTAACAAATTAATGAATTCACGTCAAAATTGCAAACTGAAAGTACAAATTGATACAATTCGACAATTGATTACAATATGCACACAAAGCTATCGTCCACAAACAGCCGAGCAGTCGCCCCCAACATCGATTCATATCGAGCGACGGCAGCTTTTCATTTTGTATGTTAAATTAAATTTCCATGAAACAAGATTGAATTTTTCGCAATCAGCACAAGCGGGGATGTCGAAACGAACTTATGTAATTCCGTTCTACACCTACCCACTAGTGAATGGACACAAAAAACTATGCAAATCATCCCGGATACACCCGCGCAGGCTACGGAACGAAAAATAAAGTTTGTTATGTCCACCACATGTTAGCCCTTCACCAGGTATAAGGTTGGACGAGTTATAAGTATTATTTTTAATAATAGGAAAACTTTATTTTGAGAGAAAATGGCATTCATAAAGAATTTTAAGCGTGCATGCTTGAATAAATGTGATATTTTCATAAAAGATATCTGACCTTTTGTAAATGTAATTATTGAATAGTCAACCCTAATACACATTTATTGAAACAAATTACCCTAGCTTGTGGTGGACATAACAAAATTATGATGATGATGAAATCTAAGAGGGTAGCGGTACGGACGGTGCGTGGTTAGGAGTAGGCAAACCCATAATTCTATCAAATTTCTACGCGATATCATGCCGGAATATCAAATCTTAAAACCGTCTTTGTCGGTTACTAGTCACTACTGAAACCTCCAACCAGACCAGGCTCGAGCCGGGTATAGAAACCAGGACCTCTAAATTTATAATGTGACATCGCACGCGCTGCGCCAAGAAGGTCGTCAAATTGTTCTGTTTCTTAACATTCTGTTCTGTTCTGTTCATGACGATGTTTCTCAAGAATTAAAGTCAGAAATTGAATGAACAGTTAATGTGACGAAGTGTGAAATAGTTACTTTAAATATAAAGTAAACCTATTTCATAATTAGCTATGACTATTTCTCATTTATAATATTGTATTTTTGTTTGCTTTTACCTAGCGAGTAAGATTTCAAACAATTAAATATATTCTCTTAATAAATTAATTATTAGGGTTGACTATTCGATAATTACATTTACAAAGTGTCAGATATCTTTTATGAAAATATCAAATTTATTCAAGCATGCACGCTTAAAAATCTTTATGAATGCACAGACTTTCTCACAAAATAAAGTTTTCCTATTATTAAAACTATTAGTTAGAAGTCATCCAAATACAGTTTTAAGATGGATATACAAGTGGCATTGGTTGAATCCGATATTATGCAAACAATATCAATATATTAATCCAGATTCCAAATAGTTGAAATGAAATTTACCTAACGCAAAACCGCGACAATCGGAAGCGGCGAGTGTGCTATGGCGGGCGGCGGGCGGGCAGCGAGCTAGCATCGGCTTAGCTAATTTACAATTTAATTATCAGTCGGGATGATACATCGTTAGAGCGCGCCAAACCGAGTTTATGCGACTAATCAATTGTTTGACGCGGCCGCTGCAATCACACGCCACACTCCCGCTCCCGCTGCTCGCGCCCGCCCGCCCAAAAATTATGCTGAATTTCACTGATTACTTACATTGCGTTCAAACGATAAACTCATTTATATTAATTCAACTAATGATGCCGTGTAATAACTGTACTTAATATGTCGCTGAAATAATAGACTTACTTAATCGTAGCATGGAACCTTCATAGCTGCAAATTTTTATGATTGCAGCTATGAAGGTTCCACGGTATGATCTAAGAAGAAGCCCACAACTTTTTTGATTTTGATTATCACTATCTGATTAAGATTCTTTTGATTATCACTATCTGACATTGTCACTACAAACGATTTTAGAGCAACTTCTATATATGTATTACGATCATGTTAGCATTTTAACTACGAAATAATAATAAATGAGAAGCGGTGATAGCCTAGTGATTAGAGCGTCAGCCTCCTAATCAGAGGTCGGCGGTTTGAATCCGGGCACCTCTAACTTTTCGGAGTTATGTGCGTTTAAAAAAAAATTTCACTTGCTTCAACGGTGAAGGAAAACATCGTGAGGGAACCTGCTTGAGAGTTCTCCATAATGTTCTGATCAAAGGTGATCAAAGGCATGTGAAGTCTGCCTTCACATGCCTTTGATCTGCACATGGCCAGCGTGGTGGACTATGGCCAAAACCCTTCTCATATTGAGAGGAGATCCGTGCTCTGTAGTGAGCCGGTAATGGGTTGTTCATGATGATGATGATGAATAAATGTTAGATTAAACTTTGAAGGCTTGTAGAACTACTAGCTGTTACTTAAATAACAGCTTTCTCATACATGATGTTTACCCATCAGTCAACAAAGCAATCAAGAAAACAATGCGGCGTCGCGTCTCGCGTTAATTATATATAGCTCAGATTCCATCAAGCTTGATCGAACCGGCGCTATGGATTTATGCGTCCAATATTCGACAGGTGCCAAGTGTGTCGATCGCAGAGTTCGATGACTAACAGTGCCCCGAATGATATTCAAATGTCAAATAATTTGAGCATCTGCCCTACGCCCAGCGCTTCACGCTTGGCAGCTATTATACAATTGTGTGCAATACCGCAGTACGCCGAATACAATAGCGTAAAGGAACTATAAACCACTGACCCCACTACCACTGAGAAGTAAATTAAAACCGAAGACAAAGAAATTTTTTTGAAGCATCATTACTTTTTAACTTCAGACCCGTTACGTGGCTTCCAAATGAATGGATTTTGATACGGTTTTATCTGTTTGAAAGTTGGCGTAATTGAGATGATTTACAGCCATAATTCATGAAGACCTGTTTAGGCGTTTGAAGATCATAAGCCAATTTTCTACATGATAATGTTTTTGTCTTACCACCTTTCAAAACCTAATCGGTATAGAATTTAGAGTTCTTCACCATTAGCTGATAGGTACCGCAGTATCCAGAAGCCTATGTGATACCCCTTTCAGTTACTTACTATGCCGCTTAGATAACATTAGAATGGTTTCAATGTCTAGGTGATGGGAAATCTTCAAGATAATATATTAAGATAAAGTATCTTAATATTACATATAGTTGCAAAATGGGCTGGAATAATAGCCATTTATCGCCATTTCTCTCCTTTAAAGTCATTTGAATAAATAAATAAATATGAAATTAAGATATGCGACATTCGCTTCACAAAGGAAGAAGATCAAAGAAGTGAGACTACAAAAGTCGTAATATGAACGTTCACAATTCGCTAATCTTGCCCCGCTACCGTTACATAAGACAGCTGAGTTGAATATAAATGTAAAACACAATAAATTTCATGCCCCGTAGGAAATGAATATTCATCACGAAATCGCCATGCATATTCTCTTCTGCTACGAAATTTCGTGCTCCCTACGAGCATGGCGTGTTAAATAAGACTGTGAACCTTATGACGTAGAACCATCAGTTAGAAGTCGTTCGGTGCGCGAAGAACTTATAGAGAACGCGTCGGCGCTCCACGAGCGGGGTATCGTAAATTTCAACATATAGTAAAGTGATTTACGAATAATTGTTGTGTTGGCGTATAACTAGAGAAATCTTTCCGCTGTTTGCCGTCGGCTAATTTATATTATGAGGCTTAGGTAATTCGCGAGCCACGAGTAATTGGTCTATAGAACAATAGCTTTTGTCATATCCTTATCTCGTACGGAACGATTGTCTCTCTTCAAAGGCCGTCCTCAAAAGATTCGCATGTCATTTTGAATTCTTCGGACTTTTTTACAATTGAACATTTAACATTTGAACATTCATCGAACGTTTATTATTAAGCACCCGTGAGAAGCTATAAGACTTGACTTGAAGTCTATTTACGCAGATTGACCTTAAATTGGTTGGTTAATAGCGTTGGTCGACCCCCAACAAGGTGGACAGCCCACATCAAACGAGTCGCAGGGAGCCGCTGGATACAATCGGCCAAAGACCGTGGCCATTTTAACTCCCTACAAAAGACCTATGTCCAGCAGTGGACGTCTATCGGTTGAATTGATGATGATGATGATGATGACGATGACCTTAAATTGTAGGTATCGGTACCAATCACATGATTAGGGTCTAGGTAAGGGTAGTCTGCTAGCATTTAAAATAATGCAGTTTTTATCACATCCATAACGTTCAAATCTTGACTCATTCAAAATATCCGTTACTGTTAACGTCCATCCATACGTTATTAATATTAGTAATTATGAGGAGACAAACATTATCTTTACCTGGCGGACACAAAAATATTAAAAAAATATATTTTCTATTTGACTAACTGTATCCGGCATGCCGGTACAATATAATGGCCTAGAAACCTTCACGGCCTACCCCATAACACTCCACCCAAGTTTCACCACAATTTGTTAAATGCGCGCAATGCATTGATGACACAAACATTGAATTTTATTAATATAGATTATGTATTTGTCTTCACTTCTAACTGTACATTGATTTATTCACCTTGCTTGATAGAAAGAGTAGAAGAGCGTCCAAACCATTCCGTCAAAGTGCACGAGCAGCTAGCGAGGCGAGGCGTTACCGGGCGCTAATCGAAACATGTGTTTATCGTAACATCCGAATCGGCCTAAAGCGAATTAGTTCTCGCACAATGCAATTTGAATGCACATTACACAACGGACGAGCTACGAGCGCTTTTTATTGCGGCATCGTGAGATCTTATCTTGGAACTGCCACTTCCAGCAGGCAAATTTCAGATTCTCCGCGCAATGCCCCCAATTTTGCACTTTACCGCCTTCAACCCATGGACCGTTACCGACTGCAGCCGACCTCGTAGGATCGGTGTGTGTATGAACACGAACGTCAAATATAAACGCACTCCCCCGTACATGTTTAAAGAATTCAACATAAAATCAGCAATAAAATTGAAAACATTTTGTTAGGTTTTAAATAAGTTTCGCGCTGTCGGCAACGATCGTCAAACAATTTTGATCTCTGTTGTTTAATCGAAATGTACAAATTCGAACGTGGGTTCTCGCACTGAAATTATTTCTGGATCGATAAGAAGCGTTAATTTTACGAGCCAGTGATAATTTGCTAACTTCCGACAGAACATCGCCCTAGTTGAAATCGTTCCGTACACTTGCCACATAAAATTATGCACCTACCTACCAATTCACAAAGGGAAATCCCAATTACCTGTACGAGTATCTTCACACAAAACATTTTGTAATCTACATTACTTTGCTATGGAGCTCATAAAATATTTTAACTTTTGTCAGTTCCGTCGCTTTTTTATATGTACCTTAATTTATTTATGACCATTTTAGTATACCTAGGTAATAGCTTCGCATAAAACCTGCCACTTTTGAATGAAAACTTAAATGTGAGTTATTTAAAAT
The DNA here is from genome assembly GCA_928268935.1 of Lasiommata megera. Classification (NCBI taxonomy): domain Eukaryota; kingdom Metazoa; phylum Arthropoda; class Insecta; order Lepidoptera; family Nymphalidae; genus Lasiommata; species Lasiommata megera. Next base: position 10,880,441 of record OV743309.1, read on the forward strand.
AATGGAATGCGTTATACCTTTGGAAAACCTCGATAACTATAAACCCCCTAGTTGGATTTTAAAGACTGAGCAAAGCGAGTTTTCGCTTATCTGGACAAACTTAAGAACGAAAGAAGACGTATACTAAAATTAAATATAAAATTAATAATCGAACCAAGTAACGTAAGGAATCATGCCGTAGAGTCGAATAAGATAAATGTCATAAACAACTTCATTTCAGCGCAATGCATCACCAAAGCATATGTTACATCGTTGAAAAAAAGTTTGCAAAATTAGGACAAAAATACTATCTTAGTATAAATCCTATGTCAAACTTCATTTCTTTACCTTGCTATTGGATAACCATTATCTAACAGTTATTCAGAATATACTTGTTTTTCAACCATTTGATAATTTTTGTAATTTAGTGTCATTAAGTAATTTTTTGCAAAAGCGGCCCTCAGTCAATTATGAAATAAAAATAAAAAAACTTGTAAGGTATAGGTCTTTCCTTATAACACAAGATTTACACTGAGTTTGGGGCGACCAACTAATAAAGCGACATCTATAGTTAATTTACATCGGCATATTTTTGGCCGATGCGTTTCCAATTCGAATGCAGACCAATGCACTCATGCATATTATCATAACTACGTTTTTACGGTATCGATTACTACTGTATCGCGGCTGGTCAGGAAGGATCATTTCGATTCCCAAATTGAAGTACAGGAATTTGTAATCACTCGTACGACATGAATCGAATTTTGGCGGCATCTTTAACACAATGGTGGTCGAATGAATGCGCTTTTTGAGCCACACAATATCTTTCCGCTTTTTGTGTTACATTTCAGTTTTTCCGACCTTTTGTTTCAAACTCACAAAACCGGACCAAATTTCGGCGCTTTTTCGATTTGTTTACTTTTATACTTTTATGTTTATACTTACTTATTAAAATAAAAAAAATAGACAAATCCACGTAGCTTATGTAGAATATGTAGATTAATATAACTCACTAACTTTCCCAATCAATCTTAGCCAAATACTTGTATTTAAATATTCATATTAATATCTTTTTTTTCTACTCTACCCTGTTAATAAGGAAGGCTCTACTAACTTCATTAATGGACCTTTAAAGTTTTGTGTAGATTGATAGTGACTTTTGGCGTATGGCAAAATTGACTTGCCTCATCGATAGATTTTGTATGTTTTTTGTGTCTAACTAATCTATCGCCGTTGCACTCAAGGTCACTGGCCAGAAGTGACGCGTTCCGCCGACCATTTTTAAATTGTCTTCATTTCGCACTACTTTTAAAGATAATAGAATACCTAGAGAGTAATATAAATAAAATAGTACTCTACAATCTTTACTGTGATAACAGAAGCGGTGATAGCCTAGTGGTTAGGGCGTCGGCTTCCTAATCAGAGGTCAGCGGTTCGAATCCGGGCACGCAACTCTAACTTTTCGGAGTTATGTGCGTTTAAAAAAAATTAAAAATCACTTGCTTCAACGATGAAGGAAAACATCGTGAGGAAACCTGCACGTCTGAGAGTTCTCCATAATGTTCTCAAAGGCGTGTGAAGTCTGCCAATCCGTACATGGCCAGCGTGGTGGACTATGGCCTAACCCTTCTCATATTGAGCGGAGACCCGTGCGCAGTAGTGAGTCGGTAATGGGTTGATCATGATGATCATGATGAATCTTTACTGGAAGGGGTTATATGTGTTCTTTAATTAAAAAAAAGAGCTTTTTCTGTAGCTCGATTCTCTCTATATAAAAAAGCGAGTCAGAAGTGGATTGATAAGATACAGCCTACTTGCCTTAAATACAATTCATATTTACATTATTTCGGAGATATTATAAAAACGCCAGATACTTATTTAAGAATGTATGCCTACTAGGAACATATTAAATTGACTTGAAGTTGACAATAAACTTTGTTCATACTTGAATATAAGGAAAATATTCCGCATCTATTTCATAACTTATTCGTGCCGGGGTTCGAACCGCCGACCTCTGATTAGAAGGCGGACGTTTTAACCACTAGGCTATCACAGCTATACGATTATTCTAATACACTAATCTTATTGGAAATTATCTTTGGAACAAACTCAGTTGATATTTCTCATAACGATGACGGGCACCAACAATTTAAACATTTTCTATCTAATTTATTTAAGCCATCATTAGTATGGCACCAAATTAATAATATTATAATGCTCGTAAGTAAAACAAGATTCTCCATGAAAGAGATTCGCTATTGCGTTGGTATATTGCCAACAATGCCCAATTATATCCCTGAATGCTTTTTATTAATTACATTTCCCGGGCTTTCGAGGCCTTTGTATTTTAAATCTGATGACCTCACGGCTCTCTAAGATAGCAGCTTTAAACATGTTATGAATGTTACAAATCTTGCAGAATGTTTTTCAATTACAGCTAATGCCGCTATAACAATAAATATTATTCATATAAGAAACGTGTTTTTTTTTGGTATATTTTTCCCGATCTTTTTTTTTCTTCGTTTTATGGCTTTATACAGATTAGCCAATGTCAAGTTTATTATTTTATTAGTTCTCTCTTTTTGAGAAGGTAGAAGTTAGGGAGAAATGGCGGGTAACTTCGCACTCTGCGGACACGGCTCCCTCAAACCTTTCCCAAATTAATACCTGTTAACCAATCAGAAAACTAGCCACTACACAAACGACACCAAAACTGTCCACGACACAACCAACACCAGTCCTTTAAAAAATTAGCAACAAACATTAATTCAAGAAAAGCGTGACAAAACCGCGCCGCCAAGTACGAAGTCTTTCTCTTCCCGATCTTAATAATGCTAACACTATTTATTATACAGTTTCATAGTGCCCAATGGTATGCAATCTTTTTTTTTTTAAGATATGAGGCAAAGGTTGGAGCGCAAATGCCAAGAACAAATTTATTTGCTCTTGCATTGAAGTAACTCAAGTTGCGTTAAGCAGCATACACGCAGATTACACGGGGAAGCAAGGAACACCTTAGTGAAAGGTAACAACGTTGCCAGACTTTGTATATGATCTGTGGTCAAAAATAATCGGCGCCAATATGTTTGACAGAGAAAAAAGGCGGGAGACTTCGTATAATATGGCGGGCCCGGTTTTTTCACACTTTTCTTGTATTAATTTTTGTTGGCTAATTTTGAAAAGGATTGGTGTTGGTTGTGTTGTGGACAATCATAGTTTTGGTGTCGTTTGTGTAGTGGCTAGTTTTTAAGAATGGTTAACAGGTATTAATTTAGGAAAGGTTTGAGGGAGCCGCGTCTAAGTTTACCGCCATTTTTCCCTAACTTCAATTCTACCGACCGAGGTATTCAACGGAAATGTTAATAGTAATAGCAGTGTTAGATATATTTGTTAACAAAATATATCGCGAGTCTTGAATGCAACTACCTGTAGCTCTTAAAGGCTAGGCCGTCTGCGTCAAAATAGCAACAAAAAGGCTTTATCATCTCGTATGTTGCGAATACTGATACGGTAATGAATATGTGCGCGGTAATAAAAGGTTTTTGTAAATGTTTTACGCGGGCAAACAGGCGTATCGCCATGGTAGTTATCAAATTAAGATGCGAAGGCAACTGAGCATTATATTGGTAACGACGATTGCGCGGGCAGTCTTGTAATTGTTCCTTTTTATCATATAGTGTAGCTATTTACAAACTGAGCATTTACATGGGCATGCATAATTTACGTCTATTCTATGGTATGTTAATTATTGGCTACATTATAATTCTATGGTAATTAGGGGCGTCACTTTTTTCATATTTAATTCGTCTTGTATAAGAATTAAAGTTATTATTTCGCACTTCTTTCTTCATAATTATTTCTGTTTCATTGTACCTATTCATTCCCTACTTAATGTATGTAAAAATATATAATGATCTGTCAGACTGCATTCGAAACTTAGAAAAAGAAAATGATTCGAAACTGAGAAAAAGAAAATGATGAAATTTTACAAAGTATTAATGAATTTTTTATTGGAGAAGTGTTATTACTCAGTAAACGATTTTTTAAACGATGATAAGTAAAAATAGTTGAAATCGGTCTCTCTACTACGGTCGATTCCAGACCAAATTGCAACACCCAAACTGGGTATGTGTACACAATATGCAACGAAATAAATAAATTCTTAACTAGCTGTTGTGTTTTTTTATACACTACAAGTTAGCCTTTGCAATCAATTCTGATTGAAAGTGATGATGCAGTCTTAGATAGTAGCGGGCTAACCTGTTAGGGGTATGGGTAAACGCATACTCCTAATTGGTTTCTACGCGACATAATGCCGAAACGCTAAATAGTTTTGCGACGCGTCTTTGTCGGTAGGGTGGTAACTAGCCATTGCCGGCGTCTCCCACCAGGCCAGTCTCGAGCCGGGAATCGAACCCAGGACCTGCAACTTTATAATGAGATAGCGCACGCGTTACGTCACGGAGGTCGTCAAAACATAGCACAACATAAGGGTATAAAAATATATATTTAGTAAATGAACCTATCAATAACGAAATAAAACAGATACCTACTTACTTTTGATATCAAAGAGTACGTAATAATGTATAATAAAATATATGCAGATATGCATAAGTGATGTTATAACAGATTAATATTTTGCATTTATTGTATTGTTCACCTACTGCAGAAAGACAATTAGGTTTTAACAAAAAAATCCATGACCATGTCAGGTCTTCCTTTAATTTAGAATGCTTTATTATTCAGGAACATTAAACAACGTTGTAAAAAATTACTGATGTCGTAAATGAGGCCGATAGTCGCAGTATTAACACGCAATTTGAGCGAGAGTACCATAAAATAGGCCAATACTTACATACAATATAGGTAGGTGGAATCGCTTTATATACGTGACATGAAAAGTCTCTATTACTGTTAAAGAATATCTTTAACTGTAGATGTGTTGCCTACTCACTATTTAGCGATATAATAATCAAGATGATTACCGGAATAAATGACATCCCTCATTAAATCTGTAGAAGTTTGCAGTGTGAACAGGGTAAATTAATAAAATCAAGATGAGACGTAATTAAGTTAAATCACGTTGGGAGATTAGAAATAATATTAACGCAATAAATGACATTCCTCTAATAAAATTCGCAGAAACTAGTTTAAATTAAAAGCAATAAAGCGTAAGTACACTAAAACACAAATGAAAGTTTTTCCAAAAAACTAACTTCTTACAACTGCCTCATTGATTAAATGGGTAGCATTTTGAAATACAGATCACGAGGTGCTGAGTTCGTTATATTTCCACTGGTTCAGGATAAGAATTGTTAGATTATCCTTTTAATATTATTAGTATCAGCTTGAACTGACGCGCTGCCGGTTGAAGCCATCCTTCTAATCGGCTTAATAGCAATAGACCATTAATAGGCTGATGATGTTTATGAACTCCACATGCACAAGTACACTTCAAACAACTAACCAGTTCCGACACCGGAGAATCCTCTGCTAATGTGGAGTTAACATAACCTAAGAAATCGTCGATTTTAAATTAAAGTTATATAATATTTTACTAACCAGTTACTATTGGAAAGTTGCCAATTAGAGCAGCTAATATTTCTCATAGTCATAAATCCATAAGTCAAAAAAAACTGTAAATAAACAATTTGTAGCAAATAATATTATCATCTTTGACACATTCTTCGTATCATAAATTGCCCGAACTCACGAAGTAAATTTTGCTACATAAACTTTTCAGAATCAAGTAATCGATCATCAATCATGATCAACCCATTGCCGGCTCACTGCAGAGCACGGGTCTCCTCTCAATGTGAGAAGGGTTTGGGCTGGCCATGTGCGAATTAGCAGACTTCATACGCCCTTGATAACGTTACGGAGAAATCTCAGGCGTGCAGGTTTCCTCGCGATGTTTTCCTTCACCGTTGAAGCAAGTGATATTTTAATTGCTTAAAAACGCCCATAACTCCGAAAAGTTCTCTCCAAACCCCCGACCACTGATTAGGAGGCGGACGTTCTAACCACTACGCTATCACAGCTTCTTAATCAAGTAATACTAACCAGTTTTATGAAAATATTTTTTTCTTTTTTCTTAAAAGTGACTCGTCTATTCACACAACATCGTAGCACAACGTAATCTGCTGTGATTTACAAATTGTCTATTTGTAAAGAAGATAGCATGTTGATATAATATTAGGTAGGTGGGTATCTAAGTGTTAATTATATGAGTATAAACATGGATGATTTTGCAACAACAAGTCATTCAAATTGCAAACGTTTATACGTAAGCCAAACTATCTGCAGACACATCAACAGTAAATTTAGCAGCGATATAAAGCAGTGTTCCATTTACATAAATACAATAGCATCGTAATTTTGATAAATTGTGAAAGAATGTCCGCATATAATACAAAGTAAGGCTGCTTTTCCACCGATTTTAACACATTGCACTTTCAAAACTCACATTCAAACTCAAATAGGGCACTTTTGACGCGTCAATAATTTACTTAGTAGTGATTTAATGGTGATAACTACATTCGTAAACTTAAAACTAAAGCTATGAGGGTTCCAAACGCGCCCTGGTCTAAGAAGGAGCCCACAGCAAACTTATCCGGGTTTTTTTTTGTTATCACCATCGCACATAATCGATAAAAAATTATAGTACCTATGGAGATAGAGCAATTCACATCCAAGCTTTTTTATCGTTTATATAATCCTTAATATCGTAATATGATTTTACTATAAGCTTTGGTTTTATAAAAACTTTGAACTTATTGATAGACATCTCCAAGATATCGATAGGTAATTTATTATAAAATATCATTTATTAAAAGCAAGGTTTGCATACGATGTCGCGAAACCAATTACGAGTATGGGTTTACCTTACCCTTAACAGGTTAGCCCGCTACCATCTTAGACTGCATCATCACTTGCCACTAGGTGAGATTGCCGTTAAGGGTTAACTAGTAGTGGATAAAAAAAACAGCAAAATAATAACATGAGCAGAAGTTGTTTTCGATGAAAGGTTTTTAACTATACTGGGTAGTAAAGTTTTGAGAACGAATAATATGATTAAACCAAATTTTTACAAGACATTAATACTAACAGGTACGAATTCTGATTAATATCTCTAAACTAAACTAAATTAAACGGTTCACGGGTTGTTCTTTCCACAATGTTTTCCATGAAATGGATAGCATTATTCTGAGGACAAGCGAATGTTCTACTAAATATAATATTCAAAATGATTAGCTACCATGGTCCGTATGACTTTACTTACTGTTGGAAAAAATAACTTAACATTAACTGTAAAAATAAAATTAACTAAGCAGATGGGCTATAGATTGATGTATAGCCTATGTATAGACCACTAGTACTGGCTGATAGCCAACAAGGTGAATGCCACTAGAACTACACACTAAACACAATCCACTGTGGCGATTAAAAGACATCTGGTCATGTTTAACATATCACCGGTATTGTAAAATTGTTTTGTCTGTTGATGGAGGAGTGTCCTAAGGGGGTTTAGTTTGACGCAACCAGCTAGGGTTGGCGTCGTGCCAACAAGGTGAATGCCACGAGAGTCACGCACCGAACGCGATCCACTTTACCCATATTACAAGGAAACACTCGAAGGTACAGTGCCTTATATCTATCTGTATTAAAACCATTCAGATTTTGAGTTAAGTTGCCGTTGATTTTCAAGCTAGACATTAAGATAGACACGACAAACTCGGATCCAACAAAATGAAAGCTATAAGAGTCGTGCAACGTAGTAAAAATAATAATGTATCTAACTGTATTAAAGGCGATCAGATTTTGAGTTAACTTGCCGTTGATTTTCATTAAGACTGACCCGGATCCAATAAAATGAAAGCTATGACTGTCAAGGAACCTACGCGATCGGCTTTACCCATAATACAAGGAAACAACCAAAGATATAGTGCCCTATATAATAATGTATCTAACTGTATTAAAGGCGATCAGATTTTGAGTTAAATTGCCGTTGATTTTCACGCTAGACACTAAGACAGACTCGGATCCACCAGAATAAAACTATGAAAGTAAAAAATAAACAAGGAAACAACCAAGACAATACAGTGCCCTATATAATAATGTATCTATCTGTATTAAAGACGTTGAGATTTTGAGTTTAATTCCCGTTGATTTCACGGTAGACATTATGATTGACTCCGATCCATCTAAATAAAACTGTAAGAGTCGTGCAATGTACACTATCAGCTCAACCCATAATATAAGGATACTCGAAAGTACATAATATTATTATGTAACTATCTGTATTAAAGACGATCAGATTTTGAGTTAAGTTGCCGTTGATTTTCACGCTAGACATTAAGACTGACTCGGATCAAACAAAATTAAAATTTTGAGAGTCGCGCAACATTCACGATCGGCTTTATTAAAATAAAACCTACCACTTATTATCATGTAACTTGCATTCTAGAAACAGATCAGGCCACTTTTCACCGCAAGAAAGCACAACGCAAAAACTGAAAGCCAACTATCAGCGAGGTTCGATATTATATACGCATGTAGAGTGCAAATTTGAATAGATCTAGACATTACTATACAAGATAAACTCTATCTACCTATTAGATAGTATCATGGTAAGTATCTACAATACAACCTTATTGGAATACAGGTTTACTGGTTTTAATAGTCTTTATTCTAATAAGGCGACGCAATTCTACTAAGATAGTTACCTATCTAGATGTAATAGTTTGGAAACTTACGACTCAATTATTATGTAACCATTAATTTCTACGTTAATTATAATGTTCCGTTAGATTTGAATTTCATCATCATCATCATGATCAACCCATTTCCGGCTCACTAAAGAGCACGGGTCTCCTCTCAATATGAAAAAGCTTTGGCCATATTCCACCACGCTGACCATAGGCAGACTTCATACGCCTTTGAAAACATTATGGAGAACTCTCAGGCATGCAGGTTTACTCACCATGTTTTCCTTCACCATCGACACAAATGTTATTTTAATTGCTTAAAAACGCATGATCTCGAGCTCAATCCGTACTGCTTGCCCAATAATCTGGCACCTATGAAGAACTAGGTTTTAAAAGCAAATCAAACAAAAATGAGAAGATACAGCTTATATAGGCTCATGACATAATGACATTAATTTAGCATTCTAGACAGATTGCAACAGATAAGGGAACTTTTCACCGAAAGAATGTTTTTTTTTTATCGTGGGTAAAATCCTCATGGATATCTCTGCGCCTCCCCGTGGCATGTTATGTCAGACTCCTACTGACTAAAACCCCCACGTTTTGCGACTCACAGCTGTATGGTGGAGCCACGGGAATGCTTTCGCATACAATCGCGAATCCACCAACACAACGCAAAAACTAAAAGTCAACCACCATCCAACCACCAACCAGCCAAAAAACTGTCACAAATTCTAATTTATCATATTTTTCGCAATGGCGCATTCATGCCTGATGTAGATACAGATTTCCCAATGTTGTAGCCAGTCCCACTGAAATGCAAATTGATATAATGCAGGAAACGTCTGAGTAGGTCTGCTAGCGGGCGCCTGTACCGCATGAGTAGCATAAGTTCGTTTACATACGACAGTCTGCTGTATTTGCATCCCAAATGCTCGGTGCGGCCGCCGGTTGGCCCGACTTATCTCTCCTCCAGGCAAAATATTACATTTAGTGCATCGCCACTCAGAACGTGCATATCTGAATGTCAATAAAGGAATAAAAAGGCCACCGGAGGCGTTCCCGCGCAACCGAGGCGGATGTGCTTTCCACCAATGGGCGAGTAGAGCTCAGCATATTCATAACGATATTACCGCCGACGGTGCTGCGGCGTCATCATAATTCATATATAATAACCCTTCCGAAGTCGGCGCGACGCGGCGCGCCGCCCTGCGTCTCATTCGCTCGCCGGTTATCTTCCCGAGTGGAACAGAGACGCTCGCCGACACCCACTCGATCATAATTCATAATTTCATTTCTTAAAACACGCTAACCGTGCCTCCGTGATGAAGCTTTCTTTTCATTCGCGATCGCTGCTTGTACCTAACCTCGTTAACGCGTGTTACGTCTCGACATAATTAGTGTACTTGAAGAATTAAATTTTTACCCAAAATATGAGAAATTAAACATGTCGGGCATGTAGAGACGATGACAGCTATCTGTAATTTGAATATGACGGGACGCGTGCGCGTGCTCTCGGCGCGTCTCATTCGTCAGTGTATAAATAGAAACCGGCGTCTGCGCCGTGACGCCTCGCGCCATTAATTTATATGAAATAACTGTCGGCAGTCGGAAAAATAAGTTCGATCGAGAACTGCCTTCCTAACGATAATATTTATGTTTTACGAAGTGGCAGACGAGTCCGACTCATCTGTTGACGTACGTACATCAGAAACTTTACTTTTTTCTCCAATTTATTTACTTCCAGCGTCCAGGGAGATTCATTTTTCTTAAATAATTACAACAGACTTTGGAACACATAATAAAACACGCATTGTGAATAGACTTCAACTTTTTTTAAATAAACCATATTGGAAAAGTAACGAACCAAACTATAGTACACCATTCTACTGAGCTCTCTATGTCAGAATGATAAGTTAAGAAGTTCTGACAAGACATCATTCTTCGGAGATTTCACCAAATCCCCTTTCACAATGTTCACAGATCCTTACGAATCCAATAAAGATCCAAAAATATGGACTTCAGACATTATGATCGTTGCGCTGTAGGTACACCAGAGGCAAGTGACACATAAATTCGTTAGCGCGTATGTAATCGTCAGGAATACACCAACAATAATTTACCGCATTAAATTTTAAAGTTGACATCAGAAAGAAAATCTTATAAAGACATAATTTAACGTCATTTTAAATGACTCCTTCTTAGGAATGTGTCATATGTACGAGCTTTTACGTATTTATTAGGCACATGTGCAGGTATAATTATAAACACAGTTAGATTATACGCACTCTTCAAAATTTTATTTTTATCTGAGTTTACCTGCTTGCTACCGAAGACGAACGTACCAAGCGATCAAATTTTAGTTGGAATAAACAGTGTGAGCTGTATTGTTTATGCAAACCACGGAGGCATTTCAAGTAAAATAAATAAGCTTTCATGAAATCAAAATTTTACATTTTAGTTCATCTCTTCATAGAATCAAAGTGGCCACGGCCTCATTTACAGTTTTAATTTTACTGTCTTATTAAATATTTCATTTAAACCGCGATAGCCTAGTGGTTAGGACATCCGCCACTTAATCAGAGGTCGGGGGTAAGGTACTACCGAACGTGTAAAGCAAAAGCCATTTTTGTCATAATAATTCGTCATTCTCCACCATTTCATTTATTTAATTAATTTTGATTATGTGAGATGGTGATAACAAATAAAACCAGCTTAGTTCGTTTTGGGCTTCTTCTTGGGCGCGATTGCCACGCTCTTAGCTTTAGTTTTAAGTTGGCGAGTGTGGTTATCACCATTACTTCACAAATGTAAATCATGGAAATTAATATGATATATATGAATGATTTATAGATGATTCTAATAGGTTTAAAGAATAAAGCTATTTTGATTTGATTTTGATTTGACCATAAGTATGTTTGTACCCACACTTGTTATGCCCACCAGTTTATACGATCGCCGAAAAAAAGGAAATAAACTGTTAATGCAAAAGAATTAAATAGCATTAGCAAGAAAACAAATTAATAACACGGCAATATAGAATTAAATATTAATGAATGATGGGATTCAACGATATATGCGAGGTAGCTGTACCTACAAAAGATAACCAATATCACCTAATGGATTCCGAGTGAACTCGCATTTAAATCTAAAGATATTTAAACGCATCGCCCTCGCGCGGCTCTTCTCATAAATAAAATAAATACAAATATTCTCACGTAAACGTGTAACACGAAAGCGTTCATTTACATTCATGAATGTAATAAATGGGGCATACTCCAAATACAAAAAATGAGATGGAAATAGATCTAAATTTTGCTTGTGCCTATCTCAACGGATACGGATGGAAACGAAACAGATAACGGTAAGTTAATAAATACATCGATACTCCATAGAAGACGAATGATTCAGTGAGTATTTGTTTATATTCGACTCAGGTAAGGAAACAAAAAAAACGGTAGAGAATGTCAACCTAAGACTAGAGTTTTTAAATCTTTTATACAATAAAATCGGTATGAAATTACTGAATTACAAGGAAGTAATTAGGTAAAACCCTCGTAGCTATCCTATTGTGTTAACTTATAGAAAAAATATCTATGAATGCTTCACAGATGCCCGTTCTTGGTTTAACTAAATGAATAAAAGATTTTTGAATTGGCTTAAATTTGAGTTTGAGTTAGTATTTTTGACAGTCTGCTATATAATAAAACTCTAAGTTTGCACCGAATTAATTAAATTCTACTTTTTTAAACTCAAATATACAGACTCAAATATACTCAAAACTCAAATATACTCAGATATATATTAAATTAATAATGTTGAAAATACATAACAGAAGTACGTAGCTAACAAAAAAAAAACGTAACTATGTATCAAAGGAAAGGGTTAACACACCTGCATATATTCGTCCTTTTACCCCTCTACAGATTTACGACCCAGGTATTGAACCAACAAATAAGATCATCCAAAAAATGCCTCCAAAAAAAATAATAAGAGCAATACAAAAAGTTCAGCAAACACGTCAACGTCGAGCGCGCTCCATTGGCTGCGTGAACAAAGAAATATCGCCGCACATTATAACCGCTCGCCAAAGCCAAATTATTTCTCTCTCTCATTTTGGAAACAATAAAATGTACCACAGTGATTCAATTATTGAATGCTTTTTGGAAAACGTCAACATAAAAAGAAGCTAGCCACTTTGATGAAACGAAGCATAGCCTCACAAGCAAACTAACTTATGCTAATGTATGTACCTAGTTATCACCATCAAATCACTGCTATGTAAATTATTGACGCGTCAAAAGTGCCTTTTAAAGGACTACTTGAATAAAGATTATTTGAATTTGAATTTTTAATTTAACCAAACAAAAAGTTAATAAAAACATTTTTATAATGAAAATTCATTAAATGCTACGGATAAAACTAAACTAAATAGTGCGTGTAGGATGTGATAAAAATCTTGTTAATAATGTTCTCTTTCAATAAGACGAAAAATCTTCAGTGTTTGTAATTAGGGAATAGCGTTTTAAAAACTTATCAATACAGTTTAGTGGATAGTTCTATGTTAAGGAGGTAGGATTTGAGATCGTATTAATTAATTATTGTTCCTTTATGAACCATCGGAGAAATAAAGGATCGGTAATATGGGTTAGTAATTATGCGTTACGTTATTTAGATTATACTTATCTAGTTTATAACATATTTTAGTGCATCATAAACAAACACAGCAAGAGTTTACAGCTCCCGCCGCTCTCGACGCACATTCAAGCCATTGTGCCTCTTATAATTTTTATTAGGGGCAATCCGTCCGGCTTGATTTACTCCTTCCCGAACTGATGGATCTTTCATTTAATTTACGATTCTACCCCAGTGTTCTGAGCGTAATAAAAACTGACAAAAAACAAGCAAAAATGCCTACAGCGTTATAGCTAGACGCTTATTTTTTGTCTATTTATGACGATGACAGCACAAATAAAGTTATTTCAATTCCATTGCATGCATTTATCCCAGTCTACATAACTTAAAATAATAACGAATATAGTTACTAAGGGGAAAGTTATGACAGTAATACTCATAAATTACTGTCATAACTTTCGCGTTCTTGAACGAAAAATCTATAGATAGATAGATACTCTTTATTGCACACTTTTTTTAAAGATACACCAACACGGAACACTTAACACGTGAGTATGCAAAGGCGGTCTTATCGCTTAAATTATTTTAATCGCAAATCTATTTTAAAATTGCATAACAATTTTTTTTCGTCATTTGCTTAATTAGCCCATTTAAAGTTAGTGAATAATTTTACTTTGCTATTCTTACACGGTAAAATTATGAACAAATTTAATAGTTTGCGGAAGGAAATTATCAATTCAACGCACACCTGCATTTTTTTTGGTAAAATTTACATAAATTGTAAATCTCGGTCAAATCCGAACCTATATTAACTACCTTTCATTTAAAGGGATGGTTTGGTAGGGGTGTTTAGTTGGTCCCATTTTAATTTCACGAGTAATAAAGATCCGGTAAAATAAAGATTGAAACTCAAACCCTTAGGGGTAAAATAGGCTATGACGTAGTTTTTGTAGTTAAATATATATCTCCATAAATTGAACTTTCAGTTTAACTAAGTAAATTCTTGACGAAGCAATAACGAGGGCGGGCGATGCGACTCGGTGGGTTAAAGTGTATTGTGCAGTGGACTATTAAAAACTGTACGCGGATGAATTCGCAGGAAATCACTGTTACTCAATAAAGAAGTAGGTCCGCATAAAATCTCATCATAATATTTTATTATATTGCTTCTGCGAGTCTGCGCAATGCTCATTGCGTCTACACCGTCTCGTAAGCTCAGCTTGGCAAGCAACCAAAGATTATAATGACTCTCCTACTCATAACGCTATTGCTTTGGCAAATATCTTGATATCCTCGATAAGCCATAACTCTCCGGAACATAAATGTCAAATCCGATTCAGCATAGCAATGAATTCTTTGATTTATACATACAGACAGAAAAACATTCAGCTTTGAAACAAACAGATACAAGGCGTCATGGTACGAAAAAACTAGAACGAAAGAACGTATCTATAAAGTGAACATTTTCGCATTTATAATAGTCATCATCATCATCATCATGATCAACCCACTGTCGGCTACAGAGCACTCTCAATATGAGAAGGGTTTGGCCATAGTCCACCACGCTGGCCATGTGCGAATTGGCAGACTTCACACGCCTTCGAGAACATTTTGGAGGACTCTCAAGCATGCAGGTTTCCTCACGATGTTTTCCTTCACCGTTGAAGCAAGTGATATTTTAATTATTTAAAAACGAAACATAACTCCGAAAAGATAGAGGTCCGGATTCGAACCCCCGACCTCTGATTAACAGGCGGACGTCCTAATCACTAAGCTATCAAAGCTACTATAATAATATTAAGTTAGATATAACTATCGCATGGGACGATGTGTACCTAGGTATATTAGCCAAATGTATTTCGTGACTTGTTTAATAAGGCGCTTCGCAAACGCAGCTACTTTTTCATGGCGGTACGGGATACTTTATCGGGAAATTAGGCGTTGCACAAACTAAGGCACTTTTAGTGTCTTCTTTCGGAAACAAGATTCCTGTGAATAAAATATTTTCAAATAATCAATGTGAAATCAACCGCTACCAAAGGGTAAACACATTTGTTCTACGTATTCTAGACGACACACAGTAATTGCTTTGTCAATTAACGATTTGTTAATCAAAAAGCGTTTTCGTCTCGGTCAGCAACATTTATGAATTTGCTTACGGATAAGAGTCAGTCTTTGTGTGAGACACTTCGGGACTAGCTTTATACGTCTTTTTTTTTTAAATTCCAATACAAGTTAGCCCAAGCTGGAATTTCTACCTGGCGGTAAGTGATGATGCACGACTAACCTGTTAGAGGGTGGTAAACCCAAATCCCTACTTGGTTTCTACGCGACATCGTGCCGGACGCTTAATCACTTGGCGACTCATCTGTGTCAGTGGGATGGTAACTAGCCACGGCCAAAGCCTCCCAGCTAAGCCAGACTCGAGCCGCGAATTGAACCCACACCAATTTATCACGCGAACAAAATTAAATGCTAGTTATATGCTTTAATAGTGACGGCGACACTATCGACGTATATTAAATAAAAACAGTAAAATAAACTGGTAACGTAAAATTGACGAAAAACAGGCAACCAGTGAACAGAAATAGCAACCTGTACGGTCACGATCACTGGTTACAGAAATTATGGTGCAACCAAAAGTGTATGCGTTTGCGCAGCACCTAAACGGTAGCTGTGTCCGGTAACGTTAACTGGACACGGTGGCAGGTTGCTATTTCTGATCACTGGTAACAGTTGGACACTAGGTTCGGTGGTTGTTTCTTGTCAAACAAACACGCACTCGTACCGAAATTTATTACTGTCGCCCGTGTTAAACAGACATTTATTTTCGATTTGCTCACACCGAACACTTTTTGGTTGACAATCCGTCTGTATCCAGCTGAACACTCACAATCTACGTTGATATCCCCATTGATTTCATTGAAATAAAATATCCCAAGGTAGCTCATATCCAAGCCAGTACACAAAAGCGTCTCTGCGCAGCGCCTTAACCAACGATCGCGCTATATCCCCGCAGTTTTAATTACAAAATAAAATATAAACTTGGTCGGGACAAAAATTTTAATTATTCCTATGTATGTCATGACCGAGCGAACCCAACACGTTCCCGTGCGTCTCATTTGCAAGTAACAGGACGGGTATTATAGACCCACGAAGGCAATAAGATAAAAAGACGCTCAATAAGGCGCGATCACAGGCAAAAATGAAATAAATTGCCGGTGAATAAGAGTGCTGTGTGCAATTGAGGAGAACACGGGTGCTCATTAGAACGGCGGAGAGGCCGCACTGCCCGCTCCTTTCGCACTTACAATACCTACCTACCTAACTACCCCACAAAATGTATCTCAACCTTTCAGTAGAATGGGCAACTGCTACTTACAAAAATGCTTACCTACCCCACAAAATATGTCTCAACCATTAGGCAATACTAATGACAATATTTTAATAATATTACTAGTTTAATTTAAAGCGGTGATATCCTAGTGGTCAGGGCGTTAGACCTCCTAATTAGAGGTCGGCGGTTCGAATCCTGGCACGCACCTCTAACTTTTCGTAGTTATGTGTGTTTTAAAAAAAAATTAAAATATCACTTGCTTCAACGGTGAAGGAAAACATCGTGAGGAAACCTGCACGCCTGAGAGTTCTCCATAATGTTCTCAAAGGCGTGTGAAGTCTGCCAATCCGCACATGGCCAGCGTGGTGGACTATGGCCAAACCCTTCTCATATTGAGAGGAGACCCGTGCTTTGTTGTGAGCCGGTAATGGATTGTTCATGATGCTGATGATGATTAGTTTAACTTAGCCAATGCTGCAATCTTTGATACAATACCTCATTACGGTGGCATCGGCGACATGTAGTTTTATTTTCTCCTTCTTTGTCGTTACACTTTTGACAAAGTCGTGGTAATCAAGAAGCAATGTCTTTGAGGACAGATGTTATACGCCTCACTAGCATCCGCCACTTTTCTCGGCTGGCCTCTCGAAAGACATCATGATCAACCCATTACCGGCTTACTACAGAGCACGGGTCTCCTCTCAATATGAGAAGGGTTTGGCCATAGTCCACCACGCTGGCCATGTGCGGATTGGCAGACTTCACACGCCTTTGAGAACATTATGGAGAACTCTTAGGCGTGCAGGAAAGCCTAGTGCACTCGTGCAAAGGACCGCCCACAGCAGACTTTATCTGATCGGTCCATCACATGGGTGACCTTCCTCGAGTTTTATTTTATTAGTGTCAAATATTATTATCATTTACTTAATTAATTAGCAACTGGATGGTTTTTTTATTGCATAGAGAATGGGGTATAAATTATGGAGTCGATGAATTGCATATTCTCGCTGTTTTGTTATATCGGAAAAATACTCGATTCATATTACGCAAAATAATTAAAGGCGAAATATCTAAAAATTATTATTAATAATTAGAACATACCTAACTCTGGGCTTCCTTTTCGGATGCAAGCGAAATCTTTTTGATAAATTGCTGGTAATTGTTATTTACGCATCCATACTTAACCTTATCCTGTAGATATATAAAGTGAGTTAAGCTGTGATAGCCTAGTGGTTAGGACGTCAGCCTCCTAATATCAGAGGTCGCTGGTTCGAACCCGGGCACGCACCTCTATCTTTTTCGGAGTTATGTACGTTTTTAAGCAATTAAAATATCTCTTGCTTCAACGGTGAAGGAAAACATCGTGAGGAAACCTACACGCCTGAGAGTTCTCTGTCAATCAAGTCAAGTCTGCCAATCCGCACATGGCCAGCGTGGTGGACTATCGCCAAACCCTCTCATATTTAGAGGAGACCCATGCTCTGTAATAAGCCTAAAATGGGTTTGATCATGATGACAATGTTCAAATTCTTATTCGGTCTTACGTTTGCTTGCTATTACAATTTTTGTGCCATACCGAAAGCTAAAAATGTGAAAAAAATTGCTTCCCGGAAAGTCTCACATATTATTAAGTTTATGGCACTCGCCATTGAACCAGTTCACAGTCATCCCTTTGCAGAAAAGCTGTAAAAATTACCATAACAAAGATGGTGATTTAGAATGACAAAACAATTGCGTCTCGCAACTCTTACTTTCCCTTATCAGGTCCAAATTGTGCAACGACGAATATTATTATTAGATGGTACTTAATGTTTAAGAGACGGTATCGTTCACAGTAGGTGTAATGTTAGATAGGGAGACCGTGGCAAAAATTATGACTGTATGAAGTAGCAGTTGAAAGTATTCGCTCAATTTATATAGCAAAACATTAGTGTGTGTGAGTGAGCGTGCGTATGTGTGTGTGTGTGTGTGTGTGTGTGTGTGTGTGTGTGTGTGTGTGTGTGTGTGTGTGTGTGTGTGTGTGTTTGTATTGTGTAAGAGTTAGTTTTATATTGCACGACGATGAACTAACCATATTCTATAAGTGTCTCTCCAACTAGTGAATGTTGACCGACAGTATGGCATATTGTGCCTTGTCTCTCGCGAGGCTTAACAGCTGGGAAGCACTCGCGATACCAGTCCACTCCCTGATGTTTCGCAACCGAGGCTGCCTCTTGCGACCGATGTACCTTTTCCCCACTCCTTTGCCCAACATTATGAGTTGCAGGAGCCTGTATCTGTCATGCCTAATCACATTCCCCAGGTAACCAATTTTTTTCTGTTAGACAGTCTTTTTCAAAATTCGCGATATCAACAAGCAAGTCGCAGCACTTCCTAATTGGTAACCTTTTGGGTTTACCTGATCATGATCATGATTTAGCATCCGTCGATAAGATAAACTAACCGTATACCTACTGAAATTCGTCACCAGCTCCTTAGCTATAGTGACAAGAGCCACCGAAGCACGTCGTGACGAGGCAAAAACTTATTCCTCTCGGACATGAAATCGAAACTGGAGAATAATGGAAGGAATGTCGTAGTTTGCATGCAGCGGAAAATTAAAAGATTTTTAGTTTTACTAAACGGGTGGACTGGGAATCCATAGAGTCGCTAACTTTTTTTTTAAATCTCTTATGTAAAATTTTTACTGTCTCCTATGAACATGCATAGGGTGAAAACTAGCCGCCGCTGCTGCTGAAACCTCTTACCAGACCAGACTCGAGCCGGGAATCGAATCCAGGACCTGCAACTTGCGGACGCACTGCGCCACGTAAGGTACAGATGTAGCATAGAATGCATTGTTTTTGTTATCACCCTACCGGCAAAGACGTGTCGCCAAGCAATGTCGCGTTCTGGCACGATGTCGTGTAGAAACCAATTAGGAGTACGGATTTACCCTAACAGGTTAGCCTACTACCATCTTAGACCGTATCTTCACTTGCCATCCGGTCGAGTGCACGAGTGTTCCCGTGACCCAGCCACCAGGTGACGCGAAGGAGCATCGCTGGGTATTCTGGTCGCCAGTCTGACCACCGGGAGTCCCGCATACCCCGTCGGAAGCGGCGTAATCTTGCCTGCAATCTTGGATATATAAACGCATTTCCCAGCATGAAATAAAAGGCAAGGTCAAGGCTAACTTGTGGTGAATAAAAAAAACTACCGCATTATGTATGCAATAAAATTCTATGCTATACAATAAACAGCAAGTATAATTGGCTATATTCCGCCGACAACCGGCAGATTTGTATAATATAACACAAAATCTTCCACTAGAACCTCTACGCACGTTTCGACCCGACACCGGATCATCCTCAGGAGATGTTGACTTTACAAGCGAGAAAAGTAAGTATTACTTTTCTCGCTTGTAAAGTCATTCATTTTGTGTGGTGTTATATTATACAAATCTTCCGGTTGTCGGCGGAATATAGCAAATTATACTTGCTGTTTATTGTTTATCATGGACGCAAAGTAACGCCTGCTTCTATTAATTATTTGAAAATTCTATGCAACTCTACGCGCGTCACTGTGACGGTAACAAGGGCGGTAGACGAGCGAGCTCCACGTCACACATCTCCACGCACCATTTGCATGCACCCGAGCGCATCGCGTCGCATCCCGCCGCATCCCACCGCATCTCGACAACAGAAATAGTATAATGTCATATCAGATGTCTCAAGACGCGTGCCGTGTTACGCCGCCCCTGCGCGTCAATACGGTAACAACTCCAACCTTACATACGCCAACACAGCTTGCAGGATGCGAATTGTGCTGTGTACCCTATAGCTTTTACGTGTCAATTTAAAATTTTTAAATTAGCGTTTTTTTTGAGGTAGAAGGAACATATATATAAACCAATTCACCAACTAAAATTCCTTCTAGTATTCTGATAAGCTACGCAAAAACAGTTTAGTTTATTAAGTTAAAGTGTAGATTGCTTCTTCATTTCCCATCTCAATCAGGAAACAGCTCTAAAGTATTCTTAATAAGAACCGTTTTTTCGATTTTAAAGAATCGGAACTGTTTTAACATATTCATAATATGTTGGTAATACAAGTAAAAGATTATTTTTTTTATGCTCCATCTTCCATCTGCGTCTAAGATTTCTAAGCATGTCTCCAAAATGAAAAGTAACAATGAGTAGGTATTGCCTGACTTTTGTATATGATCTGTGGTCATCAGTCATTTTTGACAGATGACATGATAGCGATTGGAGTTCAAGCACTTGACAGAAAATATTGATAATAGAATATTAAATAGAAAAGTTGTTAAAAGTATTTTAACAACACGAAGTCTTTCTACTTTGGTTCCTGACTACAAGCGAAAGCTTACAAATAACTTTGCTCTTAATTCAAAAACATGTAAGTTTCAAATAAGTAATTAATATTTAAATTAGGCCTAAACAATGGCCGAGCGCAACAGAAGTGTTAAAACTTGATGAAACGTCAAAAAGCAAGACAGTAAAAACTGTATTAGTGGTCATCGGTAAAGTCGTAAATCTGCATTTCTTAGACAGACATTATATTTTTTATACACTTCCAATAAATACATTTTTTCTACGTGCCCGAGTCATGACTAATTGGCGATGCTATGGCGAAGCCTCTCCGGGGTGCGTAACACATTATTGTTATGCTGGGTTTCGCAAATATAATAATAAAATTTTATTACCCCGTTCCAAAGGGTTTGTTTCGAGAAGCTCAAAGGGTAGACAGTGAAACTTAGCTCCGTGCCCATCATAAGTCAAAACGGGCCTATTATTTAGTTGCATATCGCCATAAATCACCCATGGAACACCAATTGAATGGCAGCCGATGGCCTCAATGCGAGATCATTACACAAATATAGATTTTAGTTATTTGTGCACGTACCACATTTCATTGTGGGTGGTGCGAAAAAACTGGCTTTTATCTTTGAAAATATTTCGCAAATATACAAAGCAAAACGTTTCTGAGAAAAGAAAGCTGATTATTATAGAATAGGCAACGTGTTTATTCATCACCTGCTTATGATATATTGCCGTTTGTAGAATTTTAATATATTTTATTTAAATATTATATATAATGGTTTCTAATTTATATTTTGTGTAAGTAGATGCATCGACACCTACGCTAAATTACGAAATAACACGACCTCCGTGGCGCAGCGCGCGCTGTCGCATTATAAAGTTGGGAAGTCCTGGGTTCGATTCCTGGCTCGATTCTGGTCTGGTGGGAGGCTTCAGCCGTGGCTAGTTAGCAACCTACCGACCAAGACTATTAGCGTTCCGGCACGATGTCGCGTAGAAACCAATTAGGAGTTTGGGTTTACATACCTCTAATAGGTTAGCTCGGTATCATCTTAGACTGCTTCATCACTTACCATCAAGTGAGATTACCGTCAAGGGCTAACTTGTAGTGGTTAAAAAAAACATAAATATTATATCTACTCGTAATAAAAATGCTGTCTAAGCTTAAAAATCATCTTCCAACTTCGACTGGTAGTTTCTGAGGAAATCTTCAACCATACAAACTATTCGGTGTTATTACCTATAATAAGTAATTATGGAGTGACTGAAACAATAATTTAGTCGGTTGTCAAAATCGAGAGACTATAATATAAATTCAGTTACATTTTCTTCGACGAAGTGACGATAAACTGGTTCCAATAGATAAAGGAAGGAACGCAATCCTGGTGTTGATCGAAGAGCGATGGAGCGGGTCAAAGCCGGGGTCAGCGGCGCCATGCGTCATCGCTAACGACGACAAATGACATGACGTGACGCGACTCAGAATGGGGACCGTCACTCCTCTCCGACAGCAAATTGTCTGTTTTATTTATATCAATTACGCAACTTTTGGATGTTACCTTATCTATGATTTGCTTTAAAGTAGGGTATAACATCGATTTTAATATGGTAAGGTAATTAAATAATCAAAACTTAAAATTAGAAAAAACAAAAATGCATCACAATTATTTATTTAAAATAACATAAAGAAAGTAAAACAATTAAATTAAAGATTGAATGTTAGTCTACTTTCTTGTATATCCGTAAATTCATAATAATAAAAAAATTTACTCTTAAAGTTACTTTTAAAGATATCCCACGTGATTTTATAAGAACCGTAATTCAAGCGGATGAATAACAATAAAAATCAAAAGACTATTATTAAGTAAAAGTGACACAGTTTAAAAATGTTTCAATTTACAAAATCAACATGCAAAAGTTATGTTTTAAAAATATACCCTCGAACTAATAATTAGCTCTTGAATTAGGGCATTAATGAGAGATTAAATTAATTTAATGTCTTTTTTTCCGTCACAATTTAACAAATGGTCTATCATCATAAACAGCACATTTCAACGCAATCGTTTGAAACAACTATCACGATACCAAAGTCCGCGAACAAAAATCTCACACACAACCTAGCATTAAAAAAAATCCAAGAATAAAAATTCGACTCATAAAGCCCTTATATGTTAAAAACCTTGCGAAATGATTCACGGTGGATACAAAGAATTTAGAGCGCTCCGAGCACATACTTAAATGCACTTAAGTCATGCCATACGCTGCGTATATTCGATGACAGGTGTGCAAGTATTGATGGAACGAAGCATATTTTTTACCAAACAGAAGGAAAGTGTCAATCTACACCACTATCCATCACGCTATACGCTTCCTCTTGCTCGTGACATATAAATTACATTTTAAAACAGTAACTACGCCGAACAAGAGCTTTTTTATCGCTAAATCGGAAACAACGCATATATCAACGCCGAACTATCTTATAGAAATAGTGACAAGTTCGTGGTTTATATTCGTTCATTCAATAAATCGCAAGCTAAATAATATAAATAGACTGAATGTAGAGACTGTGGTAAAACGTGTTTCCCACAGAGATTTAGCATCGAGACGGTGCCGGCTGCACGCGACACAAAAATAGCGCACATTTGTCGAAAAATAAAAATTTCCCCAAATAGACTGAAATATACAAATATGTGAGGCAAAGAGCGAGGGGCGAACGTGCCGGAACGCGGCGCCGTAATGTGCGCCCCTAATTAAAATGTTAAAAACCGACCGCTTCAGAAAAACGTCAATTTTGAAGAGAAATGTGCCGTCTAAAGGATCTCTTTTCATATTATTTTTATAATTTAAGTGTACTGTAACGATTGTAAAAAATCCTACCAATATTATAAAAGCGAAAGTTTGTAAGTATGGATCAATGGATGGATTGTTTGTCTTACACGTAAGAACTACAAAATGGATTTTTATGAAACTTTACAATAATGCTTAGCTTATACATTAGAATGACACATAGGCTACAATTTATAAAGATATTGTGTGACTTGTGCAAAATATGACGATAAATGTCAAGTAAGTAGGAAAAATCTACCAGTAGATTGATAATTTTAATGTCATAATGTTAGTTCATTTCTACGCCATGCTAATATAAGCAACTCGAAATCCTAATCCTGCAGAGAAGAAATCGCGGGCACCAGCTAGTAATGTATAAGAGTATCAATTAAAGTAAAACAGGTAAGTCCTTTGCCCACTTTACTCTGTCAACCAATTTATCAAAATGAATTGCTAAAGTATTCGAATATGTACATATAAAACCGTTAGGTTAGTGTAAATACTGGAACAATTATTGAATAATTCAATAATTGTATAATTAAATACAACGTGTTAAATACGCTAACCTATCATTTTTATGGCTTCTGCAAGCGGATTCTTTACATTATTCTACATTACCTAGTTACTAATCTGTTTCTATTATTCGTTTCATACGAGTAATAAGAATGTAAGGTGACAGGTATTGTAGCCCATGGCCCCTGCGTGCCTGAGATCAATAAATCAGAAATTGGCCTAATATTCCGAACGTGAGACAGCGGGCGAATTGATAAATCTAGCCGTTCAAGCGATATGCAGATCAACATCGACATTCATTACCTAATTAAAATCGCAAGCCCCTTCCGCTCGCAACATTTCTCCAACGCGCTGCCAATAAATTTCATCCAGTCGCCCCATAACGATAACCAGTTCCTCGGGAACTATCGTTCAATCTGCCGTCGATGCCGTATGTTGATCCGGTCGTGTACCCGCCGCTCTTTGCAGACGAGCCTGTCGATTCCTATGTATTATTTAGTACCGCCATAGAGTGAGTGCGGCGCGACACGGCGCGCTCGTGTGTCACCCTCGTCCGCACACGCACGCACACAGACACGCGCGCGAATGTCTCGAGCCACATCAGCCCAGAGATAACGAGCTCACATATTCATAAAGAATAAAGAATTATCCAACAACGACAACGGCCTCTCCCTCCCCGAACCCCCTTCGATTGTAATGCTCTCATTCACACTCTCCAGCAGATTTCGATCTATCCGTTCCCTTCTAAGAAGCAAACGAGATAGACTTTCGCGGCGATCTACCGAAATTGGATAATAGACTTTAATTTATTCCGTAGAAGAAATATTTCATTTCTCATCGCGATCCGTTCATGAAACCCTTTAGCTTCTCGCGAGCCGCCATTGACTAGTTTCGAAACGATGAGTGTAGACTTAGTGCTATCAACCAGTTTTAATTCTTATGGCTTTGTTGCGAGGGACCATTTGGTGGCCGAGCCGGATCGGCACAAAGGCCGTATATCGAATTAAGGGATCGGGATCCAACCCTCGCGACAGCATCTTTATGGGCGACACATTTGATTCGAAAACTTGTTATGCTTCGTCCTAAATAAATTATAACGAGAAATTGTAATCATTAAAGGGATATATTTAATGTGTGTAGAGGTGGAACGGCTCGGCGCGATGGCGGCGGTGGCCGACCGACGACCGCGGCCTATCTCGGCCTACATGAATGCCTGCGCCCCAGAGATAGCGCGCAAATCTTTCGACCTTTGTCGCCACTTCATTTTGCATTGCAGTGCTGAGCCGCGTACTCTTGTACCATTTTTTGAGTTATTAGAGCTTCGCGTTATATAAACTATATTTAAATCTTCAAGGTCAAATAGGTATAACTTGGATATTCTGAGCCAAATATAATTTACAAAAAGAACATTTGTGTGTAATAAGTAATCCTTATGTCAATAGATTACTATGGAAGTTTGTAATGTAGAAGTGCAATAGCTTAATCATTAAAAAATACCGTATTAAATTAGTGTGTACCAATTTTACATTTTATATACATTTAATATTTAGTTTGATTATTATGAAGCCGCACTTTGCTCCGACTCCAGAACTGGTTTATTCCGAGCGCCGATAAAGTTAAGCATTTCAATCACATTCCTTGATTAAATTTATTTTTGACGCAAACAACAAATACTTTGTGAAGAAATGTTAACTCGGGCTGAAAGTGAGTTTACGACACACGCATTATGTGGCATATTTTACATAATGGTTCAAATAAAGTTAAAACTACGCGATTTTTATGTTGCTCTTAGCTTTTAGTTTTAATTAAAAAATATCCTTTTAAATGCACATGGTTCATTAATATGAGACACAACATTCAATGAAGTACAAATCCGGTTCATTCATTTCATTATTCGATCAATTTTTTTTTCAGATGTTTCAGCTTCATGGCAGTCTGTTTTTCAACAATAAGCCACTTCTTTGTTTGATTGCTCAGGTTACGTTTTCGTCAAGAGCCATATTTGTGTGAAGCCCCTCACCCGATGTCAAGTGACAAATCTTTTCTGTAGGCTTGGGACGTCACTTTTTTTTAACCTGGTATGCTAAAAAGCGCCTTCTCCACTCAGAGCGTGTACCAGCTTGTTAACACATTCGTTCAATAATATACGTAATTGTCAAAAAGTGTCCCTGAAAAATAATATTTCACTCCGGAATTGCGAGCCTTTTTCGTTAGATCGCTAGATCGCAAAATGTATACGCCTTACGACTGAAAGCGAGTTATAATAAAAGTGACGGTCATAAAAGTCATGTATAATATTATTTATATTTAATACTTTTAAACATATAAAATATAACAGCTAATATAGTATACCTAATTATTCAAAAAAGACGGACACTTTTTCCTAGATTTGGCACACACATCGATGTTTAATTCGCTAGATAACTTAGACACTTGCTCTGCAATAATGTGCCATATTTCTACTATAACTTGCCTAAGTTATAGTAGAAATATGGCACATTATTAGATTAGTAAGACGATTGTTCACACTAATTAAAAGTTAACACACACAATGTGTTGCGTCATAAGTCGTGATTAATAAAAAGTAAAACCAACGACGTGTTGAAAACAAAAAGAGAAGCGCAAGATGCGTTGAAATAAAATTTTATATACTGATCGTTAACGCAACCCATGTCCAATATTAAATGGACAGCGGCGATGTGGAAAATATTAAAGACCAACGTAAAATATTTTAAGACGGAAAGTGCTTTTTCTTCAATGCACTCTTTCACTTGAATTAAAAACCAAGCTTTATTGGAATAAGCTGTGTACATGTCCTTTCAAATCTTTGTATCCTACTACGTACTTAAAGACGCATTTAGTTTTCCCTTCCTTGTTACTGCGTGACCAAGGCCAAGTTAACAAGCATTGGTATTAATAATGAGAGTTGGAAAGTCGTTACGGTTTTAAAAATCATGGAATTTTTGATTTTCCGGGATTCGTAACCTATGCAATTTACCTTGTTACCATATTTTAGTGAAATCTAATTAACGCTTTAGGCAATAAAGATACAGTTACTTTTAAACTTATAATATTAATATAGATATAGATGAAAAGATTTGAGCTAACTATCTTGGCGATCGTGATCCTGATCACTATCTACGTACGTACATACATGTGGTTAAAAATAAAAACACAGGAAGAAAATAACTAAAGTTGATTCAACATTGACCCTTTCACACTATTTCGATTGATGGTCCGAATGTAATTCGATATTTTTAAATGAAACGTAGGCGTCACGTCGCTTTGTCACATTAAAGTTACTGTAGAATGGTTTTATTGTTTAAAAACATGAATGAACCTTTTATAATACTAGCTTTTTATCGCGACTTCGTTCAAATTAAAGCCATTTAATAAGTATCAGAGATCATTACAATAGAAAATAATCAATATAATAACTATATTTTAACGAACAATTTTTTTATCTTTCGTAAAAAATATTTTTAAAAAATCCGGCTCGAAGGACCAAAAGAATGTGGGGTTTAGTCCTTTGTTGAACGCTTATAATTGATATTGATATGTGGACTGTATTTCTTTTGATAATGATATGTTAAATGATATGATGATATTGATAGTGAGTACGCGTCCAGGGGCTGTCCGAAGTGCACTGTCTTAGTTACGAGCACGAGGCCCGACAATGGCGTAAGTTTCAAAGAAAGCGTAACAAACATCCCTGCATTCACATTTATTATATCAGTAAGGATGTACGATAGTTATTTAAAATGAGTCATATTATATCAAGCTCCAACATACAGGATAGGTTTTTGTTTTTTTTTTTATGGGCTCTGAGTCGAGGTACTATATATAGGTTTCAGTTCAAATCAGGCGTTTCATGCGCATGTTCGCATTAGTTGGTAGGGTCTAAAACTTTCATATTTTATTTAGAAATTGCTATATTTCTTCGCTGATTTAATTAGGGTAACTCTATAATTTAATCAAATTTAAAGAAAACTGACTAATGTACAAGATGGGCTTTTTTTGTAATCGGCATAGATTGGACAGAAGTGTTGAGTAAATGCGAATATTGTAAGCAATTTTAATAATATATTACTTGCTGTAACAATGAAAACCGGTGCCTGACTTTTATGTCTGTGAATTCACTCCATAATTATATCTAAATCTTCTTCTCATGCTGATTGGAGACCCGTGCCTTGTAATGTGACGTGATAATGATGATTATGAGTATAATAAAGACCAAAGTTTATATCAGTATTTTTGTATTGTCCGGATAATTTATCCTAAAAAGACATTAAAACGATAAAATATTTACCATTGAAACTGACGACCGCTTTATAATCCTCTTAAAACCAGACCGGCTAGGATTATCTCTTATTACGTCTCTTCTCTAACTTGATTTTAAGCCGTTAATAAAGATACATTTGAATATTTTTCTTAAATTGTGTATAATTACGGATGTTCAAGGTGTTAGGGAAGGCTGCAAGGAAACTGGATTTGGGCCCGATAGGAATAAATTAAAAGTTAAGTTATGAGCGGTCCGATCTAACAACATGAATGAAACCTCACCCCGCGCCCGCGCCCCTCCGGCCGTCTCGACCGCGTGTGGCCTTACGATTGCCCCGACAGAGACGCACTGGAAACCTTGACAAATCTAAACAAATATAACGCTGAACAATTTCGAGAGGCCGAATTTTCCTTCAAATATATCTACACAGTATAGAACAATACAAAAACTAACTGAACTGACGTTTTTTTTTTTTCAACACTACAAGTAGGCCTTTGACGGCTATCTCACCTGGTGGTAAGTGATGCTGCAGTTTAGGATGGTAGCGGGCTAACCTTTTAGGGGTACGGTAAGGATCGTGCCGGAACGCTAAATCGCTTAGCGACACGTCTTTGTCGGTAGGGTGGTAACTAGCCATGGCCGAAGCCTCCCACCAGACCAGACTCGAGCCGGGAATCGAACCCAGGACCTCCAGGAGTTTATAACGCGGCAAATTAAAAGATATACGTCACAGAAGTTTTATATTTACCTACTACTAGAGGTTAAGTCTTCGTACAGTGTGTATTGAAAGTGGTGACCTATGGCTTCGAAACAAGAAGACGTTAACAATAGGCTCTTTATAATAGTTCAGTAAGGATAGAATAGAACAGAATAGAAAGAGCTGCTTTACTCTTGAGTATCCGAAGCTGTTAAAACTATATACTGCAAGAACAAACGTTTTCATATAAATATCATTAATTTGTATAATTTTCATCTTAATCTGTTAAGTATAAAGTTTAATTGAGCGGGCATACCGGTTACCTCATTATCATGTCATCATTCAATTTAAAAAACAATTAAAATATCACGTGCTTCAACGATGAAGGAAAACATCGTGAGGAAACTTGCACGCCTGAAAGTTCTCCATAATATTCTCAAAGGCGCAATCTGCACATGGCCAGCGTGGTGGACTATGGCCAAACCCTTCTCATATTGAGAAGAGACTCGTGCTCTGTAGTGAGCCGGCAATGGGTTGATCATAATCATCATCATGATGATATCATCATTAATAGAAAAACCAAAACATTTATAACACAAACATTACCTTCGATATAAAATTGTGGAGTTTCCTGAACATAGGGTATTAGTTACTGTTACATTAATTATTTATACTACACAACTACAATATAATATTGAAATAATTAATGTAACAGTAACTAAACTTAATGAAATATGTTGACCTACATTTAACTATCAAAATGTTATGTTTTTAATAATATAAGGAGGTATACAACATGCGACCCACCTAAGGATGACATTTATTTGTAGCCTGTAGACTCCAGCCCTGACAAAAGGTGAGATGAAACGTTATCGGTGCCGGTAATCAGAACCCAAAATATTACGATTCAAAACTTGGTCAAGACCTTATAACCAGAATATAGTAACTTTGGTGACCATTAAAGGGAAAAGTGGCCATTTATAACTCCGATTCCGAAATACTTTATTTGTTTAGTCATAATAAACCGATGTCAATTAAGCGAGTCGAAAATTAATGCTTCTTTTTTGTATCGGACGGGGTATCATAATCTAAGGGACCGGAGTTTTGTGGCCGAACATTTTGAATGCAGTATTGATTTATCGAAGGTTGATAAACGTCGCGGCTTTATTGTAGCCAGATTTACGTTTTCATCGTTATAGCTTACGTACTCCATATTAATTATTTAAACATACTTATGAAGGTAGTCATAACGATACGTTACCTTTCAGACTTTTATAGCTTTTACTTCTTGGAGTTGCGTCTTGATAGTGATATAGCTTTTTTTTAAATATCTAACATAAAAAGAAAAATTTTAATTATTTTTAATAGAAGATGATTCATTACTACTTACAAACCTAAAATTACATTTAAATTACATTTTTAAGTGATTTGTTTTTTCTCAATCTTCCATTTGTTCAATATCGTCTGAAAAAATACCTAATTTTTTTTTTCCTATTTGCCATTCAAACGGTCACCCGTAGACCTTGTGCCCAAGATTGCTGGTGTTCCATCTTTGTAACTATTGCATGGTGTATCTATAAACTAGTTTTAGGCTCAACTCTTGCCTATACATCACAACCAACCGGCCTATACAGGGCGCTGGTCTCTTCCACGCATGAAAAAGGGTTATGGCCCAGCAACTATACTGGCCAAGTACAGATGCCTTCATACACCTTTGAGAACATTATGGAGTAAGAGTTAAAAAAGCACATAGCTCGGAAAAGATCGAGGTGCGTGCTAATGATCGAATTCAGTCCCCCCCGAAAGGGATGCCTAAGTCTTACGCGCTAGGTTATCATCGCTGATTTAAAGCAACCAGCCCATTATTATAATAATTATCTTTCTCCCAGCACAGAATGTAGCGACCGTGCAAGTTCGCTCGATTAGCCCCTGAATAATTGCACGTGTTAGTACGCGGTGTATATTTATTTTATTTGAATTGCATATAAAAATTCCTGGTCCTTATGTGTCGCAATTTAATTGAGATCTTATATTAATTAGGGTGCGATGTGGGGAGAGGCGAATGTGCCCGCCGCACGCAGCCTCTGCACGCAACACACTTGCTAAATATATTGTAAATAAATATTAACTTCTGAATCAGATGGTATCATACCATCAGCGCATAAGTAGTAGGCCAGAACTATAATGGCATGAGAAGTCACAGACTTTTATATCTGACTGGCCGCAAAAGGCCCATAATAGGGAGTCGAGAGAGATTTGCAGGACGTAGTGGCCAATATGAAAAATGTATTTTTAACTCTGAACAAGTTTTGGATAGTAGTTAATAGAGTATACAGATGTGGTAATGCTGGTAGGCTGGTTATAGATGAGAAAAAAAGTTCTATGCGCTGACTTATTAAATGCATCTCCAAATATCCTAACTTTTTATACTGGTAAGCCGCTAGGAATGAATGAAATCAGTAATTTGGAGGATTTTTTTTAGACATATCACAAATTCGGAAAAAGCATAAAGTACATGATTCAATCACCTCTTCTTATGAAGTTAATTCATATTTATATAATTTTTCAAAAGCAGCTTTATGAAATCATAACAATCTGAGAATCCCATACTTTGCCAGGTTTTGTTTCAACTTGACCGATTTCAAAAGTTATTTCACTATTAAAATGCTACATTATCGCTGCGTAACATAGGCTAAATTTATCAAAAAAAAAAAGTGATCTCTACTGAAACTTCACAAAACTATAAAAATATTGCCATAAAATGTCTTTCATGATCCAACAAAAAAATGTTCTAATATACAATCACTCTCACTGCCATTCTCCTAGTTATGTATCTTTAACTTCTTTACATTTTAAAAGTTGATATAAATTCAAGACTGTTTCAAAACCTGTAGATTAGTTACTACCACAAAATAATACGACTTCAAATATTGTATACAAGGAACCTCTAGGCCACTAAACTTTAGTAGTTTATGTTCTACTTTTATAAAACATTCTTTTGCTACAAATAACCTTAGTTCTAAATGATACATTTGCTTATAGAAAAAACCTATTACGATATTAACGATTATATAAATGATACAAAAGCTTGGATGTGAATTGCCTATCTCCATAGGTACCATAATTTATTATTGATTATGTGAGATGGTGATAACAAAAGAAAACCAGCTAACTTTGTTGTGGGTTTCTTCTTAGCCTGGGTGCGATTCGAACCTTCTTAGCGTTAGTTTTAAGTTGGAGAGTGTGAGTTAGCACCATCACTAATAGAAATTATAAATAAAGTGATTTATATGAACGATTCATTGATGCCTATAATAGGTTTATATGAATAAAGCTATTTTTGATTTGATTTGATTTGATTCGCTAGATATCGGGGCGGATCGCTAGTAGATAGGTACATAAAGTGATAAAAAATACAATAAATGAAACAATTATGCAAATATTGTTAGTGGTAAATTTAATTTGGCTGGCTAAATTGAGATGTCAAAGATGGCTAATAAATTGGCATCCACGCTTGAAAGTTGTCCGAGTGAGTGTCCGATGGCAGATTTATTATTACAGGTAGGGAGCTCATCGGAGCTCGCGTGCCCGATGACGTGATATCGCGCCGTCACGCGTGTTTACAACAACCTTATAACAAGTTGTGAACCAACTAACAAGCCAACTGCAATATCTCGCCTCTGACATTAGTGAAGGTAACATGCGAGGATTTTATTGCACGCCCAAATAGGCATGAGCTCCTTTTATTGTTGTAAGTATGCCTAGATGCTAGGCCTGCATCTGCCTGTTGAACTATTTGTTAATATTTGTTTTGTCTCGTGGGAGGCTTCCGCCGCGGCTAGTTACCACCCTACCGACAAAGAGGTGTCTACCAAACAATTAAGAGAGATGGAATGACTGAAATATCGCCCGTACGAATTGATATAAAATAACTTTACCTCCGTGTCGCAGTGCGTACGCTGTCGCATTATAAAGTTGGAGGTCCTAGGTTCGATTCCCGGCTCGAGTCGGGTCTGGGGAGACGCCTCGGCCATGGCTAGTTTGGCGTTCCGGCACGATGACGCGTTGAATATTAGGATTGGGTTCACCATGGCTCTAACAGGTTAGCCCGCTACCATCTTAGTCTGCATCATCGCTATCACCAGGAGATATTGCAGTCAAGGGCTTAATCGTGATGGAATATATTTGCCTGTATACACATATTAATTAGCCTATAGTTAGTAGTTCAAAAAAGATATTCAGAACACCCTAATCAAACAAACTTGCTGTAATAATAAAGTTTTCCTAAATTGATTCCGGATGAGCCTCCTATAAACTGTAGATATAAAAGCGAGAACAATAAAAATTCTAAATGAGTTAGCGATAATCTAAGTGTCGTAATAAAAGGTATATAACGTCATATAACTTAGGTGTTTACATGCACATAATTATGTCTATAGGTACTGGTCGTGGGTATACTTCAGTAATTATATAATAATGAAAAATAATGAAGCTGTGATAGCCTAGTGGTTAGGGCGTCAGCCTCCTAATCAGAGGTCGGCGGTTCTAACTTTTTGGAGTTATGTGCGTGTAAAAAAAAACAATTAAAATAGCGCTTGCTTCAACGGTGAAGGAAAACATCGTGAGGAGACCTGCACGCCTGAGAGTTCTCCATAATGATCTCAAAGGCATGTGAAGTCTGCCAATCCGCACATGACCAGCGTGGTGGACTATGGCCGAACCCTTCTCATATTGAGAGGAGACCCGGTAATGGGTTGATCATGATGAATAAAAAATAATAAGACAACGACAGTCGTATAATACCTACCTGATTATTCACTTTGTAACATTGAAAATAATGCTAATAGGCAACGAGTAATTTTCTAGATCTTTTTTTGTAGAAATAGCCATTTTTTTATTGACCGACCGAAGTTATTAAATAAAAATTTTCAATCACCACAAAAAGTGTATATAGAAATAAATAGTAGTAAAAAATGTCACGAGAAGCCTTTTCAATTGTTCAATTTAATAAAAACCTTTACAATTTAGTACATGAATGACGTCCATACAAAAAATACCATTGTCAATTGTCATTTAATGCGTCTTTAATTTTACAGTCGTACTATCGTAAACCGAATTTACTCTTTATTAATACTGATAAAGAAAAGCATAATAGAAGTAAATTTAAATTAAATTCGCATTTCCTTATAAATATTCTATGAAGTCTCGAATGACTCAAAAGAGCAAGGTGATGACCTGATCCTGGTCTGAAATGATCATCACCGCTATACATTCATTGCAGCACTAGAGGAGCTACCTTTGTATTGTTGTTCCTTAAATCCTTTTTAACTTTTATAATTCGCTAATATTTAGAGTAAGAAGACTTTGAGGTAGCCGCAACTAGAAGCTTCTTTCATAATAATGTTGCAAAACAGAGGTTTTTTTTTATACACTACAAGTTAGCCATTGACGGCTATCTCACCTGATGGTAAGTGATGATGCAGTCTAGGATGGTAGCGGGTTAACCTGTAAGGAGCATGGTAAACCCACACTCCTAATTGGTTTCTACGCGACATCATGCAACGCTAAATCGCTTAGCGACACGTCTTTGTTGATAGGGTGGTGACTATGGCCGAAGCCTCCCACCAGAGCAGACTCGAGCCGGGAATCGAACCCAGGACCTCTAACTTTATAATGCTACAGCGGACGCACTGCACCACGGAGGTCGTCAAAAAGTAGTTAAACAATACCAGATATCGACTAACCAAAATTATTTCTTCATTGTGAGGTACAAACACATAACCTAGAAGGCACTCTCCAGAATACTCAGAGTGACGCCAACGTCTCTTTAGTTTTCCAAAGTCACCAAATTTCAATTACCTGTACGTAAAAGTAGTGGAGTTTTCAACTTACTATTAAAAACAGTAATTTTACATCGAACAGTGTTATGAAATTTAATTTATTATTTACCATAATTCATTACAATATCTATCTTAATGCACTTAATTAGGCATTAATACTTTCAATATCATCGGCAATGAACATTAAATAAGTTTAATTACATTAATAAATAAGGGAACTTACAATATGTGCTTACAATGTCGGTAATAACGTAGGTACGAGTACAACCAAGATAAGACTCGTACAAAAAATATAATTAGTTGTAAGTTGAGAAACGTGGCGCTGCGTGCGACGACATAAGCAGCATTATGCTTAAAATGACAGACGAAAAAAACCATTATAATGTCCTTTAAATATAATATTATATATCATGAAACCAAAGCTTTATGAAACCTGATATTTTGTCATATCTTGTTTTATTGCTTTTGAATAGAGAATTACGGGCGTCGGTGTTCAGAAACGCTATTCAATGTAATGACGCGAACACAAGAGGGTAGGCTGGAAATTTCTGGGCACAAATAAAAAGCTTCATTTATTAAACAAAAAAAAGACAATATATAAGATTCGGCAGCAGTTTCCGTCATTCCAATTTGTTTTTCAAGCTACGATAATGAAATGTTTTAAGAGGCTTAAAACATGATGACTGATAATGCTAATCATTAAGACGTTATTCCTAAGTAAAACATGGGCGGAGATTAGGATATTCAGGTTACCTAAAGTAACCGAGGACCTCCGTGGCGCAGTGCGCGCGCTGTCGCATTATAAAGTTGGAGGTCCTGAGCTCGATTCCCGGCTTGAGTCTGGTCTGGTGGGAGCCTACGGCCGTGGCTAGTTACCACCCTACCTACAAAGACGTGTCGCCAAGCGATTTTAGCGTTCCGGCACGATGTCGCCTAGAAACCAATTAGGAGCGCGGGATTACTATACTCCTAACAGGTTAGCCCGCTACCATCCTAGACTGCATCATCACTTACCACCAGGTGAGATAGCCGTCAAAGGCTAACTT
Source organism: Lasiommata megera (assembly GCA_928268935.1). Lineage (NCBI taxonomy): Eukaryota > Metazoa > Arthropoda > Insecta > Lepidoptera > Nymphalidae > Lasiommata > Lasiommata megera. The sequence continues at coordinate 10,916,625 of OV743309.1, forward strand.
GTAGTGTATAAAAAAAACACATTCATTTAAGTTTACAAGAAAATCACGTACCAAAAGTTCGCCAATATAAGACGCGCTCTGAAAAAAAAAATATCTGAGTGTGATTACTATCGGGAATTGAAATACAGAAATTTTACCGACGAATTATTCTGTGCACTATGATTATCTAGGTGAAGAGGGCGCCAACATCTGCCTCTATGAACGACGGCAGGCGCACTAGATGACTTCTTGTCCTCCTTGACTGTTAGAAAACGGTTTGTCATCGCAATTTATTTTATTCAAAATTTACAATAAAAAAATTACCGTCTAGATTGACTATTAGCTTTTACAACTTAAGATTTAAATTTTTTAGGGGGAACGCTGCTAGTATCTTCGGAACCTTTCCTAAAGGGACTCCTTTTAATAATATTTTAGTAATGATATTATATTTTTTCAGATTTTTAGTTTTAGGTTCAATATAAGGTTTATTTTAAGTTTCAGATGTTATAAATAAATATATTTTGTTTTGACTGTCCGTCAGTTAAGATTTGAATGCCATATAGAATCGGGGTTCAGACCAAAGCAACATTTCTAAGTCAGCCAAAAATGCAACATCAATAATAGGACGTATTAATCCGATAGATTTATACAAATTCAGTGAGCGTAGAAATTTTAAATTTTGCACAAATCTAGTCGCATTTAAAGTATTGTGTTACATGATGTATTAAATAGCCGGTTGACAATGTCGTGCGGATATTAACCCACAAAAAATGTCCTCGAATGTCCCGAGGATTTTCCGCTTCACGCAGTACTGCACTCTCAGCGGCCGGAGTAGGCAGTTGACAAAATATTGCATTGTTCGTATTATCTATACGGTATTTATTTAAAAACGTTATTTAAATGGATGATTTTAAGCCCATGCGGGTATTGTCATCGCCTAATACGTTTACAAATGTTGCAACATTAAACGTTTAGCGTTCGTTCCACGTTATTTATAACATCGCGTATTGAAGCGGTGATAGCCTAGTGGTTAGGGCGTCAGCCTCCTAATCAGAGGTCGGCGGTTCGAATCCGGGCACGCACCTCTAACTTTTCGGAGTTATGAGCGTTTAAAAAAAAATATCACTTGCTTAAACGGTGAAGGTAAAACATCGTGAGGAAACCTGAACCTGTGAGTTCTCCATAATGTTCTCAAAGGCGTGTGAAGTCTGCCAATCCTATGGCCAAACCCTTCTCATATTGAGAGGAGACCCGTGCTCTGTAGCGAGTTGGTAATGGGTTGATCATAATGATGATGATGATGTATTGCGACAACATCATTATTCCCATAGAATTAATCGAAAGAAGTGCTCCACACTCGGAAGACTTAAAGCACAATTGATATTAACAATGATGGGTTGCGGTGATAGCGTGCAGCAATTTATTACCATTATTACTTTATTCACTTCATTGTAGGCATCAGGCTATCGGTGACTATAAATTTGAATTCTCTGCGACAATCTATAAATGTAATGAAGGCAATCATCGGCGGGCGAGCCAATAAAATAATAGAAATAAATTTGATATGACCGACATATGGTGGCTTTAATGCGTGGCGAACCCTGTTATTGCTGTCAAACATGCGATAAATAGCTCGAGACTGAACTCGGCTTCGTTCCATCCAGCCTTTGATTACACAGTATTGGTCCGTTGGACGACAATGAGAAACGTATAACAAAAACCCAATATGTTCACACCCCTTTCTGTTTTTGATTCACTCTGATGACCAAAAAGTAAATTCCAGTTTATTATTATTCCATTAGCCGTCGCCCCATTTTAAAAAATATGTCAACCGATGACGACTGGGGAAGAGCGGGAATAATCTGCGAGCAAGCCGCCGGGGAGGTCGCGACCCGAGAATATTCAATGTGTTTATATAAAATAATTTTCATGTTCGACAACTCGCAACACAATGCCGTATATTTTTTGCCTTGCCGATAAATTGGAGGGATTATCATTTAATGGAGGGCTCATGTTCGTTGGGCTTGTCCCGATTCCCTATGACTGACATGATTTTATTAAACACAATATAGATTTATTGACGTGTATTGAATATTTTTACCATACGCATTCGTTCATTACCTTTTACGACAATATAAGCAACCAAAGTTCTGATATTTTACGTGTGTTTTTTGTCTCAATAATTCAATCGTAGGTAATCTTATTCAAATAATCCCTTAAAAGGCACTTTTGACGCGTCAATAATTTATATAGTAGTGAGTTGATGGTGATAACTACATTTGTAAACTTAAAACTAAAGCTATGAGTGTTCCAAACGTGTCCTGGTCTAAGAAGGAGCCTACAACAAACTTAGCCGAGTAAATTATCACCATCTCACATGCGACTTAAAATTATTTAAAAGCTATGTTATTAGAGCAATAATTCATATACATTATTTATCATTTACATAATCTTTCACCCTATAATAGGACTTTTTAACAAGCTTACATTTTATATAGACTTTGAACAGAATTCTTATATCCTTGATCGTTTAGAAATAAGTAGGCCCTATATTTTAGGGATCATTGAAAGAGTTTTGTGGCGTTGCACACAGTTAAGTTTCAGCGGTATACCTATTGCTTGTACCAATGGATCATCATCATCATGATCAACCCATTGCCGGCTCCCTACAGAGCACGAGTCTCCTCTCACTATGAGAAGGGTTTGGCCATAGTCCACCACGCTGGCCATGTGCGGATTGGCAGACTTCACACGCCTTTGAGAACATTATGCACTCTCAGGCATGCAGGTTTCCTCACGATGTTTTCCTTCACCGTTGAAGCAAGTGATATTTTAATTGCTTAAAAACGCACTTAACTTCGATAAGTTAGAGGACTTCCTAACCACTAGGCTTCTATCACCAACAAATTGCACGTCAGCTTCTATCACCAAGCTGACGTGCAATTTGAAATTTTCAATTAAGATTAAAAATCGCCACGTTACTATGCGTAGCCTAATAACAAGCGCTGGACCGTAAATCAGTCATTTTTTGCGTCATCCCAAGGCCGAGATTCAATCTAGACTATAATCCGATGTTTTTACCTTAAAAATGTTTCCATTATCTGATCTTGCATTGCAGACTTAATTGTCACCCTTATAATATTCAACATTAACGTATTTACAGTCGCAACGACTAATCTCTTCTGGGCGACCGCGAAAAAAATACAAATCCCTTATTACCGTTTACACATATTGTTGTGCCATGGAAATGAACTGCGCGTATAGTGCATTGAAAGTTGTCAGATCTTATCAAGTCCCGGCGGCATCTCCCCGTTTGTTTACTCTAAATATTTCGCGTCACAATGAAATTACATGACATCTGTAGTACAAATAACGGGAATATCTTTATTCATACCGCGCCTGCGAATTGGGCCCCCTCGAGTTTGTATTGTCACCGCGCGTAACGTCTGCTCGCTGTCTCTATACACTTCCCTGTTTAGTATGTCTCATGTCTATACTAATATTTTGATATTACAATTTGCGGGGACAACGCAGAAGCAACAGTTAAAAATATATAGCTAATGGTTTATTTAAAATATATAATAATAATAATCTTTATTTATCAAAAGCATAATTTATATTTCATAAGTATGAAAGCCTGTCTCCTGTGATAGTTTAAACTGTGTTACAGGAGACAGTGTTTTCCCTATATATCCTCACTCGTCGAGTCTAATCCTCGGGTCGTGAGGCGCGTCCAATGGTCCTGGCGCGCCTCGGACGGAGTTCGGGGGTCATCATAGGCCCCCTGGGAGGCCCCCTGTGGAGGGTCTGCCTTGGCAGACGCCGCTGGCTGGGCCGCGTTCGAGTGCACGAGTGTTCCCATGACCCAGCCACCAGGCGATGCGAAGGAGCATCGCATAGGTTTTAGTGGGTATTCTGGTCGCCAGTCTGGTCGCCGGGGAGTCCCACATACCCCGTCGGAAGTGGCGCAGTCTTGCCTGCGTCGCCTCCGGAGGGGATGCGTAAAAGCATTTCCCAGCGTGAAAAAAAAAAGTGTCTTCCCTATATCTCTAACAGAACAACATGCGATTGACAAATAACAATTTACACAACCAAAATTAAACGAAGAAAAATAAAATGAAACAATTATATTATAAATGTATCGATTAATATCAAAATGTTTTGGGTTGTATTAGTAAAAGTTCATTTTCTTTTTTGTACTGGACAAATTTTCCTACCTACTCCTGGTAATAGTTAGTATTTTATTTTTAATATTACATCGCGCGGAAAACGTCACCTGATGTTAAGATTTTTTTTTATCCACTACAAGTTAGCCCTTGACCGCAATCTCACTTGATGGTAAGTGATGATGCAGTCTAAGATGGTAGCGAGTTAACCTGTTAGGGGGTATGGTAAACCCATACTGCTAATTGGTTTCTACGCGACATCGTGCCGGAATGCTAAGTCGCTTGGCGACACGTCTTTGTGGGTAGGGTGGTAACTAGCCACAGCCCAAGCCTCCCACTAGACCAGACTCGAGCCAGGAATCGAACCCGGGACCTCCAACTTTATAATGCGACAGCGCGCGCACTGCGCCACGGAGGTCGTCAATTAACTTATAGGTTATTAGCTTCTAATCGCTGAACCGCTTGGCGGTACGTCTTATCCAGTAAGGTAGTAACAGCCGAAGCCTCCCAACATACTGGACATGAGCCGGGGATCGAACCCAGGACATCTCACTTTAAAATTGTCGTCAAAACAAATATATACCAATCGGATTTTTAGTCGAGGATCCTTTCTCAGTTAGATTGTTGTACTAATTAAAAATCAAGCCATGTATTAACCCTTGTAGACAACCAAGGTTTATGGTTGTCTACAGGGGTTAAACACGTTAATGCATCAAAGTTTATAGGACCATTCCGTAACCTTATACGCAATGACAAACTGCGTAGAAAGACAGATAATATTATTTTATTGCAGAAGGGCAAAGAAGCGATTTACAATAAATAACTTCAATATTAAAGTCCTCCCCCATATTAATATCAATGGAGCTACGACAAACCTATACGCCTGCGGCGGTTTCAGATGTCTCGCACCTTTATACTATCTTTGTTTTTGAAAGTATTTCACAGTGAAATCAATTAAGTACAGTTTACGTATATTTAACAGAGTATCTATCTACCTAACTATACATTTGCTATATAACAAAGAAATTATTGACAAGTTAATAAATACATACATTAAATATATATTAGAATAAAGACAAATAAATTATATATATGTATACTTCATATGTATTTTTTTTTCCTTTAACGAATTTAGTTATATCCATAATTTCACAACAGCGTAAATATTTGTATGTACGCATCAAAAGTGCCTTTAGGCAATTCGAATATTTAATAGTGAAATCAAGTAAGTATAGTTTACTTTTATTTAATATAGTACCTAACTATACATTTCTTATACATTTCTATGCAACAAAGTAATTAATATGTATACTTCCTATGTAATTTTTTTTTCAAGTTAACGAATTTAGTGATCACCATAATTTTACAGTGTAAATATTTGTATATACAAATCAAAAGTGCCATTATAGACAATTGGAATAATGACAATATTGACATAATCGCTAAACAATGTTGGTAACTCAGGTTGTTTTATTTCCGATTTGATCCTACAGCATGACTCTCTTCACAGCCCGCACAGTGACTCTGACTATCTTATGATCCTCAATCTTCACTTAAATAAAACAGCCAATGCGATGAGTACAAAACATTAAGACCAAAAACTGAACCAAAGGCTGACGATCAATGAATTCTCATAAAAAACGGTAAAACAGTCGTTTCGACAAGGAAACCTCTATTAGTTTTCTTTGCAAGCAGTATTGACAATACGCATCCTCACGTCATACGCGACGTGCCCCGCTACGCGGCTATACCTGCTTTCTCCGTTGTTCGTTGACTATTGACTATTGAGGTATGCCCACAACAGGTGTACGGAAATCCAGTCGGATATAGGATATTGAATTCTGGGCTTGTTCTCATTTTAAAACTTTGACATTTTCATTCGTTGTCATTTTTGTGCAGCCTGTGCCCGACATGGGAAATTAATTAGGCTAATGATGATAATCTGGTCTCATGTGAAGTTCTTACACTTATTTTATAAGTACCAACTTTGACATTTTCATTCGATGTCATTTTTTACGTGGAAAATTAATTAGGCTAAAGTTAATAATCTTATCTCATGTTACAGTTATTTGTTATATACAAACTTTTACATTTTCATTCGTTGTCATTTTTGTGCAGCCTGTGCCCGGCGTGCAAAATTAATTAGCCTAATGATGATAATCTTGTCTCATGTGAAGTTCTTACACTTATTTTATAAGTACAAACTTTGACATTTTCATTCGATGCCATTTTTACGTAAAAAATTAATTAGGCTAAAGATGATCTTATCTCATCATACAGTTATTTATTATGTACAAACTTCGACATTTTCATTCGTTGTCATTTTTGTGTAGCCTGTACCCGAAGTGGAAAATTAATTAGGCTAATGATGGTCTTATCACATGTGGCGTTGTTACAGTTATTTTATATGTACTCATATGCTATATATTTGTCCGCAATCGCCGCGCTATTCATTTATAGGACTTTAAGATGAACTTACGTTTTACGATAGTTCCGTTCCATATTGATTGACACAAGGAATTTGGTCTACTGAATTGTCTTAGGCGGACGTAGTAGGGAGGTTACTATTTTCAATGGATCTTGTGGATAATTTTGTGAGGAGGAGTAAGCTAGTAACAATAGCAATTTGAGATAATTCATAATACTACGTACATTTGACGACCTTCTTGGCATTAGGTGAGTGCTATGATCTTGAGCGGCAGGTCTCGGGTTCGATTTTAGCATTTATAACCTCTGAAGTTTCTGTAGTCAAGTCTGAGGGAGGCTTCAGCCGTGGCTAGTTAATTTAGAGATGACCCATACGATACGATTAACCGATTAGGGGTTCAAGTGAAATAGAATAAACCTAAAAGGTTAGATGCTTTGAGATCGCTATGTAGAATCTCAGGCATGCAGTTAAATTGTGTGATTATGTAATCATAATCACACAATGCACCTAATTTTAATTTACTTAATTTATTTAACTAAGCAATTATATTAAAAATTGCTTAATTAAATTAAAACGCACATATCTCTAAAAAGGGAATCAAACTCATTACACAGGTAGAAAATATTACCACTATGCTACCACCAATACATAGATAGATAGATAGATATAGAGCAGATGATATTGACGACAATATTGAAACGAAAGAAATATGAAAGAATTATGATGACAATAAATACAATAACCCCCTCAAAGGTAAGAAGAATCGCACAATTAAGACATAAATCATAGAGAGAGCGGCATTGTGTCTGGAGCACGTTATGACTGCGCGGGCAGTCCGGGTCGGATCACTCTTGCCCCGGTAGCCATTAGAAACGGTCACCAATTTATCATTAAGGCAATTTTTACAATTGTTGTTTGCTTTTGCACTAGTGCCATCGATGTGGCATATGCTCTACTTTGAACGTGAAACGAGCGCTGTGCTCACGTTTCACTTATAAGTGGGTAGACACTTTAGAAATGTATCTTTTCTGAATTGTATCTGTTCTTGGTTTGGGAGGTTCTTGAGCAGTGGCTAGTTAACACCATAACGACAAAGACGTGCTGCCCAGTGATTTAGCGGGATTTCTAAGGACTTTTCCTTTTAGTTGTACTTTATGCTTACAATATAAGTCGATAAAGTGTTCTTCTATAAATGTGAAAGTTTGTTTTTTTTGTAATAATTTTCCGTATCAATTATCAATGCACGTGTTGTAATAGATATTTTTGTAAATACAATATAACATTTTCTTTTTTAATAAGAATGTCTTTTTAGCACTATATTGCTAACTGGTAGATTTAAACACGTACGTCTAATTAAGGAGGCTTTGGCCGTGATGCAAAGTTTTAGCGTTCCAGCAGGATCTATGTAATAATGAATTAGGGTTTAACATACTCTTAAGACGAAGCGGTAATAGCCCAGTGGTTAGGGCGTCCGCCTCCTAATCAGAGGTCGGCGGTTCGAATCCAGGCACGCACCTCTAACTTTTCGGACTTATGTGCGTTTTTAAATTAAAATATCACTTGCTTCAACGGTGAAGGAAAACATCGTGAGGAAACCTGCACGCCTGAGAGTTTTCCATAATGTTCTCCAAGGCGTGTGAAGGCTGCCAATCCGCACATGGCCAACGTGGTGGACTATGGCCAAACCCTTCTCATATTGAGAGGAGACCCGTGCTCTGTAGTGAGCCGGTAATGGGTTGTTCATAATGACGATACCCCTAAGACGTAAGCCCGCTACCATAAGTTGAGATTAGGCTAAGTTGTAGTGGAAAAATAATCCTCGTAATAATCCTTGTAGAGACACTTTCGTACGTGCGGCAGTGGTCAGCAGTGCACCCACGCACGCGGCGGTGGCGTGGGTGCAAAGATTATTCTCATTCAATTGAACCGCATTGTGCGCCGGCGCATGCCACTCTCAGCCACCTCTTAATTACCGCGCAGCTGCTGACCCACGTCCATCTGGAACATCACCACCTACACCGTGCCGTCTACAGGGTGATCGCTCATACAGATCATTGTGGTCAAAGGGTCAACTAATCAGCGCTGTTACAATGTTTGCAATTATTTTAATAATAATAAAATCATCACCGTTGCACTTGTAACACAGTTGACCATCGTTAGAAACGAGGTACCGTGTGGAGACAGTCTCCTTACACCATCTGGTATATCTCCATCTTGTAGCTGCAACCTACATCCACAAAGCAGAACAGTCCACTGTAAAATTACGGAGCAACTGGATTTTATCCTAACTCTTGTTCCAACTAATAAGTTCTATGCTTTTATTTATGAGGAAAGAATTGAACATTGCACACTCACGTGTGTCAATTTATTAGTCGGAATTATTTCTAATAACCGTTACAGTTGCTGCACTTATTCTGTTACTGCAATGTTGATTCTCGTTAATGTCGTACGTGCAACTACGAGTACAGTGACCAGCACGCCAGTTTGACAAAAGGTATGGCCAAACAGTTTCGCCTACAAGCATCCATAGCGGTGTTAAAGTTGACGTCCTGCGTGTTACCAATTGCAAGACGCAGACGTTTAGCCATGACTTGTCCAAACAGTCTTGTCCGTCGTAATCTAAAGTTGGCCACCTGCGTTTTTGTATTTCCGTGATGTACCATAGAATTATGGTCATTGCTTCATTAATTCACTTTATTAACATTTTATATTTTGGCATTGGTACGAATATGAAAACACCCTGTATAGTCCGATATGCCGATGATCCGGGTTAATATAAGGTGAGTGTCCAGTGACAATAGAGTTACTGGTTTTGAGTGGCCAGGCGTCCGCAAATCTCATTTGTGGATTTATCATTAACCGTATTTCATCCACCCTTGTCCGAAGCCTATTAAGCGGTATAAATTTTATTTCCGCCGTTGCTAATATCTTACGGCTATTTGCTTATATCCTCGACACATGATACGAGGCATTGTTACTAGTTATATAAACCTAAATGGTTTACACATCACAATAAATTCGGAAACACTGGAAACATATCAAAAAAATTCCATTGCAGGTTTAATTTATGTCAATGAAAAATTTTGCTCCACAACTTTTTACTAAGACTTTAAAAATAACTGTACAAAGTTGACATAAAAATAACATTGTGAACAACCAATACATTAACTGATAATTTAAAGTCAAATAGGGTAACGGAGCGAAGCGGTGATAGCCTAGTGGTTAGGGCGACAGCTTCCTAATCAGAGGTCAGCGGTTCGAATCCGGGCACGCACCTCTAACTTTTTGGAGAAACGTGCGTTTTAAAAAAATTTAAATATCACTTGCTTCAACGGTGAAGGAAAACATCGTGAGGAAACCTGCACGCCTGAGAGTTCTCCATAATGTTCTCAAAGGCATGTGAACTTTGTCAATCCGCACGTGGCCAGCGTGGTGGACTATGGCCAAAACCTTCTCATACTGAGAGGAGACCCGTACTCTGTTGTGAGCTGGTAATGGGTTGATCATGATGAGGGTAACAGAGTACCTAAAGGAGCTGCGAACAAATATAAAGAACTTAAATTTAAAAAGTAAAATATAAACATTAGTTCACTCTCACGTTCATAATCATACACACACATGTAAATGTGACGTTTATCGTATAGACTATATATATAGGGGACAATTTTTATAAGGTCTCTTTTATTTGAAACGACGTCTAAGGGACATCGCTCCGGATCGGTTAATCGCCTCGCGGTAAGTCTTTGTCGGTGTGGTGGTGACTAGCCACGGCCATAGCCTCCCATTAAAGTTGACCAGAGAAAATTCAGAAATGACCCTACCGGGAACCGAACCCAGTACCACTGTCTAAGACCACAGCGCTCACCAATGCGCCAGGTAGGTCGTCTATGTTCATATATCCTTCTATTCTTCAAATATGAAGGTTGGTATAAAACTTTACTCCTATCTAAATTATATCCACTAAACAAAATCAATCAGATAATGCAGTCGTAAAGGTTGGAAAAATATTATCCACGTCAATAGTGCAGTGGCAACTACAATGAGGCGTGCCCTAATCGCACGGCTTATCGACTCTAGCTTTTGTCTTAATTTGATGACCGGTTATTTATGTTCGTATGCTCTCTGCACTAGCCATAAATTATACTAGTTTCGCTGCAACCCAATACTCTATGGGTCTGTCAAAATTCACATAAATAATGAGGAGACGCCAGGCCCGATGTTATCGCGAACTCGTGACAACTGTACGAACGAACGGTTATAAACAAAAGATGTACTCTAATGACTGAATGAGACGTCGTAAAACCTTATAATATTTACGCGCGACTCTTTCAGTTGGCTCTTTGGAAAGGTTTTATACCTCGGCCGGGAAGCTCCCCTCGCTCCCCAGGCGCCTACGCCAGTCGCGTCGCTATATCTGATTTATTCATACCACCCGAAACACATGATCGGTTTTTCGGATATCGGGTATTTTGTTATTTTTTTATTTTATCCAGCCGCTACTGCCGCAATGTTTAATTGACGCGAATATTAATTGTGTACGGAACGAAACGTTACATTTTTAATAAAGCTCGATTGGTACCGTTTACTTTATAATAAAATTGAACGCCATTTATTGTCATTTATTTGTTTAATGGAAATCTATTGTAAGTACCGTTTTCAAAATTCATAGGTATTAATGAATATTTAATTAGATTTTTACGTGAATCGCTTATGTTGGATTCCATTGAAACAGTGTGTGACCCTCCTTTAGAAATTAATTTAAGTAGTTTAATTGTTTCAAGGAGACAATAAAATTTAATTGTCTATGGCCATGAAAATAATTAGATATTGTTTTGCATAAGAAAAACGTGAAGGTTATCTTTTACTCTCCTTCTCTCTCCCATCAAAGAGTCAATCTAGCAGTTGATTAACCTGGAATTAATTGGAACATTACAAGTTATTATTGACTGTGGTATATATATATATATATATACTAGCTGTTGCCCGCGACTTCGTCTGCATAGAATTTCTGATTTCCCTTGAGATTGAGGTTACCCGTGTGACCAATGCCCTGCTTCAGAAAGTAAGCTACAGGCAAAAAAACTATCATCCCCTTTTTACCACCCTTACCCCTTACTACAGGTGATTAAAAAAAAATTATGGACATGTTTTTTATTTAATATTATTTATCTCAATGCAAATTTTTGTGTCTCTAAAAACAAAGAACTTTCATCCAAATTTCCAACCCCTATTTTACCCCTTTAGGGGTGGAATTTCCAAAAATCCTTTCTTAGCTGACATCTCTTAACTATCAACTATATATATATATATCTATATAGATATATATATATATATAGTTGGGTTGATAGGGTTATTGGAAAATTTTAAAATCACACAAATATGACTACGTATCACACACGTATCTTACACGTACGTATCACGTATCTACGTCTATCACATATACCAACATAAGTTACAGCGAGCCGGTTTGTAGGAAACTTTACACTAACGAGCAATAATTGGAGTAACTCGTCAACATTTCGCTGCAACAATGACGCAGGGACGGCGACAATGATGTATAGGCACAAATATCGGGTTGCAATTAAAACTATTGCGACTTGTTAACTAAACTATGTGTGGGTGGACAACTGCAGCAGATGTCCGACCCTTCCGACCTTCACGCTCACCCCAATATATTCGCTATAAGCCAACATTCTTGTATCACAATACGCGCCTTATTTTTACGTTACGATCGCTGAAATTACAAAAATAATTTCCGTTACTTGCACATTAAACAAATACAATTATGAAACTTATTTTTTTTATCCACTACAAGTTCGCCCTTGACGGCAATTTCACCTGGCGGTAAGTGATGGTAGCGGGCTAACCTGTTAAGGGTATGGTAAACCCATACTCCTAATTGGTTTCTACGCGACATCATACCGGAACGCTAAATCGCTTGGCGACACGGCTTTGTCAGTAGGGTGGTAACTAGCCGCCGCCGAAGCCTCCCACGAGACCAGACTCGAGCCGGGAATCGAACCCAGGACCTCCAAGTTTATAATGCGAAAAAAGACACCTCCGTGACAACAACCACACGTCAACAATTTTTGACGACCTCACTCGCAGCGCGTGCGCTATTGCATTTTAAAGTTGGCGGTCCTGGGTTTGATTCCCGGCTTGAGTCTGGTCTGATGGGAGGCTGTGGCTATTTACCACCCTACGATGATTTAGCGTTCCGGCACGATGTCGTGTAGAAACCAATTAGGAGTATGGGTTTACCATACGCCTAACAGGTTAGTCCGCTACCATCTTAGACCGAATCACTTACCATCAGGTGAGATGCCATCAAGGGCTAACTTTCGGTATATAAAAATAAACACTTATAATCTGTACAGACACTTGATGCGAAGGTCCCTACAACAAACCTCTTTTTTTTTAATCGATGTGGGATCATTTTGATAGTTTTCGGAATTTAACTGAAAACCATAACGAGAGTTATGTACATACAAAAATAATAAGGTTGTGGGTATGATTAGAATGTTTGTATGTTTATTATCCTTTAAAGTGTCATAGAACGCTTTGTCACAAATTTTATATCCGAGCACCGAATATCATCAAAATTGATGACATTAAAATGTTAAATGCAATTGCGTGATATAATTGAATAATATAGTAATTCGACTTCGTATGACATACACAGAATTATCGCCCAGGAGATAAGGTGTTTTCAACAACTCTTTCAGACGGATAAGTTACGCTTGTTCTACTTCGCTGTGCAAAAACTGAATAGAACAAAAATAATTTCATAAAACAACCAAGTCGTGGATAGTGTTCTGTTATGTTCATCATGAACAACCCATTACCGGCTCACTACAGAGCACGGTTCTCCTCTCCATATGAGAAGGGTTTGGCCATAGTCCACCACGCTGGCCATGTGCGGATTGGCAGACTTCACACTAGTTTATCTTGGTACTAGTATTTAATATACAATTGTCCCAAATGAATAAAAATTAAAAAATAAAGCAGTGGAAGCGACAATTTGGGGGGTCTGTTCTAGTATTCGAGCTGGCTGACGCAAGCTCGAATAGGTGCTGATAAGGATTCGATATTTATTGTCACTCGACGTTCGTCATTAAGATAGTGTCAAAACTCACTGGCGCTCACTTACCGGGTCGGGTGGAGCACTCATAATTATTACTAATGCCTTAAATATGTCAAAACAGGAATCCAGGTAAAAAGGCGTAATTTACGCGCGGCCGATAGAGATTTGGCAGTTGGCGCCGAGCTTGCCGGCCGCTTCGCGATCGGGCGCCGAGTTTTTGTCCACTATTGTCTTTGATATAAATTTTAAATAGGAAATGTTCCTTTTTATGGAGATCTAGTTTACGGCTGACGGTGGAGGTAGTATAAATCTAACGTCTGCGTCACTGTTCCTTGGCGATGATCGATCGATAAACATTATTTATGTACTTCCGCTGGATGCGACGAGATTGGACGCCATCGACGTGAGTAAATTCCTAAAATTAATCGTTCACCGAAAAAGTTAGTGATTTATTTGAACATTATTATAGAAATAAATAATATATATACCTGAAATTGGCGTCGATCGGTTAGCATTTTTAACAAATGTGTCCTATTTTTACTTCATAGTGTGGGTTACTTTAGTCAATACAATATTTTGTAAATAATCTCTAGAACATTCCCTAAGCTGTTATAGGTCATTACCTATATACCTAAGAGAGCACTATTATCTTAATTATATTTTATTGAATTACTAAGTGACGTATATTGCTTAAAATAATATGTTTTTGACGCAAGCCCTAATATCATCCATTTTTTTTAGACAAACCATTGTTGAACATCGTCTAGCACCCATTCAACTATATAGCGGAGATCCGGTGATCACTTTGCTACTTCATAATATAACTAGACTTCCATAAGAGATCCTATAGAAGAGAGAGTTGACCTAACAAGATGATCCAGTAAGTGTCGGCGGTCTTTAAAGATTATTATCGCATATCAGTTACAGTTACCAGGACCGATCACTTAAAGTGCTCTCAATAGCAAGTGGATGGACTAGACCAATACCCATACCATTCTAGTACCTACTAGAATAGTATGGTTATTGGTCTAGTAAGTATTTCTATGTAAGTACCTACTTACACAGAAATTAATAACGGAAATAACAGTACATAGGGGATGTACAAAAAATTGCTTCACCTTGTATAAAAATTGTACAAAGTTGTACGTCAAAGTATTTTTATCCAGTACATAACAATTTAGTTCTACAAATTCGCTAACTGCAATAAAATTAAAAAAAAAAGAACTAAATTCTCTTTATTGTAAACTCTACGACCTCCTAATATGGGAAAATTATGTTTCACCATGCACACGTTTGTACGCGTCCCAAGTAATAACCTACCTGTGGTCGCTCGTTGAATTCAAATGAACCAAAGCGATTGCGACCCACATGCCAACAAATAGACACCACTCACGCTTATGACACATATTATTAACATACTGATGTGAAAAGAGTTGCCTCTATGCCTACTTTCCAAGATCATGCAGAACATATGTAATTACCTATGAGAAACGGACCTCGATGGAAATAAAACGACCGTTTAGGTCACGTCTATGGGACACAGGTATTTTCAGGATCTGTTTGTCCTCTTTTGTGGACAATATAATCGATGCTTAGTGCCGCATTAGATAAACTAGCCTAAATTTACAACTTTAAACTTATCTATGAGAATTCAAACAGAATGTTATGAGGATGCCTGGTCCTCTTCCACCACCCGCTATTCCAGGTCATTTCTGCCACGCACCTGCAAATTGTGGAACCAGCTTCCATCTTCTGTGTTCCCTATTGGTTATAATATGGGGATCTTCAAAGGGCGGATTAACAAATTGCTCAAGGGCCAGCAACGCATTGGCGGTTCCTCTGTTGCTGCAAATGTTCATGGGCGGCGGAAATAACTTTCTATCAGGTGAACCGCCTGCTCGTTTGCTCGCTATGTATGTAAAAAAAAGAATTCTCATTGATGGCTGTCATATGATATTTGCTTTCTAACAGACAAGATATAGTTAATACACGAAAAACATTCCTATTTTAAAAATTAGACCTAACAAAGGCAAGAAATATAAAATAAAATATTATTGTATTTCATGAAACTGTGAGTTTAATAGGCACTTTTCACTGGCAGAGCTTCTTTCCGAAGCTCGCCAAACAGCTCGGTTACGCTGTGGCAACCAAAAGGATTAGTACAGCTAATAGACAGTCCGAAAAAAAACACTTTTCACGAAATCCTTGGTAGCTCAACGAAACATGACAGCGAAATCTTCAAAATGAAAAGTTCTAACCGTACTGTTAAAATATTATGTACCTATTTTATTTATTTTGCTTGCGAAGGTTTTTTTTACCGATTTATATGATTAAGTATAAACCAAAGTAATATCGGTCTCCATATTAGGTATGTTATGGCTTAAAATAATCAAATAGGATCCTGAAGCAACAGTAAGCTATATGATTTATCTACGAGGCTAATTTATGTAACGTCCGTTCAGTGCTTGATTTGTAAATTCCAAACATCCATACACTTTCACAGACTTTTTTAACATATATATACAAGTTATGTTTATTAAGCCATTTTATCCCAGGTAACTTGTATACCTGAGAATTATCCATAATATTTCATAAAAGCGCTCTGAATTCGCACTTGTGCAGCGTAATGGACTTCGATCTTTTAATTTTGAGTGGAGACCTAGATAGATTTAATAGTAGTAGTGTAGTAAGTAAATAAGTAAGTAATTCATACGAATAATGAGTGCGTAATTTACTTATGTGATATAGTTAAAATGTTTTACATCATATCATCGCATGGACATCAAGGGACACCAATCGTCTCATTTGTTTATACTTTCTCAATCTGCCTTTAAAATTATACAATACATGAAAAAAAATGATTATGCTTATTTTGGTCACATATGAAGGATTTTCAGTAAATATCAAACAGTTATTAAAAATTATTATTAAAAAGCTCCTGGGCAAAATTAAATGCCTCTAAGTCCACAGGATGAAAGCTATTGTTATAAGGCAATACTTAAGCTTTGATAGCCTAGTGGTTAGAACGTCAGCCTCCTAATCGGAGGTCGGGGGTTCGAACCCGGGCACGCACCTACAACTTTACAGAGTTATGTGTGTTTTTGAATTAAAATATCACTTGCTTCAACGGTGAAGGAAAAAACATCGTGAGGGAACCTGCATGCTTGAGAGTTCTCCACAATGTTCTTAAGGGCGTGTGATGTCTGCCAATCCGCACATGGCCAGCGTGGTGAACTATGGCCAAACCCTTCTCATATTGAAAGGAGACTCGTGCTCTGATAAGTGAGCCGAGAATGGGTTGATCATGTTGATGATGAATACTTAAGTCCAAATATTATTTATTAATAATAATAATGAAACACTTCCCAATCCCCCACCAAAAGGCCTGATCTCAGCGACCTGATCAACCACAATAACTCGGCTACACTCACTTGAGTATGTTTATTTTTATATTCGTCCCCTTCCAGTCGATCTCTAATGAATACGGTTTATCTTTCAAGTTTATATAAAAAATAAATCCCTTTAACTGAAGAATCACGCCTTAAAAAAGAAACGCTTATTAAAATTTATTTCTTTCTCTCCTCGCGGCGCTGTCTTGTACATCGGCTCGAATAAAATTAAAAAGTCAAGAATTCTTATTTATTTTAATACAATAAACCGCAATCGCTGAATAAAGATAAATAAAAAGCAATAAAAAATAAAATCGCATTAGCAATAAACAAAATACTTCAGCGGATGTGGGCTGAGCGCGGGGCTCGCACACGGGCATACATGGAGAGGTGGCGTCGGCTAAGAATTATTAAAATTATTCTCGAGCCATTTGCGCTACTTGTTTCACGTCGATTTTTATTTTTATATTAAAACACTTATTGCGTATAAACCATGTATTGAATAAATTTACCTTTATTGTATAGTTTGGCGTACTCCAACCTCGTGCTTCGGCACGTTGGGTGCTCTTTTTTTCTCTTTTTTTTTTTAATACACTACAAGTTAGCCCTTGACGGCTATCTCACCTGGTAGTAAGTGATGATACATTCTAGGATGGTAGCGGGCTAACCTGTTAGGGGTATGGTAAACCCACACTCCTAATTGGTTTCTACGCGACGCCGGAACGCTAAATCGCTTGGCGACAAGTCTTTGTCGGTAGGGTGGTAACTAGCCACGGCCGAAGCCTCCCACCAGACCAGACTCGAGCCGAGAATCGAAACCAGGACCTCCAACTTTATAATGCGACAGCGTACGCACTGCGCCACCGAGGTCGTCATAAATGTTTGTTTTTTACCTTTGTTCTGATCAACCATTGCACATATCTTGGTAACATTTTGCACTTAGCTATAGCTTGTATCCGGGAGATGAATATAGAATTAATGAATGAATGAATTTATTTTCACTTTTATTTAGTGTACTCCATAAATACTACAAAATGCAAATACAATAGAGCGGTTAGACAAGGTACAATTTGGCGGCCTTATCGCTAAATAGCATACTACATAACGAATACTTTTATACCGAAAAATACCTAAAGTGTTCATGCAAAAGTGTGTCTGTTGGTTATTTTGTATTTCAAGTCCGACAGTTCTTTTAGTATCGAAATTTAACTAACCATATGATAACACAAAATTATAACGAAATCCGTTAAACCATGGTAGAATAAAAAGTTAATAGCAGGATTGCTCTTTAGGTCAACCACATAGTAACCGTGCTTTTTTGATGTGAGATTAGAAGTATCTCTATGCATTGAATCACTCAAATACGTTTCTCTAGTGCATCATTACGTTTGCGTGAAAGAAGAAAAACCCCTAACACTTTGGTCACACGTCACACCTAATTTCCACGCAGACAAACTCACGGGTATCAGCTTTCATGTTAACTTTTTAATAATTTTAATTAGTAGATATAATAACGACAGCATTCGAAATCTCAAAATTAAAGCTTACAAAAACTCATCGTCATGATCAACCCATTACCGGCTCACTACAGAGCACGGGTCTCCTCTCAATATGAGAAGGGCATGGCCATAGTCCACCACGCTGGCCATGTGCGGATTGGCAGACTTCACACGCCTTTGAGAACATTACAAAAACTCAAATAGTCCTAATTAATTATAATTACCTATAAAACAAAGCAATTCACACCCAAGCCTTTATCATTCATGTTATCCTTTATATAGTAAAAGGAATTTTCAATAAGCTCTTTTATCTATGTTATATCTTTCTTCCCTTTTATGTAGCAAATGACCTTAAAGTTTATCATAACTTAGTGTTTAAATAACATTTTTAAGTCGGTTCCAAGCTGTGTGCTTCTAAAACCTGTAAAACCTGTGTGTCTTCTTCAAAAAGTACGTCAAAAAGGAGTTCACAAAATTTTCCTAAGCATTCTAATACACGGCCACTCCACGGAACACTATTGCCGCAGTGTCACGAGTGGTACACAGTGTGGCGTTTTCTTAATTGTGCCGAAATATTTATTTGATTGCGAAGTTTGCGACGCTGCCGTGCAACCGAAATGGTCATCGGTATCCCCGCGACCGTCACAATGGCCACTGGCTTGTTTTCTGCTGCATTGGTTAGCCACCTGCGCTATTTATAACTGTAATATAACTGAGCTGTGATAGCCTAGTGGTTAGGACGTCAGCCTCCTAATCAGAGGTTTGGAACCGGGCACGCTCCTACAACGTTTCGGAGTTATGTGCGTTTTTAAGTAATTAAAATACCACTTGCTTCAACGGTGAAGGAAAACATCGTGAGGAAACCTGCACGCCCGAGAGTTCTCCATAATGTTCTCAAAGGCGTGTGAAGTCTGCCAATCCGCACATGGCCAGCGTGGTGGACTATGGCCAAACCCTTCATATCGAGCGGGGACCCGTGCTCTGTAGTGAGCCGGTAATGGGTTGATCATGATGATGATGATGATGAGGCATCATCGTGGAGTGGAGCGCGTTCCACTTTAGGATTTTAGGATTAGCGTCGTTGCAGGCAAGCGCTAGTCTATAAAAAAATACTAAGAATGGACGCATATAGTTTCGTTTTGTTTTTTATTTATTTAAAATTATTGTAACGTTGGTTTTGTGTGCCAACGTGAAACCGAACGAGTTCGCCTATTTTCATGGGACTTTCACTGCCAAGGTTGCTGCCAAGGTTAATGACAACCAGTTCGGGCGTATATGGCGGGATCCTCGGTATCTAACGCGCTATAATTACGCAATGCTGATATCATGATAGCAAAACCATTGCATTTTGAGTATATATAAATACCTTTGCTCACGTTTTAGGTTCGATTTTTCGGCACCCAATTTTAAAAAATATTCTTACAGGGGGGATATAAAAAAAAGAGTTTCTAAAACCTTTCTATGCAAACGTGTCTGCTTTTAAATAACTTTCTGTATACTCTATTTTAGCCCGATCTGTCCTGCATTGGGAGCTAGGCTTTTTATATATACAGACAGTAGATGTGCCCTGCGGATTTAGAAGAATAAGAAATAATAAAAACAGAAAACAATACAAAATTATGAAAGGCAGCCTTATCGCTACATAGCGTTAGCCTAACTAGATTCGTAATGGATTTAAGTACAATAGATAAATGTACCTATATTTATATGTATTTATAATTTGCCGTATGTTTATCGCAATGCTACCCTCCTATTCATTAATTACTTTCCAGAGTTGCCTGGAAGAGATTGCTCTAGCAATAAGACCGTCTATACACACTAATAATTGTGAAATTAATTTATCACTTGTACGAGTACTCTAATGCGTGCAAAAAAATTTATATATCTATATCTATCTTTTTTTTATCCACTTCAAGTTAGCCCTTGACGGCACGGAGGTCTACGATGATAGAGGGCTAACTTGTTAGGGGTATGGCGAACCCATACTCCTAATTGGTTTCTACGCGACATCATGCCTCCCACCAGACCAGACTCGAGTCGGGAATCCAACCCAGGACCCCAAGTTTATAATGCGACAGCGCATGCAATGTCGATATGAGGAAGCTGAGACCCAGAGGTGGACAGACATTAATATATTAATAATGATTTACCTACATTACATATTCTAATATACTAATAATTATAATAGGGTACCGACGATCGCTTGATTAATTGATCGTCCGATAATATTTACCCGTCCAACCTCAAACTCTTGTTCAAAACAGACAAGGTATGGTTACAATAATAAATCGAAATTCAGGCCAGCGAAACCGCAATCAAACGCTCGTTGGAACAGAAATAATTATGCTTCAAAATTTCGTATGACATCAACGTCGTGCCAACATGCGGGCTGACGATGTTTTATTTTAGATAAACTTGGAGTTAAAAAAAAAACATTAAAATTTCAAACATAAAACACACTACATATTAGTTTTCATAGTAAACAAGCTGGCATATATTAGAATATTTAGTATCCTTCACAAGGAACATTCGTTTAAAATAGGGATGCCAACCGATTGGTTTCTTAAGGACATTTCCTAGTTGTAAGAATGCATGGGTTGTATAAAAATTCATTATATACCTTGCAACTTCTGTTAAAGATTTGTATTATCAATTGTATGCAAACAACGTTGATGTTTCGATCTACGATATTTTAAAATAAACAAGAACTGAAAAGATCATATAAAACACCAGTTGCAACGTAGTATTTCCGATATGTTTTAGGCTCTTCAGTCAATACTAAGGTTTTATAAATCCACAGTAGACGGAAAAATATGTGCGGTATTATAAAAAGCGATATCTTTAATATGAGACTATAAAACAAGAGACACACCCTGTCACCCTATAAAAACTGCCTCTACTCATATTTTTTATTTTATTATTTATAATAACTACGAGCAATTAAGTACAATTTTATATAGCTATGTTATTAAAGCATAGATAAACAGTCACAGAAAATATCATTAATATAAAATGCATGTTTTTTTTTAGTATTAAGATGTGGGTGACGCATTTCTCCAGTAAAATTTGAAGTTATTTATTTTTTCATTTCTAAAAACATGCTCGTAGTAACTGGAGCTGAAATTACAGTTAATTGTAGAAACAATAATTTGCTATATTCCGCCGACAACCGGGAGATTTGTATAATATAACACCACACAAAATCTTCCACTAGAACTAAATAAAAAATAGAAAGTAAAAGAACTTTACTTTTCGCGCTTGTGAAGTCAACATCTCCTGAGGATGATCCGGTGTCGGGTCGAAACGTGCGTAGAGGTTCTAGTGGAAGATTTTGTGTGGTGTTATATTATACAAATCTCCCGGTTGTCGGCGGAATAAAGAAAATTATACTTGCTGTTTATTGTTTATCATGGACTTCCGCAAAGTAACGCCTGCTTCTATTCATTAATTGTAGAAAGTTTAGCATAGACTTTCTGAAACTATCCAATATTTACCCACTGTGTACAAAAAGAGGGTAAAGTGTTCGTTGTCCCCTGTTATTAAAGTCAAAGATAGCTACCGTAGTATAAATAGAACACAACGAACGCGCGAGCCTTGTCCATCAAACCGTTGTCGTATCGGCAATCTAAATGGGCCACGGAATCAATACTCAATACATTCGTAACGCTGTAACTACGCCTCGTGCATGAAGCATTCGCCGCGATAGATGGAATAAAGTATGAAACGGTCGGCTCGCTGCGAACACAACTGTATGGCGCCCGAGCCCCGAGCCAACAATCGAGATGCGTAGCGACGATAACGACGTCAACTAGCGTACCCTGTCCTCGCCGTTCCCATGATTTGCGATGCTGTTCTAATCGTTATAATTACCTCCTATCCATCAAGCGGACGTATGATAAACGTGCATCAGAATTTGACCAGGAATCGGTGATCGACGGCGATCTCCGACTCCAGCACGCCGAGCGCGTTCCAAGGAAAACATAAATTTGAGTGGGTACCGCGCGAAGATCACTTGGACAACCATCTGTTCAATCGACGAAACGAAATGATCGCAATCAATCTGATACGTTTAAATTTTTTTTTCTCCACACTTGTGTTGTTAATTATCTAAATTAATTTCAAAATAAATAATAATAATTATTATTTTTATCTATTTAAGTATATAAAAGAGATTGATCTTTAGGTTTTTATATGTATTTATAGTGCACACGGGCGTAAAAGTTAGAATATTAAAATAAAAAAAAATTGATAATAATTTTCTTTATTGAAGTATATACCCAAAAGTACATTTGTACAGATGTAAAATAATTTATATTACGTTTTTTATTTTTATTTTGAATCTGTGCTACCTTGAATTTGGTCATAATCTATAACTTACAAAAAATACATCCTTTACTCATTTTAACATCTGTGTTACGTGTCATAATCGTTTTCCCACAATTTAACAGATCGCTTCTGGGCACGTCAATCGCTGACATCTTGTTTCGGCACGCCCACAGTGATCAGAGGAAATATAGTTTGAGAAATAGCAGGAATCATTTTTGCACAATTGACGTGTTTATGAACGCTCCGTTATATCTCTTTGATCGCATCTAACTTGTCACGCTCGTTTTTCGCTCGCGTTTTTTACGTCTAGAAATAAAGTCCAACGACAGCGGGCCGGCGTAATGCTTTTATCGTTCTAAATTTCGTGTAAATAACTTTCGATTTAAACAATACTCGTGGTTCGTCCTAACAAAGCTGACTAATTATCGTGGCGCGGCGTGTCGTAAAACAGTGCATATTGACGGAATATAGAGAGGCCGGCACACAGTGCTTAATGACATTAATCACATTGATTTATTGTGGTTCCGAGTTATTACAGGCCGGGCGTTGGGGCTGGTGTGCGTGCGTGTAGCTACACAAGGTTGCGTGTCCATGTGAGCGCATACTTCTTGTATACGTGTAATACAGGGAGATACAGCGTGCTCGTTTTGATATCTATGTCCATTCTCACAACAGCTCTAGCAATCTAAACAGCAATCTAGACACTAAAATAAGTATTTGGATGGATTAGTAAATTAACTACATATTATTAAGTATTTTCTAGGCCCAATATGAATTTATTGGTGCCATAGCTTGCGATAGTAGGAAGCAGTATACAGTTGGTCAATTCATTCTTTATTTTATCTACAAATATAATTTAGAGTAGGTTTTGATGCGAAATGGGAGCACCCTGGCTATCGAGCGTGTTCACGGACGTACGGATTCGCATGTGTGCGTACGGCATTAGGCAACAATTTACGCTGTTTGCGGCGTGTTAATATTGATTGGCTCGCTTTATTTCGACTAGTGCGAATCTATCCACTAAACTAGCTCATCACGCGGCACTGCACAAAAAAATAACCCCACATTGTTCCCATTCCGCAGCGCAATATTATAAATAAACCGGTTGATTTACCTGCACCTATATTCTGTGCAGGTATTACCTATCTTCAACGATGCTAGCGTACCGGAGCTATACAATTTATTACCCAAACTCTAGTTAAATTGCATCGTCTACTCAAGTCTGCCGTACAATTAATTTGTTTCAGTGGTATTCCACGTCACTTGCACTAAATTAATAGTGATGATATTTCCATAAATATCTACGAGTATTCCCGCATATCCCTTAAACCAATTACGTGTGGTGATACGGTTATAAACCGTGTAGTTTAGCGAGTTATAATTACATCTAAGATTGAATTGTGAAGTTATAAGATTGCGGCTCTTCCCCCTTATATCCGTGTACGAGGAATGCCGGCCTGCCCGCAACCCACTTCGGCCATGGGAACCGTGCCTCCGCGTATAGTTCTCAAATCGTGTTTACAATGTAATTTTACGTGTCGGCCACCATGACCACGTCCCGCAGTCGCGCGCTCGTTCACCGCATATCAATAGACGCATTATAATTTCATAATGCACGCTTGTCAACGTAAATAATACGCAAAATTTATGTTACGAGGTTCTCACCGTTCGACACAGGCGCAATGAATACTTAACAGGGGATCATTAAGCATGAAACAGTGAGCCTTCCACTCATATTCATTTGACGACGTGAATATAAATTCAATTAAGCGTTGTACTTAGCCACAGTCTCCGGCGAGTTAGTTGTGCGATGCGTCAGGATATTACAAGCGAATGTTTAGCGTATCTATACAAATAAATAAAATTGGAGTGTCTGTTTGTAATATTGAAATAACCGTTTTTACTACATGCATATGAATATGTATACGTTACATACAACAAAATAACATTTTTTACAATTGTTGTCTGTCTGTCTGTTTGTTCCGGCTAATCTCTGAAATGGCTGGACCGATTTTTACAGGACTTTTATTGGCAGGTAGCTGATGTAATAAGGAGTAACTTAGGCTACTTTTATTTTACAAAAATTAAGTAATGTTGCAATGTCCAAGTACTGTCCAGTAACGCGCGCAGCTCACGCGCATGCCACCGCCTGTGCCATCACGTCTCGGGCGCCTCCCACTTCTCCCACCAATTGTTTTAGTTTAGTAATTATTTCAAGTAATCTATACAAATAAATAAAATTGGAGTGTCTGTTTGTAATATTGAAATAACCGTTTTTTACTACATGCATATGAATATGTATACGGTACATACACCAAAATAACATTTTATTCAATTTTTGTATGTCTGTCTGTTTGTTCCGGCTAATCTCTGAAATGGTTAGACTGATTTTTACGGAACTTGTATTGGCAGGTAGCTGATGTAATAAGGAGTAACTTAGGCTACTTTTATTTTAGAAAAATAAAGTAATGTTGCAATGTCCAAGTACTGTCCAGTACCGCGCGCAGCTCACGCGCATGCCACCGCCTGTGCCATCACGTCTCGGGCGCCTCCCACTTCTCCCACCAATTGTTTTAGTTTAGTAATTATTTCAAATAATACGGTTTAGTAATCGATTGCTTCGTGGTTGAAAGACTAACAAACACACTAACTCAACGCAGACGGAGTAGCGGGCGTCAGCTAGTGTTAATATATTAGCGATCAAATTCGCGATACAGAGTTTGATGTACACAGTAATTAACAGTTTTGCCTCACGTACCACGCACCTACTGTTTCAAAGCGACTGGCTTGTTGTAGTCGTGAGCCATTTCTGATTTGCATTAATACTCTGACATTATTTATGCGCTGTCAAAGAGAAATCGTCATGTCATGTTTTTGAAATTTTTACGCTTACCATATCAACCACTATTTATTTATTTATAACAAGTGAAACTTAAAATAAACCTTACGTTGAACCTAAAACTAAAAATCTTAAAAATATAATCATCATCATCATGATCAACCCATTACCGGCTCACTTATATTGAGAGTAGACCCGTGCTCTGTGCAATATAAGAGGGTTTGGCCATAGTCCACCACGCGGGCCATGTGCGGATTTACAGACTTCACACGACTTTGAAAACATTATGGAGAAATCTCAGGCGTGCAGGTTTCCTCACGATGTTTTCCTTCCCCTCTAACCACTAGGCTATCACCGCTTAAATATAATATAATTACTGAAATACATGATTAAAAGGAGTCCCTTTAGGCAAAGTTCCGAAGATACTGGCAGCTACACTAATTCGTTGTCCGAGGTAGCTGGTAGCTCTTCGGTCTCCTGTGATGTCACTAATCTTTTTGCTATTTCCCTAAAAAGTCCTATAGCGCTAGGACCCCACGGACCAAGGGTCTCGACACCGGATGGGAAGAAAAAAAATTTTTACTCTTACCTACATGATACTTACAAATTAATAGTTTTTCTAATTTGCATTAATAGATCGGTACTATTAACATTACGAGTATTTATGCGCTGTCAAAGAGAAATCGTCATGTCTTGTTTTTGAATTTTTTACGCTTACCTGCATGATACTTACTTTAGGTACAGGCTTAGACAAGACTCGAGCCGGGAATCGAACCCTGGACCTCCAACTTTATAATGCGACAGCACACGCACTACGCCACGGAGGCCGACAGTTCCAAAATTGGAACTAACATTAGTTATTATATTGGAACTAAAATTAGTTATTATACTGTAACTAAAATTAGTTATTATATTGGCTGTATTATAAAAACGAAGAAACAGCAATAAATATCAATCGAGTCAAGGAAAATGATATATTAATATATATATATATATATATATATGAAATGGAACCAAAGCGTAGGGCGCGATCCCTCGCGATATTATTAGACATGTCCATTATCGGTGATAATTAGAGCCCTATTATTCTAACAATTAACTCCTCTTAGTTAGATTCAAATGCAAGAATATATGGGCAAAACGTTTTATTAAATAAAAGTTTTAAAATATATCATTATGATTTATAGATGTCTAGTGGTTTATAACTGTGACAGCCTAGTGGTTAGGACCTCATCCTAATCAGAAATCGGGGGCTCGATCCTGGGCACACACTTCTAACTTTTCGTAGTTATGTGCGTTTTTAAGCAATCAAAATATCACTTGCTTCAACGGTGAACGAAAACATCGTAAAGAAACCTGCACGCCTTAGAGATCTCCATAATGTTTTCAAAGGCGTGTGAAGTCTGCCAATCCTCACGTGGCCAGTGTGGTGGACTATGGCCAAATTAAAATAGACAAAGGGACTCCTTTAAATAATATATTTTAGTAATGATATTATATTATTTAAGATTTTTAGTTTTAGGTTCAATATAAGGTTTCTTTTAAGTTTCAGTTGTTATAAATAATTATTATGATGCTAAAAAAAAAGAAATAGACATTCCTGTAAATCTAGCGTTAGTAAATGCAACGGGTACTTAACTCGTAAAGAAATTAATTCATGATCAACCCATTACAGGCTCACTACAGAGCACAGGTCTCCTCTCAATATGAGAAGGGTTCGGCCATAGTCCACCACGCTGGCCGTGTGCGGATTGGCAGACTTCACACGCCTTCGAGAACGCTATGGAGAACTCTCAGGCGTACAGGTTTCCTCACGATGTTTTCCTTCACCGTCGAAGCAAGTGACTTTTTAATTGTTTTAAAAACGCACATAACTCCGAAAAGTTAGAGGTGCGTGCCCGGATTCGAACCGCCGACCTCTGATTAGGAGGCTGGCGCCCTAACCACTAGGCTGTCACCGCTTCAAGAAATTAATACTCATTTACAATTTCAATACGAAGTTGCATTCATAAATATAACGACAAAGGTATTGCGGCTACGGCGGAAGTGAGTTCATCCATCATCCGCCCGCCCTGGATAAAAACGCTCGTTAGCCATCCCCCCTGCCCCCCTCTCACCCTTGCCCGCTACCCCCACCCTCTCTATTAATGTTCCACTCAAGTGCCTCTATTACGCCTGTCATTTATTATATCCATTTTCGCGAATTACCTGATCTCGTATAATGTTCTTCATTAGTAGCTAATGATATGAATGAATGCGTTATAAGAAAAATAACTGTACTATCGCTTTCCCTTATTGATATCATATTATCCATACTTATGATTAAAAAATCAGTTGCTTCAACGGTGAAGGAAAACATCGTGAGGAAACCTGCACGCCTGAGAGTTCTCCATAATGTTCTCAATTACCATAAAACGTTTGTGTGCCTATGTTAGTACCTTAGGCATTCTCTCCCTTAAACGTCTATTTTAGTTATACACATATTATATCTTTCATATAAAAAGGCAGTTTTTTTATCACCTGGTGTAAGTGATGATGCAGTCTACGATGGTAGAGGGCTGACCTAGCCCTAATTGTTTTCTATGCAACATAGTGCCGTAACGCTTAACCGCTTGGCTTGTCGGTAGAGTGGTGACTAGCTACGGCCGAAGCTTCCCACCAGACCAGATTCGAGCCGGGAATCGAACCCTCTACCTCCAACTTTAGCATGTAACAGCCCACGCGCTGCGCAATGGCGGTCGTAAAAAATAAGGTTATGAAATAACAGATTTAAAATAGGTTCATATTTATCTAATGATAGGTAATCTCTATAGCTTGCAGTACATGACAAAATAGATTTAAAGCATTGAAAATTAGAAGTATTCACATAATCAATAATAACCTATAAATACAATTTGATAGTGATAACAAAAAGACGGGTTGCACTCCGGGAGTGCCGGCAGAAGTGAAAACTTGATTATTAACGTTGAGCATGTTTGATATTTTGGAATGGTTAGGGAATAACTTTTCACCAATTGCTTTATCAGTATAAAAGTACTATCATTTATGTGGTAGAATACAATATTCATTTATTGCGCTATCGTACACAAACATGACAATTTATATTACATTAAAAATTTAACACTTTAAAACTATTACAATTATTTTACATTAAAAAGTTTATCTCTCCGAAAAATCAACTTTCATCCATAATTTCAACGACTTTTTCACCATCATCATTACCAGAACTATCCATGGATGCGCGTGGCACGCTGTAACATACACGAACATTCGCGCAAGCGCCCTGCGCTGCCTAAACGAAACAGTAGGCCCAGGCATACATTTTCGCCGCGCCGTAGAGAGGGGATAGCTGTCTACTCTCCATCCGTCTTACGCTTTTTCGATCAGGTCACGTGTCCTGACGCGAGTTTAAGATTTTATACCCATTACAGAAAAAGTGCTCAACGCCGCTAAAGAAGTTTTCACTTCAAAAAAAACTCGGCTAAGTCTGTTGTGGGCTTCTTCTTAGACCTGGGCGCGATTGGAACACTCTTAGCTTTAGTTTTAAGTTGACGAGTGTAATTATCACCAACTCACCACGAATATAAATAATGGAATATGTTATTAGCACCAAGGACAAACCTCTTCGGTTTTTTCGGTGCCGTTATATTAATTATATTCCTTTTATATTCATAATAATAAATATATAAATAAAAAATAATATATATGTGATATGAGCGAGTCATAGATGCCTGTAATAGGTTTCCAAGAACAAAGATATTTTGATTTGATTTGATTACATACAGAAATTTCACAATAACACCGCTATTGACAACTGCCGCGAAAGAACACAAACACCGCCGCATACGGAGTATTCGGTAGGTAAATGTATCTGCAAAACTGAATAAAAGTTTGGAATAAATCCGCAGTCTCGAGGGTGTCTTCAAGGCAACCCCGGTCCGGATTGACGGGAGGGCGACAGTGCACCTCCGAGATAGGAAAACTCCCTCATAAAGTATACGGAACCCGGCGCGTATTAAAATTATTATGAAACCGCGCACCGCGACAAGGCGGGATGATACCGGCTTAACACCCCCCCCATCTACCCCCACTATCGCACGCTACTCGAATGCCTTTTCAGCGTATATCTACATGAAAAGTTGCGTCTGAGGTTTATGCATAAGTTTAATAATATATCTTTTAACATGGTTTTTTTTTTAATATACATAGCGAGCAAACAAGCAGGCGGGTCACCTGATGGTAAGTGATTACCGCCGCCCATGAACATTTGCAGCACCAGAGGAACCGTCAATGCGTTGCTGGCCCTTGAGCAATTTGTTAATCCGCTCTTTGAAGATCCCCATATTATAACTATTAGGGAACACAGAAGATGGAAGCTGGTTCCACAATTTGCAAGTGCGTGGCAGAAATGACCTGGAATAGCGGGTGGTGGAATTGTTTTTTATCGGCTATCCATCTTCATACTCAAATCAAATAAAATCAAGAATAGCTTTATTCACATAAACCTATTACAGGCATCTATGAATCGTTTATTTCATTATTTCTATTCGTGAAGTGATGTTGATAGCTACAATCGACAATTTAAAACTAAAGCTAAAAGGGTTCAAATCGCGCCCAGGTTTAAGAAGAAACCCACAACAAACTTAACCGGGTTTTTTTTTGTTGTCACCATCTCACATAATCAATAATAAATTATAGTACTTATGGAGATGGCAATTCACACCCGAGATTTTTTATCGTTTATATAATCTAATATGAAATACTATATATTATGTTCACTTGATGGACATTTATCGATTATTATCACACATATCAATAAACAGATCGATGGCTAAAATGGCTGATATTTTTTTTTATATTAAACCTCACTAACAGATTACGAAATAATCGATTGGATTTAGTCAACTAGATAGGGTCTTAGTTAAATTCAATACGGTTCTTACCTTATATCTGCTGTAGAGCGGAATATAACTTCTTTATCGAGGCGCCCTTAGGCAGTCGTTCCCTTAGTTTCTTCGAGCCCTAGGGCTAAAAATTTCTTCTGGCAGAGCATCTTTCTGAACCTCGCCAAACAGCTCGGTTACGCTGTGGCAACCAATAGGGTTTGTACAGCTAATAGACAGTCCAAAAAAAAAACTCAAAATGCTTTAAGTAAAACGCACATAACAGCTAAAGTTAAGTCAAAAATTTGAGGTTAGTGTCTGGGACCGAACTTGGTCCCAGGTGTGAGGCTGAGGTCTTAACCACTAAGTTATAACCGCTTCTTATCACACTCACATAATATAGTAGTTAATATACATTATGTAAATAATATTCAATAAATATCTTTTACTCATAGAAGTACCTCTAACTGTGTTGAAATAGTTCAAGAGAGGTATAGTAACTATACCTAGAGAAAGTTGGTTTCAAGCCGAAAGTATGAAGCGAGCCAAACTACAAATTACGTGAAAAGAATGTAATGTTAATATCGAGAACTGCACCGAAATTCTTATTAAATTCACCTAAGGAAGTAGAGTAACTTGAAACATTAACCAGACAAAGTTATTTCAACAATGTAAACGTCGCCGGGCAACTTTATGCAGAAGCTGCAACGGTAGGTATGTCGAACGACAATTATAACTTTGGCCCCGGACGCGACGGAACCCACACTGCAACAAATAAAATATGTCCACGAAAACGCGCGACGGGGACGGCGGGGCGAAACTCGCAAGAGACAAAGATAAGCTTAACCAGCACGAAATTATGAGCGTTTAACTGTTTCTAGCTGTAGAATCTGGCACGAGCGCTTCGCCGGCTCGCCAGCGCGCGTTATTTATGAGGGGGTGGCTGCGCCCGAGATAGTGCCTTCCCCGGAAGAACTCACTCGCCGGCGCTCCACCGCCCGCCGGTGTCCGCCTCGGTGCCACTTACACGGTAAACTCTGCCCTACATGCCCTCGCGCCACCGCAGAACCGAACCACTGCCGGTACAAATAATGCATCCACTTGAAAATTATTCCTACGCCCGTCTCGTATTGTCTCTACCTGTCGCGATTGTAAATGAACAAGGCTATAACGCGGTGACTCTATCGCAATCCGCATCATACGCCAACCGACGACCTCCTTCATAATTCATAGATATTTCAATATCAGCCAACTGTTACTAGGTACTACATTCTGTAAATGCGCCTGGATTTTATTGTGACATGATAATGACCTACAAAGCCTAGGTTAGGCTTATAGTTATAGTAGTAATAAGTAGGTTATATTTTGAAAATATGAATATTTTTTAATCAAAGTCACGACTTTCTTAGTGTTAGTACACGTTTAAATAAATAAATTACGCGGCGTACAATAATAAAAATAATTACAACAATAACATCAGATGTACCTTATAAGGCTCGGATTTCTGTGCCCACAGATAAGAATAACATTAAGACAACTATTGATGATTGATGATGACATTTACTTAAGGTTCAATTTATTTTTGGTTAGGTATATGCTATTCTAATTATTCCAAAAGTTTACTGGGATATCATTTATAAGAAGTGTCAGTTGAGCATTAATAACTCTTTTTAATTTTTTAAATAACTCTTTTTAATTTATGATATCCTAGTACCCTCATTTCGAATTTCCCTTTATATTATAAATTTAGTAGTTCCTAAATACTACTTATTTATGCAGATAACTGACACTAAACATAACTAACTGACTCACGAAACGACACTTCAGACTCTAACTATACATACTGTCTGTTACATTTCTGTACATACACGACTTGGTAAAAAAGTTATGGCTACTGAAGCGAGTAGGTGAAGTCCGAGTTAGTTGAAGTTATATTTCATGAACCAAATGCTCTGGTAATATAAAAGTGTCCGGGGGCACTCAGCGGCCGGACGCTCATATTTTGTTATTTTATTTATATTAAAAGTAATGGTTTGCGCGTTTGCGGTATAATGCTCTAGACGGTTTTTGCACATTTTTCTCTTTTCCCTGTGTCGTATATTTTCACTTAAATGATAAAGTAACTCGACCCTCTGCTCCTTTGTTACTCGCATATAGGTATCTATGGGATTGCAGACTCGATGACAAAGATTCAACTGTTATTTTTTTTTTTTCATTAACAGGTTTGGTGATTTTACTATAGTTATAGGTTTTAAGCAATTAAAATATCACTTGCTTGAAGAAAAAACATCGTGAGGAAACCTGAGAATTCTCCATAATGTTCTCAAAGGCGTGTGAATTCAAGAAGATGATTGCTTCAACGGTGAAGAAAACATCGTGAGGAAACCTGCATGCCGGAGAGTTCTCCATAATGTTCTCAAAGGCGTGTGAAGTCTGCCAAGCCGCACATGGCCAGCGTGGTGGACTATGACCAAACCCATCACATATTGAGAGGAGACCCGTGCTCCGTAGTGACTCGAAAATGGGTTGATCATGATGATGATGATAGGTATTGTAAAGCTAGTCGGTGTGTTTGTCTAAAATAAAGATTTCCAATCATTAATTTTATTGCACTGCTGGAATTCCAAGGTGCTGGAATAGGGTCTACTTAGCGGTAAACGCAGTGTTGGAAGACCCCAACCATGTGGGTAAATGTGTCGCAGAGTGGAACTCCCTACAAAAGACCTATGTCCAGCTCATTGCCCATTTTGCATAAAATTTTAAAGCTTACATAAATAAACAAATTTTAAATTCAATAACACCTACCAATTATGGCTATGATTTCCTATCTATTTATCCTATAGGTAATTTATGATATCCATTAAGAAATCTATTAACTATACAGCACACTGTACATAAATTTTAATTGCACAAGTCAAAAAGTAGTACATTTTAAATTATTTTTCTGACAAATAGATATTCAAATTACATTGACCATTCACGACATGGTCGTCCACTTATTGGAGTTTAATTAAGAATTATTATATGCAGCAGCCTATAAATTTTTATATGTTGCTGTGATAGCCTAGTGGTTAGGACGTCCACCTCCTAATCAGAGATCGGGGTTCGGTTCCGGGCACGTATTTCTAACTTTTCGGAGTTATGTGCTTTTATAAGCAACTAAGATATCATTTGCTTCAACGCTAAAGGAAAATGGTGAGGAAACCTGCATGCCTGATAGTTCTCCATGATGTTCTCAAAGGCGTGTGCGGTGTGAAGTCTGCCAATCCGCACATGGCCAGCTTGGTGGACTATGGCCAAACCCTTCTCATATTTAGAAGAGACCCGTGCTCTGTAGTGAGCCAAGAGTGGGTTGATCATGGTGATACTTATGATAATACTGAATAGCACGAACACTTATTTTGTTTGTTTGAGCTCACCGATCTCTGTAACTACCCACTTACCAGTCAGATTTAAAAACTCTTTCATGCGTTACATACCTAGTCCTATACCTATGGGCATACCCTTCTCATATTGAGAGGAGACCCGTGCTCTGTAGTGAGCTGGCAATGGGTTGATCATGATGATGATATACTACATATCAGAATATAATTGAAAAGTTATTAAATGTTCGCAAATGCTACCAATTTAAGTATCTTGTAGTGGAGATCTCAAATAAAGCTTGCCATACCGACAATGACGTGTCGCGAAGCGATGATCAGTACGTCGCGTAGAAAACAATTAGGAACATAGGTTTACCATTCCCCTAAAAGGCTAGCCTGTTGCCATCTTAGACTGCATTATCACTTACGATAATCGATAATGTAAGATTGACGTCAAAGGTTACTTGTAGTCAAACAAAAGAACTCGGTAACCAATAAATAAATTTATTTTGTATTTATGTGATTTTAATGTGTGACCCGATAGAAATCGATCGAATCATAATCGTCCTTGGTTACCGTGGACCTTGCCGTAAATTGGTTTAGTTGTTATAAATTTTTATGGCAGATACCGCAATCTTGAATATCATTCTTATATCAACCATGATTTTAGTAAAATTATTTCATTGCGTAGTTTAATTGTGCGAATGATTTACTCGATGAAAAAGATAAATTAGGGGCTTACATTAAATATAAGACGTCTACATAAAATTGTTTTATTTTATTCGAATGAGAGTCAAATATATTTTTGTACATCCCACTTCTGCGTTTGTTTTGTTTTTATGTATTAGTTCAGAAACAATAACTCAACAAAGTAGACGTCAACTAAAGTTAATCGATCTGGATTGCGAAAGCGACGACATTAACCCTTTGGAGGTCGAGCGAACAAATAGTAACAAGGTGATCAGCTATGTCAACGTAGAGGGAAGCCCGCCAGAGCTGGGCAAAGTTACCGAGCCGCGCGACGCGTCACGACGCCCAGAGATCGCATTTTCGTGTGAACAGAACCGCTGCGTGCGCTTCCGCGGTGCGTGCCCTACGCAACCTTCTTGGACGTCGATCAACGTCCAACTTTAATAACTTAATTTTGACATCATACGTTTACATTCCTTTACTGAACCGCTTTATAAGCATTGACATATACAAAGGACCTGACCTGGCGATAGGTATATGAAAAAAATAGTAACAAGGCGATCAGCTATGTCAACGTAGAGGGAAGCCCGCCAGAGCTGGGCAAACTCACCGAGCCGCGTGACGCGTCACGACGCCCAGAGATCGCACTTTCGTGTGAACAGAACCGCTGCGTGCGCTTCCGCGGTGCGTGCCCTACGCAACCTTCTTGGACGTCGATCAACGTCCAACTTTAATAACTTAATTTTGACATCATACGTTTACATTCCTTTACTGAACCGCTTTATAAGCATTGACATATACAAAGGACCTGACCCGGCGGTAGGTACATGAAAAAAATAGTAACAAGGCGATCAGCTATGTCAACGTAGAGGGAAGCCCGCCAGAGCTGGGCAAACTTACCGAGCCGCGTGACGCGTCACGACGCCCAGAGATCGCACTTTCGTGTGAACAGCACCGCTGCGTGCGCTTCCGCGGTGCGTGCCATACGCAACCTTCTTGGACGTCGATCAACGTCCAACTTTAATAACTTAATTTTGATATCATACGTTTACATTCCTTTACTGAACCGCTTTATAAACATTGACATACACAAAGGACCTGACCGAAGGTAGGTACATGAAATCGTCGTAAAAGTGTGCATATTAAAATTAAATCTTGAATATTCTTTATTTAGGCTAGTTCAAATGTATCTACCTAAGTCCCGAAATAAAATTAAATTAAATCGTGAGTCACACCAAAAAAATGGGAAGTGTGCAACATATAATATATATGCATAAATGGAGATGTTCGAACACACACGACAATACCACTACCAATACAAGTTGTTACTTATGTTTGGTGCTATTTTTTTATTATAGTAAAAGCTTTCAGCGATGCATCCTATAATTTTTCAATAACAGATTTATGAAAATTACGGCTCACTGCAATTTTTTAAAATGAGACGTATACCTTGGTTATAGTTAACGGTATTATATGAAAGTAAGTCATTTTAACATACGATCGTTTGATTAGGTACGACTGTCTCAGTTATTCCACACTACTGGAAAATACATACCGCCAAGTCTTTTAGCGTTCCGGTATGATGACGAGTAGAAACCGAGTAGTGGAATGGATTCAGCTCGAATGGTGCTCGAAATTTAATATGTATAAAAAAAAATTTTCAATCTCATCCGCGCCGTATCTTGCCTTAACATCTATGTTCATGAAGCAGAAAAATTACATGATTGCTGTACGCACTAACCCTCTCATTACTGTAGCGTCAATAATCGCGCCGTCTTCGTCGGATCGGCACTAATTACACTCGATATACCGACCTTACGAGGCTTCGTCTACCAATATTGTTCATCGTAAACCTACAGAATAATGTAGGGGAGACTGGGGCTAAAAGTGACGGGGTAAGTTGTTCTTTTTGATATATCTTTATCTTATTGACGTGTCGCTTAGTTATTTAGCGTTCTGGTCTGGTGGGAGGCTTCGGCCGTGACAAAGACGTGTCGCAAAGCGATTTAGCGTTCCGGCACGATGTCGCGTAGAAACCACTTAGGAGTATGGTTTAACCGTACCCTTAACAGGTTATCCCGCTACCATCTTCCACTGTATCCTCGCTTACCATCAGGTGAGATGCCGTATATAAAAAAAAAACCGCGAATAAAAAAATTAAAAAAAAACTTAATTTTTAGTGTGGGTTTACCATCCCCTAACAGGTTAGCCCACTATCATCTTCGACTGCAAAATCATTTACCATCAAGTGAAGTTGCCGTCAAGGGCTAATTTGTGTTGGATAAAAAAAAATCGGCACTTTCAGCCCCGTCTCCTGTATGTGTGGCTGGGGCTACGGGCTAATTTGTGTTAGATAAAAAAAAATCGGCACTTCCAGGCCCGTCTCCCCCATCAGTACAAGATAGGTGGCTATAGAAGCCACAATAAAACGGCGCGAAAATTGCAATAGCTATTCAGAGGGAGATATTAAAATGCATGGAAATAAATTCGGCGTCGCATTCGCCCGCACAGCTCTGGGGGTGCAGTCAAAATAAACAGCGACGCCATTAGAACTCACTTCCATATTCAAATTTATGAACGCACCACCGTTCGGCCAATTCCGCCCGCCGTCGGCCCACCGGTCATTTCATGCGGACGCCATCATAAATTTGACGATCAATTTAAAAAATATACTACCCTCGTTTCCCCATACCACAGTAATAATATGTATACAGTATTGTATCGGGCTTATCTTTTAAATAAATACCTACAGCCGCTCGGCACCTAAACATGCGAAAGGGCTACCCGCCTCCAATATTTTAATTACATTTGCCTACTTTGTGTTCAAATTTCAACTATCTAGTGACAGACAGACGGTCAAATTTATTTTTTCTGGTATTATTCATACAAACAATACAATAAAACTATTATTAATGCAACCAAAAAGTGCACATCGTCATATTGAATATATAGTTGAAGTTATTTTAAGTGAAAAATCGCGCGGTTAATTTTTAATAAAAATAAAACACTGTTCGTCACTGCGGCTTGGTCACAACTGTCTGCATGCCGAATGCACCCCGAGATCGAGGCGCGTAGACATAGCCCGCGTTTCGGCCGTTTGTATGAAGTTGGAATACTGTATATAATATTCCTGTGCCCATACCGAATACTCGGCCAGTATAATCGTATTTTCCATTTGATTATGTTGCCCGCGTGAGAGAGAATGATTGAGTTTTTCATCAACATTGCGGAAACAGCTGACCTTGTTCTTTTATATTGAATTGTGTGTTTCTTCTTAGACCTGGCCGCGATTTGACCCCTAGCTTAGCTTTAGTTTTAAGTGGGCGAGTGTAGTTATCACCATGAAAAATGTGATATAAATGAACGATTCATAGATGCCTGTAATAGGTTTATATGAATAAAGCTACTTTTGATTTGATTTTGATTACTCACCGCTACTTTTTTTACCATCACCATTTTACTTTACTTTTCTCGCTTGTGAAGTCAACATCTCCTGAGGATGATCCGGTGTCGGGTCGAAACGTGCGTAGAGGTTCTAGTGGAAGATTTTGTGTGGTGTTATATTATACAAATCTCCCGATTGTCGGCGGAATATAGCAAATTATACTTGCTGTTTATTGTTTATCACCATTTTGATTATTTTGAACTAATTAAAAACAGCGAATAAACTTCAATACTGACAGGACCATCAGTATTTAATGCAAGAAAGGCTTTTGATTTGATTCTTTTATCATGATAAAGTAAGCGAGTGAGACACAGATTAAAGCTGTAAGCCGTGATACCAAAAATCGACACGTGTGTTTGAAGAAGGCTATATCCGCCATGTTCTTTTAACGTTCGTGACGTCACCAATCGAGTGTCATTGACAAAACCATTTCGTCCGTAGGTAACAAGGTAGGTACGATATAGTATAGTAACAAAATATTATGAGTATATGAACTAGAGTCCGCCATACCAATTTTTTTTTTTTTGTGAAATTTCCAGTAGTCCCGTGCAATTCTTACAACTAAGACAAATGTAAAGGTACATTAAATGGAATACAGGGTTCATACAACAGGTATATCAACCAAGTTGTTTGATATGACAGGCTTTGTATTATCTGTCAAGTATATTAACAGAGATTATAAAAATACGTAACATCTAAGAACAACTTACAGATACATTTATGTAGATCCCTTCTTAGTACAGTAAATGCACTAAAAATAAAGTTTTTTTTTTTTAATTTTTTTATCATCGGCATCGGCATCTTACCTAATGGTTAGCGAGGATGCGGTCTAAATGGTAGCGGGCTAGCCTGTTAGCGGTATGGTAAGCCCATACTCCTAATTGGTTTCTACACGACATCGTGCCGGAGCGCTAAATCGCTTGGCGACACGTCTTTGTCGGTAGGGTAACTAGCCACGGCTGAAGCCTCCCACCAGACCAGACTCGAGCCGGGAATCGAACCCAGGACCTCCAACTTTTTAATGCGACATAATCTACACAAATAAATAAAATTGGAGTGCCTGTTTGTAATATTGAAATAACCGTTTTTTACTACATGCATATGAATATTAATACCGTACATACACCAAAATAACATTTTTTTAAATTTTTGTCTGTCTGTCTGTCTGTCTGTCTGTTTGTTCCGGCTAATCTCTGAAATGGCTGGACCGATTTTTACAGGACTTTTATTGGCAGGTAGCTGATGTAATAAGGAGTAACTTAGGCTACTTTTATTTTAGAAAAATAAAGTAATGTTGCAATGTCCAAGTACGGTCCAGTACCGCGCGCAGCTCACGCGCATGCCACCAACTGTGCCATTACGTCTCGGGCGCCTCCCACTTCTCGCAGACGAAGTCGCGGGCGTCAGCTAGTTATAAATATATAAAGTTGTGTTATATCAATTCGTACGGGCAATATTTCAGTCTTTTCATCTCTCTTAATTATTTTGGGTGGAAACTAAAACCGTATCAATAAATAAAAAGCAAAGGTACGCTAACATAATGTTGAAATAAATAGAATTAATAGACGAAACGCCGCTCATATTGAACAGGAGCCGGCGGGAGTCGCGTGCTTTAGCTTAAACAAACAGACGTTTTCAAAAATTTGTGTATTTAAATCGTATGTGACTATATAAAGTTGTGTTATATCAATTCGTACGGGCAATATTTCAGTCTTTTCATCTCTCTTAATTATTTTGGGTAGAAACTAAAGCCGTATCAATAAATAAAAAGCAAAGGTACGCTAACATAATGTTGAAATAAATAGAATTAATAGACGAAACGCCGCTCATATTGAACAGGAGCCGGCGGGAGTCGCGTGCTTTAGCTTAAACAAACAGACGTTTTCAAAAATTTGTGTATTTAAATCGTATGTGACTATATAAAGTTGTGTTATATCAATTCGTACGGGCAATATTTCAGTCTTTTCATCTCTCTTAATTATTTTGGGTAGAAACTAAAGCCGTATCAATAAATAAAAAGCAAAGGTACGCTAACATAATGTTGAAATAAATAGAATTAATAGACGAAACGCCACTCATATTGAACAGGAGCCGGCGGGAGTCGCGTGCTTTAGCTTAAACAAACAGACGTTTTCAAAAATTTGTGTATTTAAATCGTATGTGACTTGTGTTACTGAGCTATTTCTGTTTAACAGCCGCACTGATGGATCTGAAATAACACCTCGCGAGTCCCGATACCGCCGTTCAGGGAACTCGCATTAATTCATATGGGATTAGGTGTCATCATAAACAGGAATTATTTAGTCAACTGAGGTTAAAAACAACAAGGCGCTACCTAATTAGGTACTTAGAATCTAAATATCTATGCATCTTTATATTTATGAATAATAGATATTGTTAGATTATTATTAATCAATCTGAAAAATAAAAATGATTGATTTATCGAAGTTTTTAATGTTATGATACCTTTAACCTTTTAACTTTTTATTTATCTCCAATATTATATATAAAACCTTTTCCAGACCAGTACAGGGTAAGAATCTCCTCTGGGTATGGTGGTAGCCCAGTGGTTAGGGCGTCGGTCTCTTATCAGAGGTCGGCTGTTCGAATCCGGGCACGCACCTCTAACTTTTCGGAGTTAAAAGTTGAGTTTTTAAAACAATTAAAATACCACTTGCTTCAACGGTGAAGGAAAACATCGTGAGGAAACCTGCACCCCTGAGAGTTCTCCATAATGTTCTCAAAGGCGTGTGAAGTCTGCCAATCCGGACATGGCCAGCGTGGTGGACTATGGCCAAACCCTTCTCATATTGAGAGGAGACCCGGTCTTTGTAGTGAGCCGGTAATGAGTTGATCATGATGATGATGATGATGAGGAGTTTATGCTATCCAATTTTAATTTCTTATTGCGTTTCAGCACGATTTAAAGTAGTAAGTATCCTTTGCGCCCTATGAAAAACGCGGGTATAGTCGCGGGAAACAGCCAGTTAAATAAAAACCGGTAACGACCGGTTTTGGTTTCATTGTAGTGGATGAGCTTTGAAAGCTGTCATAATCATCAGATAACCCCACTTTAGTTAGATAGTAGTTGGATTAGATAAATTGTTCATTACAAGTGGTTTATCAAATGGTCATGACATTGTATCTTGTATAAAGGACATTGTATCCTCGACAGGCCTATCGCTACTTTAGTAAAGTACTAGCTGTTAGGTGTACCTAATCCGTGTATCACTGAACCGGAGGTTGCCAAAGGGTATACCTGATCAACTGATTAGGTATACTCTTTGGTACTCTTTGTTACACTCTTTGGTATACTCTTTGGTATACTCTTTGGTGTACTCTTTGGTATACTCTGTGGTATACTCTTTGGTATACTCTTTGGTGAAACACGTTTCACCGGGTTTAAGGGTTACAATACCGAAGGGTACCAAGGAGGCTTTGTTAATAAGGCCGTATATAAATATCTCATGAACCGTAATAAGTAGAGAGTTGAAATTATTTCTATTGCCGCTACAAAAACAATGAATATTTTGTCAATCCAGCCATACAAGAGATTTGTTTTCTTGTGACCACGCTGGCCATGTGCGCATTGGCAGACTTCACACGCGCCGACTGGCAGAATACACACGCCTTTAGGAACATTATGGTTGAAACTAAAACTCTCAGGCATGCAGGTTTCCTCACGATGTTTTCCTTCAGCGTTAAATAAAGCAAGTGATATTTTAATCGCTTAAAAACGCACCTAACTCCGAAATGTTAGAGGTGCCATGGGTCGAACCCTTGACCGCTTATGAGAAGGCGGATGTCCTAACCACTAGGCTATCACAGCTTTTTACGGCAGTAGTTGATAGGTATCATTTTTCAATATCATCATCACTTCACGAATAATAATAATGGAATACGTGTTACATACAAACGCTTTATAGATGCCTGTTTTATAAGTTTTACATGAATAAAGCTATTTTTGTTAAAATTAAGTAGATACCAAAGGAAAAACAAAAAGACACAAAATCGCGTTTATAATATTCATATGAATTAATAAAATAGTGAGTAATGATTTTGTAATTCTTAATTTCTTTCTACTCTTCCGTAATTAATAAATAGTGTATTTTTTTTTTTCACTTTTCTTCTCTTTATCC
This sequence comes from Lasiommata megera, assembly GCA_928268935.1. NCBI lineage: Eukaryota > Metazoa > Arthropoda > Insecta > Lepidoptera > Nymphalidae > Lasiommata > Lasiommata megera. The sequence continues at coordinate 10,958,854 of OV743309.1, forward strand.
TTTATATGCAAAGGTAAACAAAAAGACACAAAATCGCATTTATAATAATAAAATAGTGGGCAATGATGTTGTAATTCTATAGGTATGTTTTGTACCTACTCTTCTGTAATTAATAAATAGTGTTTTTTCCATTTTCTTCTGTTTGTCCTTTAATATATGCAATAAAGATTAAACTATAACCAGTATACTGACTATAGTTTTGAGAGATTTGTGTGTAGCTACTTCATAGTTGTGCCTGTTTGAAATCATTCTCAGGGGTGAAAGTGTTACCCTTGTTTTTGTAACGCGACCGAATCCCCCGGGGAAACTTTACAATGAGCAAAAATTCCACCGAATCCTTTTGATAGCCTACATTATTTAAACTGTTTCCAAAAATAATAAACATCGCGTTGAAAAATACACACAAATCTTATTATATTAAAAATATCATATAAAAGCTCGGGTATCTACAAAGACGTGTCGCCAAGCGATTTAGCGTTTCGGTACGATGTCGCGTATAAACCAATTAGGAGTGTGGGTTTAACATACCCCTAACAGGTTAGCCCGCTACCATCCTAGACTGTATCATCACTGACCACCAGGTGAGATAGCCGTCAAGGGCTAACTTGTTGTGTATAAAAAAAAAGCTTAAAGTTGTTGGAGCTTACCCAGGCTAGGTAAGGGTAGTTTTAGATTTTTTAATAGACTAACTAACTATGGATTTTCGCGCCTAGTTAGTCACTAAGTGAAATAGGATTGGCATCTAATGTTTGTTTAAAAAGCCTTACAAATAAACATGGAATAACTATGCAGTGCTTTGTCACACACGACAGCGTTAGTTGAAGATTTGCGCACTCGCAAACGTGGAGTCGCTATCGATTGAAGCAACACTATAGCTTTGAATTAAAATGTATCTTACGTATTCGGATTAGAGTCGATATTTCCGTGCCACTTATTATTCTATAAACTTGCACTATGTATTGAATGTGGACAAATATGAGTTTTACAGCTAGGTAGATACGATTCAATTTACTGTGAATTTCATGTGTGTAGATATTCAAAAACTTTTTTTTTTTTTTTTTATCCTCTACAAGTTAGCCCTTGACGGCAATCCCACCTGATGGTAAGTGATGATGCAGTCTAAGATGGTAGCGGGCTAACCTGTTAGGGGTATGGTAAACCCACACTCCTAATTGGTTTCTACGCGACATCGTGCCGAAACGCTAAATCGCTTGGCGACACGTCTTTGTCGGTAGGGTGGTAACTAGCCACGGCCGAAGCCTCCCACCAGACCAGACTCGAGCCGGGAATCGAACCCAGGACCTCCAAGTTTATAATCCAACAGCGCGCGCGCTGCGCCACGGAGGTCGTCAAATTTCGACGTCGACGACAAATCAAACGTTCCTTTCGATTGCGAGCTAAAAAATCTTATACTAATGGTAGATACTGACTGCACTTAAGCGTGACGAAACACAGCATGACTATTCCGACGTCATTCTACGTTTACCTATTTGTAAGGTCCTTGTGATGTTTACCCGAGGTTAGCATTTAGGATCCAAGGTAGGATAGGAGTTAATTACCACCATGACGAGCCTTGAAAAATAAAATTAAGAAAAAATATAACTTTGAAAAATATTAAGTATTCCTTTAATTTGCCCACATACCTTACTTACCTACCATACCCTACCTACTCTACCATCAGAATTCGCTTATCAACGCTAGTACAATAACATGTTGTGTCACTAAGTATAAACTATATTATATTAATGATGCAAATCCTTAACTCTCGTCAAACAGAGTAGAATAGAATAGAATATCTTATATTAGCAAGAATGTGGTACCTACATTTTTGGTCTCACAATATTGTGTGTCTCCAAAACTCATTTGATAGTATGCTAAAATTCTTAAAATTAAATATAAAAATAATGGGTACCTATCGCCAATCAGAAACGACACTTAGGCTTTAGTTTAATTTAAAATTAAAATAATTGGCTTTTTAAAACACACATAGGTACATTCACATACTGTATGTTAGTAAGTAAGCTTTAGTAGTAGGTAGATAAAAAAAAACGTTTTAAATATTATAAACCTTTTATGTATATTGAAGCGGTGATAGCCTAGTGGTTAGGGCGTCAGCCTCCTAATCAGAGGTCGGCGGTTCGAATCCGGGCACGCACCTCTAACTTTCGGAGTTATATGCGTTTAAAAAAAATTAAAATATCACTCACTTCAACGGTGAAGGAAACATCGTAAGGAAACCTGCACGCCTGAGAGTTCTCCATAATGTTCTCAAAGGCGCGTGAAGTCTGCCAATCCGCACATGGCCAGCGTGGTGGACTATGGCCAAACCCCTCTCATATTGAGAGGAGACCCGCGCTCTGTAGTGAGCCGGTAATGGGTTGATCATGATGATGTATATTGAATATTTTATAATGGGAAGACCGAGTCCTTCTGACACAGGTTTTATACTTAACAGAAGGTCTCAGACTTATCGGACACTGTAATATGTGAACAAATAAAGTTTCATTTCATTTCAGTTTCAGTTTGAAAAAAAAAGAATAGGAAATAAAGTCACGATGAAAGTGTAAAGGTTCTGTTTTTTTAAGTATCTAGTAGATAGCATACGGAACACTGTAAGAAGCGCCACTAAGTAGAATCACCGGGGCGTCTCTACGGGCTACCGGCTGGCCACGCGGTGACTGGCAAAATCCTCCAAATTACCGATCACATTCATATCACACTCGACACGTTCTCCGCAACATACCGACCGCGAGAGTACGTATTCAGATAGATAAGTCGCGGACGCAACTAGACGGTTATCCGGGGGGGTCAATAAAATAACACGGGTTTTACTTACCCGTGTTAATAATAAGGAAGACATGTTTCTAAACGGAAGTTATCATGGGACTATCCTACCTAGAATTAGTGTCTATGTAACTAGATAGACACCGAAATTCAAAAACTTGAATCATATAGGTAGTGATAAATTTTTAACGACTAAAAGAGCATTTATCCTATACAACTAATCTTAATCTTTTTATTTGCCATGACAAAATACGACTAGCTTTACCCACTTCCAAACTTTATCCAAAAAATCCTTTAAAAACGCACTTTTGGAGCGTCAATAACTTACATAGTAGTGAGTTGATGGTGATAACTACATTCGTAAACTTAAAACTAAAGCTACGAGGGTTCCAAACGCCCCTGGTCTAAGAAGAAGCCCACAACAAATTCAACCGTGTAACTATTTTATTTTGTATTGTCTCACATGCCATTTTAATTATTTAAGAGCTATCTCATAAGTAGATACAATATTTCATACCCAAGCTTTTGTTTCATATTATCCCACTAATATTATAAACGCGAAAGTTTGTAAGTATGGATGGATGTTTGTTACTCTTTCATGTAAAAACTATGGAATGGATTTTTATGAAACCTTACAATAATATAGCTTATACATCAGAATAACATATAGGCTACAATTTATATAGGTATTGTGTGAATTGTCCAAAATATGACGATAAGTGTCAAGTAAAAATCTTTAATAATTTTAATATCATAATGTTATTTCTATTATACGCCACGCTAATATAAGCTAGTCGAAATACTAATCAGGTGTAGTCAAGGCTGGTAAATAATAAAGGTAGAACTGGGTGGGTCGCAACCCCCCCTGGCATCGGGCTGGGCTGTGTTTAATTCAAGCACACAAAGCTATCGACACGAGTCCCGACCTCCGCTTTTTAATAACGCGCAGTTTTAAAAATTTAATCGGCAGCCCAAACGCATCTAGTTACGGATGTCAATGTCGAAGGATTCGTTACGGCGTTTTTATTAACGACTCGGTATGATGAGTCAGGGGAATAACGACGGATTTCGGTGATTAATCAATAGATACATTTATCTATACTTGTGTATGTATTTCGTTTGTTGTAGTAAATTAGATTTTTTGTGCGCTCTTATTAGGTTGCTTCCTACCTACCTATCTGGCTAGAGGAAGCTTGAAATTATGTATTCATGATGAAATTAAAAATATACCGGATTAAATTACTAACTTGGCGATTTAAATATGTTAGGCAGGTAGGTATGTTACGAACAGGCAACCTGTGTATTGTAGTAGGAATAATTTGTACAATTAAATTTATAACCTAGTACCTAGGTTATAAATTAACTAATCTATTTTAACTAGTGAACTGTGAAAATTTATAGTCAATTTTAATATATATTTTTTAATTGCGTATTAAAATTTCAAGATCACTGAAATATATTTCATCAGCTGTATTATCACATATGTAGGTATTGATTTGTCTAGGTATAGGATAATATCAGCAATTAAGACCCCCACTTTGAATAGCTTTTAAGGTATTTACTAAGTGGATACGTATTTTAGCCCACTGACTCAACGATATATGGTCGGGCATCAAATCCGCAATCCGAAGTTTTAATACAACCCGTTGAACAATATTCGAATAAATCGTAACTTTAACATTCAATTGTACTAGACCAATATTCGTGTTACTAAACCTACTGCGATATAAAAATTTAAGAAATAAAAATATATATATATGAATACATTCATGCAAAAATGTAGAGTATAAACAAATATGAATACGCCAATGAAAGCATGAAAGCAATACAGCAATTGACAAACAAAGGATTATAACTTACGAGGTGTAGCTTCAATTAGCGGGTGTGGGAGGCTTCGCGGGCGCGCGGCCACCGCCATCTAGCGGGCGCCGGTGCCGCCCACCGCGCCGCGCTCGGACACATGTCACTTATGAATATGAGGCGTTATGATTATGAAAATATGCCCCGCCCCGAATATGGAATATGGAGGAGGGAGTGAGTGCGGCGCGTGCGAATGGGCGAAGTTTGATTTATGAGCCGGGCGCGGCCCCGCCTCCCTGTCATAACCGTATACCTGGTGCGCGCGCGCGACACCCGCGCGCCGCCCGCCGCCGCCTCGCGCTCAGTCCCGCTTCAGATGGCGAGAGGTGCGCCCGGCCGCACCGCGCGATCGCCCTCACTCCGACTCCGCACGCCGACCGGCCCGAGTACGGCTCCGCGCGAGTGACCCGCCGCGACGCCGCCCTAGCCCTGCCATGCGCCGGCTCTGACCCTCAGCGCAGACACCATGCCGCGAGTCAAGCCCGCCTGCGTGCGACGCGTCTCCATCGGTACTTACTCCACCTCTACTCCAAACACGAGTCACAGCACATCACACCACACAGCGGAGATTGTGAAAACTCCCGTCGTGTTATAATCCCCTGGTACCGTTTTCGGGAAACCGCGATGGAAATGATTCAGTTAGCGTTATTATTATTTGACGTACAAAAAAGTGAGCTCTGCGTTTCGCCTTCGGTGAGTAAACAGTGCAGTGATACAGCGACCGAGCTTTCGCAGCTCTGCGAGGAAAATGTGCGGTAGGTAGGTGTAGTGACTTTACTATTAGGGCTACGTAATGATTTGTGGTGAACGGTTCAGAATTATTGGTAGCGATTTTGCCGGCGCGCATCTGTTAGATGCTCAAGTCAAAATAACAAAAAATTTGGTAAGAGGAAAACTAGATTTAAAGAAGTTTTATTATTGACAAATGAAAATCTATTGAATTCAACTCATTCTTTTTCACTTATTAAACGATTTATAAACGCAGGGATTTGATCATAGCCTATATCAATTTTGTTTTATAAATTACTTAAATTTTTGTTAAAGTTAGTAATCTAATATATAAATTGAACAGAGTTATCTTTGCTTACCTGAGTATAAATATGGGCAAAGTCCTAAATAAAAAATTTAATTACATTATATGATATTATTACCTGTGAAAAAGTTGCTTTTGATATTTTTTTCAATCAATTCTTTACCATATCAAAAGATTTATATCTAACTGTAGAGATTTAGATATAACAAGAAATCTACATTATTCTTCTTTTCGAAGCAATATTTTTGTTAAAGTAATAATAAACAAAGGATAAATGAAAAAGAAATAAAAAATTTAAATCACTATAGGCAAAGTGCAAAAAAACACTTGGTAAAATAATTTATATCTAGAGATTATTTTTAAATTTAATACGTAGATACAAAGAGTCATTCGTTAATAAATAAAGCAATATATACATAACTTAGGCATGTTAATAATATATTAACATACAATATTTAAATTTTTGCATTTTTATTGAATCTATTTACATTTTGCTTTTAAGTTGGTGACAATAATTGAACGTTACTTTTTCAACAATTAGGTAACAATTGACTGTGTGTAAAATTATAATTATTGACCGCAGTAAAATGATTATCATCGTGTAATAATTAAAAACCCAACATATTTTAATGCAAGCCGTAAATACCACGATATCTGCCAGATCCGTGGTTAGGATCAACCCGCCTCAATATATTTATCAACAGCTCGTTCCGAACAGTGCCATGCACTTTATACGTGCTTAAAAGCACTGCCTATCACGCAGTTTTTTTTTAAACGAACACGGAAAACTTCTATGTTATTTCTGTGGCCGGAAAATTCTTAAGCTAGTTCTATAGCTTGATATATTTCTCTTCTTCTAAAAGTCTACTGTGGATATAAACGGAACTGTGACTTTGTTGAAATCATCTATTTGTTAGTCTTATAATTTAAATAGTCTCTTAATAAACAAAACAGTTTTCTTATAAAGAGACATTAAAGAGTTCCTTTATCAAGGAATCTTTGACTTTACCTACCCGTATAATACACAGTAAATTGTAATTTTTTGCATTAAATATTTTTATTTTTACCGACGTGTATATGTGTTAATATTGATTAGCTGATGTTACATATACTTAGTTAATGAAACGTTTAATATTGCTACAGTATTTAAATATACGCGAGTTGCAAGTTTGGAACGTTCAACCAAACTAAAAGATATTGATAATTTATTATATACCACCAATTGACAAGTACAAAAAGTTTATAAGCGCGTAAACAATTTTTATATTAATGTTTAATAAAAAAAATTTTAAATAGATTGTTTCCTGAATCCAGGTTCAAATGAACATTACGTTTGTTTCAATAGGAATTTAAAAATTCTACTTGATGGGACGATTAAAAGATATTCTAAAATTATAAACATGAAATGTTTATAGTTTTAAAAATTGTTACAGTTGCTAGATAGTTGGGTTCTTGTTTTTTTGAATGCATAGTTATAAACGTAGACACTTTATCTTTTTTTTAAATCAAGATTTTATCTATAGTAAGAAGTAATGTAGAGTTAGAGACAGGTCAGATGTAATAAGAATAGGTTTATCTATAACTATCATTTTAGAAATGCCTTGGTGCTTGATTACTAGCTATAATAACTAGGTATTATAATAGGATAACAAGAAGAGAGATTTCCAATAAGCTATTAAATTATTATTTAGGTTTTGTTCGAATTAGGTTACGATGGGCTTATTTTGATGTGATGTTCGTAAGTTGGATTAGTTTTCATAGATCCATTTCGTTTTTGAATCCTTATTGGTAGTCTTGTTATGTACCCAGTTATTATGTACAAATATATTGGGTGTACGGATGTAGGGTTGTGTCAATGCTAACGAGGTTCTGGGTTCGATTCCTGGCTACTAACAAAAAAAATTGTGAGAAAATTGACGTTGTTTCGACCTCCGTGTTTCGGAGAGAACTTTACCCGTCGGTCCCGGAGGCATGTGATAATAGGTAAATCCCACCAAACGGAGGATCGTTGATGCTTCAAATTTCTCTCTATTCTCTCTCTCTCCTCTCTTCTCAATAAGAGAAGGCCTACGACTGTGATACGCCGCTGATGTTACAAGATAGCTAACTATCTAGTATATATGGTAATTTAATGGAATCTGTAACTGAATACAATATTTATACAGTTATTTATCAAACGTTTACATTTTTTTATATTATGTTAATGAACATAAAAGTGCACTCAGCATTGGAATTCCTATCCATTAATTCATTATGTATGGAAGCTGATATATTTTTTTAACCTCCACAGTTGACGATTGAAAAAACATCGAGGTCTTTCCCTAAACAATTTTAATAAAGTGTCATCATGTGACGGAAACTAGTTTTGGCATGCAATGACACACAATGATCTTAAACGTTTTTATCGCAAATTAAAAAAAAACGCAATCTTCAGGCCACATGGGCAAAATGCACCCTTCTCTTAGGATAGGATTTGTACGTTAGATTTACAAGATTTTTTTTTTTTCGGACTGTCTATTAGCTGTACTAAACCTATTGGTTGCGACAGCTTAACCGGGCTGTTTCTTCCGAAGCTCTGCCAGAAGAAATTTTGAGCCCTAGGACTCGAAGAAACTAAGGGAATGTCTGCCTAAGGGCGCCTACTTTGAGGCCGAATCTCGGCTTAGGCGACGTTTGGGATAACGGGAGGGTCGGACCGGTCACAACAACGCAATCCTAGCTTTACAAGACACCAGAGTGGACATCGCGTAATTCCTAACTCTTGGATGATAACTTCTTCGAAATTGACAATAAGAGTTATCATCCCAGTTATATGATTGACAGAATATAGAAATTTTGGATCCGAACTGGACTATCAACGCAGATTCAAATTCAAATACAAATCCAAATAATCTCCATTCAAATAGTCCTTTACAAGGCACTCTTGACGCGTCAATAATTTACATAGTAGTGATTCGATGGTGATAACTACATTCGTAAACTTAAAACTAAAGCTATGAGGGTTCCAAACGCGCCCCGGTCTAAGAAGAAGCCCACAACAAACTTGGCCGGGTTTTTTTTCCGTTATCACCATCTCGCATAATCAATAATAAATTATAGTACCATTCCAAGCGATATCTGTGAAACGCTTGCCACTTAGACAATGAATAAAGTTTCGCACGGTAAATGATGAAAATAAAAATGTTTATGACATTGCTGAAGTATATAAACTGTGTTTTAGCTTCACTAGACAACTATTAACCAAACAAAGATTTGAACTTAATGTTTTACTGAATTTCCGTTGAATTATAAGTCTTAGTATGAATCTAAAACTTCATTACACTGAATTATAAGTCATAGGGATGACTCTACGACTTAATTACATGGAATTAATTTGCCTGGTTCGCACCATTCGGCTTTGGCAGTGGCTAGTTACCACCCAACCGACAAAGATTTGTCGCCAAGCGATTTAGCGTTCCGGCACGATGTCGCGTAGAAACCAATTATTAGGAGCGTAGGTTTATCCTACTCCTAACAGCTTAGCCCGCTACTATCCAAGACAGCATCATCACTTACCACCAGGTGAGATAGCCGTCAAGGGTTAAGATGTATCTAGTGTAAAAAAAAAACCTTTTAGCTTAAGCTGCGTAAATCAAAAACTATAATAGGAGTACCTAAATAGGAGTAAAGATCAAGTCGTAAATACTTCATATTTACTTAACATTCATTTTAAATATCAGAGAGACATTTGACTATGAAAGAGCGTAAGTGGGCGATAATAAACTTAATTGTTTTGTTAATAAAGCGCAGAATCCGTTTGGCTACGGCTATGTAACACATTTTGATAAAAGCCTTAAGTGGCTCTATATTAGTAGAATGACAGGCCGTCAAATTTTATTAATTCCACCGCTACACAATTTTATGACCGCTCTATAAATTATTTAGAAAAGTTTCATCTATTAACGATTGTGACGAGTTATCTACCTTCTCATACCTATTTGGTGGATACAAGCTATTGCATCGAGATTCTTTTGCATCACCTGTATATATGACCTGATATCTATCTGAGATCTCAATACTATGCATACATTTTCCATCAAAACAGATTTTATATACGGCGTTACTAGAAGAGGATTAGATACTTATAAACCCATTGCCCTGTATATAGGATATACGACCTGATATACCTGAGACCTTAATACTATGCATACCTTTTCCATAAAAACAGATTTAATATGTAGGGTTACGTTACTAGAAGAGGATTAGATACTCACTCAGTCATAAACCGATTTCTCGGCTCACTACAGAGCACGGGTCTCCTCTCAATATGTGAAGGGTTTGGCCATCTACCACGCCGGCCATGTGCGGATTGGCAGACTTCATACGCCTTTGAGAACATTATGGAGAACTCTCAGGCGTGCAGGTTTCCTCACGATGTTTTCCTTCACTGTTGAAACAAGTGATATTTTAATTGCTTAAAAACGCACATAACTCTGAAAACTTAGAGGTTCGTGGGCCTATAGTTCCACACAAATTTCCGATTCACGGAAACGAGTTCCCCTTCTAAAACCTATATTTAAAGCTTTGATGCATTGGACCTGGGAAGTTGATTTAATATCTAAATACCACCTCGATGAGAGGGTATAGGTAACTGTAGTTACCCAGTGGTGGAAAATCCATGAAACGGTTGTGAAAATTACATTTCTGTTTTAACCCTACTTTGTTAATGAAACAACTATTTGTTTAGTATCACAATCCCTTTAGGAAAGGTTAGTGTAGGCACCTACCTAATTCATTGAGGTAGGTCAGCTCCGATACTGGCTTTGGTATAGGTAAATCAATCTTCAAACGAATCTAAATTAGAATCTAAAAATGTGCCATTTCTTACATTAAGGGAGACATTTTAAAAAGTATATATAACACTATTTTTGATGGTTAAAATAGTTTATTTAACTTTTTTTTTTCAGGCAATATGTAGCCTGAGACATCTCAGACTAATTCCTTATTATTAGTATCTAACAGAGAAGCAACAGCGGACTTGAATCCAGGGCCGTAAAATAAATTTAAAAAAAAATTACTTATTACCTAATATAAATTGATATTATTAGATACCTACGTAGATAGATGAAAGACTAGTAATATTACGTGTGTGTGTCTAAATAAAGTGATAACTCGTTAGGGAACCGGTTATATTTTGTATTAAAATGAAATATCCACCCATATACAGGCGTACCTTGACTGATGAATAATCACTTATAATGTATGTACAAATAATATCTACCTATAAATAATATTTTTTTTGTAAGCGGATTAATTAACTGCTAATTTAAATTCTAAAGCGCACAAATTTGAATTCTTATCATATATTAGTTAGTGAAATCGACAAACAATAGATAGGTAGGTAGATACCAATAGGTATGACGACCTACCTATGACCCGTTGAAGTAGATATTCGTACTAATTAAGTACCTACATAAAGTTCTAAAATAAACCTAATTGACAATTCTAAACGCAGTGCCACGCTAATCAATTTTCCTCATCATCATCATTATGGTCTACCCATTGTTGGCTCACTAGAGGAAGGGTTTAGCCATAGTCCACCACGCTGGCCATGTACAGATTGGCAGGCTTCACACGCCTTTGAGAACATTACGGAGAACTCTCAGGCGTGCAGGTTTCCTCGCGATGCCTTCCTTCACCAAGTGATATTTTAATTGCTTCGCACGTAACTCCGAAAAGTTAGAGGTGCGTGCCCGGGATCGAACCCCGATCTCTGATTAGAATGCGGACACAAACACCTAACACAAAATCACAGCGTTAGAGACAGAATATAGCACCTGTCAAACAGTTCAGATATTTGTATACAACTTAATCAGCAATGGTTCAAGGAAAACAAGCTTTTAATACCAGCTCCATATACCTATAGCGATAAATAAAGGGAAACGCCTACCGTTTAAATTAATCATAATTGTAACATCCTTACAGATATCAGTAGATTAAATGGCATGGCAAAGTTATATAATATTTAGGTATATCTTATCATCTAAATTAGTGATGCCAAGCAGCAATCAGACGATATAAATAAATTATTAATAATTATTGTTTCATTAGGAAGTATAATAGATGCATAGGAATTACCTATTTTCAGATATAGAGATATGTGAGCATATTATATTCTCCTAATACATAAGTTATATATAACTACATATTTAAGAATTCCCAAATCAGCATCATTAACTCCTATATATATATATCCCATTTCTGATCACAGGTTTCCGTCATAAATCAGGATGTAAATAGAGCTTACACTCATGCCGCCAATCTGCATTGAAGCAACAGCGTTCTTAATCAGTAAACATGCAATAATCTAACCCTGTATTAATTATTGAAATAAAATAAATAATAGATAGATCTTCAAAAAAACATTTAGGTTGGTATTCGCATTAATTGTCAACGTGTAGATACACTACCTACATAAAACATATCTCAATCAAATACCTATATGTTTGATTGAGGCACTAATGAATAAAAAAGTAAAAAAATGCAAATACAATAGAGCGATTAGACAGTAGATACAAATTAGCGGCCTTATCGCTAAATATAGGTTCAGGTAACCAAGCGCGCAAAAAGAAAATATAATACTAGATAGAGATGCTTGATGCTTGGATGCAACATTAAAAAATAAAGAAATATAAGTTTATATTTCTTACTAACTATACATCCATAAAACATATAAATACACATTCATATACATATATACACACATACACATATACAAACATAATATATATGTGTGCATATAGACATATAAAACTGATGATCTCCCCAACCACAAGCGACGAGTATTCAAAATCAAACGATAGCGTGTTTTTATCGCTTCAAAATTAGGAATAATCTCGGGCATTGTGCGCAGAGACGGGACGGCCAGTTGCCGAGAATGGACGCAATAGCGTTTTTGTCCACTTCTGCGTAATACGTAATACGCGCGTCAGGCGTTCAGGCTGTCTTTGAGCGTGCCGCGTCGTTCACGAACACAACACAAAGCCCAAAGCCAAATCGCGACAAACAGACACCTCTAAGCCTCCTTCTTACAAACTAAGCATCTACCGCGCCGGTAGCCCGCCACAAATGAGACGTTTAAGCCCTTACCGCAAGATTATCCGGGATTATTATGAATGTTTTGTAGGTGCTCACTTTTCGCTTGCATTACGACGTAAACATTCCGATTTCCGACCGGTGCGTTAGAGTAGACCATCTTTGAATCGTTCATTTTTGTAATTTTACTTTCAAATGCGAGAGCCGAACGTTTTTCTGTGTATCGTATAAAGATAGAGCGACGGTGTGTATGGCATTAAAAATTTTATGGTGAAAGTTGGAAAATCAATAGACGTCTACGCGATAAGCAAATTTATGCTCGCACGGGTGGACAGATTTTAATAAGAAGAAATACATACATACTTCAATATCGTAAAATACTAGAAGACGTTAATGGCTTCCGAGTTCGACGATATCTGCTTATATTTATGGAGCTGGCAACTTAATAAATGTATGATAAAAATAATACCTCAATTTATAAATCGACAAACATGAGATCACAAAATCCTACCCATATTTTAGCAGAGATATTAATAATTATAAATAGCATTTCAAAGACGCACCTACCTACCGATAAATTTGTAAATTAAATAGTTCACTAAATGATTTAATATATTAATATAAGCCGCGAGAATAAACATAAATTTGTTTACTTAAATATATGAATTTTGTGTTTCAAAGTATGGGTATGTAATGGGTTATAGTGGCAGCTTGCGACTTTGGCTGCGTACATTTTTTGATTTCCCGTGAGATTACGTGATTTTCTAGGGAAACCGTCTACGTATAAGTTATTTGTAAAAAAAAACCGAAGTGGTGATAGCCTAGTGAAGTGGTGATAGCCTAGTAGTTAGGGCGTCGGCCTTCTAATTAGAGGTCGGCGGTTCGAATCCGGGCACGCACCTCTAACTTTTCGGAATTATGTGCGTTTTTAAAACATTAAAATATCACTTGCTTCAACGGTGAAGGAAAACATCGTGAGGAAACCTGCACGCCTGAGAGTTCTCCATAATGTTCTCAAAGGCATGTGAAGTCTGCCAATCCGCACATGGCCAGCGTGGTGGCCAGTGGCCAAACCCTTCTCATATTGAGAGGAGACCCGTGCTCTGTAGTGAGCCGGTAATGGGTTGATCATGATGATGATGATGATGATGATGAAAAAAAAACCTCAAAAAGTGAAAAAAACATTCATCATTAATGAAATAAATTGGTGATGATTTTGAAATGATTTGAAGTGAGATTGATTCGCTAATGCTACGCTGTCTCATCACAATACGACATGCCTTTATAATGAAAGCATGCGAATCTTAAAGATTTTGGTCTGTTTCTAAGAGTCTATGTCCTTTCGCCTCTCCTGACTTTAGGGGTACTTGTGAAAAAAACATTTGATAGTTAACTTGGAGAGTAGTTTTATAAAATCTGTGTATTTTGAGACTGGTGATGATACAAAGCCAAAAATTTTTATTATTAAAAAGAGATAACAGTTGAACAAACCTACGCAAAGACAGACAAACACTCAAACATAGACGCCTATGCATATATAAATTATCGTAGAAAAACTATATTTTTCTAATAAAAATTACTTGGATATGAGAAATTGAAAGCTTCTCATAGGAAGCTTTCCCAATGTATAGATGCGGTCCAAATAATAACTAAACAGGCGTGTCTATTTTATCTAGGCATTATAATAGTACGCTTAAATAAATTTATTCTTGACTTTAATAAAAACCGACAAAGTCCGAGTTGGATTCGCACCCGAGGGGTTCCGTATCATGGTGAGATATGAAACACTACTTAGTATGAAAATTAATTACAGCAATATAACAACAATAGGAAAAGATACTCTGTTCAAATTCCAACCCTATTACGGTTTATTGGATCCCTCTGACCGACGGATGGACGTATGGACGTACAGTGCAGTTTTGGTAATAGTGTCCCGTTGTCATCCTTCGGGACCATTCAAACAGGCCAATCCGGAAAAATATCGATGATATAGATATACCTAACAGCCAGTGTTTTACTGTTTTAGAAAAAGCAGGACCATCAATGATAAAATGTCTTTCATACGTGACAACACAATGACTGTATCCTGTAGATACCTCCCCTCCCCCCTACCACTAGGAACTACCACTAAGAATAATTAATTTAATCGTCGTATTAAATTATTTAACAATACTATTTATCTAAAGTTGGTGCTTTGCTTGTGACAGCTTCCGAAGCTCATCCATGACAGATACTCACTGGAATATCTCTCAATAAGTTCAAAGTTTATAAAACGTGGGCTTACCATACTCCTAACAGGTTAGCCCGCTACCGTCCTAGACTGTATCATCTCTTACCACCAGGTGAGATAACCGTCAAGGTCTAACTTGTAGTGTATTAAAAAAAAAAGTGTAGCGTTTTAAAAATAATTGTAAATAAAATAAGTGTTTGAAATATTATTCATGTGATAACAGAAAGAAAATTTACCCGACTAAGTTGTAGGCTTCTTCTTAGACCAGGGCCCGTTTGGAACCCTCGTAGCTTTAGTTTACGAATGTTATTATCACCATCAACTCACTACTATTTAATGTTATTACGCTTCAAAATTAAATTTTATATGATAATTTGAGTGTAGTTTTTGATTGATTTGAATTGATTTGACAGTACATCTTAGTAATAGGGTCCCTTTAGCTCCCATCGAGTGCGGAACCCTAAAAATACGTGATAACTATATCTTACACGTATCCACATATGAATTATAACAATGGATGATTAGTGGTGTCCCAATACCAAAGGTTAAATAGATTTCACTTACATTGAATATTATATACCTGATAATAGGTGGCGTGAATATTTTAATAGGTATTTACGGACGCTTACATATACCTTAGATATCTACTATGTAAATGGTAAATACCTAGAGCATTATTTAATTTAAATAGACAATAAAGCTTTGTTCATTGAAATGAATGTTGCATTATACATAACCACCTACCTATTTGTATCTGGGGATATATAGAGATACGTAAGCTTCGTCTGAAATGAAGTAAACTACGGAAATTTCATTTGCTAACATCAAATTCAAATTAAATTCAAAATAATCATTATTCAAATAGTCCTTAAAAAGGCACTTTTGACGCGTCAATAATTTACATAGTAGTTATTTCATGGTGATAACTATATTCGTAAACTTAAAACTAAAGCTATGAGGGTTCCAAACGCGCCCCGGTCTAAGAAGAAGCCCGCAACAAACAGCCATTAGCATCACCAAATGTATATGGGAATCCTAGGCCATTTCAAACCGACAAAGACAAGCGATTTAGCGTTCAGGCACGGTGTCGCGTAGAAACCAATTAGGAATATATACCATTTTCCTACAGGTTAGCCCGCTACGATCCTAGACTATATCATCACTTACCATCAGGTGAGATTACCGTCAAGGGCAGACTTGTGGTGCATAAAAAAATAAAAAACATTTTCATCATAAATTTCAAATCTCATTAAATCCAATAACATCGGTATGAAAACGGAAGCGTATGATTTATATCTGATTCTGAATTACAATAATGAAATATAGGTAGGTATACCAATTTACTCACGGAATTCCGTGATACTAGGAACAGAAATCGCTGGAGGGAGATCGTAAGAGCTGCTGTGAAGGCCAAATCATAACCACGACCACTCTGCCAAGAGTGAACGAATAAGAAGAACCAATTTAATGCTAAAGAAGCTTTATAAAAGCCCCGAACTCTTACAATTGCTAGTTGTATGCTGTACGCATCATGCAAAATGGCTCTGGTTATTTTACTGTGCGATATTTATAAATTACTAAAGATTAAAAATTTTCAGCATGTTGTTTCATTAAAATACGGAATTATAAATAATAATTGCAGCAGTGATAGCTCAGTGGTCAGGGCGTCCGCCTTCTATTAAGAGGTCGGGGGTTCGAACCCGGGCACGCACCTGAACTTTTCGAAGTTATGTGCGTTTTTAAGACATTAAAATATCACTTGCTTCATCGTGAGGAAACCTGCACGCCTGAGAGTTCTCCATAATGTTCTCAAAGGCGTGTGAAGTCTGCCAATCCGCACATGGCCAGCGTGGTGGACTATGGCCAAACCCTTCTCATATTGAGAGGAGACCCGTGCTCTGTAGTGAACCGGCAATGGGTTGATCATGATGAATGATAATTAATATATTTATTCCATTCAGCTATATAATCCTACTAATTCGGATGTAATTTTCATTTCAGTTAACTTTCGGACCGTCAAAGATCTTTTCTCGTATACCACTTTAAACAACGTACAGTTTAAAGATTATATATTAAACTTAAATGCGTGGTCAGTATAAATTTTCAGATCATACTTTGTCTATTTATTTATTTGGTTTACTTGCGGCTACAACTTATAACTTATTCTTAACAACTTACCAAATGTAGGTGCTCATATTAAATTAAACACAACATTAATAGATTACGAAAAATAAATATTACAATAGCTCGATAGAAATATAAAAAGATTTATTCGGCTAAGTTTGTTTTTGGCTTCTTCTTAGACCGGGGCGCATTTGGAACCCCCATAGCTTTAGTTTTAAGTTTACGAATGTAGTTTAGTTATCACCATCAAATCACTACTATGTAAACTATAGACGCGTCAAAAGTGCCTTTTAAAGGACTATTTGAATAAAGATTATTTTAAATTTGAATTTGAATTTGAAAGACTTGAAGAAAGTGTATCTAGTAATATAAAATATAAATTATGACTAAAAACGTAAACTACTTAGTCCATATTATATTAAAGTAAATGCAATGTGTCAAATCCCTGATTGTTTTGAATATAGAGATTTAGAAAATAATACTCAAGACTTCCAAGATACGAATATCTTTTTCCGAGACAAATAGTCAGAATTGATGTCGATATCAAAGATTTTTACAACCATTACCTATTAAGTCAATGAATTGGTATTTATTCTGCGTTTTCCCATTAGCTTTAGGTACCTGGTACCTACTGAATTTGCTCTGTAGTGAGCCGGCAATGGGTTGATCATGATGATGATGATGATGATCTTATTTCAATATAAATATTAAAAAATTAGTTATGTTATTAAAATTTTAAACAGTGGGGTTTCTAGGGGCACTTGTAACCTTGGTTGGACTTACTGTTTCTTTAAGATACAGAGGTCACATTTAAATTGTCGACTTGTAATAATCAAAAGGCATTTGGGACGGAAGTTATTTTGAAATAACACACCAGAAATTTGATTTGTATCTTTAAATATAGGATAATATATAGAAATAAGGAGACGATCTTTTTGAATGTATCAACCCTTTAAACCGATATTGTAGCAAGTATGTTTAACTGAGAAATCGGAATCGGGTAGGAAGTTCTTGGGTTCAATTTTCAGGTTGTGGATACAATTTTTGGATACTGGCTTTTCTGCCTAGTAATTCTAAGTAGGTAAGTACGGACCAGGGCCTTTAAATTGATGCTGTCCACCCCCACGTTTTCAATAGCAAATTAAACCACATATCCTGGTTATAATATTTATTATGAGCGTATAAAGGCTCAGCTCACATTAGCGCGGCTTAGGATCATTGATGATCTCACATCCTGAGGATGAAGATGAATCCCGAGGACTCGCTTCTTTATCTCCTCGCATCTGATAGGATCTTCTACACGAGCTTTGTGCTCACACTTTACGCAGGGGTAAAGTAGATAACTAAGAGCTCAGATAAAGATAAGATCGTTATATTGTTAAATTGTAAAGCTTGCTTAAATTGTTTCAAACCTTCCATTGTCCCCAAACCTACTGTTGTAATTAGCAGTTGCATTTAAGTAAATTGTCAAGCGGGATCTTAATCCTATTTGGCCTTATTTTAGTATTATGTCTGAAATGTAAAATTATATCGACTGCACTGTTGATTAAATCTCAAATAAATTCCTAAAATAAAAATAAAAATAATCGTTCTGATCTGACGTAGATGAAGTCATTGAAATCAGGCTTAGTTCTACAGTCTGTATCTTCAACGGTAGCTCCAACTCTGGTTGTGTACCACATCTTCATCATCATGATCAACCCATTCTCGGCTCACTACAGACCACGGGTCTCCTCTCAATATGAGAAGGGTTTGGCCATAGTCCACCACGCTGGCCATGTGCGGATTGGCAGACTTCTCACGCCTTTGAGGACATTATGGAGAACTCTCAGGCATGCAGGTTTCCTCACGATGTTTTCCTTCACCGTTGAAGCAAGCGATATTTTAATTCCTTAAAAACAGGGTTCGGTCCCCCAACATCTGATTAAGAGGCTGACGTTCTAACCACTAGGCTATCACAGCTTCTAGTTCTAGTTGTGTACCTCATTTTAGTGTATTCCATGTCTCCCTACAGATTAAGGTACCGTGAGTTGTACAAATGACTTCCTATAAAGTTAAAAACTTTTTTAAGGGAAGTTTCTCTAGTTATAATTTTAAATTTAAAAAGGCGCTAAATAAGTGTATGAAATTTGTTTGAGTCTTTCAGCTGATGTTAGAGAACGATGATTTTAATGTAAGTTAAGCCGTTTTAATTAACCATTGGTTATCATATAGCCATGTAGAATTATAAGACACCCACAGTTGGAGGTTTTAGTGACAGCAAATTGTCACATTCTTCTGAGATTTGTACCCAACAACTGCCTACGGCTTGCTTAAATGTCGTCCGTCCAATTGGTAAGAGGCGTACTAAGATTGCGATCTATGGTACTAGATCACCACTACGTTGGAATCCCAACGTTCCACGTTACTTCGAGTATTTCGAAGTTACCACTACAGCTGTCAAACTTAATCTGCTATAGTAAAATTAGTTCTACAACGAATCTCCTAGTTCAAGACGATTTATACCATAGCACTCTTAATACTCCTAGACTTAAAAGATAGATTGTCTAACAAGTGAGAATTTCACATTTCATTCCAATAAGAAAATTGTAGTACCGATAAACCATACATATTATCATGGTAAAGCTGATGTTGCGCAACATTGTCACCAACGATAACTTGCTTAACATTTTAAGTGGTAAAATCAGTTCTAAAGTTAGCTTTATCGCTGAAAACAAGGATTTTTATACACCCCTACGCAAACATTCTACTTATAATTTCTTCTGGCAAAGCTTCTTTCTGAAGCTCGCAAAACAGCCCGGTTACGCTGTCGCAACCAATAAGGTTAACAACTAATAGTCGGTCCGAAAAAAAAAATCCGCTTGTTAGTGACTAACAAAATTTTAATGACAGCAATTGGTAATGTTTCACAGGGTCAGCTTTCATCTAAAGCTCTTAGTAAGTAGAGACGTGCATAACTAAGGAGGTAAAATTTCATAACCAATATAAACAAACGCCTATTAAGGTTTAATTGCGACCTCGCCTTTTCATAATAAGCGTACGAGCTATGCACTAGAAAATACTAATTTGTAAATGCAAGATTATAAATAAGGTGGAAAAAAAATCGAGTCCGATGTATTTACTTACCAGTAATTTACATAAGACTGGATACAACTTTTTTGCATAAAGTCCTACTGCGCGCTGTAAAAGGTATCAACTAAATTAGTAACGCTCTTAGAGTGTGGTCATATAAATGGCCGCCCATGGCGTAATCATTATGCGATATTGATTTAATACCCAACAACCACTGCATGATAGTGAAGCTGTGATAGCCTAGTGGTTAGGGCGTCAGCCTCTTAATCAGAGGTCGGCGGTTCGAATCCGGGCACGCACCTCTAACTTTTCGGTGTTATGTGCGATTTTAAACAATTAAAATATCACTTGCTTCAACGGTGAAGAAAAATTTGAGGAAACCTGCACCCCTGAGAGTTCTCCATAATGTTCTTAAAGGCGTGTGAAGTCTGCCAATCCGCACATGGCCAGCGTGGTGGACTATGGCCAAAACCTTTCTCATATTGAGAGGAGACCCGTGCTCTGTAGTGAGCCAGTAATGGGTTGATCATGATGATGATGATGAACCACTGCATAAATAAATACCCTGAATATATATTATCTGTTCTATGACAAAGTAATATTATTGTATTTAAACTGTAAGTTGTATTAGGCAGCATTTCATCATCATCATCATCATTTCAACCGATAGACGTCCACTGCTGGACATAGGTCTTTTGTAGGGAGTTCCAATGGCCACGGTCTTGGGCCGCTTGTATCCAGCGGCTCCCTGCGACTCGTTTGTTGTCGTCTGTCCACCTAGTTGGGGGTCGACCAACGCTACGTTTACCGATGCGAGGTCGCCATTCCAGCACCTTGGGACCCCAACGTCCATCGGTTCTCCGAGCTATGTGCCCCGCCCATTGCCACTTCAACTTCGCAACTCGCTGAGCTATGTCGGTAACTCTGGTCCGTCTACGGATCTCTTCATTTCTGATTTGATCACGTAGAGATACTCCTAGCATAGCTCTCTCCATTGCTCGCTGAGTGACTGATATCTTTACTCGGACTTAATTCATGCCTATAGATATTGGCTGTAGGATGTTTGAGTCTTCAACTATTGCGGTATGGAGCGACCATCAAGGAGCTACACACCGCAATAGCTAAGCTAAGCTAAGAGGAAGCTATAAGTAGACTTTCTCGTAGAGTTCAGAGATCACAATAATTGCACGTCGATTCCAAGATGTCAAAAGAGCTGCTAAATGATGTACCGTGATATCCATGAAATAATTCTTGCCTTCAGCTTTTTTTCGCTCACTCTTTATTGGCTCCTTTCCATCAATTAACATTGTGGAAAAGGTCACATATCTACATACCGTGCAGGTATTTGTATAACTCTAGTGGATAGCCTAAAAGTATTACGCACTATAGGAAGAATTATCAGTCAGAGAAGTCTCGAAAAATACATAGGAAATACCTACCTTATAAGTTTATATTCAATAATTAATGGTATCTTATGTTATTTTCTTAATTATAACCTAAGCCGGTTAGACACAGGTACAGTATGAATCTGATAATAGAGCTATAAGGTAGGTATAAAAATATATATTATCATAATCTATACTTTAATAGCAGGAAGTGTTACAGTGTGGATTTTTCAGTTTACTTATAAGCAAGTGGTAATGTTTAAGTTACTAGTATTTCTATATCACTCACACAAAATAGTTTGCGTATCTTCTACTTCATTTGACTAATCATGCCACATACTAGGACTATCTTGGCGCTAAGATATATCCCATAATGAGTCTAAATTACTGCTGTGACTGCACCCAATATTACATTCCTAATCTAAAACTAGCCTCTTTAAAAACTCTACTTATCGAAAGGACCAATTCAAAAACCAATGTAGGATGATTGAAATTTATACCTTACAAGGATATACTAAGTACAATTCACTTTTCTCTGGCATGACGTGTGGTGTTCATAAGAAGAGTTTAACAAAATAAAATTAACTCTAGCGATTTAATAAAGAGAATATCTGGCATTAAGAACTCTCGATTGAGGAGATCCTTAGTAGAAATAGCTCAGCGAATGCGAAGCTGAAGTGGGAAGTGAAGCGGAGCACGAAGCTCAGGGGAGCGATGGGCTTAGGAATCCCAAAGTGATAATGATAGATACGACGTCTTGACAGTCGCAGGAAATCGCTGTTCACAAACGGCACAAGTACGTACCTATATCGCGCAGTGCACTTACATCGGTTGATGTGATGATAGTAATGATGAGGAAAGAGTTCGGAAGCAATGCAGTTACTAATAATATGTACTAGAAATGTATCATGAATGTTCAGTGTTAGATGCCGCATCCATTATTACGTTAGTGCAAATGCAAGCAGGGTCATCTAGCGATGAGTAGATGTATCTGCTTAACACCCACCTATACGTTATATTTTCTACTACATATACAGATAGCTTCTGTTTCCCCAATTCCTTTATAGTTATTTTTTTTTTCTTATTACGGTTTATTAAATAGTTTAGGAATTACGATTTTAAAAGTGAACAATAAATAATTATTACACATTATAATGTGTATTAGATACCGCATCCATTCTTACGCCGATACAGCAATGACAAACAGGGCCATCTAGCGATGAGTAGATGTACCTTACATACTAATTTCTATAAATACTAATACCATTGCATGTAGTTAGTTTTATAAATGTAAAAGTATAGATAATTACTTTTATAAGGATAATTTTGATATTAAATCATGTTTTGTATCATGCAGTTTTATTAATTTTTTGGAATTTGCGTATGAAATAAAAGAAAATAAATACAAAAAGTTAGAAATTACTGGTTTAACACCAGTAATGCACAATAGTAAAGGTAATGTCTAATAAAATTTCGGGTTATACTTATGTATTTATTATCATTATTTATTTCACGTTTAAAGCGAGTCAATGACTTTTCGTTATAACGAGGCTACAAAGGCATGTTTTAAGCTCTTGTTCAAAGGGTACCTATACCTAACATTCCAATCTTAAATCATAATTTGTGACGTCGAATTTGTAAGTCGTTGTAAGTACCTTTCGAAATCAGAGTTTACGCTACAAGAACATTTTATTTGCACTTAAGATTAAAATGTTGTACAGTCAGGGTCTGGTCCCACTATTGGGTAAACGTAGATATAACAGGCGATATAGGTATTATACCATTCTAAGGCAATTTATAGTCAAGTAAATCCGATATATCCGATAAAGAGTAAAACTACCGACTTTCGCACTCCTAATTAAAAATTACTGAGCTATGGCTCAGAGGGATACACTGACATTTTTTTTCACAGAGGTTTTTATTTCATTTCCATATAAATATTTTCTTGAAATTCATAAGGCCGATACCACTTAAGGTCCAAAGCTAAATTAATGGGAGGTGTCTTAACAAAGCTTTTTCTTTTAAATTATATAATATCTAAAATATTTTAAATCACCACACTACAGTACACACAATACAAAAACAAAACCTTTTTCAGATTATAAATGAGTAATAATAAACCCTTTTTTGTTTTAGGCGAAAGCTCAGGATCCTGTTCGGAGGAAGAAATAAACCATGCCTTGCCTGATGAAGCAAGGGATCGTCCAGAGGCACACATGTGTCCACGCTGTCAGGAACAGTTCGAAAATCTTCACGATTTCTTATATCATAAGCGACTTTGCGATGAAAAAGCAATGCAAATGGGTGAAGAGAGGATGCACTCTGATCCTGAGGATATGGTAGTTTCAGGGGATGAAGAAATGGATGGACCTAACAAACGATTAGAGCAAGTCAGGAGGCATCGACAAGATGCAGAAAATAATAATAGTCTCGAAGATGGCGAGGCCGAAATACCAGAAGCTGACGTACCCCCTGTGGGTCTCCCCTTTCCTTTAGCAGGACACGTAACCTTAGAGGCTCTTCAAAATACAAGAGTAGCTGTAGCGCAATTTGCTGCAACAGCGATGGCTAATAATGCTAACAACGAAGCTGCCATACAAGAATTACAAGTGTTACACAATACGCTTTACACTCTACAGTCACAACAAGTGTTTCAACTTCAACTAATACGTCAACTTCAAAATCAGTTATCGTTAACTCGACGAAAAGAAGATGATCCACAAAGCCCACCGCCAAGTGAACCAGAACAGAATGCCCCGTCAACGCCGGCTCGATCACCGTCGCCGCCGCGTCCGCCACGGGAGCCATCTCCTGTTATACCCTCTCCTCCTACTAGCCAAAGCTTGCCGTCGACTCACACACACCTTACACCCAAAACAGAACAGATTTCTATTCCTAAGATTCCAACCTCATCGCCATCTTTAATGACCCACCCACTTTATAGTTCAATTTCTTCATCACTAGCATCTTCAATTATAACAAATAATGATCCTCCACCGTCCCTAAATGAACCAAATACACTTGAAATGCTTCAAAAACGGGCACAGGAAGTACTCGATAATGCTTCACAGGGTCTTCTAGCGAATAATCTTGCCGATGAACTAGCTTTTCGGAAATCCGGAAAAATGTCACCTTATGATGGAAAAAGTGGTGGCCGTAACGAACCTTTCTTTAAGCATCGCTGTAGATATTGTGGAAAAGTATTCGGGAGCGACTCTGCACTTCAAATTCACATTCGTTCTCACACAGGGGAAAGGCCGTTCAAATGTAACGTATGTGGTTCTCGATTCACAACCAAAGGAAATCTTAAAGTGCATTTCCAAAGGCATACTTCGAAATTCCCTCACGTCAAAATGAACCCCAACCCCGTACCGGAACATTTGGATAAATATCACCCACCGTTATTAGCGCAATTGTCACCCGGGCCCATTCCTGGAATGCCACCACATCCACTGCAGTTCCCTCCGGGAGCACCGGCTCCCTTTCCGCCAAGCTTACCATTATACAGGCCACCGCATCATGACTTAATGCCTCCGCGTCCTCTAGGCGATAAGCCACTTTCACATCACCCCCTTTTTGCTATGAGGGAAGAACAAGACGCGCCAGCTGATCTCAGTAAACCTTCCGCACCTAGCCCTCCTCGACCCGCATCTGATATGTTTAAGTCTGAACCACAAGATGAAGAGAGTCAACGAGATTCCAGTTTTGAAGATACTGATCGTATATCACCTAAGCGAGAAATCGAAGACAGTGATATAGGGCACGACGCAGAACAAGATAGATATCCATCGACATCACCATATGACGACTGCAGCATGGATTCCAAATACAGCAACGAAGATCATATTGGCAGAGAAAGTCCACACGTGAAGCCCGATCCAGATCAACCGGAAAATCTCTCAAGTAAGACTTCATCGATATCGGGACCAATTTCAATAGCAACGGGACTTCGTACTTTCCCATCTTTTCCACTGTTCCCACACTCCCCCCCCAGCAGTGTTTCTTCGGGTAGCCTTACACCATTCCACAACCATCCAAACAGTACAATGGACAGTGCTCTCACGCGTGACCCCTTGTTTTATAATTCAATTTTACCGCGACCTGGTAGTAACGACAATTCTTGGGAAAGCCTGATTGAAATCACAAAAACATCCGAAACGGCAAAGTTGCAACAACTCGTAGATAATATTAATAACAAAGTGTCAGATCCAAACGAATGTATTGTATGCCACCGCGTTTTGTCTTGTAAGAGTGCTTTACAGATGCACTATCGAACTCACACCGGTGAACGACCGTTTCGCTGCAAATTATGCGGCCGAGCTTTTACCACCAAAGGTAATTTGAAAACGCACATGGGTGTGCATCGCATAAGGCCTCCTTCGCAGCTATTACATCAATGCCCCGTATGTCACAAAAAGTTTTCAGATCCAACCATGTTACATCAACATATACGTCTTCACACGGGTGAACGATCTAATAATATATATTTTGATCAATTCCGGGATCAAGAAACAACAAACAATTGCCAGTCATTAGCCGGGTCAGACATTACTGAGTATAATTCCTACCATCCCATCCCGCGTCCGATTTTTCCCACTCCTTCCACTCCCGGCGACCGAAGGGCGGACTCCCGCGGGACCGACGACGAGAGCGGCCGAGACGAGCGCGAGCCCGCCACTCGGGAGTTCGACGATGAACCAGATAGTAAAGATCGTCGAACTTCACCGCTCTCCGTCTGCGCCTCGGCGTCCGAATTTGAAGTAAAAACCATCACCACAACGGCTTCCCTCCCATCGGCGACAGGTTCGGAGAGCGGGCGGAGTGCACGGGCATCGCCGCCGTCGCCGTCACCATCTCCGTCGGCGCTGTCCACGCCGCCGAGGCTGCCGCATCACTCGCCGCTGCCATCGCCCCCGACGCCCCTCGCCGCGCTTGGCGCTCTCGGTGGATCGCCCTTCAGCCCGCTCGGACTTGCCTTTCCTCCCGCAGGTATGCGATAGCGGGCTTTTTACTATACGTCCGCCCCGGTCGTCCGCATTTCCACTCCTTCGTGCTATCCTAATTTTATTTTCTCATATAACCTACCTTCCACACCGGGCGCTATATTAAACATTATATCCTGGATTTCTCCTACACGTTGATGTCGAGTTTGGAGTTTTACGGTGGCAATGAACAGACAATTTATTTGTGTGCAGTGCGCGGCAACACAACGTGTACCATCTGCTACAAGACATTCGCCTGCAACTCGGCATTGGAGATCCACTACCGGAGCCACACCAAGGAACGTCCTTTCAAGTGCACCGTCTGTGATAGAGGCTTCTCTACCAAGGTTAGTTGTTTTTAAGTTAATATGAAATACTTACCCACTTAAAAGTCAAACATATGAACAACTAATTTATATAGTTTACACACGTGATTCCAAACACAACGTGCCTATAAGCAGCCAGTAAAATGATAATCGTGTAGCAGTCACGTTTCTAAGTATGAGCTCCGATTAAATATTTCTGGCTCGCGGCCAGCATATACTTTATTGTTACGAGTACCTACACAAATAGCGACACAAATATGTTCCTTTACAACATTCCTTCAAATTTTCACCACATATCGAATACCTCATAAATATAACAGCGAGTACAACAATAAAATTCACATACGTTGATTTATCTAAGCGTATCCGCAAAGAAAATATCGGTAGGTACATGAACCCGTTTTCGCAGTAATCCTACGTGAAATTATTTATTAAAATCACGGAAGCACCTACTCGTGTTCGAGCTTCACTCGCAAGTTAGTAGGCGACATCGAAAACCAAGTTATTCGTGCGCTACGACGAACTTTATGCAACGGTTTCATTTCATCTAAGTTTCTGTGCATTAATTTTGCAGGCCGTAATTACAAGTCCCCAGCTGACGTTAGTTCGCATTAGTTTTGGCCGTTGTCTTTTCGTGCATCCGAGCCGACGTCGACTTGCCAACTTAATGACGATCGACTCGAACTGTGTCTTTGTTTTGCTGAAATAACAACCGCTTCATGCATCTAAAACACATCTTGATAGATTAACGTCTGTCTTAATGCATTTTGAACCTACATTTTATAGAGTTAAAAAAAAGAACTTTCGCCTCTGGAAATAAAAACTTAAACTAACATCATGATAGTCATCATCATCATGATCAACTCATTACCGGCTCACTACAGAGCACGGGTCTCCTCTCAATATAAGAAGGGTTTGGCCATAGTCAACACGCTGGTGCGGATTGGCAGACTTCACATGCCTTTGAGAACATTATGGAGAACGATCTTTTTCCTTCATCGTTGAAGCAATTAATATTTTAATTTAAAAAAAATTATGATAGTAAGGACGCCTAAAATCTTATGTATAAGCTTGAAAATAACATAGGCTGTACTAAACAAATATCTATAAATATATGTCAATGAAAATGTAGATGATTTTTCGATTGGGGAGATGAGAAAACAAACTGATTTCAGTTTGTTTACCTAAACAAACTGTCTATAGGTATCTACCTACGTCTATACGTTTATCGGTTGAACAAACAGCTTTTTGTGATCAAAAATATAAACAAGGTACAGGTATAAAAAAGTACCTACATTAATGGAGTAGAAAGGTAGAGATGATTTTCCTTACAGCAGGCGAAAAACTTTACGTTTTTTTGTAGGTAAATGTTTTTGTATCCATGCATTCATGCAACCGTATCTGTCACCCCGTCTACATATTCCTCGTATTAACCTTAAATGGCAGTTAAGTCCTTTAAGCGACTTTCTTTAATGTCTATTTAAGTCTTAGGTAACAAACTACTAACTTGCCGGCCATACCGCGCTTTCGCTGATTTACTGATGTGGCTTGTTTGTCGGATGCGGTTGGAAATAAAATTCGTATTAAAATATTCTTATGTCCTGAACCCTTTTTAAACAACGCAAAGTTTATTTGAAAAAAAGACATTGTCCAAATTAGAATCTTTTCTGACCCAGAAAAGATTCTGAATTTGGATTCTTTCAGGTACATTACCCACGTACGTAAAAACCTAGCTAGAAACCTCATATTTAATATTTATCTTCGCACAAAACCGCTAAAACGATGAGTGCATAAAACATACCTACCTATACCTTTAATTCAATGCCGTTGCGACATTTCGTTGGATGACAGCTGATCTTAAGGCCTCCCCAAATCCTTTCAAATCAAACGGCGGGCGGTATTATAAAAGAAATCCGAGCAACAAAGCTCCGCTCTACTTACTTATGATCAAATATTTAAATAATAAAACAACTTGAGTTCTACTTAATATAATTAATTCAATATTTTATACAATACGTTAAAGGTTGTTAAAAGAACACATTTTTTTTTCCTTCCTTTAGCTGAGTTGACTACCTAACGATGCAATTCAAGTTTTTCATCAGTTCGACCAATATTTCGTATGTGTAGAGTAGAGAGCCGCTCTAAGTTATATCGTACCCAGTCGCCACAAAAATGATAACTCATAAAAACAACGTCACGAAAACGATCGGAATATTAATTCATGTCGTAAAATATTTATTGCTTATAAATCCTTGAGCCTTTACCTACGCCTTGTCAAGCATAAATAATCTTTTTATGACGTTCTCGTAATTATTTATGCTTGATAAAATGACATTTTTCATAAGTTTCTGTAAGTGACCACGCGGGGCTCTTATCAATAAAATATAGTTTATTTATAGCGGCGCCGCAACTTTATTTAAATGGTCTATTACCCACTGCTTTGACAGCATTTAAGGCTTAGACGGAACAAATATTGATTGTATACATCTCATAATATTTTCAATATCGGGTTTAGGTTCTATCACAGCGTACCTACATCCTATTTTAACTTAACAAAATTATAATATTACTTAGATTCCATCGCTTTCTTATCTCACAAAATAGAATAATGATTGTTTAGTTCTAAAATCTTAATGTTGGATGAAACAACTGCTGAGTTTCATGCCGGCTTCTTCTCGGATCTGCCCACCGATCCGGTAGAATCTTTAGAAACAGACTTGACTTTAGAAAAGTGCTTTTTAAGTAAACCTTATAACACAAACTTCATAACTCAAACTCAAAAACATATGATCTGCGTAGGCTTTTTCTAGGCTAGATATAACCAATAAAATATTCACGCGTATTTATGTCTGTGCATGTCCGTCTAGTCTAGCGAGATGCTAACGAGCTCATGGTTAAGACTCCGGACGGGTTTGAAACTATAATCGGGTAAATGAAAAAATGCAACAACTTATATGCAATACTGAATTTATAAGGTAGTTTTCATCCCATTATTTTATTTATTTTATTTTATACACTACAAGTGAGCCCTTGACGGCTATCTCACCTGGTAAGTGATGATGCAGTCTAGGATGGTAGCGGGCTAACCTGTTAGAAGTATGGTAATCCCACGCTCCTAATTGGTTTCTACGCGACTTCGTGCCGGAACGCTAAAATCGCTTGGTGACACGTCTTTGTCGGCAGGGTGGTAACTAGCCACGGCCGAAGCCTCCCACCAGACCAGACTCGAGCCGGGAATCGAACCCAGGACCTCCAACTTTATAATGCGACAGCGCACGCACTGCGCCACGGAAGTCGTCAAAAATCATCCCATTATGGGATGGATTTTCAAATTTTTGAAGTGAAAACTTCTTTAGCGGCGTTGAGCACTTTTTCTGTAATGGGTATAAAATCTTAAACTCGCGTCAGAACACGTGACCTGATCGAAAAAGCGTAAGACGGATGGAGAGTAGACAGCTATCCCCTCTCTACGGCGCGGCGAAAATGTATGCCTGGGCCTACTGTTTCGTTTAGGCAGCGCAGGGCGCTTGCGCGAATGTTCGTGTATGTTACAGCGTGCCACGCGCATCCATGGATGGTGACAGAAATAATTGTAATAGTTTTAAAGTGTTAAATTTTTAATGTAATATAAATTGTCATGTTTGTGTACGATAGCGCAATAAATGAATATTGTATTCTACCACATAAATGATAGTACTTTTATACTGATAAAGCAATGGGTGCAAAATTATTCCCTAACCATTCCAAAATATCAAACATGCTCAACGTTAATAATCAAGTTTTCACTTCTGCCGGCACTCCCGGAGTGCAACCCGTCTTTTTTTTCTCTGCATCGCTAGCTTCTTTAAGGTAGATATATAATAGAAAAATGTGCTATCTGTCAGTCAGTATTAAAGCGTTATTAAATAGATATCAGATCGATAAAAATTATCAACCAGTAAAACGATCTAGTTTTTTATCCCCGTTTAAAATAAGCACCTCATACTTATAAATAGCTATCGAGGCACGAGTAGCATTAAGTACCTACCTATCAGTTTTTTGTTCGTCCACACCGGAATTTAATTTATGATTCTATCATTTTCAATTAGGTAACAATTAAACTTTGAAAGCCATGCTTTATACCATTATCTGTCGATACGAAGAAATAAACTAATACAGATTTGTATTGATAGGTAGGCGGTATGTAGATAGGTACCTTCTATATATGTTGCGGGTTAAGTCGACTGGGTGGACATTTTTTATACTACCTAGGCATTTGTAGTATCGTGGAGAACGGTAGAGTGGCAATCGCACTCCCTCGACCTAAGCGCTCCTTTCCGAAAGAGGAGACCTAAACATATCCTTCATGACCCTGACGATCAGATAACTACTGACAACATACTCGTACCACCTACCACACAATCATACGCTACACACCGTCTTCGCCGGCGAAGACGAGGTCCCGGCTATCTTAAGTCATCCGGACGTGGGCTCCATCCACGGCCTCGGAGACGTGCGGACCACTCACCGTCCGACCCCCCGTTATCCCAAACGTCGCCTAAGCCGAGGTTCGGCCTCAAAGGAGGCGCCTTTAGGCAGTTGTTCTCTTAGTTTCTTCGAGCCCTAGGGCTAAAAATTTCTTCTGGCAAACAGCCCGGTTACGCTGTGGCAACCAATAGGGTTATTACAGCTAATAGAGTCCGAAAAAAAAAGTGGCAATCGCCGGAACAGAGAAGGCGAGTCTATGCGTTTTGTCTTTAAAAAAATCGTCCGTTATGAACCGTGTGCGTTGTCGGCGTTTAAAAAGTTGGGGGTCCTGGGTTCTATTCCTGGCTAGAGTCTGGTCTGGTGGGAGGTATCGGCCGTGGCTAATTACTACCTTAACCATTTAGGGTTCCGGCACAATGTCGCGTAGAAACCAATTAGGCGTATGGGTAGCCCTAACAGGTTAGCCCGCTACCATGTAGACTGCACCCTCACTTATCACCAGGTGAGATTGCCGTCAAGGGCTTACTTGTAGCTGATAACAAATAAAAAGTTTATGGTTGATCAATTGATTGATTAATACCGAAATAAAACGTGCAAATCGCTGTTTAATACTTTAATAAACTGTTCATACTTTTAATGCTTTTATTAAATCTTAGACTGCATCATCACTTATCACCAGGTGAGATTGCCGTCAAGGGCTAACTTGTAGTGGAAAAAAAAAGTTTATGGTTGATCGATTAATTGATTAATACCGAAATAAAATGTGCATATTCGCTGTTCAATACTTTAATAAACTGTTCATATTTTATTAAATCTTAGACTGCATCATCACTTATCACCAGGTGAGATTGCCGTCAAGGGCTAACTTGTAGTGGATAAAAAAAAAGTTTATGATTGATAGATCGATTGCATGATGCTAGTGTACTATTAGACAATTTTAGTTTTACTACTTCTGTTGTATGCTTTGCTGCAATAAATAAATAAAAATAAAAATAAATTCATTAATGCCGAAATTAAACGTGCATATTCGGTGTTCAATACTTTAATAAAATGTTCATACAGTTCTTACGGCTTTTATTCAATACCCGGTGTATTGATACACGTTAAAGATAGGAATAATCGATACAGTATCCCGCGTGAACTTTCAGTAGCGAATATTATTGGAATTTTAAATGCACTTGTAAGGTTCTATTCGATAAGGCCGTGCACCTTGTTCTCCGGTACGCGGTACAACTGATTTACAACGCATCGGTACCCGTTTTATACGTGTGTTGTAGGTATCAAGTGAAAAGAGAACTGGCGGTCGACACTGTGAACAATTTATCTCAACATGAAAATGAGATCGTTTTGTATAATCTTCAGCATATTTTATGACCCAATGTAAGACAGAAGCCACCGCTAAACCTATCTCTGAGTTTTGAAAGGAATGACATAGAGAAGAATATTGTTTGGTTTTATCTACTACTAATTAGCAGTGCCGTCAACCATGAAGATTAAGAAACTTTTAGCTCCTTGACAATATTAGTTCCTGATATTTTTTATAAAATATACAAAAGGCATCCGCATTTATAGCAAGCAATTTAAAAAAATTGCCTGTTGCCCAATAAGTTCTTTAACGCTCTTTTTACTGGACTCTACTTATACACCATAATTTGATAGTCACCGCGATTTGCTCATTTTCGTATTATCAACGTTTTCAGTTCTGTACATCCTATTGAATAATTCAATAATATATTTAACTGTTTTACGTATCTAGTCAAACTATAAACACCTATTTATTTATCTTATACTCGTTTTCAGTTTACATAAATTACTTGCCTAAAATCATGGCAACCTTTAATACTTAAATATAATTACTGGACATCACATTTAAGTTTGTATGTGTGGGCGTGTGAATTATTGTTCCAAAGTTTTCTAGAACCACACTCATTTATGTTGCCTTAGTATCCCTTGAACCCATTTGAACTTAGGTGCATGTTAACACAGCTGACGTAATAGTTGTCACCGCGTAAAATTTGCACAGTTATTTGTAAAAAGTAGATCCTAAAATACATATTTAAATAAAATGGTAAATGTATGTATATAGGTTAACCCGGAAACGAAGAGTTTCGTACTAAGGAATAACATTATTTTCAATGTTATTTTATTTTTATGATTTGTTATTAAAGCGGCAATAGAAAATCACATTCTGTTAAAATTATGATAGAATGAGATACAGCTCGCTGACAGACTGACAACTGGACGGACGGAGTCTCAGTAGTAGGGTCCAGTTGACCGTACCTTTCTGGTACGGAACCCTTTTTTTTTGTCATGGTAGAAAAGTTTTATAGTTATTCCGTCCCTTGGGCAGGACGTAGGTTATGTGGGACTCCCACCCATGGATCGTCTATCCGAACTAAAAACCACCACGGCATGTCCCTCTCGCTGGTTTTACTGGACGCCCGGGGGACCCATTGTATACTTCCCGGACGCTGGTACGGAACCCTAAATATTCTGATGAAAAAATTGTAACCACAACAGCGCAATTTAAGCAATAAACTAAAATAGTTCTTATATAATTAGAAAGTAAAGTAGGTACCTAATATTGAATAAATTGTATAAGCAAATTATCTGTCGGTAATTGCATATAACCAAATACAAAAACGAAAAACCGTCTTATAACTAAGCACATTTTACTTACAAATCTTTTTTAGCTAAAAGAGGTACCTAACTTCTCGGTTCAATAGTTACCAAGCAACCTAGAAAACCAGATAATTATAAAAGCGGATGAAAACTTTAAAAAGCATCTGTCGTATAAAATTGATTTTACGACAAACTTAATATAAAAACAACATGAAGCAGCACTATTACGAACGCGACAAACGTTTTGAAATTATAATCAGCCATTGTGAATGTCATATCTACGGGCCAAATATTTTATAAAAAAATAAATAAAATTTGAATATTGACCTCTGCACGACTAAACTTAAAAATCGAATTAACATAATATAAATATACCTACCTACTTACATAATCATAATGTAATACACATATCTATATACAAGTTGGGTAAGTCGTGTGTCTTTGTAACTCACTCCCTTAACCTTTCGGGATCTAAGAGGCAATATAAAATAGCAAAAGTACGGATAAAATGGTTTATGGGGCGATTTTTCAAGCTCCCAAATATCTATCAATGTGGAATAATTTTGAATACGTTTCTACTTTATAAAATCTGTCAAATTTATTCCTCAGGTGTGTTCACTAGAATGTGACGTATGAGTTTAAATTACGAGTAAAGTGCACGCATATAACGCGATTGTAAAATTATATATTCCAAAAAAAAAACTACCTTATAGGTACTTAGATAGATAAATGTGCTCAGCTATGAAAAAAGATAGTTTAAAGATTGCAATAAAATGGATATTTTTTCCACTTTACTGTACTTATAATAATTAATGAGTATCTATTTTGGCGAGTATATAATAATAATAGCTAGGCTGACATACGAGCAAATACAGTAAAACAAGATGACAGAAATGAACGTATTTAACAACGAAAATAGCATACAAAATTGTTAGCTACTTACCTATTCATTTTTCTCTGTGTGATTTAGAATAGAATAGAAATACGTTTATTTATTAGCTTAAAACGATTACAAAAATACACATAACAAAACAAAACAGAGTAACTTCTAAATTTAAAAAAAAAATCTAATGCATTATTGCTAACACATTGAACTAATATTTTAATATTGTGTCGCGCCGATAAAAAGGTACTGACTCAGCTTAATGTTGTGGATACTGAAGTACCCACAACGCTGGTATTCTGTCAGTACCGTGCTGAGAGAAGTCCTGCACTTAAAAATAAAACTAAAAATAGTAATTATTGGAAAAAATAAAAAATAATAATAATACAAAAAAACAAGAGCAAAAATAAAAACTACGCTATAAACAAAAAATTGAAATAAAAAGAACATTCATTAAAAACTAAAATTTAACAATTGCCACATTCGGTTTGTTGAATACAAAGAAGGCAAGAACGATATTATTTTTTAAAACTTGATTTGATGTACACCTGCCTCGACAGTGCTATTTTCTGTTGTTATTAGATTTGTATGACCCTTGTAGCGTACCATGTTCATGAATATCCTGATATAAAATGACCTAATTCCCAACAAGTAGATACTATGACAATTTTTTTCCCCTTTTACAATTTTGTTTCCCCATTAATCCCTTTTATATTGTGTATGCGTGTGCGTAAATGTGTGTGTATTTGTGGTTCCAGAGCAGTGGCGGCGGTTGTCAGTGCGGAAGGCGTGCGCGCGCACCCCGCCCGCCGCACGCCACTGCTTTGGATCTCTGGAACGCCTTCGTCTACCCGGTATGCGAGAGCGACGCCTGAGCGTGGACTCTTAAGAGCATGGCCAAACCGCCGCGTCCCACCGGCGTTCAAGTTGGCGTGCTGCGTGCGACCAATCACGAGACGCGTCCGTTTGATCAAGTCTTGTGATTGGCCGACCGCAGGACTCAACACGAACGCCGCTAAGGACGCAGGTAGGACGCCGCGGAGTGGCCTTCGCTTTACCTAACCCTTAACATAGACCCCCTATGACCTTTTGTTTCGACCACATTTTGTTTATTTAAACCCCTATTTAATCAATATTTTGTACTACAGTTACATGTAAGACGGAAACAAATACATACCATACCATAGATAAAATTAAGGACTTTTCGTCGTCTAAAATTTATTTACCTCGAAACAAAACGTTGTAGGGTGTCTTACTTAGACTAGTAGATAGCTATATAGATTGATTCAACGTGTAAAATTAAGTACCTACTCCCAAACCTATCTTCTTATTCAGTAACTTTTCTGATAGTTGTCAACCGTGGGTGGTTCAATAAAAAATTACGATGAGTTACCTACTGGCGTTTTAACAACGCGTTTTCTACATAAACGATCGGTTGGCAACTCCTCATACAAGAAGCTGGATAAGGATATGCTTGTGCTTAAAAATAAAAGATTCACGATTCTTTGACGCCGAACCTTTCTAAGCAATAAAAATGATTTCTTGTTGCTAGAAATATATCTACTACTGAATTTAATGAATTTAAAGCAATGTCAATGGCTTCGTCTATCGATTGGACCGGTTTCGATAAAAAAGACCATAGTAGGTACCTTTCGTTTTTTACAAATACAAATTCAAAGAAATATTAATCATGAACGCGAATTGAATAGAATCAAAAAAGGAAAACTTTTGCATTTTTATTGACAAAAATCAGATATTTTATCGTACCTAACTGTTGTTTCAAATTGTTGCACATGACCCAATCTATCAGCTTAAAATTAGATTAAAATTCGCTTCTATGTCATATTAAAACAAATAAAAAAAAATCACGTAGGTCTAACAAACATTTAATATAGCAGGGCTATTATCTACTCTTCGGAATCCAAATAAACTAACTACGCTCGGAAATATATTCGAAAAAAAAACTTAATTCATTTTCTGACAGTCCCAATAGCAATGAGGTGTCAAAATGAATGCATTTTGACACCTCATGCTACTGGGACTTTCAATTTACACATCATTTGTTAACTACTGAGCACGCACCACGATTTTACTTTAGCGGTTTTTCAATTGTAATTTTCCGTTTAATCGTTCTAATTCGATAAAATTAAAAATATCGCACGAGTAAAAAACCTGTGCGTGCTAGCAGTTAAGGCTTAAAAACTTTAATGAAGGCATCACTTACACATATTACTGACTTAGACAGAAATAGCCTATGCCGACATATCATACAAATATCGAGAAAGGAATAGATACAAAAACAAACTCATATAAGTTTTTTCCCTAATCTTATTCCACATTTATCAAAAGGTTATAAATTATTAGAAAACATCAAAATTTTGAATTTCGTCAGTATCCACACTTAAAATAGGTAGATATTGAATTTACTTACTAACCAAACATTTTTTTATTTACCAGGGCAACATGAAACAACACATGCTCACGCACAAGATACGGGACATGCCACCTGGTTTCGACAAAGGGCCCAGTGGTCCTTCTGGGCCGCCCAGTGAGGACGGAAGGGACCCTAGCCCGGACAGGCGGTCTTCCCCCGAAAAAATGGACTTGAAGAGATCGCCGCCTGCGCATCCTCCACCCCCAATGTCACACCCTCCTCCGATTGACATGCCACCCCTACCGAAAAGACCTACCGGTAAGTCATGCTTACTTTTAATTTTGCTAAACATGTTTGAATATCTTATACACCGTATGCGATTTACCACAATGGACCACAAGTTTGTCACTCTCCGTCGTTATCTTTTGGTTTTCTATAAAGATACATACACTTTTGATGGATCATCACCACATGGTATGGCACATCAGACTAATAACGAATGACTTCACTTTGCAGTGCCCAGTGTGCCAAGTCACCCTCCACCATCGGCATCTTCTAAGCATCTGTGTGGCGTGTGCCGGAAGAACTTCTCCTCATCGTCCGCCTTGCAGATACATATGCGTACGCATACCGGTGACAAACCATTCCGATGTGCAGTTTGTCAAAAGGCGTTTACCACCAAAGGCAATCTTAAGGTAAACATAACATCTAGGAAACCGAATCAAACTACGTAACGAATAAAGTACTCCAACCGAATGGCCTACTCCGTACCAGCAAAACATATTCCTAGTTTTAACCAGAGGGAACAAAGCGTTTGGCGTTAGAGGTTTTGTTTTATTCAATGTCCGTACGTATTACTGGGCAGATTTTTTAAGACCTATTTTAATGCTATAGGCTACAATGGGGCACTGCAATAGTTTTTTTACTTACACTTGTACTATACAGTTTTGCATTGCTCAAGGCCATCAGTGGGCATTTTATTTAAATATGATTGACTTGAGAAGCAATGATAGCCTAGTAGAAGCTGTGATAGTGGTTAGGGTGTCCGCCTCCTAATCAGAGGTCGGGGGTTCGAACCCGGGCACGCACCTATAACTTCTCGGACTTATGTGCGCTTTTAAACAATTAAAATATCATTTGCTTCAACGGTGAAGGAAAACCTGCACGCCTGAGAAATCTCCTTAATGTTCTCAAAGGTGAAGTCTGCCAATCCGCACATGGCAAGCGTGGTGGACTATGGCCAAACCCTTCACATATTGAGAGGAGACCCGTGCTCTGTAGTGAGCCGGCAATGGGTTGATCATGACGATGATTGACTTCGCCTCGTACGTGACTATAAAATGGTGGTGTTGCGCAGGTCCACATGGGCACGCACATGTGGAGCGGCGGCGCGTCACGTCGCGGGCGACGCATGTCCCTAGAGCTGCCCCCGCGGCCGCTGCACGAACCGCACGACCTGCTGCGTCGCCCCGATCTGTTCTACCCCTACCTACCAGCGCCCTTCCTCAACGGCATGCAACAGAAGGTAAGATTAATTCTCTAGCATTTTTTTTTTATGCCCTACAAGTTGGGCTAACTTGAACTTGACAGCTATCTCACCTGATGGTGGTAAGTGCAGTCTAAGTTAGTAGCGGGCTAACCTGTTAGGGGTATGGTAAACGCACACTCCTAATTGGTTTCTACGTGACATCGTGCCGGAACGCTTAATCGCTTGGCGACACGTCTTTATCAGTAGGGTGGTAACTAGCCACGGCCGAAGCCTCCCACCAGACCAGACTCGAGCCGGGAATCGAACCCAGGACCTCCAACTTTTATAATGCAACAGCGCACGCACTGCGCTCGGAGGTCGTCAAAAACATGGTAGCGCACTGATACAGTTCGCATAATCCAATTAAAAGCTAAGGTCAATTACAAGCTTCTTCGAGGTGTTCGCAAAAGTTCAATGTAGAAATGTCATCTCAGACTTCCTAAAAACTTCATATTTGTAGCCCTTGACTGACTTCAAGATTGGCTCAGATTGCATATACTATATCATGTGCTTTTATCATAGCGTTAACCTTCCATTATTATTGGAGGGTTTTAGACACATACGCGAGGTGGTATGTCTGTAATAATCGATAGTTCCCCATACCGGGTAAAGCGTCAAAACCCAAATGCGAGCAATATGATGCTGCCAGCCTTTCTGGTCGCTCGGAGACGGCCTTTATATCGAACATCGAGTCAAACCTCTAGATCTGGAGAAATCACTAATTAAGCGGTATACCTATAGCATTGGCAACTACGTAGTGCATTCCGCTGCAAGTTTCAAATTCCCCAATTCCCAGCATCTCTTAACTGGCGATTTCTATTCCGAAAATTTTACTACCAACTGCTTATTCCTTTCATCCTTATTCCTTTCCTTTATTCCTTTTCAGCCCGTGGACAGATTTTGATGAATATTTTCTATGAAATGATGGCGTTAAGTGAAAGAGTTAATTGATCCTATTTTTTCAAAGATCACTACCACGTCGGTAGATGATCAAGTAAAGGACGAAACTCTACAATCGACATCATTAAAAACATGTCAATAAAGTTGTAGATGTAAGAGGATATAGATTGTTTTTAATTCCTGTCATTCTTTAACAGCTGAACGAGATATCTGTAATACAGCAGAACGCCGGACAAAACGGCGTAGCTGGTAAATTCCCCGGCTTACTCGGCTTCGGAGCGTTTGGGGCAGGAAGACCAGGTGCCGCGTCCCCGCTCGAGAGGCCACCATCGCTGGAAGGCGGAGACGAGCGACAAGCGGCAATGCGGGAACTGGCAGAGAGAGGAAGAGAACTCGCCGAAAGGAGTCGGCAAATGCGCGAGGAAAGCGAAAGGGAGCATTACAGGGCAGCGGGCGGACTCCCCGCGCACGCACTTGCATCCAACCCCGCGCAATCCTCCCCGCCTGCGCCGCACGCACATCCGCATCCGCTCGCCTCTCTACCGCCGCCCGCGCGGACCGAAGGCCTCACCGTATAAAAAGATGGGATCCTCAAGCTTATTGGAACTCCCGAACACATTCCATAAAACTCCGATCCAAACTCAGTGGTGAGCCCGCAGTAGCGGCTGAAATTGTGCGAGTTATAATCGGTGTAATGAACTTTAATATAAAGTCATCTTATCTTGTACAAAAAAAGCACGGTTCGAGAAACGATGGACTATTATAAATCGAATCGCTCGAAAGGTTTCGTTTGATATCGTATAAATTCGTGTTAAATGTAGCGCTGTGTATTGACTTATTATTACGCCTAGTATTATATAGGTAACTTATATGCACGAGTACGGGCCTGGGGCAATTGGGGACTCGAGTGAGTCCCGCGTTTATGTCATTACTCTGTGATAGAGTACGATCGATGGCCGCGCCCTTGTACCGATACGACAATCGGAGTACTCGGTATAGATTCTCATCTATAGGTATATATATATCTAGGACGCGGCCTAGTGTGCTATGACATCAAAAAATATTATAAATTATCCCAAAAATTAATTAAATTCATAAATATATATATCTCTAACTGTATATAAAACTGTATAATAATATTGTAATGAATGAATAGTTACAAAGTAAGACAAAGTTAAATTAATTATACTATATTTATCTATACCTGTAACTGGAGTGCGATATGCATGATTTTCTCTTAAGTCACATTCCAACGTAAGGAGATTCTTTAGAAAGTACATAGTTTTATCAAAGTAGATCGTGATGTAGTTCGTTATCCAATGGGTAGCATATGTATCACAAACTGAAATCTCTCCGGACTCTCGAGTCTCCTGGAACTATGAAATTTCTCACACTAAAAACAATGAAACATTTATGAGAAGATGTACAACACAAAAAACCAGTAATTGCCACTCTAGGTACTCTAATCTCTGTATTTAATTATTGTAATAGAGGTTAATGACATATTCATATCATGTAAATTGATAAAGTATTTGCATTTGAGGTCTATATAGATTTAAGTGTTTAGAGTCATAGCTATTATATTGCTTTAGAATACTTCGACATATCTTTGTAAAGTGATCGTCTTCTGATCGACTTTAGATTTGTCAGTACACTTGGTATGATATTTACACGCTTGAAATCACAGACGATGTGGATCTTTGAAACATAATAAAGCTGGAGCAAAATGGATCGAAAGCTGATTGAAAACTTAAACTCTTCCACAAGTCTAAAGCAACGGAATAAGATCCATTTTTCTTTATCGTTATGACGTTTCTATCTTAAAGAACAACACAATCGTGCGTGCAAATCTTATTCCAAGAGTACAGTACTAATGAGCAGACTGAACCATACTGTTTCAAGTGAAACTTTTCTTTCCAAATATGCATTTTTCGATGCTTACGATTAGAGACGGTGATAAATTAAATTTTTGTTCGCACTTGATTCAAAGGCAATCGTGTTAAGTCGGTTGTTCACAAATCTTTCACTAAACCTACTAATATCAGATGTGCCTAATACCTAATAATATCAGGTGTCAATGCACTAAATTTTAAGATGTCTCCTCAATTTTCTTTAAAAGAGAACAACACATTTTTCGGAGCTGTCTATTCAGTGTAGGATTTTTATACAACATATTTAACACAGTGTCATTTCGGTTGTACACTTATTTCTTGACTGAACAAAAAGTACAGCGTTCCCTTTAGAAAAGTGAAGCACTATTTTTTGATCTGTTGATTCAGTGTAGTACAAAAACTTTTATATAATCTAAACAACATCTGATATACGATACGATAATTCAGATATTAACTAATCTGTAAACGGAAATGTATTTATTATGTGTTAAAACTATAGCACTATTTTTAAGACCTGCCAATTTAGTTTAGCTTGGAGTTGTGTACACCGCCAGTGATATTTCGTTTCTATACTAACACTAAAAAAGAAATAAATTTAATATGTAGAAAAGGACTGCACTGTTTTTGGGTGTTTTGTTCAATTTAGTTTAGAGATTTCTTTACAATCGATTTAACGGCAATGTATGTTTTCTATCTGACCTTAGGAATCTGTGTATAATGTCCTGGTAAATTATTTATAAAATTATAAATCATGCATACACTCTTAGTATTAATGTGACGCTTGCGAGGCGCTAGGCCTCCGATCAGGGCCCTCGTTCGCTATGACTCTTATGAACTCAATTTATAACGTCAAATTTGACAGTTCCTGTATGAAGATGTGTCGAAATTCACGTCATAAAATGCATTTCGTGCGTATTGTCACTGTTACGTAAAAAGAGCGTTCATGTAATTTTGGGTGCATAGATTTAATTCACATTAATATGTGCCGTTTGCCTATTTTTTACATTTTCTCTACAAACGTTTTTATATGTTTATGTGCAATATAAGAAACAAACGTCCTGCTATTATTTTGCTTCGTAACTGTGTGAATGGATTGGAAGGCGAGATACCACACCAGTTTAGAACGAAAAAAACTGTATTTTTTACAATGCCACTTTCATGTAATTGTAGATATGACTTGCTTGAGCGCTCTTTTTACGTGACACTTTCTATGATTCATAGGGAATCGGGCCCGAGTTTAGTTGTTTAGAGTAAATTCTCATAGCACCTACAAGTTATAATTTTCAAATTGCAAATAGTTCTAGTGTAGTGTTTAGCCATGAATATGATGTGTCATGTCCATGTCAGTTTAAATAATAATCACTGTAAATTATTAAATGTTTATGTAAATGTCCAAAAAGTATTCAAATTATTTAAAAAAAAAAACTATTATCTTAATAATTCTTTTCTTTTTTGTTCTCCCTCACCTATTTCCTTCTTTTGTTTATACTATTTTAACATATCCTGCTGCTTTGGTGTTGGGGTTAACAGACAGACACTCATGATCGTTCCAACTGATCGAAAGCATTTTTTCTGTTCTATGTAGATCACGACTACGATCGCGGTTATGATGCCCGTGATCAGACATTATTACTAAAACACAATACAAAGTTAAAGGTTAGTATTCTGTTCCAATCGAAATAGACTGATTCAAATGATAGTTTTTAACTAGTGGGCTTTATGAATAGGAATCCCACTTCTAATGTCGGGATAGGCTGATACTGATGTCTGTAAGTAAAAACCCAGGTCTTACTTTGACAAAACACTGATTTAATTGGATGAATTAATACAATTCAATTCAATATGATTTATATAATTAAAATAATATAATAATAACGATGTAATATAAAATTACACGTTAATCTATTTTTAATAAAATTTAATTCAATATATGTGGAGGCGCGAATACCGCCACTGTCCACCTTCGGAAGAACAAGTGGACTGTATGATATATAATTTAGAATTTTAGGCGTCCACGTGTCGGGCAATGGGGACGTGAAGGATAAGGGAATCGTGCACTAACCTTTGCAGGTCCGCGACCTATACTTCGACGACGAGCACAATTCACGAGATCGACCCGCTCCATATACGTACGATCGCAGAGAGGTCTCGAGCCGACTTGAGGCGGCGCTTGCGTCGCACCGCGATCATTGGTGACAGTACACGATAAGGAAGGGAGGTTAGTTGGATAATAAACGTGGACGTTCATCGAATTATTAAATCCAAACACAGCCAATAGCTGGCGATACCACAAAGCTAAGTTATTTTATGCTTGATTGACGCTTAGCCTAAACAGAATTTAAAGAACAGATCAATGGGTATCATTTTATTATAAGATTAGCAGTAAAACAAGTTATATTAGGTACCAGGACTTCATGACAGCTCAGAAGTTGATAACACTGGCAAGCTAGCAGTAAAACAAGTTATATTAGGTACCAGGACTTCATGACAGCTCAGAAGTTGATAACACTGG
The DNA here is from genome assembly GCA_928268935.1 of Lasiommata megera. Classification (NCBI taxonomy): domain Eukaryota; kingdom Metazoa; phylum Arthropoda; class Insecta; order Lepidoptera; family Nymphalidae; genus Lasiommata; species Lasiommata megera. The sequence goes on from OV743309.1 coordinate 11,002,902, forward strand.
CAAGCTTCTTAACGCGATTGAGTAGCAAATCCCCTTCACGTATGGTCGCCTGGTACAATTGTGTGCGGTCAGCGTCGGCGCCGCGTCCTGCCCCCGTCACCACACAGCCCGCCACCGCGTCGATTCGGCACTGCAGTCTTCCAGCTGCAGTGAATCTGCAAGACAACATTAACAATTCAATTGGAGAACGCAACTTTGAAAACAGTTTTTTTTTTAAATAGTTTAAGATTGTCACGATTTGCGTTGTGATTATTATAATGGCTTAGAAAGGCTACAACTCAATTTTTAAGAGTTGTAGCCTTAGAGTTGGTTCTTAAGATGTTGGTAAGCTTATCACAAAAACATTACAGAATTTATGTGGATTAAAACTTTCCATTAATTTAAATAAAGATATTTTTAATTATCCTTTAATAAATACATATAGAACTACACATACTTTTAAAGCGATCGAAGCGGTGATAGCCTAGTGGTTTGGGTGTCAGCCTCAGATCGGCGGTCAGTCAGAGGTCGGCGGTTCGAATCCGGGCACGCACCTCTAACTTTTCGGAGTTATGTGCGTTTTAAAAAACTTAAAATATCACTTGCTTCAACGGTGAAGGAAAACATCGTGAGGAAACCTGCACGCCTGAGAGTTCTCCATAATGTTCTCAAAGTCATGTGAAGTCTGCCAATCTGCACATGGCCAGCGTGGTGGAATATGGCCAAATCCTTCTCATATTGAGAGGAGACACGTGCTCTGTAGTGAGCCGGTAATGGGTTGATCATAATGTTGATGATGATACTTTTAAAACATTCCACGCTATCCAATGTGTCTTACCAACATTTTTGTTCTTAAATGGTTAAATAATTCATATTATTAAGAACATAAGCCAGGATTGTTCCCAAAGTTTAAAGGTAAATCGTAAAATAACCCCCCATACACTAACAACTAAGAAAGACTAGAAAGAACCTTAAAAAATAAACTCACGTAGAAATCTCCTCTTCTATGAATTCACGCGTTACACCGAATGTATCTGCTATATTGTCGAGACTGAGAGACCGATATGCACGGAGCAACTGAACATATGCTTTAATACGTGCCTCTCGCACATAATGTTGGTAGTGTGGACGGAATACTGGATCCACACAGATCTGTGTTTCTACCTGTAAAGTTAATTAAAGCAATGACAAGACAGATCTATCTATGTAGGTAACCAACACCACAGCATCGTTGGAGCTATCTTGATTGCAATATGTTATACATAATAGCATTGAACTTATAATTATTACATTGTAATTATTAAAATTGACGGTTGAATTTACAGTAGTTACAAGTTGAATTAAGCGGTGATAGCCTAGTGGTTAGGGCGTCAGCCTCCTAATCAGAGGTCGGCGGTTCGAATCCAGGCACGCACCTCTAACTTCCGAGTTATGTGCGATTTAAAAAAAATAAAATATCACGTGCTTCAACAGTGAAGGAAAACATCGTGAGGAAACCTGCATGCCTGAGAGTTCTCCATTATGTTCTCAAAGGTGTGTAAAGTCTGCCAATCCGCAAATGGCCAGCGTGGTGGACTATGACCAAACCCTTCTCATATTGAGAGGAGACCCTTGCTCTGTAGTGAGCCGGTAATGGGTTGTTCATGATGATGATGATGACAAGTACATTTTATTCAGAATCAAGCAGACATCATTTTAATATATATATATTTTTTATCATATATTACCCAAGCAAGACTCTTCATGAAATCAGCATATCGACACTCGTGAAGTGATTCAACCAGCTCACGTAGTTCTGGGAAGCGAGAACGCAGAGCCTGTACTGCAGCCCCCTGTCTCCGAAGTGCTGCTTGCAAAGCATGACGCTCCAGCGCTAGGGCACACGCTAATACGCAATACTGGATAATTGTGCCTGTGAACATATATTTTTTTTTAATTACTTACTTTTAATTGGAAATTACATTATTTTAAAATAATTATAGGTGGCTTTTGGGTGTGCCAAATTATTGTGCACTTTGCCAATTTCAGTCATTATGGAATAAAAAATTAGTTTATATCCACAAATGTGAGCCAGTGATATACCAATAAAATCTATCTATAATGTATTCAAAGACTTTCTACTTAAAATGTGGCAGTAAAGTCACCTTTTCCCAATACTTACATGAAAAATACAGGTGGTACAACTAGTATTTTCAAAGAGATATCATTTAATCAATCTTATTAACAACGGAACCCTTTGGTGCATGGTCCAACATGCACTTAGTTTGTTTATAGTGATCCTACTATTGAATTTTAATACATTTACTTACATTTGCTTAGTTGTAACTTAATACTATATAATATTTGTACATTCTGAACTTCTACCAGTGAAGATGGCATCTAAAGTATTAACTGTAGTTCTATGGGAATGGATTAGATATATTGAACCAGAATGGTATAATAAATACATATAAAACAAAATACTTATGACTAAAATAAATATCCAATTTAATCTCAAAGCTTACCAAAGTCAACCAGTTCATAGGATTCAAAAGTTGAAACACAATCAATGAAAAGTTCGGCAGCATGGTTGTAATCTCTTACTGCTAGGCAATATATTGCTTCATATGCCTTAAGTTTATTTCTGGATCTCCAATCTCCACCCTTGTCTACTAATTCATGGGCCTAAAACAAAACAAAAAGGTTTTTAATTTAATTTGTTATCTACCACAACAGGGAATAAGAATGTAAAACTTTTTATTGTGTTAAAAAAAACAATATTAGTATTATATATATAATATTAGTATACAATAAAAAAATATATAGTAAAAACATGGGTTGGCAGTATCACAATGCACAAATAATTGTTACTACATATTGTGCTTTGTTGGGAATGAAACACAGCTACAGATTATAAATAAAAGTTTTATTTGCAAATTTAATATTATAATTTCATCAAAATACTAATTGTGTAATTAATGGTTTCATGTTACTTTTACACACATAACTCTTTTTTTTTTTAAATGACTGTATGACTGTTTTCCTAGTTTATTTTGTTTACAGCCTTCCTAATATATAAAAAAAATTTAGTAATAAATGTGTAAGTTACACTTATTAACTTAAAATTTTAAACAAATGTAGGATACATTAGTAAATGCTGAAGTGTTTTTCTGCCTGTGCCAGACCCATAAATTAATATTTAACACATAAACCACTGAACTGATATTGAGGAAATTTGGCATTTGGCTATAACCACTCATTGTTCAGGTACAGAAACTGTTCTAAATATATCAGGAAATCAAAAGTATAAATATATTAAGTATTATTGATTTAAATAGATTCAAAAAACTAACATACCTTATTTATGGTTTTCCCCATATCTTTAACATTGCAACCATGGAAATATGCAATCCTAAATAAGGCAAACACTGCATCCAACCGTCTATTTGTAGTTAAAGTTGAATCTTCATACTTTGTTGTAGCCAGAGCTGTAGCCGCCTCCTTATCACCAATAGAGCATAAATAGTCCAGCCTGAAAAGGATATTAACAAATTAAGATAAAAGAATAACTTTCATTCTGTTTTCATTTATTTTGTAGTAAAAGAAGTGACCACAACTCAACTGGAAAAGATAATATTTTGCATGGAAAAACTGATATTAAGTCTGTTTATATAAATAAAGAGGGCAGATTACTAGAAAGTGTATCAGTAAGTCATATAGACCATTTTTCGAACTGATTGAATATATTAGCAAGTTAGTTAAACCAAAGAGAAGTATTTAGAGGTGACTTTATGTCGCAGCATAGTCTTGGGCAGCTGGTATTTTTAACAATATATAGTTATACAGTGGATGAGAGAACATACCGATCCTGCCAAACTGGTGTTTCAGAATCATCTTCTTTGAAACTGGAAAGTCTATCTTGATTTTCGTTCGCCATTTTATCGTACAACTTCTGGTCCATGTTCCACCCAAGATCGGTACAAACTTCTTTATAGTATGGAGCCATATTACCTTCAGTTATTCCTTGAAGTAACTGTTCTTTAAGTTCCGGATTGTCTTTAAACTGCGGTAGAGATAACTTAAACTTTATGCCTGCTAGAGCCATGTATTCAGGGGTTTTACCTTCCGCTGAAAGCTCCATATTTCAAAATTTAATAGTACGTGAAACAAATAAAACAAATAAGTGAAGCTAATTCTAAAATAGTTAAAAAGTAATATTCAGAATGACATGACAATTTTCACCACAGAGTAGATATCAGTTAGCCTTAGCACAGATTAAAGTTGATACAACTTACAAATGTTTGTTCTGTGACGCATTAAAGGACGGAGGAAATCAGATTAATAGGTACACTCTAAAATTTTAAGGGCTTAGCCCGCTTCCAAGTAAACGAAGTCGTGAAACTTCAAAACAGTGGCTAGAGTGTAAGTGAGAAGCTTATTGTCATAATATACAGATAACTCTTGGATTATTTAGATTAAAAGCACACCGTATGGCTGCACACAAACCAGCAATACAAAAACTTAATATTTACATTATTTTTCAAAACTAATACATTAATTTACAATTTTTAAATATGACTTCAAATCACGGTAAAATAGAAAATGCTAGAACTGCTATACAAAAAGAAATACTGAGAGAAATCAAATAATAGTTGTATATAACGGTGCTAGTACATTGTTGGATGTAGATATCAAGTTCGCCAAGAGAAAAACCAGCAAGCTATATGAGATAGAAGCTATGTCTCCAATGCATATCCTATGTTAAAGTAAAGTAAACATATATAAGTGTACCTATATAAATATATTATTTATATAGGTACATAGAAAGTAGATACCTATAGTGTTCTGTGACAACAGTGCTAGTGATTGATTATATACTCTATGCAGTAGGTAAAGTGTATTAGTGTCTGTGTAGGGAACATAGATTACTATAGTACCTACATACCTTCTAGTACTAAGTTATTTGTGCAAACTGGTTTATTTCATCTGTAATTTGCAAGGTACAATAAAAATATCATTTTTTAATAATATGACTGGAATAAGTTGCCGCATAAAATTTTAATTCTGAAGATATTATTAAATCATAATGGAAGTGGATTTAAAACAGCTTGTTCACAAAGATCAAACTATCAAAATTGTTCCGTCGGTTGAAGAATCTCTTCGAAAGTTAGGTGTCAATACAAATCTCGATGAAAGGATTCGATCGTGGTTTAATCATCTGAAACTTCAGTGGAAAACATGGAAAAAAAGTACTGCTACAGACAGCCACTTTAACGGTTTGTTTCAGATTACAACTGACCCATACACTGTGGCTTTGGTTTGCAGTGTCAAATGTGAGGAGTTTGAAGATAGCAAGTATAAGTCACTGCCCTATTACATTATAGAGAGTCTAGGTGAATGGTCTCAGTCTAGTGGCATAACACCATCAGATTCATTAAAGCTTCCTGCTTTCCAAATTGCTATAAGACAGAGAAGCACACAATTTCTTAAATTAGTGATAAAAACATACCATGTCTACACAATAAAAGAAATTATATTGCCTATTGTAAAAGAGATGATAAGAAATGACAATTGTAAACAAGCATCACAGATAGTAATCGCAATGGAGCTGCACGATGAAGTTCCGGTAGAAGAACTGTTATTTCCATTTATTCTTCAAGACAAAGCCAACATGATTGATGAATATTTATTAGAGTGTCCACAGCAAGTAAAACCACTCTTATTATTTTTGGATAGGTTATTGGATAAAAATTTTAGTATTAAAGAATATGCACAGCAATACATTGAAGAAAACAAAGTCCGTCATGTTAAGTATGAAAAAATTCATTACAAACCTCTTGGTAAATTAGTTGGAAGATTATGTAATAAATTCAATGTTCCAATAGAGAGTTGTAAAAATTTAAGTAAGAATCGCACAACAGGTGGGCTGAGGTATTTAATTCATCAGAAGTATGTAGAACATAATATAAGTTCTTTAGTGTGGGATGACTTAGTTAAAGACTCCCTCCATCAAAGTGGATGTGCTCAGGAGTTCATTGACATGTTAGTAGATTATGATACAAATGAGGCACTAAAATGGGCTATACACTTTAAGTTAGCTGAGGACAGTTTACCATTAGCTTTACAAAAAATGTCTTTACAAGAGGTAACCAAAGAAGAAGAAAATTGGGATCAAGAAAATACTTCTCAGAACTTTTACAAACTTTCCCTGTCAGAAAATAAAATAATAATTATTAATACTGCTGAAAAGTTTTATGATGTTGTTACAACTTTAGTAAATTGCAGCCTAGTGAGCATTGACTGTGAATGGAAACCATCTTTTGGGGCTGCGCAGTCTCAAGTGGCCCTTATTCAAATAGCTACATTTGATTATATTTACCTCATTGATACATTAATTTTAAATAGTAAGCAATATACAAGTTTTTGGCATAGCTTTAATAAATCATTATTAGATAATGCTGAAATAATTAAATTAGGTTTTGGTCTTGAACAAGATCTGAAAGAAATCAAAGCTTCAGTAAATGGTCTAGGTAATATTAAGATAAAGGGTGAAGGCTTATTAGATTTAAGTTTATTGTGGAAAAGTGTTATCAATCTTGGTCTGACCTTACCTAGTGATAATGAGACTGGAGGAAACAGTTTGAGCTCCATAGTGCAAGCTTGCTTTGGCCTACCATTGGAAAAGGCTGAGCAGTGTTCTAACTGGGAATTAAGACCATTAAGAAAAACTCAGATAAGTTATGCAGCAATTGATGCATATGTATTATTAGAAATATATGTTTACCTACAAAAGTTATGTGTTGAACAAAAAATAAACTTTGAAGAAATATGTAATTATGTGATGTTAGAGAAAAAAATTAAGACAACAAAAAAAGTTAAAGTTGCTGATAGAATACAAGCATCTGCTAAGGTTTCAAGATGTGCTAAAGATGTAAAAATATTGGTTGAGTCTGAACTGTCGAATTTGGCAGCATATTTGAGATACTGTGATATTGACACAATAGTTTCTTCACAAACAAAGCATTGGCATGAAACAGTTAATTTGGCTTTATCAGAAGACAGATTAATTTTAACTACAAAGTTAAAGTTATCTCCAACTCCCAAATTCTCCCAAAATTTTATTTTGGATATATCTAAATTCAGTACCATTAAGGACCAGTTGCAGAGAGTATTATCTAGTTTTAACATTACTTTTAAGCAAAGTGACCTTCTAAATAGATGTTTACACTGTAATGGTAAAGAAATGAAAAAAATGTCACATAGTGAAGTAAATGACTTGTGTAATAAATATGAAGCTGTCAGCAGCAGTAAATCAAAGATCAAAAGGCATAGTGATTATGAAGATGATGATGCATATTGTGAAAACTTTCTTAGTGACTCTGATGGTGATGATATTTATTTATGCCAACCTGAAAACATGGCAAAATCAAATAATAGCAAAGGTTTAAGTGAATCATGTGAAACAAGAATGGGAGCTAAAATTAATATCAGCAATGTTCAAAAGCTTTCAATGTTATGTAAACCAGCTACTCTTTGTGAAACTTGTGGTAACTTATATTGGGATGAAGATCCTTTGATAATATCAGTTCGCGAAATAATTTCACCACTTATAGATTTATCTAAGTAATTTCATAAGACATAATGTAACAATTGAAAATGTACAAATTCTACAGTGTGAACTATATTTTGATATATGGGTTAAAACCATATTTTTTTTAGAATAGACATACTGTGTCTAACATATTTTGTTGATATAAAATTAGTCCTGAAATCTGTTTTGGATAGTATCTAATGAAACTACAATATGTTATAAATAGTATCACCAGATATAGGTATATATAAGATAACTTAACTGATTTCTTTACTTGACTTGACTACTATTTTAAAGTGACTGGTCTGAGAAATTGCTCTAGTGAAATTTGATTTTCTTACTTTATAAACATACCATAGTCAATGTTATTTCTAGATAGTTTCAAAGTAGCTTTCTAAGCATTCAAATAATTATTAAAATCAGTTCAGTAGTTTCAGAGTTTATCACTTACAAAGAAAAACAAATCTTTCCTCTTTATAATATTAGTACTTATAGAATTGTTTCCCAGTTTGTCTTGATCCATATAATATTTTAGATGAATGAAAGTTGATGTGTTCTATACTAATATAATCCATCATAATGGTCCATTGTACTTTATTATATTATAAAAATTATAAACATTTTTGTTATTTAGTCTTACTATTAAGTATAAGTAATCTTTAAAATCAAAGATAAAATAGACTTTTATTAAAGTTAGTAATTATATTTGACACACTATTTTACTGGAATACCAAGAGTTTAGCTATCAATATGTACCTGTAAAATTGTAAGAGCCAATATATTATGCACTTCCCTACTACTAGGAAGGGAAATCTTACAAAAAACGACTACTACGCTTTTGGTTTGGTTGTATTCTTTGACATAGTCTTCTCATTCTGTAAAGGCATCCACTGCAGAAAAACAACTGTATGTTCAACTGGTAATCTTTTGTGTGGGTGGGTCAACTTGTGTGGGTGCTTAAAGTTTCTGAGGACTTTCAAACAGTTACAATCACTAAAGTTGAAACATGGTAGTTGACATGCATTCACAATGGTTAAAAAATTGACAAAATGATTTTGTCAAAATTTGGAATAATAAAAGCGAATTAAAAATACCAAAAGGTATCAATGTTTGCCTAAGACAATACCTGTGTACAATTTTTAATATGTATAATTTTCTTATAAGTACAAACTTTCATACCATAAAATTTCAAATTAAAAAATTGTAGCACCAGATGCCAATGCTCTTACTTAACCCTCTACCACTACTAAAACCAAATATGTAACTTCCATAAAATTTACTTCACCCCCTTTTCTCACTTACTGCAAAACCACGCAAAAAAAAACTGTTTTGTATCTGCATCTAGGCTGAGCGCTGAAGGTCCCTTGTGCAGAAATGAAATTTTAGGTCTGTTTGGCGGTATGAGGTGAGGTGTAGGGACAGGGCGCACCGATTCGGTTACAAGTTAGGATCTTTAGCATCTAGTAATCAGCGCTAGTCCTGAATTCTCATTCGTCCCGTGTCTTTTTCTAGTACGAGTACACTTCCCTGTAATTCTATTTATCTGATTTTTTTTTTATCAATAAATTTTGGCAAGTAGTTTATTTGTACTACCTACTTAGTATTGAAATAAACTATATATCTTTAATAACTTTTGATCAAGACTGGTCGAAAGGTTAATACAAAATTTCCATATCACTGAAAAATAATTATCCACTATGGAGACTGCAGAACTTCAAAAGGATATCAATTTTCAAGGATCTGAACGAAGTTTGAAGCACGTTATCAAGGATTTAGTTTTTAAATGGAAAATAACGCAAAACACAGGACCAGTTCTTATAGAAACATCTCATATTAGCTTTAAACGACTTTAAAAGATAACAAAATATAGAAAAGAGGGCAGTCCTATAATGATATGTTGATTCATCACCTGGGCCTGGGCAGATGATTCTAATCATCCTGATCTCAATCCGATTGAAATGACATGGCCTATTATCAAATGTTTGTACTTACATGGTAGCAAGACTGTAAATGAAAGTTTATGAAAGGTGTGACAGACCTGATCAAAGAGGTGAGGTTTTAAGGGGTGCTTGGAATAAGTTGTGCCAAAAAGTAAAAGACAGTTATACAATATTGAAAGAGCCATCACGAGGTGGATATGATGTCTAAGGAGTTCATTATTCGTGTTAATAGCGATGGAGACGATTTATCAGATATTGAGGATTTAGGTGACGAAGATAATGAAGGTAGTGAAGAAGATGGTGAAGTTGCCAACGCTAGTAATAGCCATTTTGAAGAAAGCGATTCTTCGATGGAAGGCTTATCATTAGTGGCGTAAAATCGTATGCATAAAGATTAGTTTTTAATGTTTACTTTGACTACATGAAAAAATAATACTTATAGTTATTGTGTTAATTGTAGGATTTATATTATATATCTATATATATAATATTATATTATAAGTACGAATATATGTAACTGTACAATATTAAAAATCTATATATATATAAAAGCGAAAAGTCACTGACGTACTTACATACTTACTGATTAAACACGAGATCTCAAAACTATTGTACGTATAAAGCTATAATTTAACGAGTAGGTAGTTGATAGTCATGAAGAGATGTCAGCTAAGAAAGAATATTTGGAAATTCCACCCCTAAGGAGCTAAAATAGGGGTTGAAAGTTTGTATGTTTTTAGAGTTGAAGACACAAAAATTCGCATTACGATTAATAATAATAAAAAATAAAATATTACCTTATAAGGGTGGTAAAATAGGGAATGATAATTTTTGCAGATTTTTTTTATTATTAAGTCTACAAGCTTTAAATTTTCTAGCAAGGTTTCTTTTAGGGCGTAAGGATCAGGTTAGAATTGTTTTTTCATCCAAATCTACCCTGAAGGGCAAAAAATAAGGGTTTGAAGTTTGTATGAAAGTCCTGTTTTTTAATTTAGAGACGAAAATCAGCAATTTGTCATTAGCCTGTAGCTTACTTTCTGAAGCAGAGCATTGGCCGCACGGGAAACCTCAATATCACGGAAAATCAGCAATTCTACGCAGACGAATTCGCGGGCAACAGCTAGTATATGATATAAATAAGCGAAAAGAATAAGACGTAGTTTATTTTATTAAAAAAACACCCTTTTATAGAGCGCTCACATCTGTGGCGACAACTGTACCTTGTGTTTTATATACCACACTGAGAAATACATTGGACTAATACCATCCTGAACCCATTACTTTTCGTCCAAGTACTAATCTGAGTCCTAGAGTAACTTAAAAAATATACGAAGTTAACTTCTTCGTCGTCGTAACACTCTTGGCAGAGCGGTCGTGGTCATCACGAAGCAATGCCTTTGAGTGCAAATGTTATATGCCTTCAAGAGTATTCGCCACTTGTCTGCTGGTCGGAAGCCTGGTGCACTTGTGTAAAGGACGAGTGTGGGCGCACAACAGACTTGATCTGATCCGTCAATCGCATGGGTGACCTTCATCGCCCTTTGGTGCCCAAATAGTTATGCAAGTTAACTTGGAGAAACGTATATCAGTCTTAACCTTATTGCAATTCTCTAAGGCAAGTGGGATTTACTTGTGATAATCACTACCTATCTGAATGTGTGCATAAAATTGGACGGTTCTTATAAATAAAAACGTAATACAATTTGTAGTAAAAAAAATAAATTGTTGCGAATGATAAAGATCGCGAAATGATGGTTCGGTACCTAATTAATCATCTTCGTTTAAACTATCACTGTCACTTTAAGAATCATTTAGGGGGAGAAAGGCGAGAGACTTCGTATATGGCGGGCGCGGTTTTTTCACGCCTTTCTTTATGTTTGTTGGCTAATTTTGTAAAGGACTGGTATTGGTTGTGTCGTGGAAAGTTTTGGTGTTGTTTGTGTAGTGGCTAGTTTTCTGAATGGTTAACAGGTATTGGTTTGGTAAAGGTTTGAGGGATCCGCGTCCGCAGAGTGCGAAGTTTCCCGCCATTTCTCCCTATTATCTACTTACATTTTATACCGCTGTCACTTTATAGAATTCGTGAAAAAAGGCAGAATTAAAATATTTTATTTATTTTCATACACGATTGCATGTATTATGCCTGGTGTTGTTATATCTATGCTGTAAAGCCCCCAAATATTATTTTTTGTACTTCAGTCATGTTTTGTGCTCTTTTTGCTTGTCCTTAAAAACAATAAAATGTACAATGAAATATATCCAAAACACTTAGCGACACTTAACCTATCATAAAAAAAGAAACTTAAGACGGTTTTGTCGCGATTAATCGCTTAGTCAGACGCACACTACTGCAATGGGAATCTATACATTCAACCACGAGTAAACCTCCCTCGCATTCGTGAATTACCATAACTTAAACTGTTCCGATGTCTTCCATAAATGAAACATTTACTTCAATATGTATGTGACTTTCTTTTAGGACGAAACAAGAATATAAAAAATCACCAATACTACTTAGCTTAATAGGAGGCAGTTATTTCAAATCACAGACAGACCATTTATATTATTTATTTGTATATAAATAAAGCCTAAACTTCTTAGTAGCATATTCAAATATCTGTCTTTTAAACCTTTATATGTGGCATTAATTGAAGTAAATTGCTTAAATATGCACATAAACATTATTTGAATAAGTTTTAAAACAAGATACTTATTGGTTACCCTCTTAGTTAAAATAAAAAATAAATAAAATTTATTAAACAATTTATAAAAATATCTGTTTAAAAACATATTGTATGTGTATTACTTTGAAATTAGATTAGAATTAAAAAAATATTTTTATAGATTTGTGTTTTTCTTTAAATATTTCAACCTGCTTAGTGTTTAATTCAATGTTATCTTCTATATTCAATTCTTCCAATTGTATAGCAGGAAATCCATCTAATGTAGTTATCTTGTTGCCTGATAAATTTAGTACCTACACAAAAAAATAACAAGTTATATAAGTATGAAATAATCATTTACATATTAATAGTAAATAGTATAACTTGTAGTAACCGAATGAATGAAAATAATCAAAATCCCTAGATAGTTTAGTTTTAGAAATGACATTAATTTGGTCAAAAATAGAAAACTTGCTTAAGTTAACCTAGCCTAATTGGTAAGAGAATAATTATTATTTAAAAGAAAACTACTTTAATTTAGTAAGAAGGGGATGAAGTTTTAGAAAATTAAATGCTGTATGTTATGAACAGTCTATACATCTTATACTATAATGTATTCTAATAGTACAGGAGTTGTTACAGCTAATTTTCTAACATGGGGCTGGTGCTGCGGACATTGACGAGAAAAACTAAACCAATCAATTATTATCCTTAGGACATCATAATACTAATGTAAATATATAAACTTTTAACAAGTTACCTTGCAATGTTGCAGTTTGATCAATGTTGGTAATGTTCTTGATGTTAGAGCCTGATGGGAGAGGTCAACTATTCTACAAAAATTATAATACTGCAAGTGAGGTAATATTGTTATCTTTTCACTGAACTCTATTTTATACTGTAGACTGTGTGTCTTGTAATCTTTGGGCAGTTGTTGTTCGATACTCCATTTTGATATTAAATCACTATAGTATGCAGCCCTTTGAGAGTCCAAATGTTTCAAAGTTTCAAGGTTTGCCACAATTTCATTGTGATATTTACTTGCATCAATACAAAACAAGAAGAATGTTGTTGTTAGTAATGTCCCTGCAACAAAATAAATAAATACATTCCTATTTACATAACAAACTGACTGGAGGTTAGTATGTTCAACTATAGGCCCCATTAAGTTACTGGGTTTGATTTTCAACTGGTTTGATTTTCAACTGGGTCTAGAATAGTAATGGGGTTATCTAATAACTCCAGTAGCAGCATAGGCAGCAGTACTAAGTCTGCTTGAGAAGTTGAGAAACTATCTACACAAGTCCCCATTGAAGTTTTGCATCAAATGAAACCTAAAGAACTGTTGTATCCAGTTTCAATGAACATATTTGTGATTTAAGATATAATTCAATTGAATTCTATTACATTGATGTAAATAATTAAAAAAAGTTTGTTCTGCAGGTTTTTGTTGATTTAAAGAATTTTTTTATGTTTGTTTTTTTTTATTAAACCTGTCACACTTCTTACACTTGAGGATGATATATTTTTGTATATTGATACATGTTTTAATAGATTAATTAAGAATTATTAATAATTTCTGCATTTTTCTTCTTTTTTTGTTTCCTACTTCTACAAGAATGTATCAATGTTCTATTTGAGTTTATTATCAAAGATTTGTAATCAGTATCCGTATTATGCTTGTCTACTGTGTTCTAAAGAATCTTATTATTATTAAATAGGAGTTTTTTAGAATATTGAAGTATTATATAGAAAGATCCACTCCACCTCTGTAGAAATTGCAGTAACTTACATTTATTATCTGGTTCTAAAGCTAGTAACTGTCTACATGAATCAAGTTGCTCGTTTAGCTCTTCTATTACCGGTTCAGAGTATTGATTTTTGAAGCATATTTCATTCTTTCCTATGTATGTATTAGGTTGATACTTCTCACAATTAATTGTCTGCTTTTCGTCACCACAAGTAAATTCCACCTGAAATGTTTTGGTTTTAGAAGACAGATTATTGAAGTTTGATGGGTTTTTGTAATCACCCCAGAAAATATGAACTGATCTGCATGAAATTTTGCACAGAGATTTGAGATTTGAGCAGCATATTGTCTAATTTTTAACTCCGCAAATTAAACAGTTTCCTGAGATAGATTTTTTTTTATCACACCATTAGTTCTTACAATATCACATGAAATTTGCAACCGAATCGCAGCCAACAGATAGTAGTTGCACGAGACTAATCTGCGTGGATTTTTGTTACGGTATTTTCTTGTAACTTTGCAAACGACGTGAATAATGACGTTTCATTTCTTGTCTACTTATTAAGTAAAAGGTACTAAAAAAAAAGGTAAGCATTCACTTCACCAAAATCCATACAGCCATTTAAGGATTAAATGTAGCATATGTCATTCTTCGGGGTTTCGGCCTATTAATATAATCTATGCAAAAATATTATGTCAATAATTTGTGGAAATCATACATTTTTCCATGTTAAAGACCTATATGCTTTTCCAGAGTATAATCTACTTGTGTATCGAACGTCATTCAACCATATTGACCTGATTGAGTAAGAAACATGCCATCCAAAGTTTTGCATCGGTATATAATATAGTAATAAGATAGTAGAAATAATATCATTTTCAATTTTTAAAATTAATAAGATATATGTTTAAATTTTTTACCTTAATATCTAAATTATCGGTAACTTCTTGATTATGTTCAAGAATCCATAAATCATCATATTCAAGCCCAGTGCAAGGTTTCCATTTTCCGTCAACAGCCTGATTATTGAAGTATATCTTAATTTTGCTATTTATATAATCACCAGGCACTCTGTCACTAAATGCGACAGTTGTCTTTGACTTTGTCACTGTACATGAAACAAGTTTAATTGTAACCTTTACTGCACCTGCAAAAAAACAATAAACTATTAAAATTTAAAAAAAAAATGGTCAGTTGCTTTATATCTGTACCATTTTTTATTCTATGCAAGTGCAAATGAAAACTATTTGAACATTAACACTGGCATCAATATGATTATCATTAAATCACTACAAAATAGTCTCTATTATCGCAGGTTTCAATGATATCAGCTATAGACTTTTTACTGGTGGTATACAATGAACAAACTTAATTTGCAATGAAATCATTAATTAGTCTATCAATTGGCTCTTATATAATCTGTTATGGTAGAGTTTAGCTTAACATCCCTTCATTTATTTATTTAATAGGAAGCTAACGATGTAGTCAATTCTTACATTCAATATAATTTTAATGATAATTTCATTGTATACCCCAATTACAGGCTAACTCAACATACTAAAATAACAAATTTATAAAAATAAGGAGGAAAACTATTTTATTTACCATTATGTTAATCATAATTTATTATGTACAGCTGCAATGGAACAGCCGAAGCAACAGTTTAATTAGAGTTATTTCTTTAAAAAACTAATTTAGTTGACCAAATTTGTATGGGATCTTAGGTTTTAAAAACAAAATAAATTTCAAACTAACCCAGTAACCACCTTTGATAAAACCAGGCACTTGTATCATCAGGGTCTGTAAATGCAGCACTCTGAACCATTTTTAATTCATGTTTGTGATGATTATCTTGAATTGGTCTGCCTCCTGTAAATAACCAATTTATAATATTAGACAATGAAAGATAGATCAAAAAGCATCATCACAACAAAAATGATTTGTTAATACTGGCAAAATTTCTGTTTTAGTGTTATATGAAGATCCATTTCACTGTGTAAGAAATTCCATTATGTTGCAAAAAAGTAAAAAGAACCCTAAACTACTCATCAGATCAGAGTATCAAAAATACAAATTTTGTTATATGCATTCAGATAGTAAGAAGACCACAAAGAAAAGCACTTCAATGAAGTACATTTTTAAATTAAATGCATAATGTATAATAATTTTAGTATGGATTATTATTTGCCAGCCCTTATGGTGGTGAATGCAGGGTGGTGCATTTAAGTTATCTATACTAAATAAGGTAAGAATTATGCTAGTGTAGATATAAATGGTTATTGACCTTTTAAATCTGGATATAATTCAACTAACATTTTGCTTCTATAATGCCATGCTGAATAATTTGAGAAATTGTCATATAACTTTTCTGTAGTGAAATCAAATTCTTCTTGCAGTGGTGGTTTGCATTGGCTCACCACAAACCGGCGATAATCCCAAGTGTGAACTTGAAATAAAGATAAATAACTGTTATCATTTTATAGAAGATATTGATAATAATTGCTGTAAGATAAGAAACAATATTCTAAACTATATTCAAAAATATTTTGAACAGCAAATTATGGCCAACCAAACACTAATACAATAGGGTGGTAAACATATGTAACATTAAGCATTGTTCCATAAGGCAAGCCAAATCAATTGTGGGAAAATTCCTGTGTGGCTCGCTTCCTTAAACTACAAGGAAACGGAGGAGCTTTTCTTGCATTTAACATAAGGGTGTTCTCTTTGATAGATTTGATTTGATCTTATTGAGATATATATATATATATATATAGATATATAGATATAAATATATATATATATATATATATATACATTTTTTTTAATATAGCAATAAACATATAGTTAGAGTCTGTATTGTATCATTTAACTGTTAAAGCAATATAAGGTACCCACGAGACAGGATTACCGCCAACCACGTGGGTACCGTCGGAATATGTAAAACTGTAACTGTGTTTTTGGTGAAATAAATATTTTTTATATTTTTTTTAATAATCATGTCTGCTTTTCAAGGACAAGTTTTCTGTTACTTTATTTAAATAGTTATATTCTAAATCTAACTTAACCAGATAATTACAATTTAATTTAATTATTGTTGTTTAGTCTAAATTTGTTGTTTACAATTTACATGGTAAGATTCCCAGGAGCTACAGCTAATGTAGCTTAACATACATAAAGTATCAATAAGCCACGTAAGTGTGCCTTTTTCTCCAAGTCTGAGTTCTTTTTCTCACTTAGATAAACTGGGAATGCTGTAGATCAATACTATAACATGTACAATAATAATAATTAATACATACAGTTTCTTTCATCATACTTGAGATATGTGTTACATAATTCAAGTTCTTTCTTCCAATCTGGATGAGGTCTTGTGGTCAGCACCCATTCTCTTTGATGCCATGCACAATATGATTTAGGATTTATTTTGAGACAATACTCTGTTAAGTTTAATTCAGTGTCATACAATTTGGACATATCCTCTTCATGTTTATTTTTGCTGAAATGATACATGAAGAATGTAACTTTTTAATTGTCATCATATCTAAATAAATTTTTAAAGACTTGTAAAATATACATAAGTAGTAACTAAAAAAATATTCAAATAAATATAAGAATGTGTTAAGATTTCAAATAAACTGTGATAATTTCCTGATCACAGTTTAAAAGTGTTTAATTAGTTCAGTGTAAAATATAAAAATGAAATCAATTTTATTTTTATTACATATTTATAACTATAGATAAGTATGCACCTGAAAACTGTAAGTATTTCTCTTCTGATGTTCCACAGTGTATAAATGTCTGGGTTTGATGATAGAACCCTTCCAGTAATTTCTAGCTGTTCTTCATCTTGTTCGCCTTCTTTCCTCTAAAACAAATTTATTTAGTGCCTCTCAGTAAGATGTCTTTACCATACCTTGGCATTGAGTCTGCACTATTTTGAACATGAATCAGTAGACTGATGATAGTGTAACAATCCCATTTGAATCTGAGTATAAAAATTCTATACACATTCTTGTGTTATTATATATATAGGTGCACTAACATTGAGGCTACTAAATTATTTCCATGATAACTCGTAGTAAGTAACTTTTGAGTGTCAGAGGTATAGAGCTCATTCAGAACAGAAATACTGCATCATATTTTTAAAACCATAAAAATTAAAACAAGCATATCACTAGATTCCCATTAGTAAATCAACTTAAGTACTCCCTCTCAAGTAAATCATGATTATTGTGAGTTTCACTTGGTTATAAGGCTTGGTTCTCAAGACTTACATAATATTATGAGTTTACTTAAAAAATTACTAAAATGAACTTCTTTCAAGTTGCATATTTTAAGGGGTTGTTGTTGCAGTTTATTTTTGTACCTTTGGTCCCTTAAAAATGTTTTTGCATTAAATACAAAGAGGTGAATAGTTTATTCCAATGTGACATTTGAGCTTAGGTCAAAATAATCATAATCATGTAATAGATAAATAGCAAATTGAAAAATCTTACTTTATTAAGAATCTTCTGCATAGCATGTTTAAATATTTTAAGTTTCTCTTGCCTTTCTTTTTCTTTTCTAGCTTTTTCTTCTTCTGTTGTCCGAACTTTAATTCTGCCATGCTATAAATTTATATTTATAATTAGGACCAATAAAGAGATAAAGGTAAATGGTTTTAAATCTCAAATTAAATAGACTTACCATTTTATTACCGAGGAAATAAGCTTGTGCTGGACAAGCAGGCAGCTGGTAAAAATACTTCCTAAGTTATATTAGCAATTTGTTGTTTATTTCTTAGATAATAATTATTGTAATATGTATGCTAAGTTTGTAAAAAACCTTTCTGCATCTTTTTTAATTCACTGTACCAGAGTTGATTCACGAGGACTGAGCACGGTTAGCACCAATAGAAATAAAATTTCACCCTGAATATCCGTTAAATATAGTGGGGTTTCAATATAACATTAATACTACTTAAATGGTTCATTGAAAAATTATATCAAAAATCTACTTCATTTAACTTCTATGATTCAGAATTCTTTAAAAGGTACCTATATGACTGTAATCTATTGTGCTCTGTGATTTTCTTGCCTTTGTCATTTGTTGATTTTGTCAGATTTGACAGCGCGGGAATATTATTTTTTCGTTCCTACTTAATTTTTTTATTTGAACTTTTCAATGTTCTTATAAAAAAATCTCTTTCCTTCTTCCTTCCTATTAAATCTCTCCAACCAAAGCAAGCACACCTATATTACCCCGGTTACGCTGTCGCAACCAATAGGGTTAGCTAATAGTCAGTCCGAAAAAAAAACCTCTATAATAGTGATCACTGATCAGTGGCTCGCTTGTCGCTTGCATAGTAGCAGGTACTTCATCTATCGTTGCTCTTAAGTATACATTAATAGACATCGCTATAGTATATATTTCATATTGGCATAAAGTTTGCCATTAAGCAATATTGTACTTCGCAGAAAGGCTATGGAGGACTTGAATCCAGGGTCAGAAAAAATATTACGAAAACTATAAAACGATATACTATGTACTGGCCAAATCGTTGTTTTTGTATAATATATTATGTAAACTTTTACTTCATTATAAAAAAAATAAGACGTATAGACGTTCATACTGGACAAAGGCCTTTCCGTAAGCGCGCACGGCCCTCCGCCTACCTGATTCACCTGTTACCAGCGATCCTTTTCAGGTCATCGGTCCAGCGGGCAGGAGAAAGCTCTATATAATAAAAAAGCGCTTACTGTTATGCGGCCTCCACTCCAGAACGCCTCTGCCCAAACGGCCTTCGGTTGGTCATGGCATCCACAAGCTCCATGTCGCTCAGCATAGCCCTCTCCATAGCGACATTGTGGACAAGGCTTACTGTAAGTATCACAGCTCCGTATGTCAAGACCGGTAAGACGCAGGTGATTTTTGGGTTAAGACATTTGGGTATCGATAAATTGAAGACTAGACGCAGTTTTTTTTATACAGTACACACTAGCCCTTGTTGGCTATCTTACATAGTGATGATGCAGTCTAAGATGGTAGCGGACTATCCTGTTAGGGGTATGGTAAACCTACACTCTTAATTGTTTTCTTAGCGACATCGTGCCAGCACGCTTAATCGCGTAGCGAAAAGTCTCTACCGGTAACGAGTCACGGCCGAAGCTTCCCACCACACCAGACTCGAGCCGGGAATCGAACCAGGACCTCTAATTTTATAATGCGAGAACGCAAGCATTGCGCCACGGAAGATTCCTCTATCAGCTTTGTTATCAAATTTATTCCTACCCCACTACCCACTAAATTAGCTGTTTCAAATTTATTCTTGGATAACTTCGATATTGACATTTTCAAAAACGACGGGCTTTGTGATGACTTAATCATTGAACATTATTTTCGTTTTATCCAAGTTCATCTTGAGACATAATCGTCTGGAAGAAGTGCTAAGGCTGGACAGCAGTACTAATTTCAAGAAGGTTACAATAAATACATTGGCTTGAGCCATGGTTTACAACAGTAATCTGTAGTCCACAGATTAATACAGATACTACTTGTGGACTGAGCTATTATTACCTGGTTGTGTCTGTGACTCTGTGGTTCTGGTTGCTTTTTTATCTTTTATAAATAAAGTAATTAATTTGTAAATTATTTATGATTTAACTTAATGTGAAAAATGAATAACGCACCACAGTTTTCTTTACGGTGGAATAATTATGTTACTCATGTAACGGAGGCATTTAATGCACTGAGATTTGAAAATGATTTGGTAGACGTGACCCTATGCTGTGATGGTGGCAAAATACGAGCTCACAAAATGTTACTATCAGCGTGCAGTAGTTATTTTAGACAAATTTTTAAAGAAAACCCCTGCCAGCATCCTGTGATCATATTTAGGAACTTTAAATTCGAGGATCTCAATGCAATTATCAATTTCATGTATCACGGTGAGGTAAACATATTTCAAGAGCAATTGGAATCTTTTCTAATAACTGCAGAGCTTTTAGAGGTTAAGGGTTTGACTGATAACTCGGAGGATGAATCGTCAAATAACCAGTTAAGAATCACGGACAATAATTCATTAGACTTAAGTTCTAAATCAATTAATCGAGTAAATGACTTGCCTGTGCCTGTCCTTGCTGAGGAACCTGTTAATTTAACAACCCTACCTTGGAGTAGAGGTGAAAACATTCCACAAGACATCTCAGCAGCTCCCCAAGAAAATGAGAGTGATATTCAGGAGCCCCACCCTGAGACAATAAAAATAGACACTGGCACAATGAGACAAAACCCTAGCACATCTACAAGTGACGAAATGCAAATTGATGCACAGTCAACATCAGCTGAAGATTTATCTGATAAAAGTAATTCAGGTCAGTATTTTTTATTTTGTAATAATTTTCATGTTCAGAAATTGGTATTTAAAAAATATATATATTAAAAAACAGAATAATTATAATATACTTGGCTTTAGATAATTACTATCTTTTGTAAGTTCAAAATTATTTTTGAATATGCTATTAATCAGTAATTTATTGTTTCAAAATTATTACGTAGTTTTATTAACCTTGTAGCAACGTTACTCATAAGATTCAATAGGTTGTTAGATTAAGTGTGCTGTTTGCAAATGACTTTTAGGTGTTTTGCGTTTACTATAACAGTTTTATATTAAAGTTTAGTGAATGTTATTATAACAAATCATCTTTACCTTATGATAACCTTGCATAAATTCACAAATGGCTTCTTTATTGTTTTCAGAATCAGACTTGGCTAAGTTTCGATGTCAGCTCTGCCCAAAGGGATTTAAACACCCTACATCATTAACATTGCATAAAGACTCGCATGCAGGTAAAACACAGTGTCCAGTGTGCCACAGGTCATTTTCACGTTCCTATGATATGAGAAGTCACTTACAAAGGATCCATCAAGGGAAGCAATTAACTATAAAAGAAATTAGATATAAGAACAACAGTGAAAGTGTAGGACCCAAGCAATTCACTCACAATATCTAGTATAAAATTCTTGGTAACAAATGTTACCATTATACAGAAGCACAAAGTGCAAAATATCTTTTAGGTTTTGCAATGTTGATCCTGTAAAGGGATTGTATTTTGTTATAATGGTTTTTAACCAACAGTGGTATATAATAAAAAAGGAATAAATTATATTATTAAATATTACCAAATTACAATATATAAAGAGTATCACTTGAAAATGTCAAAATGACTTACAAACTGGTTGAGCAGATAAATTATTGACACTAATTGTGTAAATAGTTTATCTATATATTTTCATACAGCAAAGGACCTTTTTGAATTGGTCTTTTCTGTTTGAGATGTTGGCTTGTAAACAAGTTGGCATGGAAAGCATTGCATTGCAAATGTACTTGTAAAACTATTTTTGTGCTGCAGCCCATTGGTTCATGTACTTACTATGGGACACATGCCCAAGATCTGTCCCATTAATTGACAAATTCCCACTCGCAAGTGGTCCATACAAAAAGTACAAAATGTTAGGGGGGGTTTTTGTAACACAGCAAGTGGTATATGCCGCCTATATGATTGCATTATAACTCCCAGATTGATATGGAGGGGTAAGAAAGACGTAATGTGAGATTTGGAGTAATGAGAAATGCTGCTCATGTATTTTATACCTATGTTATCATTTGGTGTATTTGAGTTCCTATTGTAAATATCAGTAATCCTCTTATTATGGCTCTCCACAATACTAATTTGTGTAAAATTAAGTGTTTTTACACACTTAGTTTCCCAGAAGAAATTGCTATATAATTACAATAATAGTGTGCTCTTTAATTTATTTGCAAGAGTGAGACGGATTGCTAGTAGTGATCACTCCAACATAGCAGCATACAGTTAAATTAATATTGGTTTTATTAGTTCTGTTGTTAAACTACACTGCATATTTTTAAAACATGATCCATGCTGTTAAAATATGTTCATTAAAATTGTATTCTTATCTAAATTACTTACGAATAAATTGTTTTGTTAACCTATTATAAGAGCTGTTGATATTATACTGTTTTAGCATAATCTATTTCTATAATGTTCAATAAACATGTTTATATATATGTAATTTAAAATTTACTTTTCAAAAGTCACAAATTATATTTGCTCAGTTCTGTAGCTTTGGCTATTTTTATACTAGTCTATAAAATTGTTTTAATAAACTGTTTATACAATTTCCACTTTGATTTGTTATTTATTGCCAAATTATCATACCTACTATACTGGGGTGTATCGAGTCATTGGCCGTAAATTTATTTGTATAATTCGTGTCAAATAAATATGGTGGTAGAATCGGTGATAGCCTAGGGTACCAGCCTCCTAATCAGAGGTCGTCGGTACGAATCCTCTAACTTTTCGGAGTGCGTTTTTAAAACAATTAAAATATCACTTGCTTCAACGGTGAAGGAAAATATCGTGAGGAAACCTGCACGCCTGAGAGTTTTCCATAATGTTCTCAAAGGCGTGTGAAGTCTGCCAATCCGCACATGGCCAGCGTGGTGGACTATGGCCAAACCCTTCTCACATTTAGAGGAGACCCGTGCTCTGTAGTGAGCCTGTAATGGGTTGATCATGATGATGATGAAATATAGTCGAGCCGATTGTTGAAGACAGAAGTTTATGTCTGTCGTTATGTTAGGTGCGTCCATCACGTAAATACCTGGAAAAAAAGATAAGGACTTGAGTTTTTAAATTGACGTTATAGAGTTACCTACCACCCAACTGACAAAGCTGCCAAACGAGTTAGCATTCCGGCACGATGTCGCGTATAAATCAATCGGGAGCACGGGTTCACCATATCACGTCCATGTGCATTAGAGCTCGACCATCTCGGACTGCATCGTTGTATCACCAGGTGAGATTGCCGCAAAGAGCTAACTTGTAGTGGACATAAAAAAATATAATTACCTAATATACTGCAGGACGGTAGAACGAATTTCAGTATGTAAGTTCTTTTTATAAACTATCTTGATCAAGTGTGTATGTGTTGTCAATACGACCATGTACCTAAGCAAGCTCGCTCATTTTTAGTTGAATTTTCGACAAATAAATTCAATAATTGTTACATTAGAAAGTAAAAGTACCCAGATTTTCAAAAATCGTTTAATTGCGGACGCCTACTTTTTAAGCGGTATCTGTATGCCTAGTTTCAACTGCCCAAAGCTTTAAGGCATGCGTTGATAGATCGATCTGTTGCATTTGGTCTATTTCGATTTTTACAGTAAGTACTATGATAATTATTACTTTATGTTAACACGTAGATAATATCCTCATTTTTGTCTTTTTTGTGTAGGTATATCATGTGGATTTACACAGCTGTACGTTAGGTATTTCAAATAATTATTGTGCATTGTGCTAAATTAGCATTTCTTAGTTAATCATAATAGTATCAAATACTTCTTCCGTCAATTTTTGTTGTAAATATCCTACAATTCGATTGTTTCCGAATCTATTGACTAGGTACCTACTTATTACTTTTTTGTTAACAAATGTATTCAGAAGTGTTAGGTACCTACCGTACGTGAACGAAAAGCTCTGTTCAACCGGTAGAGCACGTGAATAATGATTGTACGAAACTAGTCGTAGTAGAGCCTGGAAATGAGAGAGAATAGAATCAAAGGCCTCCCTGAGCGCGAAACTACTAGACGAACGGAGGGAATTTTTCGAGTTTTTGCTGAATTTAAATATACCAACAGAGTGACCGTAGCTCTCTAGTGTTTTACTAAATAAAATTTTATTTTTTATGCTTATTTTATATCTATCTCATTCCTGTCCCCAATCCCATTTCGGCTCCCAACAAGTTTAATTTCGAGGAATCTATTTTCATTCAAAATTTTGGCTAAATTGGTTCTGAACTTACCGACGTCGCCTTTAAAATAGGTAATTAAAGGTATAAGTGTGATTATATTACTGATAGGTTAATGTTGTATCTACCAACTACGTTATAGTTCATTTATTGAAAATTATTACCTTAGGAAGGTGCCTACGCATATTATATTTATTATACCTATATTATTCACCTTCGCAGTACTCGAAACTTCTACATTATGAATCTCATGGCTACTTTTACTGTCATAAAAATAGTACGTTACCGGGTAAGGGTAAAATGTAGTTTATGCATCGAATCGAAAACGGGGGAGGACCGATGCTACCGTACGTAGCGTAGCACAAGGCAGGGGTGGCACAAGCGGGGGTGGCGGGGTCGGCCATCTACGTTCGATACGCGCGCGCGCTGCAGATTTCAAGTCTCCAGTCGCGTTTTGACGCCGCTTGCGTACGGTTGGTCGTGTATGGTTGTGGGGCTTTTGCAGAACGCACGATTTCGTTATTTTATCCGCATCTACAATAAGTACGTATTATTTCGAAAAAAAAAATCTTACTAGAAACCTGTGCCGATTCACCGCAAAAATTTTGTATAGTGACTATTTATAATTCCGTTAATTTCTCAATTTTCTAATTTGTTTACATCTATCTCATATGTTTCATACGAGTGCTACAATTAACTTTTGTTTTATCTGTGACAAGTATACAGTAAAGTGATGGTAAAAGAAGTGTTATATTTATGAATTCATTCCGAAAATTAATTTCAAAAATTTTGATGAAGTAAGCCTTGTATAGGTTATTAGTTATCACGGTGCCTGTTTAACTGTGAAAACCTGCAGTCTGTGCATATTTGTGGAGTAAACTGAAATAGCGTGGGTTTCCTATTCAGTTTAATAAGTGTGTGAATATTTGATGGTGTGTCGTGAACTAAAGCGCATACAGTCTAGATTTGCTCGCGAAACGACGCGCGGCGGCGCAAAGGGGGTATTGATCGGTCGCGAGACGCTGGCGTTGCCGCCTGCCGCCTAAATAAAGCTCTGCATGTGTGCTAACTGCCCCGCCGAGCCGCCCTAAGTCGATGCCGTCGCCGACGTCGCGCGCCTTGCGCTTTCATGCCGCCTCGTATTATGATACTATCTGAGGTTTAATTTGCTAGCTTCATTGCCGCGAGATAATCCTTAAAGCACAACAGACACATAAATTTTCTTACTCTAACACGAGTTTATTTTTAAAAACAAAAGTAAGTAAATGCTCCTTTCAAGTCAGTCCCGAGAAAAATGTTTCAGATGGGCCCAGCTGTTAGCAGGCTACACAGGTCTTAAATTAAGATGATTTAATAAACTAGCCTATATTATAAGCGGTGTATAGATAATGTGTCATGTACGTGTCAATTTTAGTGATAGGTGGATTTATGTTTGCGGGAATATTCGTTTAGTTACTCTAGGCATCAGTTTTTTTTTTTTTTATTGTAGGATCTAACAAATAGTAAGATTTAGATCAATAGTTTCTTATAGTTTGACAGTGTAGTTAATTGACGTTTCTACAGGAAAGTCTTTTTTTGCAGATGGAAATGTCGGGGTAACTGAAAACAAACATCAATAAGAGCTATGGCGCGCATTGTGTTGGCGGGAGGAGCATTGCTCTACGTCCTAACTATAGCGCTTGAGACGAGCGCACTTATTCTCTTGCCTCACGACGTCCGCCCTGGCCACGCCGTCCGCCATTTCGTCGGCAATCATTCAAGGTACACGTTACTTGATCCTGAATTTGCCCCGTTCTTCACACTTCTGGATGACGGACTTCTTATGACAACCGCTGATCTTGCGCCACTGCTAAACCAACCTCTCAATTTGGCTATATTGGAGCAAACACCATTCAGCAGTTCGGCTCACTCTGTACATCTATTGGTAATAGATCGACGAAACATTCTTCATTTTGTCGAAACTAATGGGTTACAAGGCGAGATTTCTGAAAATGCCCCAGCGGGGACTGCTGTAGAATTTCCACCTATAAGAGCCGCTGCACTTGTTAATGTAGGCCCCATAGCCTATAAAATTGTCAAGGGCAATGAGCAATCTGTTTTCGCACTCCGGGATGAAGATCGAAAAAGCAACTCTGAGGTTAGATCAGTAATAACGGAGGGCGATGTGGAAATTATTGCAACGCAGCCTTTAGATGCTGAATCAAAAAATATTTACGATTTAGTTATTCAGGCAACCGATTTGCATGGTGCAAGTAAGGCGAGCCTTCCGGTTAGAATTACTGTCACTAACGAGAATGACCATGAACCCATATTTGAACAGGAAATATATTATTTTACTGTGAACGGTACTTGTGACAACAATTGCCGTAATGGCACCGCGCATTGGCAAAGGTTTTCGAATATTGGTACAGTGCATGCCGTTGATGCTGACGGAGATCGTGTATACTACTCCATTAAGACTCCTACCAACCTGGCTGTCATAGTACCACAAACCGGAGAACTGATACTTGCTGGGGAACCGGATAGTCATGAAGTGGAATTACAAGTATTGGCTCATGATACCGGAACACCTTCGCGAAAAAGTCGCCTTGCTCAAGTATTTATCGAATTTATCGTCCGTGAACCGAAACAGTTACCAATTCTTCATCGTGAGAAGAGGAGAGTAACACGTGCAGTGCGCCCTACAAAACGCATCGAATTCACCGAGGCTGATGGTGAGGTCGAAGGACGTGCTGTGTTTACCCTCGAGAAAGAGACTGACCGGGAAACATTCAAAATTCGCGATGAAAATCCGTGGGTTACAGTAGAACCAAGTGGTGTGGTGAAAGTTAAAAAGAAGTGGGACTATGAGGAGTTAGGTCCTGAGAAGACTATCGACTTCTGGGTTACTATAACAAACGCTGGAAACGGAGGTAAGTGTTAAACGTACCTTTTCTAACTTGAAACCTATTGCTAGGTACGCCAGTACGTTAAACGCTAAAACATGCAAAAAATCATGATAGTCTTTTTCTATCAAAATATTTGTTACCGTATATAGTTATTGCGCAAGAATCTAAAGGTCACAAGTATAACCTGTTTAAGGTCAACGCCGTTTAATATCCACATTGTTTATGCTGTAATATCGTAAACTTGCAGTAAAGGCGTACTGAAGCACCTGTCGTGTTGAACGGCGCACTGATGCATAACGTCGTATCGACAGGTCTATTAAACTAGCTTTATTTCTACCCGTCACGACGCTGCATGCAATTCGAAAAATGTTTAAGTGGACCCAAAGTAACAAAACCTGTTTCATTCATAAACTACGATCATTTCCCGAATGGGTGATTCAGTATAATTGTCGCTGAATGTTATTATAACAATGAGCTCAATAAATGCACAAGTATATTGTTCTGCTTCCGGAGATTTCAACGTGCCATTAAAAGTTTTAAAGAATTTATTAAGTCTTGACATTTCTGCATAATATAGAGTTTAAAGTAGTAGCCTCGATTTAACTGTATTGTCGAACATTTAACTTTAAACTTTTGATTTTCTTTTTCTCTTATATATAAAGTGTAGGTAAAAAAGATCCAAGAGTTCAAAGATTTTAAGTCATACAAATATCGAGCATCCAAAAATATATCTGTATATTCCTGAAGAGTTTATTATATTATGAGTTTATCCATTTTCATATTCAACTACATAATGCATCATTTTATAAGCCTTGGGAACGTAGCACGAGTCAATACACAGGTGCGCGTGGAATCTCTATTATAGGCAAAAACGTAGATGCGTGAAAGATGCGGCAGGTCCCCATCACCTTGCAGAATGCGTTGATAATTTCGGACCTGTCGCACGGCCCTAGCTATCTTGTCGATTTTACACGCTGCCGTGCCATGATTATCTCGCTGCGTCGACAATTTTCCCCTAATCTTTATCTAGTTATTTTATTGCTTGTCTATAAAAAATAATTATTTATTAATTGCAGTCTGAAGTGTGTATAATTTCATAAGATTTTAATGGAGCTCGAATTATAAGCCTTCTTCATTGATTATTGTTTCGTAATAAACGTTGCAAATTGTAGTTGGGAGCTAGTTTCTCATTTAATATGACTTATGACTGCTGTAGTAGCTGATAAGAGTTTAGGGTCCTGCCTCTATGTTCAATTCTAATTGAAACACACTTAACCAAAATTAGTATCGTAAATTTTCTTATTGTCATGAACATTCGAAGCTTTGGTATTAGAACACAACACATAACAGAGTAATTTAAATCGATGATTAAGTGAGACAGTTTCCAGATAGAGCGTCATGTGGTTAGATTGGAATTGAAATATCCGGGGCTCGCTTCTTGGTTAGCACAGGTTGCGAGTTTAATGAGAGCTTGACATTTAAAGCCTCTTTTATATCAATCTACTAGTAGATTTCATTGAGTTCGTCAATTTAAAAGTGGATCTTGATGATCCACTTTTATATTCAAACCTTCGTTAGCGGTGTGTAGGTAGGGTAGGTATAAATCTTTTTATTTTTCTGTATAAAGATATTACATTGCTATCTCGTATTTTTAAGTCTGACCATGAACTTTCCAAATCCAAATCCAATTTGTGAAAATCTGAATGAATACTGATAGACTAAAATTGTTGCATAATTTTGATGAATGAAAATTTGTTGTTGATGAATGAAAAATGAGTTGAAAATGTTGTAAATTGTTTAATAGAACAAAAAAATAAAATATTTAATTTAACTGTATCTCGCCCTATCGTAATGTTATGCAATATACTACTTAATATACGGGCGCGAGCGCCACCACGCTTGGTCTTATACCTTTCTTGTCAAGTCGCTCCAGCTTCTGAGGATCTCACATATCGCTGGACTGGTCACGATTTTAAATTCAGAATCTGCCTGCCATTTTGGTCATCAGTTCTGCCACGGAAATGAGCTTCCAACTTAGATTTCTGATTATTAAACTATGCTACTTTAATTTTCTAATTACAAATTTTGTCTGTCAAAGAGATTATAGCAATGTACCATTGTGCGTGAGATTTGAATTGGTGGACAAGGACCACTGGCAGTGCTCACGTTTTGTTTAGCTTTTTAAACTCAAGTAACCCACGTTTCTGGTTCAGAACTGGCTTACGCAAAACCATGTTTTCATATCTTATAGTGGGTTCAAACATATCTGCCTACCAAGGAAACAGAAGCTTTAGAGTATTAGAATCTGATGAACTCGGCTGAGATAATAGAGAATGAGGATCAACGTACCGGCCTCGCAAAACATTTACGGTCCGTTTGGTCAGCGTTTGTTTGTTAAAAGTCATGCATTCATTCAATCAATGGCAATGGGTGCGGGCGTCGGTCGCACAACAATCGGCGCACTGGCCAATTCCCCTCATTGTGTCCACTCGCCACAATTACATACGCTTACTTCCTATGAACGACCCCACAAGTCACACATGATCTGTGCACATCTGCTGGCCCATTTTTAATTTTAATCGTCAGTCTATATAAAATTGTTTTTGATGTATTATGGTAAAAGTGGTTCAAATGTAAAGCTTGAAGGCAAATAGAATTTTTTCTCTTTTATCGCCCTAATAAGACGATGTTACATCTTCGTGCTCACTATTTTCAGTTAACAAAAAAATAAAAATGCTTTGCGAAATCTAATAAGAAGCTTTTATCAAATTACTTACGCAATATGTTCATAGTATAAAATACAGCTTATTTAAATGAACTAGAATTATCTTTGGGATCAAAAATGTCTGAAGTCAAACATACAGTGAGATTTTATGCTAATTTGAACGCGTGAAATTTAACTTAAACTCGTATACAATCTAAAGAGCGGCATCTATGACACAATATCTATAGTAACATTTCGATTCTATACAAATTAAAGATTTTTACTAATTTACACGCGATCGAATGAGAATAAAATCTCGCACTAGGCACTCTGAAAACTTCTCGCTTCGAAGGAAAATCTGTACGTAATGGTAATGATGATGAATGAGTAGATCATGATGATGTTGATGAATAGGCGGGAACGGCGTGGCCGTATATCGGATTCTGGAATCCTCTTAATCCTAGTGATGCGAATCACTGATCCAAAATGGACCTTCTGATTGACATCCAGCTATTTAATTTAGGGTATTTAAATGAATTAATCGAGATGTAGAGTTTTATAAGATCATGTAAGATCATCATCATTATTAGCACGATGCTAAAATTTTAACTGTTTATACGTAAAAAATATATATATTATTTTTTATCGTCATAATGCTCTTAGGAGGATAGGTTATAACTTTGGTGGTGTTTAGGCTATTACTAGGTTATTCTCGTTTATCATTGTGTAAGTACATATATATAATCCCGTTATCACTAGACATTTGATCTTTTGCAATATGTCGGTCTGATAAAGCTTCTTTTGCAGCATATATGTACCTAACATGATAGGTGCTGTTTATTATTGTATGTGTAGTGTACGTACAATAAATATACTTTCTGTTTATTATTGACTAAGAGGTTATCCAATGTGACAGTGGCATGTAAAATGTGCATAATATGACGTTCTACACGTTTACTCTACCTCTGCAAACATCTATCGGAGTAACTCGTGCGAATGTCGAACCGTGCGGGCTCCATACGAATAGGTCAAGACGAGTGTTTACCGAGCACTTGTAAATTGTTCGATAGTTGAAGTAGGTAGCTACCTATGGCATTGTGTTGTATGTTTTTGTTCCCGCATTACCGCACGTTTTGTACAAAGAGCATAGAACAGTGAAAAGTGTGGGGTCAACATATATTGTGATTTTTGGTTTGTGTTTATTCAAGTTCATTTCAAGCAACCCTATACTTTTAAAGGCTTTAGAAAAGAAATCAGCTAGCTTATATATTATAAAGATTTTATTAAACTTCTCATTTAAATTGCCTTGTTGTAATATAACGGGCAATAAGTTATTATTTACATGACTCAATCTAAGCATGTATGAAGTCCTCGTATGATTGGTTGGATTCAACTACTTTTATTAATAATTATTTTATGCATTTTCGAGTATGGGGTACCCTTAAATTTTACAAATTAGATACCTACTCTGATACATTACACTGATATGATTTTTTTCCACGTTGTGTTGTGTTTTACTTTAAAAAAATATATTTTGCGAATTCTCATACCCATTAGGTTTTCATTAATTAATCGGTTATTTCAAACAACTATTAAAAGGTTTAAGAAAATAACGGTAATTCGAACTCCAATTTACTAGGAATTAAATGTTAAAAGCTGATTACGTTCTTACTGTTTACTTTACTCGTTCACTGACTTCAGCACTGCATCCTAGAACTGAGTGGACCTAATATAGAGATCGAATATCCTATACGCATGAACGTGCGTTAATAATACATAGGAACCCAAGCCACAATGGGACTAGTACAATTCCCAATGATTGATAGATCGTGGCTGAATGAAATCGTGAAGAGAACGAACGAATTTAAGATAAAAGCTGCGGTGAAACAATATGGTAGTCGTGACTTACGCGTGAAGCAAGCGCATCTTATATATAATTAGATCTAACACGTTGAAATGTAAACAACACGCACCGAAGCACGAGGAGCGACCCAGCCTCCATTGCATGGGCTTTCACTCTGATTGTGCTTTGATTGGGGTCATTTGCTCGTCTTCCTAAACAGCGTGGTAAAACTGTTTGCCCTCACACGCTTGCACGTTTTTGTTGCGTGTGGATATACTCTTCGCCCGCGTATACTGTATACGAAAGTAACTGCGTAAAATAGGACAGACTGACAAATTCACTTTAATATTTTTATAATATTAGTTCGTGTAAGAAAGTTTACTGCATTCCAAGACCTGATATACCCTTTTTTTGATGTTAGAGTTTTTTTTGCACGTTCAGATAAAAATGTTACCAAATTTGTTTTTCCTTTTAATATTAAAACGATATATATCAGCAAACACATACTTGTAGTTGCTATTTCATAATATCGAGCCAGCCTGTGTTGTTTCTGCGTTTAAAGACAAATTACCACTTATTTATCAATATCTATTAAAATATATAAAATTGTAGTTGGCTATAAACTTCTTGCTGTGGGTAATCGTTTATTTCTTTATCTATGAATCAGATGCTTACATATGCATATACTTAGACTACTTAGTAGTTACTAGACAAACACATTCAAAAAACTTATGTAGAATGCCTTTTATTATAATATAGTTCCTTTAAATTTTGATAAATCCATAACTAATAATTTAGTTTCTATCTGTTTAAATTTCATTATTTTTCTCTTCATCATCATCATCATCATCATCATGATCAACCCATTACCGGTTCACTACAGAGCACGGGTCTCCTCTCAATATGAGAGTCTATGGGAGTCTATGGGTTTGGCCATAGTCCACCACGCTGGCCATGTGCGGATTGGCAGACTTCACACGCCTTTGAGAGCATTATGGAGAACTCTCAGGCGTGCAGGTTTCCTCAGGTTTCAGGTTTTTCTCTTGTGTGTGTCAAATTACATAATATTTGATATCTAAACCTACCCATACTTTTAGGAGAACGTGGAGTTTGCCCAATAAATTATATAACAGGTTTATTCCATAGAGTATTTCAGATGTATAAATTGTGATTAATAATAATTTTTAGTTTTGGCATAATCAAGGTGCATTTACCATTGCCCAGTCAATAAGGTATTCCAGGCTCTTCAGCCCGCAAGCCATGTGTTGTGGTCTTACATGCGCTGTACTTCATAACTCATTGTTCACTCAGGAAACCTACTCAAGGGCTCTTATAGCTCAATTGGCATTCACAGTACACGCATGGAGTTCTCCCCCCGTCTGAATCAACGGCATGCGATGTATTGCGAGAAATGAGAGCTAAGTCTGACTCAAGACTGCCTAATTGCCTCAGAAGTATTTGAATAGCATTCAAGGACGCCACGCTAGCTAATACATTTCGATTTTTTTCTAAACAATACTAAGTTCTATTTTGGATTCCCTTCTGTATGATATGCTTAATTTCCTTTCTATTAAGCAATTATTAAGATGATTTTAATCAGAATGTGTGTTGGAAGCGTGGATAGTAGATGATAAAATAATAACAGTCATCCAATAATGAGGCAGTTCAACATTATCCTGGTATTTTATTTAAATACTGTTGCTGTTGCCCGCGACTTCGTTTGCGTAGAATTGCTGATTTCCCTTGAGATTGAGGTTACCCGTGCGGCCAATGCCCTGCTTCAGTCAGTCAATATCAAATGGCCGATTTTCGTGTTTCTAAATTAAAAAACATAGGACTTTCATACAAACTTCAATCCCCTATTTTACGCCCTTCGGGGTAGGTTTGGGAGAAAAAAAAAATTCTAACCTTATACTTATGCCCAATTTTCAAAATTATTATTTTCAAAATTTCAAGCTTGTCCTCCCCTTTTTTATCACCCTTAACAGGTAATATTTAAATAAATTTGAAGTACATGTTTTTTATAATAATTTATTAATCTTAATGCAAATTTTTGTGTCACTAACTCTAAAAACAAAGAACTTTCATAGAAACTTCTAACACCTACTTTAGCCCCTTAGGGGTGGAATTTCCAAATATCTTTTCTTAGATGACATCTCTTAACTATCAACTACCTACTTGCTTAATTATAGCTTTATACGTACAATTGTTTTTGAGATCTCGTGTTTAATCAGTATGTAAGTGACCTTTCGCTTTTATATATATAGATTAACCCTACTATGGAAGGGATATCACTTTTGCAGATTATGTTTGAATTTTTTTCTATAGTCCTTTATTAATTCATAGTCGGTACTCATGAGATTTTTACATATAAAGTGTCCATTGACTTTGTCTTTTTGTTCGGCGTGCCACAGGCCTTTGACGTCATGCTGAAACTTATGAATGCCATAAGAGGTATGGAAAAGAGCTATAATTTTTGGTAATTAAAAAAATGTTATGCAGAACAAAATAACGAAGAAGTGATTAGGTTAGTTTGCGTAATATTGGTATGATATTTACGAATTTTTGGTGCACAACCGTTTTTGATTACTTTGTTATTTAGGTTGTGATTTTGATTAGTGCTGACGATAGCAATCTTGCCCAATCAAGTACACATTGCCCTTGCTTTTACATGTATGTTTAGTCCATTGTATGTGTATATACAATACAAATATGGCTTTTTTTATACACTACAAGTTAGCCCTTCTGCATCTGCAGCATCTGGTGGTAAGTGATGATGCAGTCTAGGATTGTAGCGAGCTAACCTGTTAGGGGTATCGTAAGCCCACACTCTCAATTGATTTCTACGCGACATCGTGCCGGAACGCTAAATCGCTTGGCGACACGTCTTCGTCGGTAAGGTGGTAACTAGCCACGGCCGAAGCCTCCCACCAGACCAGACTCGAGCCGGGAATCGAACTCAGGACCTCCGACTTTATAATGCGGCAGCGCACGCACGGCTTTTATTTTATCTTCCACTACCTAAATTATCTTGTCGCTTTAACTCAAACAAAGAAACATTTTAATACTCTTATGGTTATTGAAAAGCATTTCTAGTATTCGCCCCAAATAGATCACATGACATTACATATAGTAACGATGGCTAAGGTAACGAGTATTGCATTTCGTGTGTAATTTATTGGCGTGTGAATGCAGAATTACGAGGAAAATGTTGGCCGCTTCATTGAGATTTACTGCAGCTATGGGGAAAGGTGCAATTGTTAGGGTGCACCCTTGGGAAATATATTGAGGGTTCTAAAACTATTGCTGCAATGGCTCGTATGGACGTTGCTTTATCCAATTAACAGCCCTAAGGAAAATTGGAAGGGCAGCTTATTTAAGCCAGAACTATGTACTCGTATATAATTGCGTTTCACTGGATCAGTTTATTTAACTAAGTTTTTTTTTATACATTACAAGTCAGCCCTTGACGGCTATCTCACCTGGTGGTAAGTGATGATGCTGTCTAGGATGGTAGCGGGCTAACCTGTTAGAAGTATGGTAAACCCACGCTCCCAGTTGGTTTCTACGCGACATCATGCCGGAACGCTAAATCGCTTGGCGACACGTCTTTGTTGGTAGTGTGGTAACTAGCCACGGCCGAAGCCTCCCACCAGACCAGGCTCGAGCCGGGAATCGAACCCTTGGACCTCAACTTTTAAAATGCGATAGCGCATGCACTGCGCCATGGAGGTCGTCAGTTCATCTCATAATTCCTACAAGGATGTTGAAGAAAATACACATACTTGAATTGAGATGTACATATATACATAAATATTCGTATCTTGAGTAGTGTTTGTATATTAACATAAACTGTAACTTGGAAACTTAGCTTTGGATTTGTTCAAGTTAGAGTTATAATCCCATGGGATTTTAAATCTATCTACCGACAATCTTTATTTTTAAATTGTTCCTTAGTATGAATTCCACTTATGTGGTCATTATTGTTACAGCAGGTTGACTTTAATGATCGTCCATTACCTCCTAAGCTGAGTTTAAAAACAACGGGATGTTATATTCGTGTCGTGCATCAACTATTTGGCCGATTCGTGCCCGGTAATTATTTTACAATTCCAGTGGCGAAAGCTGATGAGAACTCGACACGGTTTGTGGTCTTCACGCTTAATCATAGAGCAGGAAGGGATTCTTCATTAAAAGCTACGTACCATGAAGAGGAATTTAGTTATTTTTCAAGTGACTAGTGATTAAGATAGAAAATTGTCATTGGAAGTCAATCTTATATAGAGTTACACCAGATGTTCATAATTAATCCAATCTAAAATTTCAGATAGCAGATAGAATATAGTAATGCCATCCTTATCGACAGGGAAGAGTAGGAAAAGGTCAGCGTTTATCTGCTTATCTGAGGGTTTTGGATTGGGTTTACTATGAATTTCCACATTAAGTCTACTTTAGTTTGTTCGAAAGTTTTATTAACGATTAAGATTATTGACAACGTTGCGTAGGTTGACTACATTTTTTCTCACTTCTCTTAGTTATAGGTAATACAATCTTTTGATAAATTTTATTTTAAGTAAAGTTGGTTTTAGAAAAATGAAAAAAAAAAACAGTAAGTTAAAATAATACAAGAATATAACACAAAATATATTTAGTGCTACTACTACTAGTAGTACTATGATGTATCTTTAAATGAAAAGATAGTTTTCATTATAAGTGTAAAAAAAAGGCTATAGGAAGGTATAAAATCTATGTCCATACTGTATTAACAACTTTACAGTTTAATAAAATTATTTATTAGAACAAAAAAAAACACGATGGTGAAATATAAAGTATATGCCTACTTACAATCCAAAGAAGTTGGTTTATCATTTAAGTGTTTCTTTCATTACACTAGTAGTATAGTTTAAAATAATATTGAAGATAAAGTAATGGAAGATTTAACTGCATTACTATTTTGTAGCTAATCCCATTTTCGGAGCGAATATTAATAAACAACATAACACATTGTCATAAACAT
This sequence comes from Lasiommata megera, assembly GCA_928268935.1. NCBI lineage: Eukaryota > Metazoa > Arthropoda > Insecta > Lepidoptera > Nymphalidae > Lasiommata > Lasiommata megera. The sequence continues at coordinate 11,040,069 of OV743309.1, forward strand.
ATCTGTTTGTGCGAAGTTGAAAGTTTTAGATGTTTAATTGGCTTAAAGTGAAACTCTGTCGCTACTGTATGTGTTATTTCTAACAAGGCAACGTAGTTGACAGTTATTTGATTTGACATCTGGATGCCTGCACAGTTTCATTCGTGTATGCCCTAGGTATATAATAACACGTGAATTATTTTTATATCTACCTATTTTCTATTGGTTGTAGCGTTCGCAGTGTGGTAGACTAGATGTAGGTGTTTGGCAATTTTTAGGATACTGCCTATCCTAAAAATTGCCAAAGGCCTACATCTTCATCTACATTATGAGGTACTTGTCTTCATACATGTAGCGTACTTTTAGAGTTGTGTATCTATAAAAAACATGAGAGCAGCCGGGTGCTCCGTGCTAATTATCTAATACAGTTAACCTAATTGAAAGAACAAAAAGCAAAATTTTCTTTCCACACTTTATCTGCTTGAAATTACGTGGGTAGTTAAAAAAAAATCTAATACAGTTAACCTAATTGTAAAGATTAAAAAGCAGTAATTTTCTTTCCACACTTTATCCGCTTGAAATTACGTGAATGGGTGGTAAAAAAAAACATTTGTATATTCATACACACTAATATTAATATTATAAATGCGGAAGTCTGTATCTGAAAACGGTTGTTGGTTACTCCTTGACGCTGGGACTTCTTAGCTAATTTGGCTGAAATTTTGAATGAAGATAAATTATACCCTGGATTAATACTTAAAAAACTATTTTTCCCAGGAAACCCCATGGTTTCCGTGGAATTTGTAATAAACTGTATTTCACTTTTAGAAACTTTGAACTTTATGAAATTGGATTTATTTATTGGGAAAGGTAGCGACAACGGTCACTGAAATAGGAAGCAGACGTGGTTGAATCTTCAAATACAAAAGTTACATTTCCACAGAAAATTTTAAAAAATCCTATCCTACACAGACAAAGTCGCATCTAAAAGTAATTTAATAAATATATTTTATTGTCTTTCTTGTACGTTAACTCTGGACTCACAGCCGTGATGCTAATTTCAGCTTAGCGATCATAGCGTTGAGGCGCTTTAATTAATTATTTAGTTTCTCCCTTCTATGTAAATCAATGCATAGTGCGAACAAGCGTAATACTCCCTTCTCGTATGTAGATTGATACAACGTCTACATTTCGAAATTGATTGATGAATTGTTGCTTGAGTTAAATAGAGTTTCAATTCATTTGAAATTATGTTTCATCTAGGAGAGTGCTAGCGACACATACCCGCCAATTTAGTCTGTGGTTTTTTATTAAGTTAAAAAAATTGTGCTGCTTTTTTTTATTTTTATCGTTGTTACGTATTAATATAATCTGTGTAAACAAGCGGTGTTTGAGCACCTTTAACGAGGTGGGCAACAGCGTTTTCCCCTCGTTTTATTGGGTTTTATTTTATTAGTTGGAGATCCTAGGTTCAATTCCTTGCTCGAGTCTGGTCTGGTGGAAGGCTTCGGCCGTGGCTAGTTACCACCCTACTGGCAAAGAAGTGACGCCAAGCGATTTAGCGTTCCGGCACGATGTCGCGTAGAAACCAATTAGGAGTTAGGTTACCATACCCCTAACAGATTAGCCCGCTACCATCTTTGACCGTATCATCACCGAGTGAGATTAGCCGTCAAAAAAAACAATACAGCATATAAATATTTTTAATAATAGGCCATCCAACACAAAAATAATGCTACAAATTGGGTTGTTATAAAGCACACTAAACCGATTTGAAACGGAAAAATAAACTTCAGCTTAAGTACTAAAGTATAGACAAGCTGGAGCCCGCATTTTGCACAGAGCATTAATGGCCTGTGATTTAGAATGATCATACCATACCAACCTGACTAGGTAGCCTGTAACTGTATCGAAATAACAGGTCGCCTAGCGCGAAATTAAAAATAGCGATACCAATAATTCCTGATTACCGATTTCTTTTTATTTATTTTTTATCCATTACAAGTTAGCCCTTGACGGAAATCTCACCTGGTGTAAGTGATAATGCGGTCCAAGATGGTAATGGGCTAACCTTTTAGGAGTATGGTAAACCCATACACCAAATAGGTTTCTACGTGACATCGTGCCGGAACGCTAAATCGCTTTGCGACACGTCTTGTCGGTAGGGTGGTAACTAGCCACGGCCGAAGCCTCCCACCAGACAACATAAGTCAAACATAAGTGACTTATGTTGTTTCAAACATAAGTGTATCAATTATAATCTTTTTTCAAACAGACAGACTTAGCCAGATAATTTTTTTTTTTTGTTATCACCATCTCTTGAAGCTGCGTGTTAGCCTAGTTTTTAGGGCGTCAGTCTCCTAATCAGAGGTCGGGGGATTGAACCCGGGCACGTACCTCTAACTTTTCGGAGTTATGTGCGTTTTAAGCAATTAAAATATCACTGCTTCAACGGTGAAGGAAAACATTGTGAGGAAACCTGCACGCCTGAGAGTTCTCTATACCGTTCTCAGAGGCGTGTGAAGTCTGTCCCATGCTCTGTAGTGAGCCGGCAATGGGTTGATCATGATCACCATCTCACATGCCACTTAAAATTATTTAAGAGCTATTTACAAATTTGATTGACCTATAGTATGTATCCATAGAAGCTATCTCGTGAGTACATGATGCCTGTTTTTTGTCCTATCATCGAGTCTTATATGGCTGTTGCCTAATAGCCGAAATGAAATTATAGTTGGATCATTAATAAAGTTCTCACCGTCAGAGAGAATAGTTTGTAAAATAAAAATACGAGAGCGTGCATAGAAACGTGCCTAATAGCGATGCGAGCAGAGTTCATCTTGCGTTTAGAAAGAGATGCACGTGATGGTTTGTGACGTTGCAGCTTTTGATATCATAATTAAGTATAATACAGCGCGGACGATTCGGGATAATGTTTATCTTATGACTATAAATGAGGATGGTATTTAACAGCCCTTTTTTTGGGTTGTCGGATCACTCTATTACAGGTAGGTGGGTAAAATACAGGTATTTGTAATGAACAATAATCTGCCATAATAGGTTCGTGTACTCAATGCTGTAGGTAGGTCGACTTCGTTCGAATCTTCGATATGATAATTGGATTCTAATAGTAGTAAATTTAGAAAACAAGTAATGGTAATAAATTAAATTAATTTTTAAAGTTGTTATGTTTGATACAAAACTTTGGTCTTTTTATAAAACGAACGCTTATAGAAAAATCCTATTACGAATTTAAGGATTATATAAACGATAAAAAAGCTTGGATGTAAACTGCTCTAACTCCATAGCTAATTATAATTTATTATTGATTGTGTGAGCGTTTGTTGTGAGCTTCTTCTTAGTCCTGGGCATGATTGGAACCCTCTTAGCTTTACCATTACCATCACCATCACTTCACTAATAGAAATAATGGAAAATGTGATATATATGAACGATTTATAGATGCCTGAAAGCTTTACATAAATAAAGTTATGTTGATTTTGATAAAGGTCTTACGCATACCTATGAGAATTTTTGAATGCAAGTAAATACTGATAAGATTTCTTATACGAATCTTTAATTACGTATATGAAGATTTATTTTTTAATATTGACATCTTATAAGTATGTGCATCGTTACACCGTTGACATTCCATAGATATATTATGCGAAGTGCTCTGCTTCCTTGTTTCTAATAGACAGATACAATGCGCCGAGATGGGAAGGCCCTTGACTTTATCGGAGGATGCAAGATCCTCCTTTGACGATCTTAATGGTACAATGAATAATAATTTAGCTTATTAAAAATAACTATATGGTTTAAAGATAAACTATATTAAAGTAAACCATACCCAACCAATTATATAACATATAATAAATGTGAATGTAAGTTTGTTTGTTACACTTTTTAACTGCTTTGAAACTTTGTACACATACTCTTGGAGGTATTAAAAATAACATAGGATACGTTTGTTTAAAAAAAAAATATAGTCCCAAGTAGCCAAGCAATAAAATATAGTTATCATAAAGATTTTTTTTTATGTTAATAATCTCTCATACGTATTTAATGGCTTCAATGCGAGCGAAGTCCCGGAAAAAGCTAGGATTATATAATTGGTTAGGTTTAGTGGCACCAATAGACAATAGTTAGCATAGGTACATAAAAAAATAATAGAATGTAACTATGTGAAAACTAAGATAAATTATTATTATTATTTATTCGTAGACCAATCACATGGCCATTCGTTTTGGCGGTATCCAAGACATGATGAAAACCTCCTTAATACATTCATAATAGTATTCTAGTCAAGTTTTATACTCTTTTGCACGTATACAGATTAATAACATTATAAGCCTTACAATAAAAATAGTAATAGTAAAATATATAGCTTCTTCGATAACAACTATACATAAAATAATTTGTTATTAATGGTCTCTTCATTTTCGAAATCTTTTACAGAGAAATACCAGACGAATCAGTGTCAGAGCGCATATAACCGCAAATAGCCGTCCTTTAACGATCTAAATGCTATAGTTAAGAAATGTGCGTCTTAAAAATAACTTCGCGAGCGGCAGGCGGATGCACGTGTGCGACAATCCAGCTCCCTTTACTCCGCCGGCTTTTTATTGCAGTCCCGACAATTACACGAGAGCACGGAATGCAACTCCGCTGCAAAACAAACAAAACAGACTCACTCGTTCATCACAACATTCGATCATATCTAACATCTTCAAGCACGTATATATATGAATAAGAACGAAGTGTCTGTCTGTATTTCTAAATGATCGCTTATTGTTTTGTTTAGCTCACAATACGACAACGATATTTCTACTCACATAAAAAAAAAAAGTTTGCCGGTCTGTTTCTCCGAACCAATCTTAAAAGAGGTTAAACCAATTTGACAGTCAAAATATTGGTTATAACCGGGTTTAAAAGTGTTTCTGTCATTCTAGTTTCAAAAATAAGTTTTTATTAGTTTGTGTCATTCACCAAGAAAGCGTGTTACTAAAATCTACCCTTTAATGAGAGCTAAAATTAAATGTTAAAGCCCAATAATTTGAAGAGTTAGAGAGAGTAAAATATATAGAAAGTAGCTTAATTTGAGAGAGAAGGCAACATAGACAAGTTTTTACTAAAATTCACCCCAAGAACTTAGAGAGATTGAAATATATAGAAAGTAGCTTAATTTGACAGAGTAATAAAGGTCATAAATTGTACGCGAGAGATGTAACGAGTAAAGTTATAGTCCCAAATAGTATAACCCCGATTGGTATCTTCAACTGTTCAAAGAGCACAGCGTCTATTAACGCATGACTGTTGTTTTTTGGGGCTCTCCCTTTAGCTTTGTCGAAATATTTACGCCCCATATTGAACGTGTAATTTCGAACAATGAGAACGTTAGAATGCCGCGCCGCGCCTGCGCATATGCGCACCACACGTGCTCTCCTCACAGATTAGTGGACGAATTGAATAAACAAAATGGTCACAGTACGATTCTTCTATCGTTATAGGATATTTGGAGTCTATTAATAAAGTTCTAAAAGTCTGCCAGCTTTCCGCTAAACTATTATTCTACTATAAATAATAAAAAAAAACAAAAAAAGCTTTATTCATGTAAACCTATTGCACGCATCTATCAATTGTTCATATAAACATAATATATTTTCATGATTCTAATTTATTAGGTGATGGTGATAACTGCACTCGCCAACTTAAAACTAAGAGACAATCTAATCGCGACCAGGTCTAAGAAAAAGCACACATCAAACTTAGCCGCGTTTTTTTTATATTACCATCTCATAGTCATGACATAGGCGATAATAAATTATAAGTATCTATGAAGTTAGAGCAATTCACACCCAAGCTTTTTATGGTTTGTATAATCCTTAATATCGTAATAATGAAATTCTAATCAATCACATAATAGCTCTATAAAAAGGGAGCATCTGAATCTGTTACCTTTTGTCATCTTTACCAATATTAAAAGTGCGATCGTGAGTTTGTTCATGGAAATTTTGCACCAATCATATAGCTTGCATCTTGGAGATAGAGACAGGATTCTGAATATCCCAGCAAAACTATCGGCTCCCACGGAATTGAAAAAAAAAAACCTAGATTGGTAACTTCACTATTCCTTTCGTTCACAATCATAATTAGAATCTAATACGTGGCAGTACAAAGTAATTTTTTTTTATATTACATTGCAGACAAGCCAGCGTACCTCACCTGATGTTAAGTGATTACAGACGCCCATGAACATCTGAAACACTATAGGAGATACCGATGCCTTGCCGGCCGAACGGGGTCATCGGTTTCTACTTGGCATCATACCAGAACGTTAAATCGCTTGGGGGTCTTTGCCAGTAGAGTGGTAACTAGCCGTGGCCGAACAAGACAAGAATCGAACCCAGAGCGGGTTCGATTCCCTCCCCAATTTATATTACGACGTACTAGGAGAACATAATGAAAAGGCACCTGATTCAAACGCGCTCTTCCACCTGCTGTATCGATTATCTACACTTATTAGGTACTATTAGTTTTTGTAATCGACAGCCGCGGCTGCGGAGATATTACCTTATGCTCTGCTGGAAACTTGTTTTAACTAGTACTTACGGTAAACTCACATTTATTATTGTTAAAGGATCAGTTTTGATTTTATCTGTAAATATACAGTATTATTATTTATAAAATTATAGCATGCTAGCGGACCCGACAGACCTTTAAACACGTCTTTAAATCGTATTTTTTTTTTTTTAATTAATGGGAATATAATTTATTGAAAATGAATTAAAAAATGAACTAAACAACAATTGAAATTGGACCGAATTTTGAATCCAAACCATACAAACTCGAATCCACTTAAAGACATACAAAAAATTTCATCAAAATAGGTCCAGCCGTTGAAAAGGAGTTCAGTGATAAACAATATATATATTTATTTAAAGATTTGGTCACCTCCCTGGATCAGTGTTGACCGCCGGATTATTACTGATAATATATTACTTAGCACCATTTAACTAACTCCTTATTCAGTTGGAGTAGAGATTCACTTGAATTGTATATAAAATATTTATAAAGAATATGTATTGCTTATCATTCGTTGATGTCAAGAAAGTAATTTATAATTCCCTTACATATACGGGCGATAAGCGTTTTATTTTGATTTGGTAGACAATGCGCTCGAATGTTAAGTACTAAAAGCTAATTAATATTAATTGGCTAGCTTAAATTAGTTTTTAAAGTACCTCTCAAATAAAAAAGTCACCTTTTAGAACAAATTATTACACAGTTACAACCATATTCATGGTAGGGAAGAAAGAGGTCAATAAAAACTAAAAAAGTAATAACAAGTTTTATAAAATTAAGTCGCCGACAACCTTATAGTTACTTTGTATAATTATCTGCAGCCTCATCTGCATATTAACGATAAGTTTAATTCTTCCAAACTTAGTTTTACTCACTATATTGTGTTTAACTTTAAACTTTAAGTAATTAAATTTCTATTATCAACTGAATGTACGTAATTTCAAAAATTAAATTATGTTTAACATGATTTTGATATACTAATACTAAGAGAAAACGAATAAAGACTATATTTATACAAATAAGGCAAAATATATTTTTATCTAATTAAAAAACTCAACCGATTAAAGCAGTACTTATAAAAAATCTAATTTAAAAAACGAACTCATTAAGAAACAGTTTAGCTATTAAGAAATCTCATCGGGACCATATCGTTATAATAAATCGATTCTTAAACTAAATAAATTAGTCGGCACAACGTGGGCAAAACTATAAGATGGAAAACGGACTCTCAGTGGAATTATGGTTACTCGAAGAAGATTATGTTGATTACAACAACATGTATATGACCATACACTATGGTTACTTTTACTACTCTTAAAGGTATTAGATCAATATTGGTTTTTGTAATTGGAATTTTAAATGACTCTGAAGCGACTCGGGAACATGATTACATTTGAATATATGGATAAATATTAAGCGACGTTTAGGAATATTGAATTTTGTCTACTTAAGTCGGAGCACTTTAGAATTTAGATGAAATATTACGTTGGAATATTCGAATCTCCGTCTTGTACCTACTTACACATAAAGTTCGATCGATAGAAATTGGGGTTTGGGAATGGCCGCATCGATAAACAAGACATCAAATGAGACATAGGCAATACAAGTCAACGGACTGCGGAAATGCTTACATCTATATCCATCGTGTGAGACGAACGCGACTTCAATACGCAGTATTGTTAACAAAATTCTTGGTATAGATTCACAGCAAAAAAAAAATATACTATGATACCAATTTTATATTAAAATTTCGAAAGTGAAATTGATGTCCTTAATTATACACGGCTGGGCTAAAATACATTTTCGTCGGAGTGGTGATAGCCTAGTGGTTAGGGCGTCAGCCTCCTAATCGGTGGTCGCCGGTTCGAAACCGGGCACGCACCTCTAACTTTTCAGAGTTATGTGCGTTTAAAAAAAAATATCACTTGCTTCAACGGTGAAGGAAAACATCGTGAGGAAACCTGCACGCCTGAGAGTTCCCCATAATGTTCAAAGTTAATGTTCTGCCAATCCGCAAGTGGCCAGCGTGGTGGACTATGGCCAAAGCCTTCTCATATTGAGAACCGTGAGACCCGTGCTCTGTAGTGAGCCGGTAATGGGTTGATCATGATGATGCCAAACTAGTTTCGAATCCATTCGAGGCTCTTATTCATGAGCTTGCTAGTACACACCACTAAACACGAGCGTTCTTTACTGCACGCGAGTAGCAAGGTGCAAAAAATTCCATGTATTACCGTCTAATACCTACCCGGGAGGAGTCGAGTGGCGAGCACCTGCTACTAATGTCTCTTAATAGATCTTGCATTTGGTTATTTTCAATTATAAACTATATTACCTGTTTACTAAGAGATCTCATGTTGTATGTTCATTTTGAGTTAAAATTATTTAACCAGGAAAGTACCATCACGAACTTATAACAAGAAAATTAATAATGATTCTTTAAAATTGTAAACGCGTCCTGACCTTATCCGTTAAAAGGCAAGTGTGGTGTAGCGGGGTCAGAATCGATCGAGACAGTCGACCCGCACCGGCTGTTATGCGATACCCGCTGTAACATGTCGTGAAATTGAACGGATGTTTCCTTTGAGCGGCAGAAAATCTTTAATGCTCAAGTAAACCTAAACTTTCCATTTAATCCTTAACAAAGCCCAAATGCCGGATTAAGATGCGGGCAGAATTTCGCTGAATAATCAGTAGGCGTGCCGGTTGATCCAAAAATGCGGAATATCGATTTAACATAAAAGTATAAAGTACCTTTAGACGTACATGTTAATGAATCACAAACGAATAATTATATTGGCTGCGATATCCAAGTACATCAAATGGTGATTACCTTTTATATTACAGTAAGTAAAAATAAAGTATTAGTAAGTTTACTTTGAATAGACTCATGAAATAGAATTGAATTACATATTAGCAGTGGATTATTCTTTGATGTGATAGGAAGGGAAGAAAAAAGGGGCAAGTTAAATTGTAGAGTTAAAGACAATAATTTGTACTGGCAGCGCATTAAAGGACTCAGAATATACAAACGTGCAGAAGCTTAATAAATATTCTTGAGGGCCTCTATGCAATTAAAATATCACTTGCTTCAACGGTGAAGGAAAACATCGTGAGGAAACCTGCACGCCTGAGAGTTCTCCATAATATTCTCAAAGGCGTGTGAAGTCTGCCAATCCGCACATGGCCAGCGAGGTGGACTATGGACAAACCCTTCTCATATTGAGAGGAGACCCGTGCTTTGTAGTGAGCCGAGAATGGGTTGATCATGATGATGATATTAGTTGCAGATAAGCAACTATTAGGTATGACCAATGGTCGTCCAATGCTGAATATAGGTCTAAATTAAACAAATAACCTGGACTGGAATGTCTATGTACAACAATGCAAGTTCGACACACAGACCGATGTAATGAAAAATGAATTGAATAGGTAAAGAGATGTAGTTGAATATATGGCAGATACAATAAAAGGTAGACTGATTGTTAGACTAGTGAAAATATATACGCTTAACGGGGTGGCATTGATCGAGAAGGTTCGATTGCTTATACTTAGCCAATACGGTACGAGGGGGTGATACACCCACGCGAACATTCCGATATTGTTACCTCTTTGAGATCATTTTGTTAAAGCCTACATACTCACCGATTTTCTTATCAGTGATAATAATTTAGTACGTTAACTTACCTTACATAATTTACAATTATTGTAGTAGTGTTCTTGTTACCTACTTATGGAGAGTATTTTGGGAATAATTAATGCCGGCGTAATGATTTGTTTTTGGGTTTGCACATTCTGTCTTATTACGTTGTTATTCTAGACGTCCTTCTACTAAACTGCATTGGATATATATTACTAAAAATGCAAATCATTATAAAAATTATATTTTTATTAATTGAAGCGTAAATTCGTTGAAAGTAGAACAGTAAACTTCCATGGTGTTTTGAAACTTATTTGTTTGCACGGGCGTATCTTTCTAATAACATAGCCGTGGAATTGGAAACGTACGTACAACTCAGCAAAAATGAGATGTTGTTTTTGCAAGAGCTTTGCTTATTGGGACTATCTTATGCATGAAGTTGACCTACTCCTGAGTATAGAATGAGTTCTACTTTGAACATCCTCTATATAGCGCAGCACGTTCCGTTTCCTGTTTCATTTAACTTTGCGTTAGCATGCGAATCCTAATGGATTTGTTCTGCGAAGTTAGCGATCGATTAAAAAATCCAATGGACGGGTGTTTGGCTTTCATATAGTTTTATAATGGCTTAGGGAAAACGCAATGTACGAGTACGTTGTACGTTTTAGTTTTAGTAGATATGTCAGTTAACTTTCTTATTAAGATTATCTAACATTTTTATACTTTTTTTTTGTACTCTGCAAGTATGCCTCTGACGACAAAATCACCTGATGTTGATAATGAAGATGGTAGCGGGTTAATCTGTTAGGGGTATGGTAAACCTTTACACTTAATGGGTTTATACGCGACATCATGCTGGAACGCTAAATTGGCGACACTTCTTTGTCGGTAGGGTGGTAACTAGCCACGGCCGATGCCTCCCACCAGACCAGAATCAAACGCAGCTCCAACTTTACAATGCCACAGCACACGCGTTGCGCCACGAGGTCGTCAAAAACTTAAGTTTTCAACCGACTACTTTAGCCAATGGACTACTAGGGCTTTTTTTTTTGTCTTTCATGAACCTTATGATAACTTATGCGGCGTACTTATGATCTATTTTCGGTCTACATTAGTGTAGAGTCGTGTTAAAGATTAATCTAAGCGGGCTTATGTTACATTTCCTCTGAGATAGCATCTTGTTGTTCCTACAATAGCGGAGATCGTGACCGCTCTGACGATCAGGAGCGAAGATACTATTTAAGCTATATCCGCCAATCACTAAGAACGAGGTTGCGTCGTCGTGAGGAAATTAATTCTTACAACAAAGTGCACTTCTGTGATCTCCTCGGTCTACTCTAGTTTTTTATATTTATCGTGACAAAAAATTCATTTTTGGATATAAATTGACGTTGCTTTAAAAAGTTACTATCATAAACAATGCATATTGTTGTATCGTACTCCTATGTTCGAGCCTTGTCAGCAAGCAGATGTTGATTTGGCAACGCACAAATTGCAAAGTCATAAAGCTACAGTGGCAATGGGCGGGACACATAGCTCGGAGAACCGATGGACGTTTGGGTCCCAAGGTGCTGGAATGGCGACCCCGCACCGGTAAACATAGCGTTGGTCGACCCCCAACAAGGTGGAAAGACGACATCAAACCAGTCGCAGGGAGCCGCTGGATACAAGCGGCCCAAGACCGTGGCCGTTGGAACTCCTTACAAAAGACCTATGTCCAGCAGTGAACGTCTATCGGTTGAAATGATGATGATGAAAGCTACAAAAGTTTCATTCCCAATTTTTAATAATTAAGAAAGTTTTAATTATTAAATTTGTAAATAAACTTTTTTCTTGCGTTTCATATTTCTTTCAAATATTTTAAGTGAAAGTGAAAACCTTTGAGCCTTCTGAGCTTCTTTGTTTTTGATAACTGGAATTTAGTAACGTCAGATAATGCGGGTGGTCCCGAGCAAGATTTCCTTCCATTATAAAAAAATCTTCCAAACATGTTTTTAAATTTTAGTACTTGAGCCTTTAATCTCCACTTTATAAGAATTTAACGTTGTTTGTAGACCTTTTATAAGATAAAATTGTAAAGATTTGGCGTTGCTCTATGAATAAACCTAGTGATGTGCTCTATTAATATAATCTCTTCTGGAAAAATACTACAGGTCAAAAATTATCTTCATACCCTGAGTAAAATTCTTATTGGATAAAACACCTATTTATACGATAAATATTAAGTTTGATTTGCTGTAGTAAATTACTAAGTACTAAGTCTAATTTACAATTGTACGCTGTGAAGTCGAAGACAACATCTTCTGAGGATGCTCCGGTATTAGAGCGAACGTGCGTCGAGAGCGTATTTTGGGAGTTCTGTGTGGTGTTGTTTTTAAAGATTTTTATAAATTATAAATTACGTAATGATTTGTCTGGTGTTTGCGGTAAGTTAGATAGTGAAGTAAAGTTTCGTTGGAACGCGTTTAACTTCGAAGATAACACAATTATTTAAGGTATTCAACATTACGTTACGACCCTTGGGAGCCGAGCAAAGGTATTAATATCGATAGCGGGTGGGTATACGCAGTGGGTTATATTAAGTAGAATAGCGGAAGGAAGTTTATGTGGGAAATTATTTATCAGAAGTCGCACGCGGACGTAGTCGTGGGGTTGTACTGAAAATGCATTTAAAAAAAATAGAGATGTAGAGATTGTGTGATAGAGGATATTCGTGAAAAAGGTTTTTTTTATATACTACAAGTTAGCCCTTGACAGCTATCTCACCTGGTAGTAAGTGATGATGCAGTCTGGGATGGTAGCGAGCTAACCTGTTAGGGATATGGTAAACATACTCCTAATTGATTTCTACGCGACATCGTGCCGGAACGCTAAATCGCTTGGCGACACGTCTTTGTCGGTAGGGTGGTAAATAGCCGCGGCTGAAACCTTCCACCAGACCAGACTCGAGCCGGGAATCAAACCCAGGACCTCCGACATTATAATGCGACAGGTGTGGATAATGAAGTGATAGAACTGAAGTAAGTGGAAGATGAAAGCATATTGTGCCGACCCGACCTAGCGCGTGAGATGGACAAGAAGGACACTATATCGCAATTTTAGTCTATGCGTAAGAACTGCCATCTGTAGTAATATAGATAAAAACGGTTATAAAAAAATCCAAATGATTTTACATTCCTCGTTATCAAAGTAAATCTCGTTAACGCCAGCTACGTGCTAACTGTGTTTGTTACGTAAGTGATTAAATATCACGGCGTTTAAGGCAGGTTAACCGCTAAGCCCGTTTCCAGGCAGTAACAAGTTGATACTATCAGTGCTACGAGGTGTGAAGAGCCGAGAGCGGAGGCACAAAGGCGTTTAGTACAGGTCGACGAATCTGACAAAAAAAACTTGAATATTCTGACAATGAAAACAGTGTCTCAGTGTTTATACTTTTTGTGTCATTGTATTGCAGGATGTCAATTTTGAAATCCTTGAAACCTTCTGTCGAGATATGCATTTTCTTAGTCTTCTTAGTTCCTTTGAGTTGATTTTTGACGACCTCCGTGGCGCAGCGCGCGCTATCGCATTATAAAGTTGGGGGTCCTGGGTTCGAAACCCAGCTCGAGTCTAGTCTGGTGGGATGCTTCGGCCGTGGCTAGTTACCACCCTACCGACAAAGACGTGTCGCTAAGCGATCTAGCGTTCCGGCACGATGTCGCGTAGAAACCAATTAGGATTACGGGTTTAGCATTACCCTAACAGGTTAGCCCGCTACTATCTTAGACTGCATCATCACTTACCATCAGGTGAAATTGCCGTCAAGGGCTAACTTGTAGTGTCTAAAAAAAAATTGTCTTTAGTGACATATGGCTGTATTTATTTCTTAACATACCTGTCCTCTATTTCAATGGCCCTATCACAATAATTAACTTTAATGGTCGATCTTTTGTTTATCTATTATAACTAGGGACAAATTTATACATTGTAGTAATTATGACCATCTCACCCAAAATGGAGCTGAATGATGGGACATTGCTCTATTTTCCTCTCTAATGAGACAGTTCTCACTCCGTTCGTTCTCCCACTCAACTCCTGTCCTTAGCAGTAGTAGAGCAAATTATGTATATCAGTAATATTTTAGCTCGCTTGTAAATCAGTAGCTCGGTTTTTTTAATAAAGCCTTTGATTTTAAAAAAGTAAATCTTTATAACCTTCTGCAGTATAAACACGTGTAAGTAAGAAAGAACTGCGTTAAATGACAACTCCTAAGTAGATCGGAATGTCTAAATATACATTATAAAGGTACTGTTATATTTATTTGATTGCAAAACACAGCGTAAAAACGTGATTTCAGGAACGCCCGAAATAGGTCGGCAAAATTAGTTGCCCTAGATCTTGAACCAGATTAGATTTCTATGCTTTATCCATTGACGCTTTATTTCATCGCAGTTTTATGAAATAACTTCCAAAAACATTCGATCTGAATATTTAATGACGTAAATATAACTGGTATTTGCGACTAGCACTATTATTAATCATTTCAATGGTAGTATCTATAGCAACCGTTATAAAAAGATTTTAGATAGGATCTATTTCTTTCACCCTTACTTCAAAATTTTTTTAAACCTGAGATTTTTGGTGTTTGTATAAAAATATCGTTTATAGAGCGGTTAGGGAAGCTCTCATACGGTATTCGACTGCCCAATTCATTTTGTAATTATGTGGGTACGTGTAATAGGTAGGTGTCTGACTGTGCTGAGCTGTATCACTTAAGTAAGAATGAACTATCGAGTGTTGTTTATTTACACGAGAAAAGATTACTGAGAAATGATCTATGAGGAGGTGTCATAATCGATAAAATGTTTTGATTACGAGTATCGTATATGTACCTACTGTAATAAAAATGTATAGAAATATTGTTTGGCATTTATGCAATACGAACTACTGCAATTTATATGGAATCGAGGGAGTCCTGTCCATTGTGTAATAGGTCGCAGATACATAGTATAATATGTGTTTTAAGACCCAAATGTTTACCTGATTTAAGAAACCCCGACATACTGTTTCGTATTAACACTAAGTTTGGATGGACTAAGTTAAAGCACGCTCTATGGAGCGATTTATTTATTTTTATAATTTTTGAACCAAAATTGTGATAACAGACACATAGAAGGTATACCTCTCTCAAAGGAAGGATCTATGGATTTCAGCCTAAGAGTGCGGTAAAAATAAAATTGCTACGGCTATGATAAGTATATTGTTTTAATTAACCGATAGTTATCGTTATTTATCCTATTAGAATTGTAACTTACAACTCTACATACGAATAAATAAAGATTACAGGTTAACAATGTTAATTGTAAATATCAATCATATTGAAGGTATCAATAATCTTTAAAAAATATTTGTTAATAAGTATCTTTTATACCATTTTAAAGTATAAGGTAGGTCTGTACTGATTTTTATTTTATAATCGCTTGCTTGGTGAGCTCGCACTTAATTTCACACTTAGTTTAAAAAGACTTCAATGAAAAATCTTATTTTATTGAGTTAATATAAACATACAACTATAAACGAAAGGTGCTACTGAAAATACCCTATAACTAAGCTTTCGCAATCAGACTGTCGGTCTGTCATAACGCCCATCAGTCTGTCTGCCAGCGAGCTGTGTCGCATGATTGAAATTTTTACCATGTGTATTTCTATTCGCTATAACAGATAAAAGCAAAAAACTAAAATTGAAAATTGACAGGAGCTCCACAGAAGACACGGTTTTATTCCCTATTTTTTTCTTTCTCAGTTTTTTTTTATAAACACTCCAAGTCAGCCCTTCACGGCTGTTTAACCTGGTGGAACGCTTAATCGGTTGGCGACACCTATTTGTCGGTAGGGTGGTAACTAGCCACGGCCGAAGCCTCCCACCAGACCAGACTCGAGTCGGGAATCGAACCCAGGACCTCCAAATTTATAATGCTGGCGCACGCACTGCGCCACGGAGGTCGTCAAATGCCAATATGGTACAATAATAATATAAAACCCGGTTAAGTATGAGTATTTATTAGCTTAGATAAGATGACTTATAATAGAATCACAACTTATATATCTCTCGTTTTATTCATTTAATTTAATGTAGACTGTTTTTAAAATTTCCATTCTCACCTAATTTAATTCATTTGTATTTAGGTTCGTTTCTATTTAATTAATTCAATCAGTAAGTTTACTGTTATTGTATGAGATGGTTCTTTATACAACGAAAGAACAAAAGTCTAGACATAGACGTATTATCCTAAGGTCATTGTACTTGTACCGAAATGTGTATAAGTAAAAGTGTATCTTTGTCAAACCACGGTCCGTATTTATTTAAAGGATGAGGAATGTATCCGATGGCTATGTCTAATCTAAAAACAAAACCATTCGTGAGCAATATTGTTCACGGGCAACATGCATATGGAAAAAATCCGTTGGGATAAACAAAATGCCGGGGATTCGTGTCAACGGCCGCGGGTTCGAGCCCCGCACCCCCCACCCCCACCGCGCAAGGGGTCGGGATCTATAGGGTGGCCTGGCTTCACTACGCCATAGTAGGTATTCCTCTTACGATAAGATTAAGACCTTTAAGACACATACACACAAAGACTTTAATATCCCTTAGCACGCTCAGACTTTATTAAGGTCGCTTGATGGCTTTATTCCGTTGATTGATTGTTTTGACGCTGCACCGTTTCTAATTTTGATATATTTACTGTATCTCTCTTAATTATTATTATAAAGTTGTTTTGTGTGGCAATTAAGTCACTTTTAAAAAACTATAGATTGATGAAAGTAGCTTACATCTGTTAACTGTAGGTTTGTAAAGTTATATAATAATTAGCTGATGGTTTCGTTCGTATAGATTTTTTATATCCTCGGAACTATTAAGTTTTTCATATGTCCAGTCGCAGTCTCTGGGATGCGATTTATCTCTTAGCGATATTTTTGGGAAATATCTTCTCAGGTTTAGGCGTACAAATGTAACAGACATACTTACTATGCTACTTTCGAATTTATATATTAGTTAGTTTATTTAGATTACCTATATATTATAGACATTTATTATGCAGCAATGATTATATTTTAATAATTTGTGTTGAAGAATGAAAATGAATTTTTTTTTCCAAAAATATTTTTTTTACGTCACAGCTGTCATTTATTTATTCACGCAGCGCCTACGATAGACCTATTGTCTAGTTAGTCCTATTGTCTAGTCAATCGCTTAGTTCTCCGACCGAAAGTTAAGGTCGCGGTTGGAGACGCACGCGGCAAGCGCAATACTTATGCGTGCATCTACTAAGAGATGGTCGTTCTCTCAGCGTTGTTTACGTATAATGAAGCGCATTGTATTGTTTTCGGCATTACCACAATTTTTTTTTTTTTTCGGACTGTCTTTTAGCTGTACAAACCCTATTGGTTGCCACAGCGTAACCGGGCTGTTTGGCGAGCTTTGGAAAGAAGCTCTGCCGAAAGAAATTTTGAGCCCTCGAAGAAACTAAGAGAACGACTGCCTAAGGGCGCCTCCTTTGAGGCCGAACCTCGGCTTAGGCGACGTTTGGGATAACAGGGCGGGGGGTCGGACGGTGAGGGCATTACCACTGCCACATTATCGCGCGTTTGTAAACCTCCTAGTGTTAAGTTTAGGAATGTAGTTCTCACCATCACCTCACAAATTGAAATAATGAAAAATAGAATATATGTGACATGCTTGTATTAGGTTTACATGAATCAAACAAGTTCTTTCGATTCAACAGTGCACTATCCGTGTTCCGCTGCCGCTGCGTTTTTGTAGTCTTCATGCGTGGGGTCATAAATAACTGATCTATCTCTAATTAATTGAATTACAATTCTTCTTTTACTTTTGTAAAATCAATCACTTTTAGTTAGTTAAGTACTCTGAATAATTAATTGCAGCGTACAAATATATATATTTTTTATTCGCCTAGAATGTGGGTTGGCGATTAAAACTAAACTTTAATGAGGAAATACTTGTTTGAACTTAAATGCTCTAGACAGTCTAAAGACCATACCAACACCAAGTTATTTCGTAGGCGCGTGTTGTAATAAGTTGAACGAAATATAAAATGACATAAATAATAAATCTTATTAAAAAAAATTAATAAGATTTATTCTTGATCAATTGTAATTATTGTAGAAATGCGTAAGCTTTGATTTTACACAAAGGTATTATTTGAATTTCCAATCAAAAGCCAAGCCAAGAAAACTTGTCCACTTTTTAAACCAATCATTGTGGAAGTCCGTGATATAAGTAGGTACGGGTAACGACATGCTTAATTTATTTCTTCTTCTTCTTCTTATTCGTTCACTCTTGGCAGAGTGGTCGTGGTTATGATTTGGCCTTCACAGCAGCTCTTACGATCTCCCTCCAGCGATTTCTGTTCGTAGCATCCCGGAATTTATTTCTACGCCATTGCTTTCTTTGCTATAGTCCGCGAAAACTAGACCTATCATATTTGTACAATGCAATTTATAATTTCTGCAAATATTATATTGACAAATGGAAAATTCAACATTTGTATTGCGAAACATTTAGTTGGTTTTAAAAAAAGTAACGGAGGATACCACCGGGTTCCAGCAAAAAATGTGGCATCTATTTAATAAGGAAATATCACTGCTACGATGCAATAGATAAATGGATGAAATTTTTCACATAAACACATTTATTTTGCTGTTTACTGAAATGTTTTCAGGATACCAACGTCGTAAATTAAATATTTTATGATCAAATTTTTTAAATTCGACCTCTACTGTAAAACAGGGGTTATCAAAACGCTTATACAGTTTTAAAACTTATAAGATTGGTCTAGCCTAAGCTTTTAATAAAGGAATCTGAATCATATCTTACCATCACGAAAATTTGGACGTTTGTTACTTCATCATGCCAGCATAACTATACTAGATAAAATTTGGCATAGGTAATTTTTTATCCCGGAGAAATGAACGGTATCAGGCCTTCAGCTTTCACACATACGAAATATTACATGCGCACGAAGTCGCGGGTTAATATTAAAAAACCTTTAGGTATAAGGTAGAGTATAAATCCTACCATTCGATGTTGGACTATTTCTTATCCAATATCTCGACCGACCATTGGGCTGGGATGTGGCATTAATACCTTGAGCTCTGTAATCGGTCGCCCAGTCAGCGGAAACGCGGGGAAACATGTTATCGAAGGGTGCTGTGATAAATCGCCGTTTTCTTTGAAAAATATCTCACGCACACCATTCGTGGGACATGTTTCATATATGGGGTTCGGAAATCCACTCAAATAAATAAGGAAAGTGTTATTCGTTCTGGCCACGCGAAGGGTACCGTATTAAAAAAAAAAAAACTATACTCATACAGTACAGTAACCCATGATGAATTTCTATCAGTCTCTTTCACTACCAGAGGTATGATGTACTTCATACTTTAATAAAAGCAGTCAAATTGATTAACTATTTATTATTTTGAGAATGATGAAGTGATATGAGGATATATTCAGCTTTTTTATAATTACTTGCTGGCTGACTAGTTAGAAGCGGTGGTAGCCTAGTGGTTAGAGCGTCAGCCTCCTAATCAGAGGTCGGCGGTTCGAATCCGAGCACGCACCACTAACATTCCGTAGTTATGTGCGTTTAAAAAAAAAATAAGATATCACTTGCTTCAAAGGTGAAGGAAAACATCGTGAGGAAACCTGCACGCCTGAGAGTTCTCCATAATGTTCTCAAAGGTGTGTGAAGTCTGCCAATCCGCACAAGGCCAGCGTGGTGGACAAACCCTTCTCATATTGAGAGGGGTGCTCTGTATTGAGCCGGTAATGGGTTGATCATGATGATGATGACTAGTTATGCGCGTCACATAGATTTTGTTTAATTTTACGTTACGACGTTAATTATACTATCACCCATGATCATTTGCAGCAGCAGAAGCCAACGATGTGTTGCCGCCTGAACCATACATATTCATAATCGGTTTCTACCCTGTTTCTATATCTTTGCCAGCAGGGTGGTGAATCAACGCAGACAACAGACCAGATTCGAGACGGGAATCGAACCTAGGACCTCCCATTTTATAGTACAATAGTGCACGCCAACCGGCACAAAAGACGTCAAACGACTAATTTAATGACGTCATATTTTGATTAAATCTCTAAACAGTAGGGGCGCCTCAAATTAATTTATCTCACAAAACAGTCTCTTTCGTAATAATTTACCATAATCTGGCAACCCACGGCGCGCTCCGTTAATCGCGTTATAAAATACCTTTTGTACAATAGACGTGATACAATAGGAGTGTTTCGCATTCTAAAAATGAATTATAGTTCTGGTTCCGCAATGCAGTGGTGCATGGGGTAGCATGAGCCACAGTGGCGCGTCGCCGGTCACAAGTACCCTACTCCGTACAGCAGGAACCGGTTTTAATTTACCGGAAAACATTTACATCGATTCTAAAACCAATATACCGTTAAACCGTTACAATTCATAATTTGAAAAATTCCAATTAATAAATTTTTTCATGTATTTGTTTATTCATATTTTGAAAAATTCTAATTTACTATAGTGTAGTTATTTCTTCATGTATTTATTAAAACATCTATATTGCAATCATCATCAAGATCGAGCCATTGTGGGCTCACTACAGAAAACGGGTATCCTCTCAATATGAGAAACATATCATTATCATCTCATTATGTTTGGCCACCACGCTGGGGCGTGCGGATTTACAGACTTAGAATTTAGAACTCTCAGGCGTGCAGGTTTGCTCACGATGTTTTCCTTCACCACACACTACAGGGATATTTGATTGCTTAAAAACGCACATAACGCCGAAAATTTAGAGGTCTTTCGTTTCGTCTTGATGAGGAAGTGGATGATCTAACCACTGATAGTCCTGATCATAGCTATTGCAAAGATAAGGAAAGGATATGAACTATAGACATAAACTTGATACATGCAATACGTGCAAAAGGACATCTAGTGACACCGAATATAGCAGGTGAAAGTTTGCGTAGACCTACTTTACATATCAGTAGTAGTACGCTGTTAATTTTGATTTTAAATATAATTTTGAAAATAAGGCCTACTTAACCACATATGTAATCGCCGTGTGGCGCAATAAGCAATATAACTTATCAGTTTCACACATTTTCGTATGGTTAGATTTACTTTGCTTCTCGTGCAAGATATGCGTACTTTTAAACCAAAACTAAAGTAACACTAACCTGCCATAGTCTGCATCGCCTAGCAGTATTTTAATATTTTAAAATTAAAGTTTTATGTAGTCACATCATACTTTGACGTCCATAAAGCGAGGTTTATTATTCTTAAACAACAGCGTCAACAATATTAAAATGATACTGCTTTTTGCGATGATAATAATAATCTCTGTAAAATATATCTTTCACTATTTGCTATACACATATGTTATAACACACCTTTAGTACCATGGTAAAATATGGGATTGACAACGAGTGTGTTTGCATATAAATAATTGTAGTCCTGATTCCGCATTGCAGTGTATGGGGTGGAATGAGCCACGGAGCCTCGCGTCGCCGGTTAAAGTAAATAGAAACTGCAACCTTACTCGTGTGTTATCAGCTTAGCATCACTAGTCCCGGATAATACGGTTTCCCTTAATGTATGTGATAGCTTAGTTATTTACCGGAACAACGTACATTGACCTTTCTTTGGTTTCTATTGATTTTCGAGTTGCACGGCAGTTTGCTAAGCAATGCTCCGACCTCTCACACGCAGTGTGTTTATTGCGTCGAACTTTTCGCGCTTTATTTACTTTCCCATAGCTTATTATTTGTTCCATTCATCATCATCATGAACAACCCATTACCGGCTCACTGCAGAGCACGGGTCTCCTCTCAATGAGAAGGTTTTGGCCATAGTCCACCACGCTGGCCATGTGCGGATTGGCAGACTTCACACGCCTTTGAGAACATTATTGAGAACTCTCAGGCGTGCAGGTTTCCTCACGATGTTTTCCTTCACCGTTGAAGCAAGTGATATTTTAATTTTTTAATTCAACAACAAATTTTGTTCCATTACTAGAATCCAAATTTCCATGTTACATTTAACTTGAGTGTACAAAATGTCTAAATTTAAATTTGAATTAATTGCTGAGAAGAAAGGTTAGTTAGTCTCTAATTTCCTTATTAATAACCGCTGTGTAGCGATTGTTTATTTATAAGTACAAGGTTTTGTTGTCTTAAGTCGAATGTTAAATTACCGAAGACAGACAGAGTGAAGACGGTGTGTAAATGTTGACCCTGTATGCAACGTCTATTAATTAAGCCGTAAGAGGTTTTGAAATTGTATATTTCAGTAAAATCTTATGAATGTAAAGTATTTTCCATGTATGTAATTTTTTTTATCCACTACAAGTTAGCCCTTGATGGCAATCTCACCTGATGGTAAGTGATGATGCAGACTAAAATGGTGGCGGGCTAACTTGTTATGGTATGATGGGTATGGTAAACCCATACTCCTAATTAGTTTCTACGCAACATCGTGCCGGAACGCTAAATCTCTTGGCAACACGTCTTTGTCGGTAGGGTAGTAACTAGCAACGGCTGAAGCCTCCCACCAGACCAGAATCGAACCAGGATTCGAACCCAGGACCTCCAACTTTATAATGAGGCAGTAGTAATTCCTGGGGTTAAAGGTGTTTAAGGCTATCCATTTCATCGTTACTTGGAAACTATCAAACTATTTAATGGTGTTGTTAGGCTTAGGTTTACAAGACTATATATATAAACTATAGGTGGACGAGACTATAGGAGGCTCTTGTTTTAATTCAACCAGTTTATTATAAAATAAGGTTTCTTAAAAAAAACAATCTAGATTAGGTTAAGTTTTATAACGCTCATTTAAAAGCATCGCTTTAATAATGAAGTTTGTTTTGGTAGTGTAATAACAGATAAATGGTGTTCTTTCAAGATTATGATTTATGAAAAAAATCTTATTCGATTAACTTGTAACAAGATTATGATTTGTGAAAAAAATCTTATTCGATATATGTTTTGTTAGTCAAATAATTAAATAGATCCAACACTGAGACGCTATCATTATAGCAGACTAGCGAAGGCCACACTGCGGCGTTAGGACTGCGTTCTTAACGGCGATCAAGTTTGCATCCTGGATGGGATCAATCACGATACCTTTTGTTAATTTCTTAAACGGGTGCGTTTTTAGTATGTATGACGCTAACTTGAACGCTGCTAAACACACATGCTGGTCGCTCTCTCATGCTGCATTTGGTCCAGGTGAAACAAAAGTTCACTTCATTATACACTAGAAATTAATTTACAGTTATTTGTGAATTTATTTTCAGTGTTGACGAAAGCTATCTAAAGTTTCTAGCTTTTAAAGTTAATATTGCTGTCGAAATCTATGTATGATATAACACCCTCCTGGAAATATAATGTCGTAATATAATAATTTATAGATACGTTAAAATTCTCTATAGACACAAGGGGGACGGGCGGATGTCGCCGATTTAGCTGTGACGGCGTCGCTTTCGGATTGATTGTTCTTGACAGCAAAATCAATAGTAACGATTTTATTATTGGAGAACGCGACCCTCGCTTCGTTTATAATATTTTGAGTAATGATTTGGTTAGTTGATGTTCAATAATTTATGTTTTGTCCTAAATTTACAGTAGCTATTATGGTATATAATTTCTCCTCTAATCTTCTGCATAATAGCGACAAAAAAAAACATATCTTGTAGTTTATATAGCTATTACTAAAGGCAATAAACCGTATACAGTCCGTCAGTCCGTTTAAAAACAGTGATGTCACAGACAGACTGGTGAAGCTCGTAACACCGCTATTTTGGATAAAATAAATTATTGTCTGTAGCTTTGACGTGCAGTCAACTATCACAAAAGCAGCGCGTTGTCTTTTGTATAATACCCTCCCAAGTAGAGAGATCAGTGCCCAAAAGTGGGCCTGTGGAGTGAGATTTAGTAATCATTGACACGTTCATGTAATAATCACGTACATTATAGTAATGACTTACAATATGAATATTGAATAATGAAAATAAATCAAAGTAGAGTGTTCTCACTCGTGATTCCTGTACACAAGGTCGAAGGTGAGGTCGAAAAATAACCAATCAAGTACTTATACAAATTATATGTACGCGTCTTGATTATACGTGTGTCTGTATAGTGTATAACCATTTAAATACTATGTCTAGCTTCTGTCAAGTGCTTTCTAGCGTCTTAGAAGTGCCTGCCTAGTTTCTCAATCACGTCTGTCTAGTGCCTTACAGGTGGTTCAGCTGGTAGCAATAATAATTATGGAAATAATTAAGTACCCAATAACACTAACTTTCGGACCCTGAACCTTTTGATAGATGCACAAGTACATGGCGTCGAAGTACGAAGGTTTGCTTTTCTAAAATTTGTCGTATTGAATATCATAAGCATAATTTTTGTTACCGTAGAAGAACAAGTGTTGTCATAACTTTTCTGGAAGCGTTTTATAGTTCACTTAACTAATTGGAATTTGGCAGTAAGCTTGAACTTGAGATCGAATGAGTGCAGCTGCATTTACTCTATAAATTCGTGAGATGATGCGATCTTTTATATAAGGAGATTCTATTAAGAAGAAGTTGGATATTTGACATAAGTATAAGGAACTGTTCCATTATCAATTGTTATATCCTGCTCAGCTCATTCAATACTGGATCTGGTCTTGATAGAAGCTTCGGTTATAGCTAGTTACAATATTGCTAATAGCAAAGCCGTACTGCTAAGCGATTAAGCGAAGAAACTTTTGCCATACTCCTCATTCTAAGTAAGCGCGCGTGGTAAGCGCGCTCTCAACTTACCATCGTTACTTAACTACTCATCATGGAATAAAGATCCCTAAGTACAAGTTACTAGGTATCAAAAAGGCTTACACAACGTTTTGCTCCAGACAAACTTGATCAACTTACTAGTAGATTTAATTTTTTGTGTACTTTCTTGAGTGCGCCGATAAACGATGGAAGATAATCTTCATTCTCTAAGCACTTATAAAACATATGCCCCGAGTAAGAAATATATACAAGGGATGGCGGAAGACGTGTTCAGCACGTATTTTCAAAACTTTGAAAAATTGAGCGTTAGAGTTTATATAGCTTAAATGGCTTATCCGGATGTGACATTTCCACCCTTCGCAAACATCTGTTCATTTGGTTCGGTGGTCATCGCCGGTAGTCATTAATTTCCGGTTCGATGGCAAATTTTGGTCCGGCGATAATTTTCTGAAATACATCTAACTTCTCAGCTTTAGTTACCGTTGACGTACATACTAGATATATCCCATACGAGTGTTAGCTAGAGACGCTCTACTGATTTATAATAAACATATTTGCGTTAGATACACGTTTGAAAATTTGGAAAAGGCGCCTTGTTTTGCTTTAAAGTGTGCTCACTTCAGGGGTAGGTTATAACTTGCGTTATTCTTCTTAAATATCAAAGGATATTCTAGGGCTCAAAATTTCTTCTGGCAGAGCTTCTTTCCGAAGCTCGCCAAACGCCCGGTTACGCTGTGGCAACCAATAGTTCGAAAAAAAAAAATGTGTGTGAAAATTTTAAAATAGTTAGTGTCTGTGGTGTGATATCATGTTATACAGTCTATATAATATGTAAAATACAAAATAGAATGGCTTTTCGTTGAATAGCTGACGCTTTCGCCGAATATGTTTGAAGTACTTTGCCACTGCACCGTGGATGTTGTCCTTTGCTTTTGAGATAACGCTTGAACTCTTCAAGTACTGTACTAATCATTATGAAAAGCATGGTAAGCATATTTATATGCGAATTCGAACGCGGTTGGGTATGGTTATGAAGTGGTATTAACCGAGACTCGCAACTCTAGCCACAAATAAGCATTACTAGTCTTAATTAAGACCTTAATAAGCAACAGACTTGAATAGTTATTTTAGTCTCATTTGATTTAGCAGTGTGATCTAATTTTATTCAACAAGAACAGATTTTCTAGTTAATTCGGAGAGTTTATGCGTCAAACACGCGCGTTATGTCATTTGTCACATGCTTAACCCCTCTGCAGCATCATTTGTCAGATAACATTGTAACCGAGGGATGGTTAGATGATGTAACATAGTGAGTCAAACATGCCCGTTTTACTTCCATTTTAAAATGAAGTCTGGGTTTAACCGTTTGGAAATTTTATTTAATTTTCTCCAGCGTGTGCACCCAGCTGGCATTTGACCAAATATTAATCTGATAATAACGACATGTTATGGGTATATTTCCTATTATACGTGTTCTTGTACCTAATAAGCAGCATTTATATGAAAACTTTTTCTTTTTCGATTGGCTAGATTTTTTAAAAAAGTTATCTAAACTATTTGATATCGAATTAACAGTCTGTAATAATAATCAGTTCTATATTATTATTTTAACAATATCATATGACTGTCATTTGTGCGATTTTTTTATAGTCATCTGAGATACTCGTATTTTAAGATGCGGGAAAGTTCGTACCGATTTAGGTGTATCTAATACTTACCCTTCTGTAGGACCAGAAATTTAGAAGAAGCCGCAAGGCAGTAGAATATAACTCCGACAAAGACGTGTCGCCAAGCGATTTAGCGTTTCGACACGATGTCGCGTAGAAACCAATAAGGAGCGTGGGTTTACCATACTCCTAACAGGTTAGCCCGCTACCATCCTAGACAGCATCATCACTTACCACTGTCACTAGGTACTTAGGTAGCTGTCAAGGGCTAACTTGTAGTAAGTAAAAAAAACCCTTGAAAGAATTACACAGACTTAGTTACCTTTAGACACATTATTTACTTATATAGTTAATATAACTGAAGACAACCTTCGCCGAGCGATCACCGAATGCCCAGCCGGATCGAAAAAGCGTCAGGTTATCTTTTGTATTGTTGTGATAACGAAAAATATGCTCTTTATCCGTGCTGTTTCTATTAAATATTTATTACCCAATTGTTGTGTACGCGTCTTTCAAATCCCAGTTCCTATAGAAATTCCTGAATGTAGTAACACAACACACCGCGGGACATGGGAAAACATGAATTCTTCGCAGTTAGTGCCAGTTTCGTAGTGAACTTTATTTAAAACTTAGCAAACACTTCAACCAAGGAACACACGCAACTTGTAAGTTTGAAATGTTCTATTTGTGTTTGCGAGTTTACATAGATCTGTTGTTCTGTTTATTCTGCTCCGGTTGAAACAAGGTTTATTACGTCCGCTTTGTCCCTGCCTGTGCTGTGGCCCATGTAAAATCCTTTTCGAGAAAATTGCCCTCATCTTCCGCGTAATGTGAAAATGCATTTACCTCAGAGTTTCTCATTATTGTGTTTATTTATCATTTTTTATGCGTACAAATAAGCTGCTCTTTATGTTTAGTTGTATAGTGCTTTTTATATTTATTTTATATGTATTTAGCACAACTAAATACATAGATGTATTTATGATTAGCTGTAAGATAGAGCTTTACCATTTTTTTTATATATGTTTGTTTATTTCAGAACGACGATGTGGGCAATCGACCCATTTTGTTTTCTTTCACTATGTTAGGTTTTAAAGTTACATTAGCTTTTTTCTATTTCACTTGATTATAAAACACTTGATTGTACGTGTCCCGAATTGTAAGGTTTGAGGTTCGGGGTTCTAGTCCTGGCTTGAAACTGGTCTAAGAGGCTTCGGCCGTGGATATATATATTCGGTGGTGGATAATATTGTCAATATAATACTAGAAAAGAAATTTTAAAGAGTTGCGTGAATAATTGGTTTGGATGATTATGTGCATGCATGAATACAATTATAAATAAAATTACAGAAACATATATACAGTAGAGAAAGTTATTTAAACGGTTTATTGCTGATGAATTTTGGTGGCTACATATAGCCTTAACAGGCGACTAAAAATGTGAAAAGAAATATCTATATATGCAGGTCACAGTTGCAGTAAATTCCCGTTTCAAAAATAACCATTTAAGCTTTATTTATTAATCGACATATTTCGGTGTATTTCAATATTTTACAAATCGTAATAAAGCCCGCGTTTTTCCCGTACGAGTATACCTATATGTGAATGGGGAAAGATTTTGCAGTAAAGAAGGGTTCTCGCAATTGTGCCATTCGACGTTAGTGCGCATTCATTGTCTACGTAAACACCCTTTTGAGACGTCTGCGAGGGAAGCCTCCTTGATAAAATACCTATTTTATATTGTACACTAGTTACGTGCACGTACCGCAATCTACTTAATGGTATTCGATTTTTTTGTAAATTGCTTTCAAATTGATCCACTTGACCTAAAATGTTAGTTATCCTTTATATCAAAAATAAGAAAATGTGGCTATTTGTTTTTTCGTCACCTGTTCGGTTCAACCATTGCACTTAATTTAATTTGGCTTCTTTACTAGTTATATACATTTTACATTCGAAACTTAATCTGGTATATATAATTCTTTTTATCTTCATTATTAAAAACTTGGATATAACCCGCAAATCTTTGTGAAATAACGCTTTCAATTTGGCGTTTTTTGTCTATGGAACAGGATTATCAACATCTGTGATGGACTGTCCGGTTAAATCCCCACGACTCATTTAAGTATTGGTCTACCGTTACGGCGTATATCGTACTTCTAGTCTGTTTTACTATCTCCACTCACCTGTCTCTCTCGTATTTTATCAACCCTTTAGTTATGCGATTGCTTTCAATTTAGCGTTTTTTGGCACAGGATTATTATGGTACAGGATTATCCACATCTGTGATGGACTGTCCGGTTAAATATCCTCGACTCATTTAAGTATTGATCTACCGTTACGGCGTATATCGTACTGTCTGCTTTACTGTCTCCACTCTCTTTCGCGTCTCTCTCGTATTTTTATCAACCCTTTAGATATATCATTATATGGACTTAGATCTTTTCATATTTTTCATCAACGTAAAGAACACGAAGATAGATCTTACGCGTAATAGATCCTTAACTTCACTCTACAAAATTGATAAATTACGTGCCCACGTACGTGTTTCACTTTTTCAATTCAAATATTTTACATCCCTACTCCCCAAAGCGGTGAAATATTTATATACTTAACCGGGCCTTTCACCCCACTGTCTGAGTGCAGAATCTAGGACTCTTTTATTATTCGCATTTGTTCAAACCGAATGATGACGCGCAATATTTCTTAAAGCTTAGATTGAAAATGTTATATTAACCTTTCTTGTTTATTAAAGCTTTTAGCTTGACCTCTTTGTTTACGAATGAAATGGAATCGAGGAACAGGTAGAATTCGACGTAAATGTTACCATTATATTGTACAAAGTTGTATAAGTATTTAATGTAATTTGAGTTTAAATGTTTATTTTATCAGATATGTTCTGGTATAAGGTCTTCCACATAGATACAATATGAAAATCAAATCAAATCTTTTTTTTGTTATTACCAATTTACAAAGTTTTTTTACCGTTCATGTAATCCTTAATAACGTTTTCTAAACTGCCGCGGCTCTACAAGTTATTGTATAACAATTTTTTCAGTACAAAATGATGAAGTTCTAACTTATACCCGACTGTTTGAAAATATAAAGGCGAGGAGATTGTTATTAAAAACGCATATTTATCATTTTGGTGCGTATAATATAACAACTAGTCTAAAGTAATCTAAACTCACGTCAATTTTTGTTAATTTCGCATTGTTAGTTACAATGAATAATGAAATTTTTAAATGGTGTATAATAATAATTAGTGTTCGCACATGAATGTAAAAATTAAGCCAGTTTCCGTACGATGGAATTCTTCGTACGAAGTTCTTAAAATTATAGCTACAGAAATGTACAACCGTCTCCGATTATTTTAAAGTACTTTATGTAATATGATAAATTTTATTGAGTATGTTACATCATTTTGCATACACGAAAAAAACATGCAAATGCAAAAAAGGTATCATTTTTAGATAGGTCAGGTAGCACTAGTAATAAATGTTGTTGAGTTGGTCAAGATAAGTGTTCCAAAAGCTTTTTAGATGATTTAGTTTTCTATGATTTAAAAAATAATCCCATTAGGTCTAGCCCTACTATATTATATAAATTGCGTGCGTGAAAACACTATAAAATTTCCACCATTATCATTACCACCAGTATACCATCATTATCCTCAGTCGATCACTGATCTACTGTTACAGCTTTGCACTGTCCTACTCTGCCATAGAAAACAGGAAGAGTTTGGACTCGAACACTTCCTCAATGCGGCTTGACGGGCTTTAACCGTTGCTATCATGCTCTCAATTGCTTGATGGAAATATTTTTTTTGTCAGTATCCAAGTATGATCTTTAAAAACCAAGTAAGACTGCCCATTACTGCATTATAGGTATTAATTGAATTTTTTAGATGTAAGGTTAATTTCAAGGATACATGCTGTGATCATTTCTAGAAAGTCACTATCTACACCTGTTTGTTCTTCTGTTTCTGTTTTTTAATTGTTTATATTCGGATTGTGACAAGTTTAATGATCCAATAAAAAAAAAGTATGCTTGATCCCTATTAGAAACTTATTAATTGCCTGATAAACGAGGCAGAAGCGAGCTTCATAAACCTTAAGAGTTTAGATCATACCTTAACTATACCATAGGTGCTTAATACACGTACCGACACATTGTACCGTAATAAGTTGAGCATTGGGACGGCAAAAGAAAGTTCCATCGCAAGTAACGCTACCGGGCGTGCTCCCGCTTCGACTGATGAGTTTAGGAAGTTCTGCCCGCATGTGTAAGGCTGCTGCTACATAGATAACACCGCGATTTGCGATGCGATACAGTGCGAACTACTCTTAAGTTAATATAATATGGCTCCAAATATAAAACCCAGATATTCGGGTGACGCGTTTTTTACGGCCTTTATAATCATTAATGTTATATGATTTGTGCAATGAGCTTAATGTGACACGGATAAGATAAGATACTATTTTATTGTTTAAAACGATTTTCAATATATACAATTTGTACCTACCCTCTGCACTAGGAAAACCTGTATTGCAGAGGGTAGTTCCTTCCAGGGATATAGTAAATTTATTCTTAGAGATAAATTATCTTATACTTACTAAAGCTAACATTATTTAAGCGTGTATGTATATGTATGTGTGTGTGAACGAGTGTGAATGTGTGTTTCTGTGTGTGCGTTATGTATTAATCATATTTATTTTCTTTATTATGCGCAAAAAAATTATCTTAATATGTTTAAAATATTCTCAGTTTCAGCATACCCTTTAGACGACAACCAGGCCCAAAGCGTTTTTGTTAATTTTGACCTATTCAGCCTGACTGGATGTTTTGTAGTTAAAAATAATAGCAATAACACCTTTTATTATACAAACAAAAGAGTGATAAAAAAAAAACAGCCAAGTGCAGTGGCGTTTTAAAGGAGGACTTTTATTATATAAAAATATTTCAGGTTTTACAGTATGCCTTACGTTTCGAAACTCCAAAATCACTACGATTGCCAACGATACGATATAACGAAAATACTTTGAATTAGATGTTGTTGCCAGTTAGCTTATAAGCTCGCATCATTTTCGCTGATTGATAGATGTTACCGATTTCGTAGTGACGCATTGTTTTGCTTTTCATCGCTTTTAATAAATCAAATATCTTATCGTGTATGGCGTTAGAATGATATGATAGTGTTTGTTTTGATCGCTTATGTGTCGCAAATCGCACCGCTGCCTAACATACTGGTAGCCTTGGCCTAAATTGCTTTCTTTTCCGTTGTGCGGTTGTGTTGCCAAAACGGGCACGTACTAAAAGAACTTAGTCTTTATACACTTTTGATACCTTTCACGATGCGCGATATTACTTTATGAAATACTCAAGATAGTTATCGCTATAGCTTATTGGCAATTTTGTCGGTAACGTCTCTTTCGTATAAATAGGTACTAAGTTGTTTTAACTCTAACACCAGCACATCTAAAGTTTATTAGATATAATAAAAGTAAAAATGTTGGAACGAGAGATATTATCTCGCTTCATGTGCGTCATGTTGAATGCAGAAACTTTGTTAGCGTCTCCTGAGGACGTGACTACGTATCGCCGCCGTCCGGGATGTAGAATACCCATTATATCGAACGACGAGGAACGAGGAAGATACGGGCATAAAATATGACGATGGAATGAAGGTACAAATTCATAGTAGGTTCGTTTTTACTTATATATGGGCGTCGTTCGTTACTTACTCATATTATATTAATGTAACATCGGTCCGTTCCAGACAGCTAAACAGGACTTCATAATGTTTTACATGACATTATAATGTTTTACCTTAAACTGTAGGCTGTGTGTAAGATTATAATTTTGTAATCGGTAGGTTGATCAAACGAAAAATAGCCATATACTAAACGTAATGAATAGTATTAAAAGCACACAAATAATGTAAGTCCGTTCTTTGTGCATGTGATAGCGTATTGGCTAGAACGTCCGCCTCCAAATCAGAGGTCGGGGGTTCGATCCCGGGCACGCACCTTTAACTTTCGGAGTTATGTGGTTTTTCGAGTAATTAAAATATCGCTTTAACGTTGAAGGAAAACATCGTGAAGAAACCTGCATGCCGGAGAATTCTCCATAATGATCTCAAAGGCGCGAGAAGTATGCCAATCCGCATTGGCCAGCGTGGTGGACTATGGCCAAACCTTTCTCGTATTGAGAGGAGACCCGTGCTCTGTAGTGAGCCGACAATGGGTTGATTATGATTGATGTGAAACCTGCACGCCTGATAATATTCTCAAAGTGAAGTGAGTGAAGTCTGCCAATACGCACTCGGCCAACGTGGTGGAGCCAAACCCTTCTCATACTGAGCCGTTATGAAGGTGATGATGATTCCTCGTGCGCTCTTAATACACTTAATCTTTCATACGTAGACATTATGTCGCAAAGTCATTGCCAATGGCTAAAAACATTACCCCTTCGTCTGAAGTAATAGGGTGTAAATAGAGAGCCTTTTTATTCATGGTATTAACATCTATACTATGCTAGGGTAGTTATATTCTTTGGTTATTAACTTTTTCAAAGGTTTAAAATTTACATTAGCAAAGAGTTCCTGTCGGCGGGAGTGAGACGAAATTATTGATTTCAGCGCACCGACAGGGCACGCAACCTTTTGCCTCCTCCTTGTACAAGTAACAATTAGGATTTGCCACGTTTCAATACGACTTTTATTAATTAATTAACAGAATTAACTTGTAATGATTTACAAACATCAAAAGCTTACTAATTATTAATAAAATAACTAGGTATATAAAAGGCTAAGTTTGGCTTGTCTGATGTAACAGGAGTCAGATATTTAAGAATATATTAACTTCTTTCAATAATTTATTTTTCTGAAATACTGCCTGTAGAAGTATTAACCTTGATCACCGTTGACCTTCCGACTATTCCAACAACGCTCTGACTTATGTAATACGTTTTTCATCATCATCATCATATCTTCCAGCGGCTCCCTGCGACTCCTCTGATTTCGTCTGTCCACCTATTTGGGGGTCCACCAACGCTACGTTTTTAATCATGTGTTTTTGTTAAATAAGAATGAGTTCATAAAAGCTTTTTCCTTCAGACCCCATGGATATTTAAAAAGAATTTCATTTAACCAAACGATCCATTTTCTAGAGGCCGAAAAATTGTGTAGTGGGAAGATGTAGATTTCTAGTTGCAGCAAAAAATGTCGAGCCAAGCTTGGTCGCCCACGTCAATATACAAAAATTTCGAATCGTTTCCAACTAGCAAAAAAATTCACTCTGTATTAGATCTGTATAATGTGTTCATAGCGCAAGACTAGATTGCTTTAGCAAGCGTAGCACCGGTGTAAGCTGTAATAGAGTTTTAACTCTCCGTACTACTGAGTATTTTCTCGCATTCCGATCTGATGTAGTGTTCAATCGATCTAAGGATTGTTCAAGCGTTTCCAACTAGCAAAAAATTCACACGTTTATTACATCTGTATAATGTTCACAGCGCAATTGACTAGCTTGCTTTAGCAACCGTAGGATCGGTGCAAGCTGTAATAGAGTTTTAACTCCCCGTACTACTGGGTATTTTCTCGGATTCCAATCTGACGTAGTGTTCAATCGATCTAAGGATTGTTCAAGCGTTTTCAACTAGCGAAATATTCACACGCTTATTAGATGTGTATAATGTTCATAGCGCAATTTAGTAGTTTGCTTTAGCTACCGCAGCATCGTTATAAGCTGTAATAGAGTTTTAACTCTCTGTACTACTAGGTAGTACTCGGATTCCGATCTGACGTAGTGTTCAATCGATATAAAGATTGTTCAAGCGTTTCCAACTAGCGAAATATTCACACGCTTATTAGATCTGTATAATGTTCATAGCGCAATTTAGTAGTTTGCTTTAGCTACCCCAGTATCGGTATAAACTGTAATAGAGTTTTATCTCTCCGTACTACGAGGTAGATACTCGGATTCCGATCTGACGTAGTGTTCAATCGATCTAAGGATTGTTCATACAGCACGTGCAGTTTACGGCCGGCGCGGTGCGGCTAGTGTTAAATATAGACTGGGCTGGACATTGAACTGTGTAGTGCCGGACATCGTCGTAATGAAAGTGTCCTAGAGCGCCCCGTTCGAGTTTTCACAATTAAACCAATTTCCCAGAGAGAAATTCGACTCGATATTGGCTGCTCAGTATTTTGCAGTTTACATAGCTCTAAATCTCAAAAATAATGTTTGGTTAGATAATTATACAGTTACTGATAGCTATATGGTCTCATTATATATTTATAACAATTCAAGAAATTGATTAAACATATAAAAGCAATATGAAATTTTTGTTTTGTAAACTTGGTGATTTTTTTAATGTATTTTTTTCTGTTTAAATAATTACTACTTAATTTCTAGCGTGTTACTATCCGTGAAGGTAATATAAGTTAAACAAAATTAGTTTAATATTGGATGGAATTGTAAGCACGTATTGATGATTTAAAAGTATTGGGTATCCGTTACACCAAAGTCATTTACACTAGTTACACAGATTATGCAACCTAACTTAACATAAGTTGTTCTGGCTGTAAAGGTTAACGAATATATATTATCATTTATCACAATAACTAGGAAGTTACTGCCTAGTATTGTCATCATTTGACAATATTATTTCTGTTATATATCGGTCATTGATGCATATATTATTTTAATGCGTAAGTGTCTTATGTTTCTAGGTTTGTTATTTTTTTTTGTTTCCTATGTTTGGCTTGTTTGGCTCAACGATAGCATTGGATGAAAAATAGACACATATATTTTGCATCCTGGAGTCGGTCGTAGCATACTTTTACCCCAGAAAATTACCAGAACGTTCGCGAAGGATTACATAGGATACAATAGCTAGATAATAATGTTAACGGGTTGTGGAGATTTTTTGCATAGTTTATGTGCCGGAGATTGACAGGCTCGGTTCCTATAATACAGAGTGTAAGCGCAATTCTGTTATTTACTATTCATGATTTTAACTTTAGGTTAACATTACATACGAAAAGAGCAACCGAAGCTGCGGTCACTTCTAAAGTCGCAAAATAAACACATTTGGCTTTTCGGCACCCATTCTAAATCACTGTAATGTGAAGTTGATACTGTTTATTTATTTGTTACAAGATATAAAACGATAGATAGTTGACAAGAACATGTTGTTTCTAAGGAAATTACGTGCAGGGGCCTTCAATGTTTTTTCTAGGGCGCCATATAAAAATTATAACTAGTCTTACATAGTTAAAGTTAACTGTGGTTGTTTGAGATGTTCACGCGGCATTTACCATAACTTATGCATGCTTACGTCGTGCTTGCTTTGCATTATTACATCACTCACTGTCCTTAGTTAATAATTAACTAATATGAATTTGGGACTTTATGTAAGTATGGGGGTAAACCAATCTGTAAACACTCATAACTGCTAAGTAAATTATGAAATTCTTAATGAAAAAGTTGTCTCGAAGGAGTTAGCTTTGCTGTCATCTCACATAAGATATAATCATAACATCGTACTTTATAATATATTGATGAGTATATAGATAGGCTAGAAAAGTTTGGAGCTTCGTAAACTTTTTTTTTTATAAAATGCCGATAAATGTTTTTATTTCATTTTTGTATTATTTGTGGCATTGAAAAATACATTCAACCCTAAATTTTAACCCTTCTATCGCCAACCCCTATCTTTTAATAGTAATTTTAGTAATTTAATCATTTGTCATCCCGCTCGATATCTGAACAATTATCGTCATTATTGTGAATGTTTTTCACTATAATACGACAAAAATTCCCTGTGATTATTGTAAAGCAAAAATTTTTGAACATAAACAATACTTATTTTATTTTTATATTCCTCATCGTTCACAGCGCTCCATGCCTCTTTCACTCATATACCACATCCTTACACACAATAAGTTAGTTATTTTTTTTTTCTATAAAAGAAATTTCCTAGAAATAATTTATATGGCAAAACAACGCTTGCCGGGTCAGCTAGTATAATTGTAAAATCCTACTTTATGTGTTGACGTTGGAAAAATCGCGAAGATATCAAGTATGGAAAATGCTTAGTAAACTTTTAC
Source organism: Lasiommata megera (assembly GCA_928268935.1). NCBI lineage: Eukaryota > Metazoa > Arthropoda > Insecta > Lepidoptera > Nymphalidae > Lasiommata > Lasiommata megera. The sequence continues at coordinate 11,076,886 of OV743309.1, forward strand.
ATTATAAAATGCCGTAAGCATGAATTGCTGGTTGATAAAATCCATTAGAAAGTTGGGCCAGACATTAATCCTCCGGACATAACTTTCAGACGATAAAGTAAACGAGTTACAATATGCCATTTATGCTAGTGGGATGACAGGAACAGAAGTTATATTAGGAAATTGGACTCTTGTCTCTCGTTGGCAAGTTCGAAATTACCTTTGATCGAAGATAGGAGTTTATTGTTATTGCAAAAGGTAATAAATGTACAGAATGAATGTAAAGTTTTTATTACTTATATGGTATTATATTTTTTTTCTACTACACGTTAGCCCTTGACGGCAATCTCACCGGTAGTGATGATGCAACCTAAGATGATAGCGGGCTAACTTGTTAAGGATATGGTAGACCTAATTGGTTTCTACGCGACATCGCGAACGCTAAATCGCTTGGCGTCACGTCTTTGTCTTTGGTTCGGTTTTACTCAAGGCGAGAATCGAACCCAGGACCTCCCACTTAAGAATGCGACAGCACGCACGCTGCGTCACTGAGGTCGTAAAAAATGTATGTAATCTATGAATCAGGTAAACTCGACTAAATCGACAACACATACATAAGAAATACAAGACAGCAAAGAAACACGCATAGAAAGGAAAAGAGGTACAATAGGCGGCCTTACCAACCAACCTAAACATCAACTTAGTTTTTGGGTTCGATTCCCAGGTCTGTCCAATAAATTTGGGGTTCCTCTATTTAAAGTTAATATCCATACCCACCCTCGTGCACAGCAGAACACTTTAAGCCGTCAGTCCCGGTTATCATAGCTATATGTGATTATAATTGTTCATCAGAGGTCCACTAACCTCATTGAAACCGTGTGGTGGATCTATACTCTTGAAGCTATGAAAGAGGTCTGCTCTCCCACGTCACAGGGTCATTAGTGTGGTGGAAAGATAATGATGATGAAATAGTTTTAAACAAAAACTTGAAAATTGTGATATAGGTTAATGCAATTTTATTTTCACAATCATTATTCATATCTTTCGTTTGCATCGTAATATTTTCATTGTAATGTGAAATAGCTTAGTTGGATGGGTGAATCTCGCTCATTATATAAAAGGATGGGAATCCTTTCTACCTCCTCCCTGCGTATTCATTTACATACTGCAATGTAAATGAACCGTAACTTATATGGTTTTATTTAATCTAGTTACTAGAGACTTCCACTGAACTTTATGTTTTCAAAATTGTTGTTTTTTTTTCTCTCAATTCGTACAAACGACTCTTTATAATCAAACCATACATCAAAGTTATACTCAGCTAAGCATCTAGTATTTTTATAGAAATAAGTAATATTTACATTCTTAAGGTCAATATTGCTAGCCGCAAAATTAAGGCAATATAATTACGCAAGTAATAACTCTTTTCAAAGCTTACGAAATAAAAATACATACATTGATTTACTTTCGACCCCTTTTACGGTTTCGTTGCTGAAATCGTATGAAAGAAAAATTCATTCTTATCGTTTTCGTGGCAAAAGGGGCAAAAACAGGATCGTTCTTTTTGAACCGCAATGTAATACAATACAAAAACAAACTAAGTTCACCAAGTTTGCTACTTTTACATACCTATATAATCATTATCATAGCACCAAATGAATTGGTTTTGTCTGGAATTTACCATAGAATATAATATTGAATAAAATTTTCGATTCAAAAAACTTTGTATTCATTAATTTTATCGGGTCCATTTTGTAATGGTTTGGCGGAGATAAAAATCTAGGCGTGAATACAACAGACATATTAACACGAACGACGTGGTCAGACAAACAAGAGTAAAACTACCACAGATAGTACATACTATTGTTTGTTTTATTGTAAGGCAATATGTATAATAGTAGTCGTAAGGCTCTAGGGGCGCCATGGGTGATGAAGCCCTGTTTTAATTGCCCCCCCGCCACATCGCACCCGTATGCGGACTTAGCGTCAAATGACCCGACAAATTGACCGCGACACGCGATGTTAACTTCACCATACTCGTATTATTATTTGTTGATGTGATTGTGGAATGTTTGTGCTATCATATAGAATGTGTTCACCCTCAGCTGATGGACACATGTTTGCTTACTCAACGTAGAGCTTAGATCTCAACGCTATTCCGATGTGAAAAGGGGGTTTTTGACGACGTCGACGACGATGTTTTTGTCGGATTATAAAGTTGGAGGTCCTGGGTTCGATTCCCGGCTCGAGTCTGGTCCGGTGGGAGGCTCCGGCCGTGACTAGTTACCACCCTACCGACAAAGACGTGTCGCCAAGCGATTTAGCGTTCCGGCACGATGTCGCGTAGAAACCGATAGGAATATGGGTTTACCATACCCTTTACAGGTTAGCCCGCTACCATCTTAGACTGCATCATCACTTACCATCAGGTGAGATTGCCGTCAAAGGGCTAACTTGTAGTGGATAAAAAAAATATATATAAAATGTGTTCACCCTCAGCTGCTGGACACATGTTTGCTTACTCAACGTAGAGCTTAGATCTCAACGCTATTCCGATGTGAAAAGGGGTCTTCAAACTGTTCTTATCACAAATCATTATTTTTACACGCTCTTTGGGATGTAACCAATTTCCTACATCCGGCTAAGGATTTCTTGATAGAAAACCCAATATTTATCCAATGCTATATAATACGATTAAGCACTATCTATTGAAGACCTGTTATAATTTAAGAACCAATATTGCATTTAAGCTGCAAAAATAAAGATAATAAAAAAATTTGCCTGTATGTTATAAAAGGTTTTGACAGTAGATAATTTAAGTAAGATGTAAGTAATAGATATAATGTAATAACGAAAATAAATGAAATATCTCGACATTTCAATAATATGTTCCGTAAACGTAAATAGGTAATCAGTTAAGGCTATACATAGGTATCTTTGATCAGGTATCAAATCAAGACCCCTAGATACTAAGTATAATATGATTATGTGATAGATAGGAACTAACTGACTCGTCGATCCGAAGACCATTAATTATTTACGCTGGGTATGCGTATAAAATGCTTCCGTGTCGCTGACTATGTATTATAGTGATATTTGAATTTTGAACAGCAAATCAACGATTACAGTACATGTAGAAGTCGTCGACCTCCGTTGCGCAGCGCGTGCGCTGTTGCATTTTAAAGTTGGAGGTCCTAGGTTCGATTCCCGGCTCGAGTATGGCCTGGTAGCAGCTTTGGCCGTGGCTAGTTACCCTACCGACAACGACGTGTTGCCAAGCGATTTAGCGTTCCGGCACGACGACGGCAGAAACCAATTAGAAGTGTGGGTTTACCATACCACTAACAGGTTAGTCCGCTACCATCTTAGACCGCATCATCACTTACCATCAGGTGAGATGCCGTCAAGGGCTAAATTGTGGTGTATAAAAAAAACAAATGGCATATTGGTATAGTAGCTGGCAATAAAGTTTCCAAGTAATTTTCAACTGATAAATCGACACATGGGTATGTTTCTTTGCGATGTAGATGTGAGTCAAAATCACGAGTCTCTTGAATTTCAATGCTTAGTTTTATCATGAAATCAAACAAATCTATTTATGGGTTTACCACACATCCGTTGCTTACCCATCTACAACTCACCTCGCTATAATGTTAGCGGGCCACAAAGATGCTTATCAAGTGTTGGTGACAACAATCGGGACCGGGTTACACAACAAACCAATAACACCGGGTAACCAGCTATTAAATTCGTCCCGACACTTGAACCCATGTCCTCAAAATCCGCAAGCTTACACATCAAACTCAGACCCCCCAAGCAGTTTTATTTTAAGTCTAGCAGAAGCTGTGATAGTCTAGTGGTTAGAATGTCCGCCTCCTCATCAGAGGTTGGGAGTTCGAATCGGGGCACGCACCATAACTTTTCGGAGTTACGTGCGTTTTTAAGTAATTAAAATATCACTTGTTTCAACGGTGAAGGCAAATATAATGAGGAAACCTGCATGTCTGAGAGTTCTCCATAATGTTCTTAAAGGCGTGTGAAGCCTGCTAATCCGCACGTGGCCAGCGTGGTGGACTATGGCCAAACCCTTCTCATATTGAGAGGAGATCTGTGTTCTGTAATGAGCCGAGAATGGGTTGATCATGATGACTTGTCATAATATGACCGATTATAAACAAAAGTTTTTCTAACATATATCAATCTATATTAGTCTCTGATTTCGTTAGATAGATAAAGTGTATTGATGTGGAGTTCTTTATATCCCCGAGGATCGAAGCATATCAACGGCTGGATGGATTTTAATCAATGACGTGTTTATCGATTCGTCTCATGCTATGTGTATTTTAAAAAAAATATCGGCCATCAGATAGGAAACAAACTAATGCGCGTAAAGTTTAAATAATAATCGCGAGTTATTATATTGTATAACGTGCTCTTCGAGGCACGGTAACCGCTAATCTTCTAACTCCGTGGTAGTAATGAGAATATTAACAGAAGAATTCAATACCTTGAATTTAACCTTAATTATATATAATTTAACCTTTCTTGATGAGTCACATCGCAACAGCGCGGTCATCTTATGCCACTACGTACTGCTATTACCTACTAGCTGGTACCCGCGACTTCGTCTACGCAAGATTAGTACTTCTAGTAGCTTATATTAGAAAGAAGAAAAGAACTCGTCATATTTTGGACAATTCACACAATATCTTTATAAATTGTAGCCCATGTGTTATTCTGATGTATAAGCTATATTTTTGCAAAGTTTCATAAAAATCCATTCCATAGTTTTGATGTGAAAGAGTAACAAACATATTCTATCCATCCATACATCAAAACTTTTGCGTTTATAATATTAGTAGGACGTAAACTGTGTCTAGTCTCTTAACTCTTTCCTATCCTATCTTTCATAGGCCTTTGCCCATCGTGACGTTTATAGACTGAAGATCTCCGTGGCGCAACGCTTGCTAAGTCGTATTATAAATTTGGAGATCCTGAGTTCCATTATCGGCTCGAGTCCGTTCTTGTGGGAGTTTCCAGTCGCGGCTGGTTGCCACCCTATTGGCAAGGACATACCGACCAAGTCATTATGTGTTATGGTATGATGCCAGGTAGAAACAGTTTAGGAAGATGTGATAGGATGTTAGGTAGCTCCTTTGCTAACATCAGTTGACCCGTCTGCTTAAACCAAAAATAAAACCGAGTTTTACGACTCCTAATTCATACTCACAAAATGTGTTTGTTTATTTGTCATATTTGATCACGTATTTTGGAAGAATCCGCGACTTTACCTAACACAGCAGGCGCGTTCCTTCTTAATAGAAACAAGATAATTTATCGTCTTTTTAATTAAGTCGTAACGGTGCGAGGTTTAATTTTGTAAATAAACTTTTAATACCACACCAAAACAGCTTGATTGAAACGATACTGGTTCTTTTATAAACGCTCGCAGACTACAACCTGAAAGCCTCTAGGATATCATGAAAAGTATGCGCATGCGTTGTTATATCCTGTCAAATTTCGTGTGAAATAGTGTGTCATTGAATGATAATTGTGATATATGTTGTTCTATAATTTTGTATGAAATTTAACGCCTGCAGCACATTGTGATGTTGCCACGTTGCTCACAATTATTTAGGCCATTTTAATAACGATCTACGCGTCAAATACGGTCTGTGAATGAATATGCATATCCACACTTTAGTTATTACTTTGACGTTCGTATTGAAATTTCGATACTTTATAATTACTGTAGAATGTCTGAATTTGTAATTGTACCTATTTGTATATACTTGGTAAATTTCTAATAGGTTACTAGGAGACCGTCTTGTCGTATAATTTGCACTAATACACTTAATTTTGAGAAATGATTGTAATTTCAAGTAATGTTTTAGTTTTCAGAGCCGTAATCTTTTTGCTTTTATATTAATCTATTCCATTTGAAATTTGACCATAAATGAGAACAAATATATTTTGGTAGACACCGCGTCTTTTTTTAAGAAAACTTACTTTAACAGTAACTTCTTTAACAGTATTCATCGTAATTAAACTAGAGACGATTACGAATATTGATATACCGGTCCAATATATATAAGTCGGAGTAAATAGTCAAATAAGGGATGATTGTTGGCTAATATACGCGAGATATTGGTTTTCAACGTAGAATACTTTGTTAAATCTTAATCTTATTTTATTTGATTTATAACATTTTAATATTGCCCTTAAACTCATTATTACAAGGGTTGACTGGGGAAATCTCCCTCCAATTTTGTACAATGGTTTTACTATTAATTACTGTGCAACTGTTAAAGATCTGGGCTTAAATCTAGATAAAGATTTTACGTGGTCGAAACATGTTAATGTGTTGAGTAGAAGATTGTTTGCGGCTATTGGGTCGCTACGTCGTTTGCAATTTGTTCTCCCAATTCCTACCAAAGTTATGTTAGCACATTCTCTTCTTCTCTCTATTCTCGACTACGCAGACGCAAGCTATCTTAATTTATCCGAGGACTACCTAAACAAACTTGAGCGCCTTCAAAATCTCGCTATTCGATTCATATTTGGCTTACGCAAATATGATCATGTTTCTGAATTTCGTCAAAAGCTTAAGTGGCTCTCTATTCGCCGTCGCCGGGATCTGCATGTACTTTCACTTCTGTACTGTGTGCTATTCGATCCAAAAACTCCTGCCTATCTCAAGGAGAAGTTTAGATTTCTTGGTGAGCAGTCAGACCAGAGATCATGTCGTGCGCTGACTTTGAGCATGCCGTTTCATAGAACGAAATTTTATAAGCATTCATTTACAGTGCAGGCAATCATATTGTGGAACGCGCTCCCTTTGAGCATAAGACAGTCAAAGTCTCTCACTGTTTTTAAAAATGCCGTCAAGATTCATTACATTTCTCAAAAATGACGACTTTTATTTTTATATCATTTAATGTTTTTTTTTTTTTTATATATATTTTATAAGGTATATATTAGTATATTTATTAAATATTTATTACTATATTGTGTTATTTATGTAATCTGGTTTATGTATTAGTATTTAGTTATTTGTATGTAGGTTTTTTGTTTATATTACGCCACCTACTTTCTTCTTCTCTATCTTTTCCTAATCCTAAGGTTGCCTGGCAGAGATCGCTACTAAGCGATAAGGCCGCCTTTTGTATCCTGCTTCTTCTTTATTTTGTTTTCTTGTTATTTCTATTTTTATTGTGGTGTACAAATAAAGAATAAATAAAAATAAATAAAATTATTTAATTTAAAGTCACTATATTGAATGACTAGCTCCAATCAGAGTGGAGGTTAGGCAGAGCGGGGTTGGGGCGCCATCTTGTTTTTCACGCGGGAAAACAGGTGCATGTTTTGCATCTTTCGTTGATCGAGTTGGATCATTTTGACAGTGTTTTTGGTGATAATTGAAAGAAAGACATATATGTGTGTAACGAATCCGCTATTCTGATTTAATTGTTTGATTTAAGTACTAGATTAGTAGTTGTTGTGTAATTATTCGTATAGTGACTTCCAGCATTGTAAAAGTTGGCTTAATAATAAGTATATGAAACTGTTAAAATTTTGTTAGTGCTTCCATTTAACCCTGTTGATGCCCACTGGAAACGTGTAAGGTAGTGATGATGACATTATAGATCGCCTTTCCCCGGCATATATATAAAGAAATAAAAGAACCATCATTAAATTGTTAAAATTTCATTTTCATCGTGATCAACCTATTGCCGGCTCACTACAGAGCACAGGTCTCCTCTCAATATGAGAAGGGTTTGGCCATAGTCCACCACGCTGCACTAGCCATGTGCGGATTGGCAGAATTTACACGCTTTCAAGAACTCTCAGGCGTGCAGGTTTCCTCATGATGTTTTCCTTCACCGTTGAAGCAAGTGACATTTTGATTGCTTAAAAACGCTCATGACTCCGAAAAGTAAGGGGTGCGTGCTCGCGTTCGAACCTCTGATTAGGAGGCTGACGTCCTAACCACTAGGCTATCACAGCTTCTACGTTAAAATTTACATAAACTTATTTTTCTTAATCTAATAAATTAAACATACATTGTCTATTATTGTTCGCAATAACAGGAAAGTAGCTTATGGACTCTCTTGAAAAAAAATAACACAAACTAGTATTCCTTACTTACTTATTACAGCGTTTATAAGTTACAGCGAAGTTTGGCCGTGTATTATACGAGACATGGTGTGTACAATAGTACCTAACATGGAGTAGGTACCAATGAGGTAACATACGTTAAAACTAACTGAACTGTTAATATCGACGGTATAATATTTTCGCTCAGTGACCGTGGTAAGTGTTATTACGCAGCAACAGCTTATATGGTGCACCATAATTTAACACTGGAACGCTACTGACATTCGCATTTTCATATATTTTTGCAGGGTTCCTTACCTCAAAAGAAAAAAGGAACTCATAAAATAACATAGTTTTTGTGTACATCTGTCATGACCCTTTTTCTAACAACTAATAAGCGATGTATTAAGTTTAGTATTAATATCAATTACTTCAGTCTGAAATCTGTCAATTGTTTGGTGGGGCTTCGGCCGTGGCTAGTTACCACGTGTCGCTAAGCGTTTTAGCGCTCCGGCACGATGTCGCGTAGAAACCAATTAGGAGTGTGGGTTTACCATACCCCTAACAGGTCAGCCCGCTACCGTCCTAGACTGCATCATCACTTAACACCAGGTCAGATAACAGTCAAGGCCCAACTTGTAGTGTAAAAAAAAATCTTTTAGAGCTGTAAAAAAAATCAACCTTCTATGTCAATAAATCGAAACCTCAAAAACAAAAGTCTAGTCTATTTTAATATATGAGATCATCTATTACATTCTGGTTAATAACTTTTAACCTGTCGTATAATGCAGTCAAAATCATAATACAATAAAAAAGAAGAGAAATGTAGTGTCATAATACAGAAATAAAAAATTAAAAAGCTTTTTACGTAACGAAACAAAAATTGTTTTAACGGAATGAAATTAAAAGCGATCATTGTAAAACTTTCTTTATTATGATTGCAATACCTTATATATACATTAATACATTATACAAATACAAATGTGTAACGAAAAAAAATTTAATCATATGCTCTATATTTAAATTCAATAAGCGAAAAATTCAAAAAATAAAATTATCCTTTCCTCTTGCACAGTATATAACAGAAATAAACGGCTTTTAAAATAAATTCTTATTATTTTTATTGGTTTTACTCGTGAGTGTTTAGGTCGGTGACTTTTAAGTTATTACATATTAAATGTTGGGAAAATTATGTCGTGAATATCCTCCACATTCACCACTGCTACAACTAAATTTTACCCATTTATCTTAAGCTGTTCCTTGGCATTACAACTTAATTCCCTTAAATCTTTAGATGGAATTTATTTGAATAATATGCAGATGCATTCAGAACTTCTACCACGATTTTGGGTATAAAGTCTGCGAAATGCGGTTCAAATGAATTAATTTAATATGTATATTTTATAGAATATAGTCTTGTGGATTTTGTCACAAAAATAAATAATTGCTCTTACTAAAACTCATTACTACTTATGTATGCTATAAGATGGTATCATGATGTTACATTATGGGAATGCTCTACCTACATATAATGTTCAATTGTTTGATACTTTTAAAAATATCTATTATCAAAGGTATAACAAAATATCACTTTTGACTGTATGCAAATAAGTGGATATCATCTTATGCATTTCATCGGCTATATTTATTTTAAAGAAAAATTAAAAACCCGAATCCAACTTCCGCAACAATCATTGGATGTTGAATTTACATGAGAATGTAGGCCTCAAACATTTTGTGATCTGGGCCACACTGACTTTTAGCTATATATAGAACCTGCGTAATGTAAAATACGTAACTATTAAAATAGATCCATTACTTATCCAGAAGAGTTGTACATGGTTGAAAATCGGGTTGAAAAGATTGAATTTTTACACTTCATTTTGTTACCGAAACGTAAAATTTATAGTTAACTCAATTGTCTATTCACTTTGCCTATTTCAATTTATTCATATTTATGTTTTTCTTCTTTCAGGTAAACTTCATGAGACATTATATCTACTATGGATTTGGTAACTATAACTGTTCAGAGAAATCGCCACCTTACTAAATTCTAGACCAATTGAAACAGTTCAATAAGTAATGATTTTATATCTACTGTAATCATTATTACTACTAAGTGCTACTAGTATCATTAATATACAGTAAAATATGGTTTGCTATATCATGATGGTAATAATTCTCTCGTTACCTTTGTTTGAAAGTGTGCATTGAAATTATTTAAAAATCCACTCCTTAGTTATATCTTAGTTAGATACCCTATATTATCTGTGCCACCTATGGAAGAAAAGGTTTGTGCCTAATAGTACAATAAAACGTTAATATTCATGCGTGAAATCTGTTTACCACTAGACGGTAGAGTAAGCGTAAATTCTCTAAGAAGCGTTTTCGGCTGATTTCATTTCATTGAAAACTTGGTCACACCACCAAACTTGAATAATACGATAATGTAAGCAATTTCGCAGTAAAATGCGAACTAACGGTGTGTAAATATGGCCGGGGTATTCCAGGCGTGCTGTAACACGGCGGCGTCAAATGTGATAAATGTCCTTTCAAAATGCGGTTGAATTGGGTAACGAATTATATTCTATCCGAGTGGTGCAGGTATTCAGATTTTCAGGATTTATTACTTCCGGAATTGGAGGGACGCTTCCCAAATGCTCTCGGTTTGTGCAGAATTGCAAAAACTTTCCCCATAGATATGGATGTAGACATGTAAAGTTATATACTTAGGCTGTTTTTAGGATTCTGTACTGAAATCTTAAGATAGCATAGAGACTATGTTTTTGAATAGTCGTTACAAAATTTCACTATTTCCTTCGTCCCTAATGACTTGATAGCTTTGTCGACCTTCGTTGCGTAGTGCGTGCGGTGTCGCATTATAAAGTTTGAGGTCCTGGGTTCGATTCCCGCCTTGAGTCTGGTCTGGTGCTTCCGCTTCTTATACAAGAAACGTTTTTGTTAAAGGGAAGGTATCGTATGTTATTTGTTCTATCTTAATTATATAGTGAATTTATTTGTTAATATACATCAAACATTTTACATAAAACAAATTATATCTTAATTATAAATAATATAAGCGTTTTAAATAGCACCTGGGTCGGCACCCTTTCGTATGCGCACTTTTTATTCAGTTTTTATTTTCGTGTTTTTTAAAATTCGTAGTATGTGATGTCTAAGTTTAAATTACCGGAATAAGGTTTCAGGTAGGTACATAATATGTTTAGGAACATAAATAAAACATGGAAGTTCAAATCACAATATTATTAGTTCGGTAGCTTTTACTTCATCACACATTTTCATACATATTTTTATCCTACCTACTTAATTCACTTTTTTGTCAACAAAGTCCAAAAGTACCCGCAATAAACTAATTACAATACTGTACAAAACGCAACAACATAGTATATAAATGCATAAGGGTAGTTTTTTTTTGTAAAATCTATATAAATATATCACAAATTTTAATCACCAGCCTTATTTAAATACGGCATTTTGACCTTTTGCTCTCTTATCAGAGGGGCATAATCAATACATTCGCTCGTAAAATGTCTCTTAGTATGTAAATCATGGTCCAAACTTTAAAGTACATTGTTACGACCACACTCACTTAAAACATAAAATTCGCGTTCCCTACATTACGGATTTGCGTCGTAAATAACATCTATTTCGCTTTTATACTGTAGATTTTGTAATTATCACAATTAGTCATTATTTAATATCGTTAACCCAAGCTAGTATCCTTACAGTAAATTCTGCTAAGTTTTTAAAGTCATAGTCAATAACGTGCTGATTTCAAATAGAAGAAAGACACAAAAAAAAATCCTACAGTTTCGACCAAATTTTTTTGTATATGTAGTTCTTTTTATTAGAATCTATAGTTCGTACCTTTATGATATAGTATATATACGATAACGTCTATACCAGTAACCAAGGATGAAGACCGAAGTCTTCGATGAATGCGTGTTTCCAACCATCTATAAGCATCATAAGAAAGATTTACAGCTACTCAGAGAATTATACTCAGAGAGTAAGGCTCGGATTATTTTATGAAATCTAATCGGAAGGAATGCAATCCCTAAAAAATCCACAATTACCAAAATAGCTCAACGGAGGACGAAGTTATAGTGACGATGGGCAGTGCACATAAGTTGGCAGCGTTGGCATACCATCCACCTCAATCCGACACCCCAACCCTCTCGTAGTTGCGGCTTCTTTTTACTCCCCCGACCTAAGCGCTTCTCTCCGAAAGAGGAGACCTAAACATTTCCTTCATGACCCTGACGTTCAGATGACTACTGACAACACACTCGTACCACCTACCACACAATCATACGCTACACACCGTCTTCGCCGGCGAAGACGAGGTCCCCGCTATCTTACGTCATCCGGACGTGGGTTCCATCCACGGCCTCGGAGACGTACGGACCACTCACCATCCGACCCCCCCGTTATCCCAAACGTCGCCTAAGCCGAGGTTCGGCCTCAAAGGAGGCGCCCTTAGGCAGTCGTTCCCTTAGTTTATTCGAGCCCTAGGGCTCAAAATTTCTTCTGGCAGAGCTTCTTTCCAAAGCTCGCCAAACAGCCCGGTTACGCTGTGGCAACCAATAGGGTTTGTACAGCTAATAGACAGTCCGAAAAAGAAAAAAAATAAATACCATCCACCAAGTGTGTAGCCAAGCGAGTTGCAGGAAGTCGCTGGACACAAGTGACACAACACCGTAGCTTGCGGAAATCTCTGCTACCTATGCCTTCCATCGCTTGAAAGATTTTTTGTTATGTTAAGTTTAGATCATACCTTCCAACGGTCGTAGCGATCACTCTACGATATTCATGGTGAAAAATTTATGCTATGAAATACTGCAGTCAGCGCGTGTCGGTTCTCTATAGTTATTGTTTATTTTCGGTTCATTGTACACAGGGTACTTTTAAAAATCATCGATTACCGGCCTACTATAAGACACGGGTGATCTTTCAACATGAAAAGGGCCGTAAGTATCGGCCGCAGTTAACTTAAGTGTTTTTTATTGAATTCATAAGCCTTGAGACAATTATGGTGGGCGAAAAACGCTCATAGCTCCTAATATTAAAATATAAAATAGATCCCCCAAAATATTATTATTATATCAAGATTACATGATACGTGTATTTGTATTGCGTTTTTTAAAATGGCTCAAATAAACCTAGTAATCTTTTAAAGTTGACCAATTCAAATTCAAATAGTCCTTTAAAAAGCACTTTTCGCGTTAATAATTTCCATAAAAGGGATTTGATGGTGATAACACACATTCGTAAACTTAAAACTAAAGCTATGAGGGTACCAAACGCGCCCTGGTCTAAGAAGAAGTAGAACATTAGACGCAGTTCTTGTGCTTTCATATTATAAACCGGGAGGTCCTGAGTGCGATTCCTGGCTCGAGTCTCAGCTGCGGCCAGTTACCACTGGCAAAGACTTTGCCAATCGTTCCGGTATGATGTCTAGTAGAAACCGATTAGGTTCAGCCGGTCACGCTTCGGTGTCTCCCCTGATGCTGCTGACGGTAATTATTTAACGTTCAGTGGATATGAGCCTAATTGCCCGCGATGTTAATATAAAAAAAGAACTTATCACATATCCCTCTAACGAATACTGCAAGTAGCACCGAAGACTTGGCAAGTTCTGGCCTTAACTTATTAAAGTTTCCGTGCTTCATTGTCGGCCGCATGGAACTGCGTATAATATGTAGAAGTATCTACTCGTATAACTTCATATTGAACGTGTTACAACTAGGTTATTCATGTCTCATACGTGAACGTTGAACACGCTCCGTCTCTTAACTTCGGATGTTTTATAATAAATTCACTACTGCAAGAATTTTTCTATGGAACTGACATTCCTAAAAGTGGTGAGGTATATATCACACAGATATATACTTACGTAGTAATAGAAATCATAATACTAATACTGTGCTACAAAGGGGCTCCAAAGAAAGGCTAACTGTATACAAATATTCGAAAACGATTATTGATTAGTTAGAATGCTAGCGACGTAAAGAATAATTAGGGTCGCTATAGAAAAATACTCTTAACTAAAACAAGTATCTACTGTAATACCATTACTTGGAATTTTTGTAAGTGTGTATATTTGATTTGTTAAGAAATTTAGGTTGCACATGGATTTCCCCTGGATTCCACATCAATGAGATATAGCTTTAGTTTCCTATATCAATTCAAAAAAAAAAATTAAGAAAGGGAGTGGAAACGACATCGTGATCAGAAATAACACATCGAATATTTTTCAATTATTAAAAAACGTTAATCTACGTGAACTTAGTTGCGGGCATCAAAACGGGTAATTAATATGGGAAAGTAAACGTAGTCTCAAGTAGAAGCAACAATGGTTCGTAACTGGTTCTACGAAAACGAATGCAAGTTCAGATTCATTCGTCATGGCCGTCTCGTAAGCCACGAGGAGAGCACGCGGCTGGTAGTGTACGCATGCGCAGAACGAATCTGGACTTAAGGAGTGCGGGCGGAAAGTTTACAGGGGTGGCAGTCCACCCCCAACCTCACCTATCGAGACCATGCCCCACAGGATCATTTTAAAACCTGCCTGTGTTTCACGGAATTCAAGTGTCATTTACGACTCCGTTCTCTAGACAATCAAAATTGAATTTATGAATCCGTGAAGCGAAAACGAGATTTTAATTGAATCCGACACTCCCTCAATGGAAAATAAAGTGCAGAATTATTTGTATTCAATAATAATAATGATAAAACTCTTTATTACAACACAACACATAAATAGAAAAAATATACAAAAAATAAACTTAAAGCAGGGTGTAAGGGCGGCCTTATTACACGTGTCGTTGCCAGGCTATATACAGGAAACAATAAAATTTTATATTAACACAACAATAAAATATAGTTCCTTGGTCGTTTTATTTTTTAACCAACCAAGATTCCTCCATAAAAGTACATTACTGACGTATTGAAGAATATTCTGGAAGACCAATGGCGAATGAAAATAATTTTATTATATATTTCACAAAGATTAATGTATGAGAGAATTGGCGCTATTGTCATAGAATACATAATAGTATTGTACCTTATCTACCCAACCCTTGGGATCTAAAGGCGCAAAGTAATTAATACAATTGGTTTACCGATGCTTGGCGGCACTTGTCACGAGTGGTTTATAGATTAAGCGGTTTTTATCTCGGATACGCGAGATATTATCAATGGGGGCTGGCGTTCGGCCAAGACGCCGGGAAGAGTATTGGAGCCAGCGTCTGTAGGGTTAAGATATCTACCAGCCGGCAGACGGCGTAAATATCTATTCACTGCAGTTATAAAATGGAAAACGATAAAAGAGGCCTGTGCACGATGGTTATTATCTTCAGGTCCTTATCACACACTTAACAATTAATTGTGGAGTGTCTATTGAAATGGATATATTGCTTAAAGCGTTGGTTTGGTCGATTCAGATAAATAAAGATAAAAAAATAAATAGTAGAAATTAACGTCCACGGAAAAAGCGCTATGCCATCGCCAACACAGTCGTTATGACCCGCCCGGCTAAGTTCCGATATTGTAGGAATGTGCTGGCTCCATACTAAAAACGATTTCTTGTGTGAGTTGATGTCACTTATCCGATACTTTCGGTGTTTATTTGCTTAGGCTATAATATAGTGCTATAATATAGTGTTTATAAAATAAAGATACAGAAAAATGTAGGCCCGTTTTCTAAAAAAAGGTTACTGTAGTTCTATAGAAACTGACAATTTACCAGTAATTTTTAAGGGTAAAGCCCTTTTTGCTCCGAAGCCCAGAGTTAATTCTATTAAAAGCGAGGCGATTTTTTTTTTTAATAAAATTAGATGAAAATTTGTATATATAAAATGCATACAAATTTTTATATTCACATTAAATTCATAAATTTGATATTTCTTCCAAGCATAAATGAAAACACTAATAAAATATAAAAATGTTCATAATTTGTACATAACTTATTGTTCTTAAACTAAAAGATGTTTGACAGTGATCTATCAAACCTCGGCGAATCGGGCTGTAATTTGGCAGAGATAGTTGTAGCAGCGTTATAATGTTTGAAGTTCATACCTTTAGGGCAAAATAGGGCTTTGAAATTGTTATGGAAGTCTGTCAGTTTTGAAGTTAGAACTACGAAAACATCTACTTTAACGAAGCGTAGCCTCCGGCAATAGCTGGTTTTATACAACGATAAAATGATTACTCTTAACATTTTTCAAGTAGTACACATTTTAAGTATTTAAAATTTGCCGAGTACCAACCAAACATGCCATTTTTTTGTGTTTTTGATAGATTTTTAGGTACTTATGAAAATCAGATCTTATCCGATTATGTTTATGTTTACACTTACTACATATCGATTAGTAGTAGGGCTAATATTGAGTTGCCACATTTCTTTTATTGCTTTTACCTTCACCAACGCAGATTAGCTTGTTCATTTGTAAATAATAAAAATACGTTACCAAACGACCAAATATGGTAACATGAACGGTCTACGCATGAAAAAAATAAGGGGCTTTCTTTTGATAAAAACAGTTATAAATGTAATTGGAAAAATTTACGATTGAGGCCACACTTACAATTCTATTCATGTCCGTCATTGTTCGGATATGCTGGACACGTTTGATAACTAGGTAATCGAAAGATTTGCGGAGCAACGCCCGAAAATAAATTGAACGTTTCATAATATTTACACAGTATTATCATAGTAAAAACAAGCACAAACGTACATTAGGATGAATTTTTGGCTGACGGCCAAAAAGTAGCGTCTGAATGTGAAGCTGACTTCGTTGTTTTTGTCAACTAGGAAAACTTCTTTGTTTTACAGAATACATAATATCAAAGACATCGATACAAACTGCCAAGAATTCAATTGTTGCGGTAGTTTTAGTATAAGAACGCTTCTGTCTTCGGTTGCAGATCTAACCATATCGATTCATCTTAGGATCACTCCATCTTTACCATCAACGCACAAAGCAACTTTTTTTTATATGGCTACCTGCGCCTCGCGGTTTCATCTGCGCACTTCGTATTCCCGTGGGAATGCGGGAAAACTATAAAGCTGTATTGCTTGCTGAAATTTTTGGTTTGCATTTGTAAAAGAATTCTTGAAATCGGTTTCGTAGTTTAGGCGTGCAATCGTAACAAACAAACTCACAATCGCATTTTAAATATTACTTAGAATGTCCCACTTGAATGCATTGTGATCGTTTTGAATGATGGAAAGCAATACTGAGTCTTGAAAAAAGCTTGGTAATTTTCATGGAAAAAGTAACGTATTCTTCATTAAAAAATCAGAACATTTATTTATTTGAGGGCAAGTTTGCAATGTATTTACGTACATTTTGTTTTCTTTATATGCCCACTTAGGTCAACGAGATCTGAGAGTTTGATAAATGTTTGTATATCCTATAGCATATTGTATATGAATAGGTAAAAAGGCTTATTGTCTCTCCTATCAGACTCCATAGAGTTAAGTGGGTTGGGTTGTTTTGTTCATTTGTCTGTGAAATGAAACACCCTGCAACTAAATCCGGCGAATACGAATAGGATTACAGCAAACTTCGGATTTATTACGGATATACCTAAATCCTGGAGAACGGCGGACACTAAACATTACTGACTGACTAAGCAGATATATTGTAATAATGCACATATATTGTAATAATACACATATATATGCACATATATATAAGCTATGATAGCCTAGTGGTTAGGGCGTCAGTCTCTTAATCAGAGGTCGGCGGTTCGAATCCAGGCACGCATCTCTAACTTTTGGGAGTTATGTGCGTTTTTAAACAATTAAAATAACAATTCAACGGTGAAGGAAAACATCGTGAGAAAACCTGCATGCCTGAGAGTTTTAGGTACATAATGTTCTCAAAGGCGTGTGAAGTCTGTCAATCCGCACATGGCCAACGTGGTAGACTATGGCCAAACCCTTCTCATATTGAGAGGAGACCCGTGCTCTTCATCATTCAACCCATTACCGGCTAGTGAGCCGGTAATGGGTTGATCATGATGATGATGATGATGATATATATATATATATATATATATATATATATATATATATATATATATATATATATATATATATATATATATATATATATATATTATAAGAATTTATGTAGTGGCGATTTCTCTGATTTTTTCTGGTGGTTTGTTATCTGTAGTATTGAAAATATATAACATACAACTAATTAAACGTAGTAGATACATTTTATAATTCTATTGTAGTTTATATTTATTATATGTATTTGCATTAACTAATTTACTAATTTTGTTTGTTTCATGCTAACCGAACAGTGGCACTGAAATGTAAGTATATACCTTGAAAGTAGTGACTTTTTAGTACCTATCTAATTGTAAAGTATGGTATCAGTTTGTAAAAGCTGGCATACGACATTCCGGGGTGTGTAATTACACGAGTCAGAATGACGTTAAAACACATTATGAAGAGTCTGTTGTACAAAGGTAGACTAATTAGCGAGACTAAAGAACATCTCTTTCGTTGCTAGTGATAGCAGGAATATATATCAGACTAGCTGACGCCCGCGACTTCGTCTGCGTTGAGTTAGTGTGTTTGTTTGTCTTTCAATCACGAAGCAATAGATTTCTAACCCGAATTACTTGAAATAATTACAGAATAAACATTAAAGTATCTCCTTTCTAAAAAAAAAAACAATGAGTGAAATCGGATATTGATTTGTTGGTGGGAGAAGTTGTGGGAGGCGCCCGAGACGTGATGGCAAAGGCGGTGGCATGCGCGTGAGCTGTGCGCGGTACTGGACAATACTTGAACATTGCAACATTACTTTTCTAAAATAAAAGACTTTTTCTAAAATAAAAGTAGCCTAAGTTACTCCTTATTACATCAGCTACATGCCCGTAAAAATCGGTCCAGCCATTTCAGAGATTAGCCGGAACAAACAGACAGACAAAAATTGTAAAAAAAAATATTTTGGTGTATGTACCGTATACATATTCATAATACAAACAGATACTGCAATTTTATTTATTTGTAAAGATAATGCTCTATGCGTTCCTACACCATTCATTACGATTACGATGAAACTTTGGCAGTCTTTTCTAGCGACGCGATAAAAACCATTGCAAGGCAGTATGGGTATCGCTATTATTAATTAGAAACCTATATAATCTCAAATAACGTCATCGAGGTTATATTAATACGAAATCTACTTAATCTAACCACATTATGTATTCCAACTTTCGGTAATAACCTTTAACTACCTCTGTTTTTTAATCAAAGGAACAGTTCAATTCAACGTTCATTAGAAGGTATGATCAGCATTATCACATCGCTGATGTTTATATCTGTAATTGAATCTTACTTAACGAGCTTTATTTACCGGAGTCGTCACATAATGCGATCGGAATCTGTATTTTAAATTCAACGCCATCTTTATGGAGTAAGTAAATACAAAAAGGAAAGCTCCTACTTTAAGTTGTTTTTATGTAAGGCTTATCCTTTTCACGGTACGTACGCTAACCCATAGATCAACTGTCATACATAACCTTTGAAGACCTCCGTGGCGCAGCGTACGCGCTGTTGCATTATAAAGTTGGAGGTCCTGGGTTCGATTCCCGGTCTCGTCTGGTAGGAGGCTTCGGCCGTGGCTAGTTACCACCCTCAATTATATTCTCGGTGGGAGCTGGACTACTGCAAAAAATTTATACTTACATATTTAACAACCGACAAAGACGTGTCGCCAAGCGATTTAGCGTTCCGGCACGATGTCGCGTAGAAACCGATTAGGAGTATAGGTTTACCATACCCCTAACAGGTTAGCCCGCTATCATCTTAGACCGCATCATCACTTACTATTAGGTGAGATTGCCGTCGAGGGCTAACTTGTAGTGGATAAAAAAACCTAACCAAAACGTTACTATACCGCAATAAATGGACATTACATTTTAAATTAGAAAGAAAAATTCTGTTCACGTAAAGCGTACTCTTTATAAAGAGATTTTTTCGTGCTCGTAGTAATGATTCTCAGGAAGGCTTGTAGCAAAGTAAGAGTTTAATTACAAACTAGGACACGCGAGGGCGGGCATTTGGCCCGAGATAAGCGGGGAATACAGCAAATGCCCCGGATCGTGTTCAACTGTATTATTGCATGTGTGTAAATGTAGATCCTGATTCACAAACGGCTAAAAGGTTTTAAACTTAAGTGGCGATGTTGGGTTTTTTGTACTAGGATAACAAGAAATATGACAGTTTTAAGTAAGACTTGACTTGAAGCGGTGATAGCCCAGTGGTTATTGCGTCAGCCTCATAATCAGACGTTGGCGGTTCGAATCCGGGCACACACCTCTAATTTTACAGAGTTATGTGCGTTTTTAAAAATTTAAAATATCACTTGCTTCAACGGTGAAGGAAAACATCGTGAGGAAACCTGCACGCCTAAGTTCTCCATAATGTTCTGAAAGGCGTGTGAAGTCTGCCAATCCGCACATGGCCAGCGTGGTGGACTATGGCCAAACCCTTCTCATATTGAGACCCGTGCTCTGTAGTGAACCGCTAATGGGTTGATCATGATGAAGTAAGACTTTTTGTAATACAGAACAGATTTCTTGAAAAGCAAGAACTATTACTACAGTACTACGTAGATCTATTTCACTCAAACATAAATAACTATAAAACTGTATTCATTATGAATCCACGTTACTTCGTAATACTGATTGCTCATTATTAGGTTGCTTGAATAACGTATTCTAAAAGATGTGCTTGGATGAAAACGCGTTTAACTTCCATTACCATCGAACCGCGAGGCATCGTACATATCCACAAGATTCGTCTTCTTTGCGAAGATCTGGAATGCCCTTCCGGCATCCGTTTTCCCCATAATCTATAATGAGTACCTACCTAAGTACGTTTGAGTAAAAAATAAAAAGGGATCTTTTAGGCTGGCGTGTTTCACCTCGCTTCACCACCGCCTACCCCCTTGAGAGTAGCACCTCCGGGCGTTGGATACGAGGATCTGTCCAACACCCAGGAGTTAGGTCCTCGAGCTGGAAGACGCACCCTGTGCTCCTGGTGCGTCTTATGGCGTTCAATTGGGGGGCATCTGATATTGCCCCCGAGTTGGCACCGTCCTAAGGACGGACTCTGCCGGCCTGGTTGCGGTTGTGTGCGCGAGCGAAACCGGTGACCTGGCCACCAGGCGGCGGGAAAGGATATGCACCGTGGGGGTTTAGTCAGTGGCGTGTTTCACCTCATAATGCAATATCAATAGTTCTTGCGGTCCAACTCCACGCAGATTAAAGAATACGCCTGATTGGATTCATTTGAATTTTACAGATACAGACAATCAGCGAGTGATCATCCACGTGAAAGACGTAAACGACGAGCCTCCGTACTTCATCAACAGACCTCTGCCGATGCAAACCGTTGTACAACTGAACGCTGCCCCGAACACGCCAGTCTTCACCCTCCAAGCTCGAGATCCAGATACGGACCACAACATACACTACTTCATTGTGAGAGACAGGACCGGTGGGAGGTTCGAGGTGGACGAGCGATCGGGCGTGGTTCGTACGAGGGGAACTGATCCTTTTCAATTGGATATGGAATACGTGCTGTACGTTAAAGCTGAAGACCAGGTAATTCATATAATTATACTTTTAAAATGCATGTATGTATGACGACATAATATTTTTTTTTATATTATTTATCACGAATATGTTTTTTTATATATCCGAAGGGTGCAGTGCTTTTATGCATTTAAGAAGTGCACGCCACTGCTCGCAGACCAATAAAAGTAGTTCCCTTTTATTATTAGCTGTGATAATAATCGTTCAAAACACGCCAAGACACATAGGTGCCGTGTGGAGGGTCTAACCTCGTAATCTCTGTCTCTTCAAAAGAGAGACGACCTCCGTTGCGCAGTGAGTGCGCTGTCGCATTATAAAGTTGGAGGTCCTGGGTTCGATTCCCGGCTCGAGTTTGGTCTGGTGGGAAACTTCGGCTGTGGCTAGTTACCACCCTACCGACAAAGACGTGTCGCCAAGCGATTTAGCGTTCCGGCACGATGTCGCGTAGAAACCAATTAGGAGTGTGGGTTTACCATGCCACTAACAGGTTCGCCCGCTACCATCTTAGACTACATCTTCACTTACCATCAGGTGAGATTGCCGTCAAGGGCTAACTTATAGTGGATAAAAAAACCAGTATGATACGCAATACAGTACTTCGACATCATCTTCATCACCATCTTCAGTTGATATCAACGTCCTTTTACTGAGTAAAGGCCTCCATATTCAGAGACTGATTTAGAGCTTAGGACAATAATCGTTTTTATGAGGTAAGGTGTTGCTTAGTCACCTTCAAGTACATTATTTATTGTGTATTTCATCTAAGAAATTACAAGAAATAATCAACACATCGTGGTTATATTTAAATAATAGATTTTAAGTATAAACATACTGTTCGTAACATTCCAGAGTGGTCGTGTCGATGAGAGAAGATTCCAGTCGACACCCGAAGAGAGACTTAGCATAGTTGGCGGAAAACGAGCCCCCCAGTTCTACCTACCCAGCTATGAGGCAGAGATTGCTGAAAACCAGAAGAAAGATTCGGAGTAAGTCATTCCCTTTTTTGTATATATAATATAAGGCATCTATAATATTATTATATCAGCCCATTGCCGGCTCCCTACAGAGCACGGATCTCTTTCCAATATGAGAAGGGTTTGGCCATAGTCCACCACGCTGGCCATGTGCGGATTGGCAGACTTCACAGGCCTTTGAGAACATTATGGAGAACTCTCAGGCCTGCAGGTTTCCTCACGATGTTTTCCTACACCGTTGAAGCAAGTGATATTTTAATCAATTAAAAACGCACATGACTCCGAGAAGTTAGAGGTGCGTGCTAGGGTTCAAACCCCCGACCTCTGATTAGGAGTCGGACGCCCTAACCAATAGGCTATCACAGCTATATATTATAACTGAGTACCAAACCGAGATCATATTATATGTAATGTGCACGCGTCCAAGTATAAACATAGGTTCCATTCAAGAATTAACAAAACAATCGATAGTTCACGCGCTTCACGGATTATAAAAGCTCTTAAAACGGAGCGTTTATTCAAACAAATGAATTTGTGCCACGCTGTTGACTGTTTTATGTAACGTTTATTAACGTTTCAAATAGCAAGTATCTACGCAAATATAATTCATTGCGCGCGTTAGAATTGAGTGAGCGACCTAAATGATCAGATGTGATAAACTCACATATATGCGTACCTACCATCTCTTTTTACGACCTCATAAATTTATGCAGCAAATTACTGAGTGACTCAAACAATTGACTTCGTTGAAAGCGGAAAGTGTATGCGGAATCGATTTGCATGTTCAAATACTTTACTTTACACACTTTGCCTATTATATTTTCCCTTTTTTATTTTACCTGAAAGCAAGTGACGAGGCGATACTGAAGCGTTGATACGCTAGTTTTTTGTATGCATGAGTAACGAGGATAGTATAGAAGGATTGAGGTTCTGATTGAAATACTTTCCAGAGTTACTTCCAGAACATAAAATTACTTCTTATACCGATTACGAGGAAAAACTATAAGTTCAGAAATCAGAACATGGTAAAATATATATTCGAACTTTTTTGTCATCTCGCCACATAGTTATCCTTAACACAGTTAAAAACTAGCTGGATTTATCAGTTCGCCAAGTTAACGTTGCTATCTCTTATTTATATTTAAATTCTTGTTTGTATTGTATCTCGTTATTATAATCCAATTTAAATAAGCAGTAGGCACTAGGTAGGTTAGGTTAATTCTCAAATTGACGCAAGCACAGAATCGTAAGCTGCTCGAAAAAATAAAGAAAGGCAAAAGTAAAAATAAGTATTTTGAATTTCACCAAATACAAATTAAATTCAATGGTTATAGTGTTGTATACCATTGAATTATATGAAATATATGCCAAATACAACAAGTTTGCGTTTCCGCGCGCAACAGAGGTAGCATGCATGAAAGATTGGAAGGAACACAGTTGTGATTAGTAATGCCTTCTCTATTCATATAACTCCATTGTTTATACACTTTAAAGTTTCAGGTTTTGTCCTATAATAATACGTTATTATTGAACCAAAATATTCTATGATTTCAGCATAATTTCTGTGAAAGCGAAATCGTTTGCTGACCGTGAGATCCGGTACACTCTGAAAGCGCAAGGTCAAGGAGCCGGCACCTTTAACATTGGACCGACATCTGGAATAGTGAAATTGGCGAAGGAGCTAGATTTCGAAGATTTGCGGCAACCACACGTTTACTCCTTGGTCGTAACAGCTACCGAGGACTCCGGTGGATTCTCTACGTCTGTTGAAGTAAGTTACTTATATTCATTATATTGTTTTTCTACACGAGAATATTTCCGATTCAGTCGAACCTTTTCTATAAATAGCCAATCCGTCGTCTTAGTACAAAATACTAAATTCGACAGGGATAGTTTTACACTGATCCCATCTTTTATAAGGTCGCCAACCGAAATTTTATCATTCTCTTACTTTAACAATAAGTAAGAAAATGATACTCGCATTAAATATGTAAGAATCAAATTCACAATCAAGTTCAAAATAATGAATTAAAACAACAGAAATATTTATTCACACATACATTTTACCAGTGACTATAGAAAATTTACCTTCTTTTAGTAACTTTTCACATTAAATGGCACGATGGACTTTTGTTTCCTTACAATCTAAGTATTGTAATATTTCTTATTTCAGTTGACTATTCGAGTGACGGACGTGAATGATAACGCGCCAAAATTTGAGCTGCCTGACTACCAGGCGCATAACGTCGACGAAGATATCCCGCTGGGCACCAGTATCCTTAAAGTGAAGGCAATGGATGCAGACTCCGGGAAAAACGCTGAAATTGAATATTTAGTTTCAGGTGGGTATTTTAAAATATTTTCTACACCACGACAGAACTAGATACGAGTCATCAAAGTCTAGGGCAAAACTTTAGTATGGCTTATTGAAACCTATAAAACATGGTAGTGCCAGTTTGGACCATACTTAATAATGCACTTATATTTTCAGATGATCACTTCAGTGTAGACTCAAATGGCATAATTACTAACAATAAGCAATTGGATGCCGACAATAATAACGCATATTACGAATTCGTTGTTACTGCTAAGGATAAAGGAGAACCAGCTAAAACAGGAACGGCTACAGTTAGAGTATACACAAAAAATAAGAACGACGAAGAACCTAAATTCTCTCAACAAGTATATACGCCAAATGTTGATGAAAATGCCGGCCCTAATACATTAGTTACAACGGTAGTTGCATCCGATAAAGATGGTGACAATGTCCGCTTTGGTTTTGTGGGGGGAGGTACTAGTTCAGGCCAGTTCGTTATCGAAGAAATAACCGGTGTCATTCGCTTGCACAACAAAGCAATATCATTGGACAGAGATAAATATGAACTAAATGTAACTGCGATGGACGATGGCGCATGTTGTGTTAATGGAGATGCCACTATACATACTTCGACAGCTGTTGTAGTTGTATTTATAACTGACGTTAATGATAACAAACCAATATTCAAAGATTGTCCTACATATTTCCCAAAAGTTGAAGAAGGAGCTCCAAATGGTAGTCCTGTTATAAAAGTCCACGCTACAGATGAAGATAAAGGTGTAAACGGACAGGTCAAATATTCGATAGTACAGCAGCCTAATCAGAAAGGTACGAAGTTCACAGTTGATGAGGAGACAGGAGAAGTATCGACGAATAAAGTATTTGACCGAGAAGGTGATGATGGTAAATTTGTGTCCGTAACCGTAAAAGCGACTGATCAAGGAGAGCCATCGTTAGAGGGAGTATGTTCGTTCACAGTTGAAATCACCGATGTAAATGATAATCCCCCACTATTTGATAGACAAGTAAGTGAAAAGTGTAAATAGTAGAGTAGAGCAAATGTGCATGTACAAGCATGATATTACAAATATTACAAAACGCTATATATAATAAAGTCCGTCCGTCTGTGTCTTGCAGAAATATGTGGAGAATGTTAAACAAGACGCCAGTATAGGTACAAACATATTAAGAGTGTCGGCATCTGACGAAGATGCCGATAACAACGGGGCTATAGTCTACACATTAAGCGCCCCCTACAATCCGGCTGACATAGAATACTTTGAAATCCAACCTGAATCAGGCTGGATCGTTTTAAAGAAACCTCTAGACGTAAGTATGCTTTATATGAATCATACACGATCAAAAGTGTGAAATGTGGTAAGAGCGATGTATGAAAGGGATCAACTATACTATGAAGTTTGGTGGATGAGTGCTACCTACAGGCCTTAGGATTTAATTGGCACCTACTTTAAGTTTGTTTACTGTAAATAGTTCTAAATTAAACGCTGCTGTAAATTGCTGTGGAGGGGCGGGGTCAATCCTGGCTGTGAGGAGTAGTTGTCCATCGAACGGGCGGGCGGCGTGATGGCGCCGGCGCTTGTTCTTCTTCAGCACGATTACTTTCAGTTGCCGCCAGCGCCG
This sequence comes from Lasiommata megera, assembly GCA_928268935.1. Classification (NCBI taxonomy): domain Eukaryota; kingdom Metazoa; phylum Arthropoda; class Insecta; order Lepidoptera; family Nymphalidae; genus Lasiommata; species Lasiommata megera. Next base: position 11,103,544 of record OV743309.1, read on the forward strand.
GCTCAGCACTCAATCTTCGTTAAGATTTATTTCCGCAGCACCGTCTTGCATTGACTATCTTACCGATAATAAACCTGTGTATATTACCTATGACCGAAGTGATACTGCTGTAAATATTTCACCGTTGAGAAGTATGTTTAGTTCTAAAACATGTACAGTTTCCGTAACAGCACTTCTGTATATTTCGCACTGAATAGTTTTAAAATTTATTTTATTGTAATTTAATCGGTTGATTTCAGAAGCTTACGCTTTTAAACATACCTATCAGTATTATATTATGTATGTACATGTTTTGTTACTAATCTCTGACTATTATGTTGCGGAGTGGTCTCACTCCCGGGCGGTTCGACCCCAGCCCAACACCGTTTCTCGGCAGCCGCAGACGACTACTCAAGCTACATGATATCATTTTATTAGTATAATCACCATAATTATGAATTTTTTACAGGATGCCAGTACTTATATTCGATTTTGTAAAATAGTTGATAACTGAGATGGTCAGATTGCCCGCGGGCAATTTGGCCATCTGACCAGTTGTGACATTATTCCTTCTGTGAAAGGGGCAACGTTCTCAAACCCAATTTGTACAGTAAACCGTAACGTCCATCGTTTGTAATATATTCATTACAATGAGTGTCGTTTATTTGTAGTCATTACGAGGTCACCAAAAACTTCTTACGACAACCTGACCTTTCCGCCATGTCTTGTATGCAGAGCTGCATGCGTTTGCCTGCTTTTTGTTAATTTACTTTAATTTTTTAAATTAGTTTAGTTAATTTATTGTAAAAAGTATAAATAATGTACAGTTTATCTTTTCCCTAATGTACAGACCGGAAATGTATAATACCGAAAACGTATTATTTCCAATTTATTTTCTTGCACCCTTTTACATCAGCTACGATGAGCAATGTACTGTAAGTTAGCGCGAATGATGCCTCTGCGTGGAAGCGGACGTCGTGAGTGGATTTCAAATTATTAGTAAACTGTCTGTAATACTCTTCTATTGTTTTAGTTTGGCTTTATGAACGAGTGCGTGACGAATGAAAGCTGTATTTGATGAATACTGTTCAAGTTACCACCGATTTAGAGTAGCTATAATGAAAGTGGTCTATAATTCGATTTATTTTTTAATTGTTTTCATTATTTATTAGCAATGAGTACTTATATGTTTATATTTGAGTTGTTTTATGTTTTTTTTTGTCCCCGCTGACCTCTGACCCGTGTATCTGTAGCGGGACAGGTATCGCCTGCGCGTGCGCGCCTCCGACAGAGGCGACCCGCCCTCCTCCGCAGACGTGGACGTTGAATTAGACGTGGTAGACAGGAACAATAAGCCTCCCATCTGGGACATGACCACGTATGGCCCCGTTCACATCAAAGAGAATGTCACAGTGGGTACCGTAGTGACCAGTGTGAAAGCCAGGTTGGTATAAGGCGCTGCGGGCTCCCGGGCCCGCCGCACCTACTCCTTAACACTACTAACGACGTGGTTTTGTCTTTTTCCATCGACTCTTTCCCCGCTAGCGAGAAACGTACAAGTTGGAGGCTATGGCTCAAGACAAGGGCTTCCCGCCCTTGTCCCGAACCGTGGAGGTCCAGATAGACGTAGTGGATCGCGCGAACAATCCCCCCGTTTGGGACCACACGGTGTACGGCCCGATCTACATTCGAGAGAATTTGCCCGTGGGTGCCAAAGTGGTGTCCGTTAAAGCAAGGTGCGTGTGTAACTGTTCGGCACGGGCACCGCACGCAGCCCCCTGCACGCAGTGTGCGGCGCTGCGGCCTCTTCCCTCCTGCTTGTGCTACTTCTTGTCACTGCCGACTCCAGTACCAGCAGAACCTCTCTAACATCAACATCACAGAAGGAATACGTTATTATTTGGTCGAGCTCAAATTTGATCTTTAATGTTCAGAAACAAGGTGTCGATGTTGACAATTAGTCGGCAGGTATGGTGCGGCTAAGAGCGCCGCGAGCGTCTTCAACCATCGTTATTATTTGCCTCACACATGGTGATTTTTGTACGATGTAATGTTTATGTCCGTGAATTGAAATAGCATTGCCACGTACACCAGCGGAACTTTGGAATCACAAGCGTGCATTTAGTGGGCTCACTGCTTACGTGGAATGGGATCACAGGGTTATTCAATAATTATTTACACAAAAATACTTACATAACGTACCTATTAGTTTCTATCTTTGATGTCATGTTAGTTTTGTGAATATTTTTGAGTAAATAATGGAATTCAATAATTGGTCTCGAACAAGTGGTAGGTATTGTTTAAAAGAACTCTGTGTCCATTGTATTTTGCATGTAGGCTGAGGCATTAATGCATTATGGATCGTTCTAAAATTTCTGACTTCCAAATAGAAGACTAGATTAATACATCTGCGACATTATGTGTTAGCATGATATAAACAGTACAGTAGATTATATTATTGTAGGTGTTTTATTTTTACTTTACTTTTTTCTAGTGCTTGAAATAAAGACGTTTAGTTCAATTTATTATTAGACAATTAAAGAAGTTCGAAAGTTAGGATAGTGTTTAATGATAAAATCGGATAAAAAATATTTTTTATTAAATCGTAAAAATGGTTTTTGTTACGAACGAGTACTTGCAGTTCAAAGACGTTGATTTGTTAGGTTCCTACTTAATTTGAAATTCAAAGGAATTTCTTTAATTTAGTATAACACGCTTGGTTTAAACGCTAAAACGGTCCGAAGTTTTATTCTAGTCACGTTGATTTGAACGGTATAGTATAAATATAGATATTCTTTCCTAATATTTATTTCTAATAATTCCTTCTTCTTGAATATCGATCTAAAGACGAATTCTCAATAGACATCCTTGAATATTGGAAATGCATTAATGTGAGTTATAAATCGGAAATATTAGCACTAGATGCGTATTTAACTTTCTTCTACAAATCTATATAGTATCGACATCAATTCTGACCGGATCAAAATATCAAGAGTTAGATTTGTTACTTTAGCAGATAAATAGGCGATAGACTATTTACAAAATTAAAAGTATGCCAATTTGGTAAGAATTATGACGCGGGAACCATTTATGCAAAGTTTTGACTATAAAACATTAAATAAATAATAATTACATTATAAGTTTCAAAGAACATCGGTAAGTATATAAACAAATCATAGTAACATCTGATTATGGGAGTTATGTTTGTGCATCACTTTACAACGGGCTACATGTTGCATCATCTGTCACGTGGAGTTTTGGTCGATGGTTCACATCTCTATTGTCTATCTGTTCGTCCTTAATCACACATTTCAAACTCACATGATTATGGAAAGAGTAAACCATACTAACTCACTTTTTTAACCTCCATTACATCATTATTAGTGCATTAGTAAATTATTAAATCTTGGTACTTCTGATAATATATATCTCAATATAAAATGATTAAATTTGTTCTTGAATAGTATATATATTACATACTATATAAGATCATGAAGTATTGCAGTAAACAAAGTTCCCAAATAAAACTTGTTAAATTTCAATTAGAGTGCCAATGTTTAATAAATTATTAAAATTTATTTGTTTGTTCCATTTTTTATCCAAAGGGAAGGATTTAAAAATAACCTATTTATTGCTTACTAGATTTATTTTGGTTTTCACGAATTTATTTTACCGGAATAGAAAGTATGAAATAAAATGTTGTATAAATTTTCTTTAACTATCGGAACAAAAAAAAAACAAAAATCTTAAATTTTCTTTTTAAAAGTTAGTTTCCGTTGACAATAAATAGGTTTTTTTTTATAACGGGTTTTCAATTATACACTTTAGCCATTTTAAAGTATTGATGTTAAAAAGGTCAACTGTGTTTACATTCACATCATTTTTAAATGCATACTCATCATTGAATGTTCAAGTAGAGAATCTTTTGATTTATTTTTCATACCATAAATATTCATATTGAAAGTATAATAGTAAAATTAGTACCCGTATGTCCATCGTCCAACCCCTTATCCTCAAATGCGTAACTAGATTCAGTACAAGACAGCGCGGTCCTGTTTATTATTTTTTGTGAAGTACCAATGGGGTAAAAGCCAATCATTTTGTTTATTAACAGTAATACTATAGTTACTGATAAATCTGATAACTTAAAAATCTTTTCTTTTATTCGCAATTTCCCGCAAATATTTTGATAAATCGAGATGGAAATATCATCTACTCACCTAATACCTCACCTAATTTGTACCTATTATTTTATAGCTATGAATTTATACTCTCCCTCTTCAGTCCCTCCAACGGAACATCAAATAGAATTGCAGAAGGAACGGGCACCTGTTTCCTAAAGCAGAGTTTATTAACGGGCTGGAAATATGCTTCTCGGTGAATTTATTTCTACATTTCTCACCAATAAGTACTTTCTTGCGGTTTCCCCGGTTTGTTATCTCACACTATCGAAATGGTTTAGGATGCACTAAAGGCAGATAGAATATTTCAAGATTTAAAATAATTGATGCATTCGGTAGTTAAAGGCATTATATAGCATTCGATCAATCAATCATAATCTTTATTTGTATAATCCTTTAAGAGGTACTTTTGACGCGTCAATAATTTACATAGTATTGATTTGATGGCGAGACTACATTCGTAAACATAAAATTAAGCTATAAGGGTTCCAAACGCGCCCTGGTTTTAGAAGAAGCCCACAACAAACTTAGCCATTTCAATGTTCTTTTTGTTATTTAAGAACTATCTTATCATAGCGATATTTCATACCCAAGTTCGTTTATAATTTACATGATCTTTAACACTACAAAGACACTTTTCTACAAGCTTATGTTTTATATAAACTACTACTAGTACTATAAGAAGTATTTGTCCTTGGGCATTTCAATCGCATTAATTCTGTCTTTTCCCTGCTCGATTCTTCCATGTTAGCGTCCGTCTAGTTATAAAACCTAGTTACGCTTTTGTCAGAATCATAAATTATTTCCGTTAATGTATCGTCGCATTCGATGTCGTCTTGTCCAAGTAGATTACTTAGTGTTGGAATTGTATGTTCTACCGTCTTTATCGTGTTGTTGGGGTTTTCAGCTCTGGAATTGAGAACAACCCGACCGTGTTTTACCGTTTGATGCCCGGTTCTACAGCTCAGACGAACAAGTTCCACACATTTTATTTGCAACAAAGAGCTGACAATGGGTTTACTTGGGCCGATATAAAAGTCAATCATCCGTTAGATTACGAAAGTATCAAGGAATATAATCTTACCATTCGAGTGGAGGTGAGGTTTACAACATTTTTTCCGTTTTTATCCTTATACATTTACGTACAGATAGCAATCTTACTTGGCCGACCTGAATGACTACTGCGAGTTTTTCTACTTATACGATCACCTCACAGTTAACTGCAATTGATTGAATAAGCCGAAACCGCTCTATGCTTCCGCTCTTCTTCAAGACGTTCGGATAGTCTTAAGAATAATTTACAAAAGAAAGCAGACAATTTCGTGTTGAGAAACAATATTTTTATAGAGATAACTTATTCTTAATTTTTAATATTTGCATTTAGTGTCTGCGCGCACTTATGCTCTACTATTTTATTACCATTGTTCTCAAAACTATAGCCATAATTAATACAGGTACATTATACCTAAGTACCAGTATACTAACATATCAATCTTGTACGTGTACTGTATAATTTTCGTCAAGGATGGTAGACGTACAATCCAATTTAATTAAATTCATGTCACCTATACAGAACAACGGAGCTCAACAGTTGGCCTCGGAAGCTACAGTCTTCATCATGTTGGAAGACGTGAACGATGAGATACCACTCTTCACTGAACGAGAACAAGAAACTGTGCTTGAAGGCGAACCCATCGGGACCAAAGTGACGCAGGTCAACGCTATCGACAAGGATGGGACGTTTCCTAATAATCAAGTAAGTGCTATATTGTTACCAGCTGATAGAAGCCATTTAACAAATGAAAACTCGTATGAACCCGTAACCCGTAATTAAAGAAAATATATTTATTAATAGGTTATCGCACATTACAATATGCAGGTTACCCCGGAACTTCCCCTACTTTTTAGCATTTAAACTATGATAGAAGGTCAAATAACAGAAGAACCAAAATAACCATAGACATAACCATAGACCTCAGTCTATCGTTATTCTGGCAAGTATAAAGCTTTAGTTAAGTTGTGCTGCAAGCTCTGCCAATCATGAAAAACGCAGCGGTGTTTTCAGCTTAACCCCGGTCCGGGTGATACCAAGGACATAAATATTTTATAACTTCCATAAATACAATAGAAAAACATAAATCCTAAAATAGAATATCATAAATGTTATGGTACTTGCGGGATTTGCGAAAACCAAAAGCGGAAAATGTCTTTATAATTAGAGGCAAATGAACTGCTTCGTTGGTGTTTATTTTATGAACAGTTAAGCTAAGTCTCTAACTTATGATGTCATCGTCGTTGCGTAAATAACGCGATAGAAAGTTTATAAAAAAACCTTTTTTGACCAGACAGATACCAACTGGTACCCACTATACGTAATCTCGTATTGTGGTTGTCTCAAAGCATACTATAATATTAGTACAAAAATAATTTCTTTACTAAAACTTGAACACGACTCTAGAATTGCATGCAAATATTATGAAAATCTTAGGTTGAGCACCTAGGTTACAGTAATCTATATGAGACCGCATAGCAGATTGTCAAACTGCGAGAGCATGCTCAAGCAATCTATGTTGCACAGGCACTATTTACAACCAACCTTATTAGAACGGAGCTATTAAATTAAAGGTGGAGTAAGTGCTCGAGCGTGCTCTCGCCATTTCGTCGTTCTGACTATGCCATTCGCACAGGCTTGTAGTCGGTAACACTACAGTTTTTTACGGGCTATTTTTTGCGCGGCAGACGACATGCGCATGGCCTTAATAAGTAATGTAAATTTAAAGCCAGCAAGAATGTTTGTTTTCAGCAATGTAATAAGAATAGGTTAATTTTGGTACTGTGTCCCAAGGTCCAAGGAGATTATCCTTTATAAGCCCACGCATAAGATTAAAGCTTTAAGGAATCCACTTTAACGAGGTTTTGTCTTCCATATTAATAATCTTAGCTAACTAAGTTATAGGCAAATGAATTATGATCTAGGTTCCTTTCTTTGTAGAATGTCACTTGTAAAATTTTAAATGTGAATTTAGTTTGATAGTTTGATATTCTGCAACAATTGACGTGATTTTACACTGAGATTTATATATAGGCTTTCTTGAATCCTCAAACAAAGTTACAATGAATGTAGCTAGTTAACTCATGGCCAATGGCGTTCATGTGTGTCCTACGTGCGACCAATCACATGACGCAGACATTTTTATCAAGTTTTGTGGTTGGTCGATCGCGGGAGCTAAACTAGCCAGTCGCTAAGACGCAGCATGGATGCCGTTTTTTAATCGGAATGGGTCCATCAATGGAACTCGTGACATAGCTTAACTACTGATATTTTTGTAAATTGGCTTACTTATATTTATGTATGTAGTTTTTGATTATATGTTTTTAATAATAACCTATATATTTTTTGTTTACCTTACCCTGAACCCTTCAGAGATCGATATGCGATAAGGTTGCCTTTTGTATCCTGCTTATGCTGTATTCTGCTTATTTTGAACAAAAATAAACAAAAAGACCAAGGACCTTGAGACAGAAGAGTACAGATAGAACAGATAGTACATAAATTCAAATTTAAAATAATCTTTATTCAAATAGTCCTTAAAAAGGCACTTTTGACGCGTCAATAATTTACATAGTAGTTATTTCATGGTGATAACTATATTCGTAAACTTAAAACTAAAGCTATTAGGGTTCCAAACGCGCCCCGGTCTAAGAAGAAGCCCACAACAAACTTAGCCGGGTTATCTTCAGATAGTTGAATATGTTAACCATTAATAAAATCAGAGGCTTTAAATTATAATATTAAAAAAAAACATGTTTTAACTCACTTATGGGGTAGAATCTTGGTAAAATCAGGGTGATATTTTGTAACCGGTATATTATCCGCACAGTTTACTGAGAACGAGAAATTCCACTCAAAGAGGAAAACAACACTGCGGCGTCAATACTTGCGTGTTTAATGGCTTTTATAATTAAACCTGCCGGCGACCAATCACAAGCTTTAGATAAAGCGTGCGCGTATGTGATTGGCCGCATGCAATTCGCCAACTTGAACCTAGGACGCCGGTTGGGCACGGCGGTTCGACCTTCGTTCGATTAAGGCATCTTAATAACGTCGCGGGAAAACGCTTACTTAAATCAATGCTAGTCTTCGCTTGCAATGAAATATTAAAAATTATCGATATTGTTTTAATTAAACATGTAAACACAGTCGCAACGAATAAGCAGATAGCCTATAAAATTGTTATTATTTGGATAACCTGAACACGATGAGTAAAATAAATGCGGCCAACATATTTGCATGAAAAGCCTTCATCGAAAGTATGAACAGGAAATTAAAAGCCTTTTGCACGGTCAAATTAAACAGCATTATTTAATGTTGGAAACATGTCGAATTAATTTCTCCTGCTACGGAGTAGTTTTAATTAATAAAAATAATCTTTTGCCTACTTTTGTATTGAAATTCCGCTGTATATTGTGTGGTTAAGTTAATAATTTATTTCATTCACAGCAATTGCAATGAAAAATGAACAAGTTGTTAACGATATAATGTTAATGTTACGCTAGGCGGGGTTTATCCTTTGATAATCATTTAAGAGACTTCTGTATCTATAACTTGAAACCTGTATTTCATAAATCTGCTAGATAGGGGATTACAATCTAGTCTGAAGAGTTTGTTTTTGTGTTTGTCCAACAAAGGACCGTTTCTTGTTATTGAAGTGGTCGACTTGATTAGTCAAGTAAATAATACTACTTTGGACTCTTAAGGAAAATTTTAGGCCATTTATTTGGGTTTAATATACTTTATAAATGAGGCAAGGTTGAAAGGCAAGTTCAAAAGGGGTAATCGAGTCTACTGGGCATCCCAGATCTAGCAATTTCTTTGGCGAATTAACTTAATTTACAAAAGCCATGGAAATAAAAGTTATGTTCAGAAGCGGTCACGTTCATCATCATGATCAACACATTGCCGGTTCACTACCAGAGCACGGGCACGGCCATAGTCCATCACGCTGGCAATATGTTGAGTGGCGATGTCGGATTGGCAGACTTCACACCCCTTTGAGAACATTACGGAGAACTCTCAGGCATGCAAGTATCCTCACGATGATCACCTTCACCGTTGAAGCAAGTAGTATTTAAATTGCTTAAAAATAAACATAACTCCGAAAAGTTAGAGGTGCGTGCATGCGTGCGTGCCCGTGACGTCATAACCACTAGACTATCACAGGTATTTCGTGTCACGTTCGTTCGTATATAACAGAATATTATAGGTACCCATTCCCGTGGTAAACGCTGCAGTATAATAGCAATTATGTTCTGACCGCTTGTCCACAGACCATGCAAACTTAGTGGTAAATTATCAATTGACGTACGATGCCTATCCAAAATTTTCCCTTTACCTGTTAGTGGTTAATGTTGAAACAAATTGATTTCCAACCTTGCATTATAATATCATCATCATCATGATTAATCCATTGCGGGCACTACAGAGCACGGGTCTCCTCTCAATATGAGAAGGATTTGGCCATAGTCAATCACGCTGGCCATGTGCGGATTGGCAAACTTCACACGCCTTTGAGAACATTATGAAGGACTCTCAGGCGTGCAAGTTTCCTCAAAACTTTCCTTCACCTTTGAAGCAAGTGATATTTTAATCATAAGTATGGATCTGATATCAATAAGGGATCGGTTAAGCGATAGTACAGTTATTATTCTTATAACGCATTCATTCATATTATAAGCTACAAATGAAGAACATTATACGAGATCAGGTAATTCGCGAAAATGGATACAACGATGAACATTTTGCAGAACTCTCAGGCGTGCAACCTATGATATTTTAAATGCTTAAAAACGGACACAACTCCTAGAAGTTAGCGGTGCGTGCCCGGTTTCAAACTCCCGACCTCTGATTAGGAGGCGGACGCCCTAACCACGAGGCTATCACGGCTTATAATATATCTCATCTATACTTATAGTATAAATGTTGTGGGAATGCGAAAAGTTAATGTTGGCATTTTCAATTTATAAAATTTATCGAAAAATACTTTAATGAAAGCTATGTAATTGTAAAAAGCAATGTGTCATCTCTCGTTCATATGTTTTCCATTGTAATGTGGGCCTTTGAATCCTTTGGTGTGTGGACCGTTGCTTAATTGGCAATGCAGTTAAACCTCGATTGCTGTAGATATACGGATTCAAATCCCACTGGCTCTGAATTTTTTGTGTGCACTTTTAAATTTATAAATGCTATAACTAGTCTTCTTGTTTGCTTGTTGCTAATATTTATGATATCTTTGAAAATAGGCTCATATAATATAGCGACCAAGGACCCCCGTGGCGCAGATCATGCCCTTTCGTATTATAAATTCGTAGGTCTTGGGTTCGAGGTAGTCTTCTTGTTTACTTGTTGATAATATTCATGATAGTCATGATACTTCGCTCATATAATATAGCGACCGAGGACCTCCGTGGCGCAGAGCATGCCCTGTCGTATTATAAAGTCGTAGGTCCTGGGTTCGATTCCCGGCTTCAGCCTGGTCTGGTTGAAGGCTTCAGCCGCGTCCATAATAGTTACCTGTCTACTGGCAAAGAAATACCGCCAAGCAAGCTTTGCCCTATGAAGCCGCGTAGGGAAGTGTTTAACTGAAGCGGTGATAGTCTAGTGGTTAGGGCGTCAGCCTCCTAATCAGAGGTCGGCGGTTCGAATCCGGGCACGCACCTCTAACTTTTCAGAGTTATGTGCGTTTTTAAAAATAAAATATCATTTGCTTCAACGGTAAAGGAAAACATCTTGAGGAAACCTGCACGGCTGAGAGTGCTCCATAATGTTCTCAAAGGCGTGTGAAGTCTGCCAATCCGCACATGGCCGGCGTGGTGGACTATGGCCAAACCCTACTCATATTGAGAGGAGACCTGTGCTCTGTAGTGAGCCGGTAATGGGTTGATCATGATGAATATTACACTGCATCATGACTAGGTGAGATTGCAGTAAATGGCAAACTTGTAGTGGTATAAAAATACCTACAACATATATGTAACAAGGAGGTTCTGTGAATTTAGTTAGTATATCTTGGTTAACGTAATTATAACTGTTTGGTGATATCACTGCATGAACCGCAACACCAATAGACTGATTGCAGGACAATATTTGTTAACTGATTGACCGAACCGTTGCGGTATTCACAATCATGCTGCCTAATCTGCTAGATCGAAGCATATCTATAACTTACGTATCGAATATTGAGTGTACATACTTAAAGTATATGCGAATTAGTTACGCATTTTTATGAACTCCTGGTTCTGTGGTCTTATAAGCGGGAGATCCCCGGTAACCGGAAGACACTTTACAAACTTATCTGATCATAACATATCAGGTATGGACTAGTGAGAGTCTTCAGCCTTGTCTAGTAACCACCCTAAGACTCACCGCCAAGCGATTCAACATTCCGGCAATTGGCTATGAAATCCGTATTTTTCTAATATACGAAATTTTCTAACCTAATAGGTTAATAATGCGCTGTTGAGTGTGGCGCACACAACTTGAGATTTTAGATAGTAAGAAATCACTGATAGTCAAAGAATATTTGTTTATTATATACTTCGCTAACAAGTAACTAATGCTATCTATGTTGATGTGGTGAGTACCGCTATATATGAGTGCTGAATGTGTATTGGTGCTTTATAAGTGTTTTTTGCCATTATTGATAATAATTTCTTATAAAAACATAGGCAGACAGAGATTTATTAATTGCAGGTTTAACAGTATGAGGCGCGGAAGGTAAACAAACATAAATGCAACAGTCACAGGTCTTTTGTTATATAATATAATAAATGCATAATACAAGGTGTTTTTTTATTTATAATTTCGTTCTGTCAATCTGACAGTAACTAGAAAAATGATCTTTTTGTGTAGGTGTATTACTACATTGTGGATTCGCCGCGGAACGAGGGCAAGGACTTCTTCGAGATCAGCATGCAGACGGGCGAGATCTTCACCAAGGTGGTATTCGATCGTGAGAAGCAAGGAGCCTACGCGCTAGAGGTGGAGGCCAGAGATGGGGCACCGTCAGCGCGGCCGAACTCCGACAACCAACCGAATTCAGGTAGGTGCCGTGCCTATTACAAGTGTATATAACGTATTGAAGTTATTAACGCTATACAAGTAGTCATGCAGGGCTCGGGATCCAGAAAAGTTCAACCGGAAACAAAGATTCGAATCCGTTTCGTTCCTTAAACATGATATTTTAATCATTGCTGTCAATTTAACCGGTAAAATTGAGATACCGTGTCAAGTTCGGTTTCGTAAAATAAATAATGTTAACCGATTTATTGAACCCAAAAATTAAGCTCTTGTTATTTCTCCCGCTCTCTGCAATTTTCAGAATGAAAGTTATGAACGCCAAATATCAAACGATTGAAGCGGCGGAACGTTTCAATGGTGTTCGTTATTTTTTAAACGTTGAAAGTATTACTTTTGAACGTAAATAAGTATTTTTTATTACCAGTCAGCTTGCGACATTCCTATTGTGACTATTTTTTCCGTGTATGCTCATATGAAGATTGACACCGTCTTCAATTTTACGTGCTATTATTAAATATAATATTTATTGGCTCTTATAAGCCACGAGTCTTAAGTTTGAATAGCGCGTCCTGCCAGCTGTTCTAATTGGATTGGTACTTATTGGCAAGTCTACCTGTTTTTCTTACGTATATGCACCACAAATCATACGAATAACAAAACAGCACCCGGTCAGCAAACGCGTAGCTACAATTTCATCTAATATAAAATTATATACGAGTGAACGATTAAGACACTGACGACAATTAAAAAGCTGAAATTAGGCGATAATATGGGGTGGAAGGTGGTACGTTATTATCTGCTTTAAGTGTTAACCCATACCAACCCAACTATAATGGTGCGTCTGGCACGACCATATGAGGAGTAAGTACATAATTATTGCTCTCGACTTATTAGGTCCTAGTGAATTAAGCATACTAGAATTACATTCGCGTCTGATGAACGATTCTTACCTTATTTTTATCTACACAAGTTTAAAATAGTCATAGTTTCATAATCTTATATGCCTATCTTAGTGTGGCAGAAAATCACGTTAAAAAACCGTTTACGGTAAAGCGTATTCATCATATTAAAGGCGGCAATCTATGAGTAAAGTGATAGTGAGTTATATTAACTTCATCATCATCAGCCAACATTAATCCACTGCTGGACATAGGCCTCTTTGAAGTAGCGCCAACTCATCCTGTCTCCGGCTTTTCGCATTCAGTCGATGCCTGCCATAACTTATAAAGGTGTTATCGAAACATGGTAAAAATCCTTATATCATTCGTAGATTGTTGCTATCAAAAGTTTTTCGAAACGACGTATGTAATGTTAACGGTTATAATTAGATTAATTTATGAGAAGGTCAAAACGATGACAGTGAAAGTAGGTACTTTAAAAGCGGCCTTTGAAAACAAATCCTTTAGGGGCTAAGAGGTGTCGGCATCCAGCAACTGGGGCTAATCACTGCTGTGATCCGCATTTAAATGACCATTTTGCCATGCAAACATTCCAGAAAAAAAGGTTCTTTTAATGTCCAATTTTTCAAAGGCCTTGTTCAACAACTTCACCGACCCTTTTTCGAATGTTGACAGATAAGGGTACTGTAATATATTTTCAGTGTTTTCTCCGCAGTGTATTGATTGGGGTGGCACGTGTGACTCCATATATTCTCCGATTTCATGGGAAAGCCTTCATTAGGTAGGCAAGTCGACGCCGCTTAACCGTATCGCGTCGTCGTAAATCAACCAGGAACATAATCAACCACCGGCTGCAGTATAATCCTGTTAAGCCCCTCATCCCTGTATCTGTCTCACGTGCACAATAGCCAGCTTTGGATCAGCTCAATGCTTACTTAGTTTCTCGCAGCGTACAATTTCCTTAATGTATCACAAATACATAGAGTACTATACGACTCAATAAAACGCCAACCTAACTACGTTTGGATCGTAAAACCATGCCCGTTATCTTTGTTTACGGCTTGCGTACAGACATCGTTGTTTCCATACACGTTTGATATTTATTTTAGGCGTTTATTTGTGTGATTAATTTCCACTGACTGCATCATCGGATCAGTTTTTCGCTATATTGTATTGCGATCGGGTATGTAAGAAGTAAAAAAAAAAAAAATATCACTTGCTTCTACGGTGAAGGAAAACATCGTGAGGAAACCTGCACGCCTGAGAGTTCTCCATAATGTTCTCAAAAGTCGTGTGAAGTCTGCTAATCCGCACATGGCCAGCGTGGTGGACTATGGCCAAACCCTTCTCTTATTGAGAGGAGACCCGTGTTCTGTAGTGAGCCGGAAATGGGTTGATCATGATGATCTAAGAAGTTGAAAATACATATCCTCAAGCAAATTAAGACTTGTCATTATATTATATATTTTTTTATACACTACAATTTAGCCCTTGACGGCTATCTCACCTGTTGGTAAGTGATGATACAGTCTAAGATGGTCGCGGGCTAACCTGTTAGGGGTATGGTATGGTATGCAGCCTTAAGACTTTATATGAGTTTAATTATTTAATATAAAGTAAATAGTTAGCCTCTGAAGCCAAACTAGGCGTACCTGTGCTTCAGTGCCAACTCCCCTGGGTGTAATTTAATTAAAAACTTAATAAAACTGGGCTTGTGCAACCAAAAAGAAAAGCAAAACAAAAATCACGTGATATAATGTATATATTAGGTATATAAATAATAGTTGTTGCACTCTAGATAAATAAAAGTGTAAACCCACACTCCTAATTAGTTTCGATGCGACATCGTGCCGGAACGCTAAATCACTTGGCGACACGTCTTTGTCGGTTGTTAAATATGTTAGTATCAATTCTTTGCAGTAGTCCTGCTCCCCACGGGGATTAGATTACCTTATTGATGTTTTGAAGTATAAAATCCATCAATTTAGATTTAATTCTTTGACGAAGCATCTACGCGTAACACCATGCCCCGTTCAAGCTAAATATTGCCAGGTTTCGCAAATAATAGTAATAAAAAATAATAATATAGGATTATCTATAAAAGCTATTATATTTTTAGATTTCGCGAAAGGCTATATTACACTGGTTTATGAATGTGGAAAAATGTATTTCACGTTAAATACCTAGTGGGTAGGAATGCCAATACGCGAAATGCTTTGTAGGTAAGTACTATTCCTGGAATGTCAATTATGTAAGGGTGCTAAACTGCTCTTCGGAATACTATGATCGATACTGCGGCTTCGTCTTATTATTCCATGCTGAAATGGCAATATCTATTCGGTTGTTAACTTTATCCTCAGATTATTAAATTCAATTTCAAATATATTATGATAAATTGATAATATTTATCTTTATTCATATTGTGGTTTACAAGGCGCTTTTGCGTACATACATTATTCCATTGTAGCGAGAAGATGATGATAACTACATTGTTATACTTAGGACTAAAGCTACGAGGGTTCCAAACGCGCTCTGGATACCAAGCCTACACCAAACTTGTTATTGCCCAATGCTGGGCAAAAGCCTCCTACTGCACAAAAGATCTATTTTTAGATTGTAGACTTAATGCAGAGCTTCTTTCCTTCTGGCAGAGCTTCTTTACGAAGCTCGCCAAACAACCCGGTTACGCTTTGGCAACCAATAGGGTTAGTACAGCTAATAGACAGTCCGAAAAAAAACAATGTGGGCTGAAACAATAATAACCGCTGTCGCTTCAAACGCTCTCCGAGTCACTAAGTGGACATCTCCAATTTTATAACCTCGGATAATTATGAATTTTCTAGTAGAAAAATCGAATAATCGAATATTAAGTCCGACCTGGAAATCAAACCGAGATTCTCGTAAACGGCAGTATGCTTACCACTGGTCAAACGAAACTTAAAAATAACGTTATGGAATGAAACTACACTCAATGGTACCCTTAACATAAATGTTTCAAACTGAAGAACTGAATTTCAGATATAATAGACGAATCGGTCAATAGACCACTCTATCGCTAACAAGCGATCCAAGCCGAGCAACCTAAAGAAGGACTCCTTAAATTGATGACTTAACGAACATTAACTATTTATTCACAGTCCAGTCAACATTATAATTGTTTCGATTCAGTGATCTGTTTATCGAACGTGTGTTAGTCTGTCTCCATCATGACACAAAGCCTAGTGTGTGCCTATTAACAGAACACTGGACACATAGGCGTCTCAGAATATACTGAATATGTAGAACGCAAGTATAAGCACACATCAATTATATTCTAATTCAATGAAGCGATTGATTACACTGTATCACATTTGTTATCAATTATCATTGCACTTAATGTGTTTAATTGTGCTTTGCTTACATAAAGTTTTTTTTTGTATATAATTAAGTTTCCTTAATAGCAGGAGATTTACCTGCTGTAGGTCCAGTTGTACTTAGGGTCAGTCGATTGCAGTTTTGTGATTTCAGTAGTGTATTTTCGGTCGAATGTGTTGCTCTACTGAAATTCTACAGAGCTGGAAGAAGGATGGACCGAAAATATGTGACGTATTTAGTTTGAAGACCTTCGTGGCGCAGTGCGTGTGCTGTCGCGTTATAAAGTTGAAGGTCCTGGGTTCGATTCCTGCCTCAAGTCTGGTCTGGTGATGGGCCTCGGCCGTAGCTAATTACCACCCTAGTGACAAAGGCATGCCAAGCAAATAAACGTTCCGGCACGATGTCGCGTAGAAACCAAATAAAAGTGTGGGTTCACCATACCCCAAGTTAGCCCGCTACCATCTCAGACTGCATCGTCACGAGGTGAGATTGCCGTCAAGGGCTAACTTGTAGTGTATATAAAAAAGCATTATCGTTTATTTCTGCCTGGTTCTTATATTGCGCGTCCTAGCATTCTCGATTAAGTCGTAAAGAAAATTTAAGGATCTATAAACAATTCACAGATTACATTGCAAGTTGATCATTTTTTTCCCGAAAATAAAAACCTAATTAATTGAATAACTTTCAAAGCTTCGGTATTTCGGTCAATTTAAGGAAACAAAAAACGTTGACTTTAATTATAATATTGTGTAGCAACGTTAGACCGGTTTTCCGTAGTACAGACTCCGGTCAATGTCTACGATGGCTCTACGAATTTTCTCGATCCTTTTTTTACCGCATCAGCTTCCTTTTCTGCTGCCTTTGTGGGATCCATTTTAATTCGATCCACGCGCTTCAGTACCGTTGTTACAATTTTATTTTAATTGGTTTATCGGAAAAATATTTATTAAATAAAAGTTTATGCCGTGAAAATATTGTGTTTATAAATATAATTAAATAAAATAATTGGTGTATGACTATGATTTGACTTTAATGTTGTAAAGAGGTTTCATTAATGAAATAAGTATTGAATTTTCTGAACAACATAATCAATGGGTAAGGTAAATCGAAGTCGAGTTATTGTAAAAATAATCCTGTTCACTAAAAGTAACATAGATAATCAATCTCTCTATCTACATTACATTTTTCTTTTTTTACTCAGCTAGTCTCACTGTTTAGCATATACCTATTCATGTATTCTTGTTTTTCTTCGTCTGACTTCCTCACCCGAACTGAAAGCGTTTTGTCGTAGTCAAGATTCCAAGTTAAGGAACAAGATTCAAACTCATTGCGTTCATCCATGTATCTGTATGGAGTTGGAGAATCACAGCGTTTGCGGTCTATACAAGATACAGTTTAACAATGTTATGTTTGTTTCCCTCTCCTATAACAGCTCTACCCATGTCCCAGTACACCGCGTAGTTGTCAACAAAGTTAATTACTACAATATGTCAACTTAATAGGATTACGGAGCTATATTGAATAG
Organism: Lasiommata megera; assembly: GCA_928268935.1. Taxonomy (NCBI): domain Eukaryota; kingdom Metazoa; phylum Arthropoda; class Insecta; order Lepidoptera; family Nymphalidae; genus Lasiommata; species Lasiommata megera. Next base: position 11,121,559 of record OV743309.1, read on the forward strand.
CTTAATCAGTACGGATGCTAATATGTTCAGCCGGCAAGTAATAAGCCGTCAGAGAGATTAAGCAGACACAAGAGATGGAATAAAATGGAGATTTTTTCCCCCCCATCTATTGAATTTTTAAATATTGCAGCAAAAAAATATGTTTATAATCTTCTGATTTAACGTCCACTGATGGTTATTTGTAGGGATTTCGACACGCTACGGTTTTGTGCCGCATGGATTTAGCGACTCCCTGCGATTTGCGTTTAAAACTTTTGAATGTTACCTGTTGCCTGGCAATTTTCGTGGTCATTTGTTTTGGCATATGTTCCGAGTTTTTATAAACCTGATGTCCATGTTTAAGATACACGAAATTTTCAAAATTTTGCTGAATTGTATGAATACGGCGTAAAAATAAGAAGAGGCTTTACATCTCACGGGATCGAGTCATGGGATAGAAAGAACTTTTTCTCAATCCATCTACAAATCGGTGTACTTGCGCAATAGATAATCAAACAGTGTCGAATCTAAAAAAATAAACTTAATTTAATAAGATACCGGAAAGCTCACTTGGCCCCTGCCAAAGCATCCCACCAGACCAGACAAGTGCCAGGAATCGAACCCAGGACCTCCCGATTTATAATACGACTGTAAACACGCTGCGCCACAGAGGGCTTCAAAGGTCGTCGCACATCACTACATCACGCTTAGCAGGCTTAATATAGCATACGTATTGACGTACGATATATTGCCAATACCTGTCAATCAACCTACTTGTTAGAATAACAGAAATCAGACGGTGACGCGAAATACAAACACAACGTAAAATAAAGCTATACAGTTGGAGTTATTTCAACTATTTCCAATTACTTGGGCTTAGGGAAGTGCGATGTCGCCAAGTGACAAAGCAATATTCCCGCGGCGGGCTGCGGGCGGTGGGAGGAACTTCGTGGCCTACATTTAGCGCGCCCTCGAGAATCCGTGATGAGGACGCGCTCAAGTGCACTGCTTGCCGGGGATTACTGTCACGAACTACTAAATATTGCTGTTTGTTGCCTAAGCTTCAATTACTAAGTTCCGCTCTGACTTAGACTTTTCGGAATCGTGATCAAACTGCGCTTTATCTAAGTTTGTGAATCGTCTGTTAAACGGAAGTTTCGCAATCAATCCTATATACTATTGACGATGGAGGGAAAAGTTTCGCAAAGCAACTAACTAATTAGCTGGGCTTTCAACTCCGGAAAGTGAGTACATACTGCGACGCGGGTCGGCATACGGGGACAACCAGTTGATAATTTTCTTCATTGACTTGAAATCGATTGCTGTATACAAAGGTCATTTGGAAAGAGGGAGCTAGGACATCATCTGTAAAAAGTAATACACGATTTAGTGAAATAGCTGTAACATCAAGTAATGCATATCAGTTTTTGACGACCTCCATGGCGCAGCGCGTGCGCTGTTGCATTTTAAATTTGGAGGTCCTGGGTTCGATTCCCGGCTCGAGTCAATTAGGAGTATGAGTTTACCATACCCCTAACAGGTTAGCCCGCTACCATCTTAGACCGCATCATCACTTGCCATCTGGTGAGATGCAGTCAAGGGCTAACTTGTGGTGAATAAAAAAAAAAGTTTTCATGTAAAAGTAAGTAATCTAAAGAAAATTGTAAGGCCTTAAAAATTAGAATGACTACACACTCCAAAATTAGAGCTACTATTCTTTACGATAGGTATGGAATATTATTAGAATATTAAATTGTGAAGCCTGTACGTAATTATTTTGTTTACCGTTTGCCATAATGTACGAGTAAAATCGTGAATTCCCAAAGAGTCGTAGCTGCTTTGATTGATAATTCTATTTATCGAGCAATATCTTTTGCAGAGGATTTTACTTGTCATTAAGTCGGCTATTCACTAAATGAATCTTTGTAATTTAAAAGCTTCTAAGGCAAAGCTCCCGTAGGGAGGCAAATAGCTTAGACGAGGGGCGGAATTTTCTTAAAACGTCAAGTCGACACAAGCGTTTATAGGCGCTATAACGTTCAGGAACCGTCCGCCTTGGTCGCTATAAAAATCACCTAACAACCCTCCTTTAATGCCTTATTTGCACTTCATCCAATCGTAAGAAACACTCGTAATGAAATTATGTGAACTAGGTACTCGTATATTACAAGAAAATATTTTAAGAGTTAAATAGTTTCTAAAGTCCCCCTTGCTTACCTCTTTGGTCTAGTGGTTCACAAGTCTACGGATCACGAGTCCCGGGTCTCGATATCTGGGTTGAACCCAATTGATGACAGGGGGAAATTCTCGGTAAACCCGTTTTTTATGCCTCACCACTACGAGACAGGCATCTATGATGATACATGTATGTATATTCCGATTATAAAGATTTTACATGAAATATTGGATTTCATTAATGTTAAATTTATATTTGGTACAAACGCACGCAACGAATTATCTACTGTTCGTAAATTTTGTAGCGTTTAAAATAAGAGGTCTGTTAGGTTTAATTAAAACAGAAACATCTTGTTCACCTCTTGTTGTCGGCCGTTCAATAAAGGGACTCTAATTATTAAGGTTTATAACAATTAATTTGTAACTACATTGCTAACGATACAATTACCTTGTTTCCATTCTGTTATGACAACACCTTGCGTTCTTGTACCTATTGAGATGTTTAGGATTCCGTGCCTCATAATGCAAAATCTCTCCGTCATTCATTTCAGTTTCGACGACGTTCGACGACTTCCGTGGCGCAGCGCGCACGCTGTCGCATTATAAAGTTGGAGGTCCTGGGTTTGATTCCCGGCTCGAGTCTGGTCTGGTGTGAGGCCTCAGCCGTGGCTAGTTACCACCCTACCGACAAAGACGTGTCGCCAAGCGATTTAGCGTTCCGGCACGATGTCGTGTAGAAACCAATTAGGAGTGTGGTTAACCCATATTCTTAACAGGTTAGCCCGCTGCCATCTTAGATCGCATCATCACTTACCATCAGGTGGAGTTTGCCGTCAAGGGCTAACTTATGGTGTATAAAAAAAAAGTTTGTATACGCTGTGTTGTCTGTCTTAAATTTTCTTTCAGAAATTTTGTGAGGTATGCATTAAAAGTGTGTTCGTTCGTTCATTCATCCATCTACGACTTATAGTTTTTGACGGTATTGACATAAGATAGAAACTTAAAACTTTCCCTCTTCGATCAAATATTAAGTTTACATATGATAGACGTTTTCTCGGGATACTAAAAGCAAAGGCCTCTTAGACTTGGCTTCTAGCATTACTTAAAATATTGCTTAAGTTCGAATTCAAAATAATCTTAATTCACGCATATATCATTTTTTTTACATTGTAGTGAGAACATGATGATAACTACATTCGTTAATTTAAAAATAATTCTATGAGGTTGCCAAAAGAGTCCTACACTTAAAAGAAGTCCATTATGAACTTAGCCGGGTATTATTTTAGTTATCGCCATCTTATACCTAAATACTCGTTTATACCGCAATAGGTAATTTCCATTAGCTTACATTTAATATCAACTTAGAATTCATTGAAAGACGTCTGTCTCCAAGATGTCATGTTTTAGTTTGTGTAAAATTGTATGCAATTTTCTTTAACCAAACCACACATTTTATTTAGCCTAGTAAACAGCACTTTTGTTCATAATAAATGCAGTCACATTGTTTCTTTACTATTGAATTTTTTTTTTCATATCAAATGAAAGAGTGCATGCAGCCTTTGGAATGACTAAAATCTACCTGCTCTTGAAACCGGGTGTCTTGCCTTCGATCCAGTAGTTTCAGCCAATCCCGAAAGTCAAATCGAATCAAAAAATTCGTGCTTACACAATATTTTTGAAGGATCTAACAATATCCCACACTGGGATACACGTGGAATAATAATATATATAAAAAAAAACTAAAAATTACTTAATAAATGCAGACAAAAAGTTGCTTTCAGTACAAACTTTTTTTTGCTGTTTTTGTGGAAGTGATCTTAAGAGTAAAAACCTCTCTCGTGCAGACCGTTCAAAAGCAAATTGGTTCACTTTTTATTTTCACCACTTATCGATTTATATGATATCGATACCACATGAGCAAAAGACCACAACAATTTAAACGGAAATGTTGCTAAAATGCGGAACCGTGGAAGCCTATCGGTGTATTATTTTTTTATACATTCGTATTTTCAATCAACCGCTCCCTCTATATTAATAACTTTCATACATAAAGTAATAATTAATCTAGGAACACGTTAAATGACGTCTTTTTTTAAGCAACTCCGCAAATCGATGCACCGTTTTTTCTGAATGCAACATTATGGACTGATTAAAATGCGGGTTTATTTAATTTTGTATATGATGATAATGTAATTATGATGACGATTTTGACGATCTCTGTGGTGCAGCGCGCGCTATCGTATTATAAAGTTGGAGGTCCTGGGTTCGATTCCTGGCCCAAGTCTGGTCTCGTGGGAGGCTTCGGCCGTAGCTAGTTACCACCCTACCGACAAAGACGTGTCGCCAAGCGATTTAGCGTTCCGGCATGATGTCGCGTAGAAACCGATTAGAAATATGTGTTTACCATACCCCTAAGGTTAGCCCGCTACCATCTTAGACTGCATTACCACTTACCATTAGGTGAAATTGCCGTCAAGGCCTTGCTTGTAGTGGATAAAATAATTATGGTGATGATGGTAAACCAGAAAAAGGCAATGCAAACCGTCTTATTATTTTTGTAATTATGTTACCATTTATTATATAACAACCTGAGTCTATATAAGATTACAGTGCAGTTAACGACAAATGGTTTAAGGGAAGCTACGGGAGTTTTTTGATGTTATAAGTACCTATTTGTATTTTTCATTACAAATATTTTTGGATCGACATTTAGGCATATTAATATTGAACATGCATAAAATACTATATATAATACATTTTTAGTCAAAAATTATAAATAATTAATTGATGATTAGCTTGTTTCGATAATAAAATATGCCATGTGTATGAAGGATCGTATAAAATCGACGAGACGTGAGAACTTTTTGGTATCAATGTGCGTTACGTTTTAAAAATTGAATATGACTTATAAAATGTATATTTCATCCATCGATTCTTAATTGAAATAATTAATTTAAAAAAAATTAACAAAAGCACGTTTCGACTTTCTAGTAAAATAACGAAAATAATTTACTAGTACGTTCGTAAGAATTTGTTATGCTTGTCAATTTTTTGACAACTGATAGCATGTCTAGTAGGTAGTAGTATTGTTTTCATTTATCAAAGTTGCCCTTAGGTAAAAATCGCCTCGCTTAGATATTAAACATAAACTTTATGGTATCCATGGATTGTATTTCCATTGTCAAGCTCACCGAGAAGATACGGTTAATTTTCCGGGTGTAATGAGATAGCATTGCAGGGAAATACTCATTTCTTTTATTATTCAGCTCCTACAGTTGCGGTATATTCTTACCAGACTTCTTTACAATAGAATCAGCTTTTGAAATTCACAGTTGAACGAATATTTACTTCTTCGGCTCCGAACTTAATAGAACAGGAGAAATTTAACTAATGCTAGGTTTAGGCACAAATTCTACTTCTGCGTAATTTTCGGCAGCCGTTTGTTTAATACCTATAATTTGTTTGATCATATGGGCATAACCCGAAAATATAAAATTCTGTTTAAAGTTAGTACCTACCTATGATATTCTATTCAAATTACAATATATATGAGATGCTCAGTTAAAATATTGTGAATTAGGGTGAAAATTAAAACAGTGATAATAAATACTAATATTTGAAATTATTTTACATTCGTTCAGATTATATATTAAGATTAATTCCTATTAATATAGTGATATAATTATATCACCATATTTTAATTTATGCATTTTGATTCTAATCCAGCGTTTCTATTTGTCCTACGTATTTAAGTAAAAAAAATATTGACTGTACATTCTAGACAAGCGCGTTCCAATTGTCCTCTGCATCGTCACTTTCCGAACCGTGTGATTGTGCAATTCAAATTCAAATTCGAAATAAGCTTTATTCAAATATTCCAAATTGTCGAAGAACAAATCGGATTGGTAATAGTAATGATAGACTCTTCGAATAGGTAGGATTCGACCAGAAACATTGTACCACATACGGCTTTAGTCAGTGTTACTGAACTGTGTATGGTTGAATATTATTGAATATAAAATAATTAGCTTTTAATGTTCATTGTACTCGTGCCCCATTCAGAAAAGTAATAGAAAGACAAAAGGGTCGCCAGATATAAAATATTGGCCTCTAGCTACCTGATAGTGGCTCCATTTACTTCACACATCGCTATCTTCGAGATAATTCAAGTATTATTTTGTACGTACAATAAAAGGAACAATAATTATATACAAATAGATATGCTTGTTAATATGGAACCTTGTCTGTCGTAACATACAAATTCAAATACAAATAATCTTAATTCATATAGTCCTTTAAAAGGCGCTTTTGACGCGTCAATAATTTACATAGTAGTGATTACTAAATTCATAATCTTAAAACTAAAGCTATAAGGGTTCCAAACGCGCCCCGGTCTAAGAAGAAGCCCACAACAAACTTAGCCAGGTAAATTTTCTTTGTTATCACCATCTCACATGTCACTTAAAATTATATTCAGAGCGATAGCTGTTATGAAATATTTCACACCCATGCTTGTTTATCATTTAAATAATGCTTTACACTATAGTCGGACTTTTCTACAAGCTTAGATCAGATCATTCAGATATCTTTTTCAATATCTAATTACGCTTGCCGTGGTTCTACTTTCCACAAGTAGAAACGGTTTATTTTCTCTAGGGGTAACTATTTGGTCCCGCCTGCCGGATGGCGACGTTAACAATTACAGTTTCCATCACCCTACATTTTATATGTCATGTGGTCTCACGACGTATTAAACAAATAAAATTTTATGATATTCTTAGAGGAGCGGTATTTCCTTACTTTATTGTCAAAGTGCCTGAAGGAGCGAATCAGTCCTGGGCGTGGCTTTGTGAGTAATGGAACTCGGAGCTCGCATGAGGAGGGTCCACTTATGTCACGGAATGGTATGATTGATAACGTTTCCCGCAGTCAAAACAGTGACCCTTTGTAACATTAACAAATATATTGGATACAAGTATTATTTTGCAGGAAGTCCGCAGAAACAAATATGCTTATGATCATCTTGCAATAAGATTGGTATTTTGTTTCGTGTAATATATTTTTATTTAATCGAAAAATTTTACTGGCAAGAAAATGGTATTGAAACTAACGAGAAAACTAACGGACCAAAATTGATCTGTTATCAAAAAGAGATAAAGGACAATTCTTTTAATATATCCTGCTTCGATTCGTATTGTATCGGCAAATTGGGTATATCTTCATGTTATATTCAGTGGAGTCTTAATTGCTATGTTGGTAATTATTCTAATTACACTACCGATTCAATCACAGTAATTATGTAACACGTGACTGATAGCAATAGTCTATACTAGTTATTGCTTATACTCCTTCGTCCCATTTTATGCTCGATGGGTTCTTAAAGTTTTTCAAAACATTATTTTGCTTTTTCAGTTTCAACTTTAATGGCATTTAAATAAAATACCTATTAGAACATCGAAACACTAATAGAGTCATAAAACTTTCGTCGTTAGTTTTATGGCTATATTCCTAGTATTGCTGTAAAAGCATTATAAATTTCTCATTTAATGAGTAGATACATAATTTACAAAATTTATTTTACTACTTGTTAATACCGTCATTTTCTCTGGCTAAATGGTAGATTGGTTTTAAATAAATATTGTCTATCACAAATGTACTAATCTATAATTGATTTTGGTAAAAAATCCAGGAAAGCTCCATAGCCTAATAAAAAAAAACACAATAACGCATTTTATGTCGAAAATAACAAAGAGTACAAGGTGATTTTCAAAGGTCATTTTTAGAGGGTATTGATACGCTCATAAAAGAAATATTTTACTGCAGAGACAAAGAAACAGCATTTTATTTGTAGTTCAATTTCAGAAGATACTTTTTGTAAATTTACGTGTAGGTAACCGTGCACCGCGCGGCATTGGTATGAAATAATATAACGAAATGTTAGCGTAAGTGAAATCAAGGGTAACACCTTGTTAAATATAAATTCTATTCTATTGGGCTTTATTCTATTGTATCGCCCAGTTTTAGACTCGTGTTACATTTTGTACTCAGTGCGATATGATGGTAGCGGCTTGCTACAAATTACAATAAATCAATGCTCGAACCATTTGTATTTTACAAGTAAGGAATAGACCCGTGAAATTAGCTGGTGCTTAAAAGTTTGGTTAATTATTGAGCTTGTCGGTTTCCTCGTGACGGTTTAAGCGGTAATGGCTTGTAAGAAAGGGGTGAGGGCTTAGTTGTTTCTATAAATCAACCTGTAACTACGTATGTACCCCATTCGGCGTGCCTGTTAAGTTATAATCTATGCGAGTCATTAATTTTGCGATCGTGTTTAGGTACTTAAAATAACCTTTTTCTAATTTGGTGTTTTCTCCGCAAGCACTAAGAAGTTATAATTTGTGCGACTGGCAATATTGAGTTGCATTGCTAAAACATAAATGATCAAAAATAAAAACTAGACACGGATAGAATATAAACTACGGTTCGGTTACAATAAAATAAAAATACGCGCTTTCGTTTTTGCTTTTACCAAACATGATACGTTTGTGTTTTATTTTATTATCTGCGTACATTTTCTGTCACATTCGCCATATTGAATTTCACATGACGTCTCCTGCTTCGACGACGATTGATTTTCCCTGGATAAAAAGTAACTGAATATCGAAAAACCACGTCGATCCATTGCTCCTTTATTGCATGTAGTTAAACACACTTCGCCTTATAGAATGCCTATTTAAATAAATAAAATTAAAAGACTTTCTGTAACCTGTCTCTTAACCGCTCCTATGTTAATTTCATAAATTGCATCCCTCGAATGCCGTTCTGTTCTATTCTATTCATCGGAATTGTTGATACTATTTAGATGGGTCTTTACAAGTAGATATAAGTCTTTCTATGGGTTAATCTGGGCTATTATAAGCGCAAAAAACGTGAGAAGACAATTCGCGTGTCGCGCTTCTCTTTTATAATATAAACATACTATGTAAAAAATAAGCTTCCGTATATTTTTAAAACTAGAAAAGTAGTCGATTAATTCATACCAAACAATGAGACTACGTTACACAACACAACAATGACTCTAGGTAATTAATAACATTATTTTATAGCAATTAAAATAATGTTATTAATTACTTATATTATTCTTTCTATGGCTCAGTTATCAAGGTAAATAAGTAATTGTAATATAATAGTAAGCCACAGCGAAGTCTAGCAGGGCTAAGCTTGTATCAAATAAAAATAAATTCTACCCGCTTTTAATCTAAGCTTCAGTTTATCCAACTAATCAGTGTAGTTTACTGATGTGAAAAATTAATCGATTAAGTAATTAATGCACGTTCATATTCTCGTAGGTATACGCAATTAATTATACATAATCGCTCATTTATGGTTGGTGTTTGTTCAGGTGAGACGTTTCAATTGGCATATTCATTGAGTTTACCTGGTTTAAAGTGTGATAGTTATCATAAATTGTATAAACAGTAATTAACATTGTATGTATTGTACGGTTAATTTTGATTTCATCTGTCAAATCATATAAGAAATAGCATTATACATGTAAAGTTACTACAGGCATCTATGAATCGTTCATATATTTTTATTTATTTTTTTAATTTATGAGGTGATGGTGATAGCTACACTAGCCAAATTAAAAACTAAAGCTAAGAGGGTTTCAATAGCGCCCATATCTACTTACTTGGTTTACTAAGCTTAACCTAAGGGCGAAATTTATTTCACTGGTTTCGTTTGATATCGTGATAACTTATAAAATCAACATCTTAAATACTAAAGTATTTATTTGATAGAAAATTGTAAAGAAGAGTCGGTATTTATGCGTATCTCAAACATACTACGCCTACTGTTAATACCTACTGTAACTCTAAAACTAACCGCGACATACTAGTGGTCACGTCTACTGTATTTAGACTCTTGTTACTTATCAAACACATTTCTTAATTTCCTTGCTATTATACCTCGTTATTAACCATCATTACTTTTAGGATTTATTCGTTCCTGTCACATAGAATCTCTTTTAATTATAAATTATGTTACAGACTAAACATATTATGTAAACACGCTTTGAAATATTTGTATTTTGCTATTTACCTAATATACAAGTTTAATGTTCTTAATTAAGAACGGGACATTGCTTTGAAATATTTCAGATAACTTCTAAATATAAATTAAATTACGCCGTTCTAAGGGCCATATTGATATATTATTAATTCGAGAATAACCCTTTTTTGTTTTGCCTAATTTAAGACCTATTTATAATTTCTTAGCCTTTTATATTGCATGTTATAAAAAAATACTTTGATTTATCAATGTCACATAAATATTCAATTATATAAAACAATGTCGGAATATACGTATGCAAGCTCTACAAATGTATGTTTATAAGTTCTCTAGTTTTCTAGGTTTATTGTGAAAGTATTTTTTCCAAAGAGGAAATATTCCACGGGGTTGAAGAAGTTGTTTTACTTAGTTTCGTTCCACGGTTGAAATCAAATTGCCATGCGGACCCCTCAACGTAAAAGTGGATTGAAACTTGTTAAAGTTTCTTGAATTAATCAAGTCGCATTTTGAAGTTGCTTGGTGAATACTAACGACTTGGATTGTTTCACTTTTGCTGCGTCAATACTTCTTGTTTGTAAAATATTATAATTAATGAAAATCTTTCATTCAATCATGACGACGAGGTATTAATTATATTTGTATAAATAATTACTTTGTTTCTGTAATAAGCGAATTGACTGGCTTTGGCGTTAAAGCTAGCGGTGTCACGTAAAAAACCCGTTTACGGTCTTACTGTTTATTGTACATTCTAATCTACATTGGTATAGTTATGCCATCGTACTTTGTATGCTGCTATGAGATGTGGTGTGGGCTGAAAGACTAATAAAAGGAGGCTGGAGTAATAATACATAATTAATCTTAAAGCTAATAATTTTCTTGTTCTCTTCAACGTTGTAACTACGTATTATAATCACATACAGACTGGATGGTTTTCCTTTGATGTGAAAACGGAAATTAGGGAAGCGATTTGATAGTTCGGATTCGGTCTTTCACGAAGCACGAAGATTCGTGCTTTGGAGACTACGGTAATCCGCCAGTTCCAGTAATTTGTCAGTTATCACTAACTCTTCATAATAATTCCTAAGACTAAATTCATTACATAAATTTAAAGCAGCTTTCTTCTATGAGCGATGAAATCCGTGCTCATCTTTACAGTTCCAATACCGGACCCGGCTTTCTTCTCACCATTAGAAGGGTTGGGTCGGTAGTATGAAAGAAGTAGAGCTTCCAGATATATCATTATCACTCAAATCATTACCGATCCATTACGTGCCTGTTAGAGTTAGGCGGTCTCTTTACAGCAGGAGAAGCGTGGTTGACCTTTGTCCATCACGCGGTTAAATGTGGATTGGTAGACTTCACATGGCGTTGAAGCGGTGATAGCCTATATAGATAGATAGGTTAGGGCGTCAGCTTCCAAATCAGAGGTCGTAGGTATTTATGAATGCAACTTCGTATTGAAATTGTAAATGAGTATTAATTTCTTGAAGCGGTGGTAGCTTGTGGTTAGGGCGTCAGCCTCCTAATCAGAGGTCGGCGGTTCGAATCCGGGCACGCACCTTTAACTTTTGGGAGTTATGTGCGTTTAAAAAAAATTAAAATACCAATTGCTTCAACGGTGAAGGAGAACATCGTGAGGAAACCTGGACGCCTGAGAGTTCTCCATAATGTTCTCAAAGGTGTGTGAAGTCTGCCAATCCGCACATGGCCAGCGTGGTGGACTATGGCCAAACCCTACTCATATTGAGAGGAGACCCGTCCTCTGTAGTGAGCTGGTAATGGGTTGATCATGATGAGGATCCTGTCTTTGTGAACATTACAAATAACACTTAAAAGTTATCATCTCTTGAAAAATAAGCTGATAATGATAAGATAAATTGGAAACGTTAAAATTATAATGAACGAATTTTACATTCATTTATTATAATTTTGACGTTTAAGCAAACGTCTAAATATATGAATTTTACTACGCACCGCATGACATATACGCGACACATATAGTGGATATGTGTCGTAAATAAAAGGAGATGGGCCGAATTACTTAGTAACTTGAAGTGAGAAGACGCAAATGCTTCTGAATTTATGATCGTTACTTATGAGATAGTTTAGGTACATGCCACCACCATAACTCATTTATACAGACGTGTGACCTTTCGAGTATTTTGTCTAATAACTTCTAATGCGAGTAAAAACCGTTGCCGATTAATAAAGTCACGTTGCATATAAACATAAGGAAAGATGGAGAATGTTTTACACATGATTTTTGAAACTATCGCTTTGTGCTTGATAAGAGGCTCACAGTCACTCAGCGGGTAATGGAGCTAGCATGGAGCTGGCTATGCTCGGTGTACATCGTCATGATCAAATCTGAAACAAGGAGATCTGTTCATAACCAGAATTACTAGCTATAGTTAAATGGCAATGGGCGGGGCAGCCAGCTCGGCAAGCCGGTGAGTGTTAAAGATGGCTACTTGATCTTGCACTGGTCAACGCAGTGTTAGTTAACCTTCAACTAGTTGACAGACGGCATCAATGTCGAAGGCAGTCGCTGGCTAGCGGTCCAAGACCGTTGTTTATGGAACAAAAAAAGACCGATGTGAAGCAGTTGAGGTCTTTCAGTTAAAATGTTGATGAGAACTAATCATAATTTACGATTTCTTCTCCATATAAATTTTAACTACGCCAAATGTCATACTCCTCTGCACAGTGATTCTAAAAAGTTTTACCTGCCTACCTAAGTTTTCCCTTTTTATATAAACTAAAGAAAATTGCGGATGAGTGCAACGATTAGTTATTTTTGGTCATTTTTCTATCTGCCAGAATAACTGGTTAGCAGAAACTTAAACTAGATGAGTTTAAAAGTCGATAAAATTTTCTCTTTTTAAGATTATTTTCGTACTATACGTCTCACTCACATATCAACGCAAAATACGATTTTCAAATACTTTATTTTATTGGCATGACTGAGCATAATACCTGGGGCGTATTCTGATACGACAGACTGGTTTTTACATAGCTATTGTATCTTTTCGTTAGGAACGTTGTAGGTGAGCATATTTAAGTACTAGCTGTTGCCCGCGACTTCGTCTACGTAGAATTGCTGATTTCCCGTGAGATTGAGGATCCCGTGCGGCCAATGCCTAGCTTCAGAAAGTAAGCTACTGGCAAATGTTCAATTGCCGATTTGCGTATCTCTAAATTGAAAAACATAGGACTTTCACACAAACTTCAAACCCCTATTTTACCCCCTTCGGGGTAGATTTGGATGAAAAAAATTCTAACCTTATACTTACGCCTTTTACTTTAACACGGGATCATTTGTAATCTCAGTAACCAATATAAACCAATTATTATCGGACAACTGCTGAAATTGAACAGAAAAATTAATGCTAAAACTTCATAATCAATAAGTTATTCGCGGATATTAATTTAGCCAGATACTGTGTCTGCGCACAACTTGTACTAAGTACATTTTTCCATACAAACTTTTATCCGTCATTCTACTGAATATACCCCGACCCACTGAGATTCATCATCCGTCCACGCTATCACTTCGTTCGCTCGGGTCTCAACAATCATAACGCGGTGTTTTATATTTCGAATCCGACACGAATTCGTACAAATTCTTCTGTTCTATTATCTTTATCAGACCGAAACCGCTTCACTTAAAATCTAAACGATCCATTCCCACTAAAACTTCTTTTATAACCGTAAAATTGGAATTCAAAATAGGTTATCGGATCGGCTTATTACGAGAAGCGTCTGAGTACGGAATTAATTGCGTTTATTCGGTAAATAAAGCGGCTTTCCAGACTGTATTTCTGTTTATACCTTTGGAATTGGCCGTAATGTACCATGTAAGCAGGTGTTCCAATAACGTTGTCGGGTGCTTCTTTCAGCTCACGTCCTCGAACTCGTAACAGCTAGGTACTTTGCTCGTATAAAACACCGTCTTTATGGTTACTTATTGCTGTGAATATGGTTAGGGCATTGGATATTTATGTTTTTTTTTGTTTTACTTTGTTGTTTTTGTTACGAATTTGTCCTTTTTAATGAAATAAAGTAAGGAATGTTTTATGATATAAATTTATCGATGTATTGCCCGAAATAAAAGTTAAATGAATTCGCTAGTTCTCGGTCATGAATGTGTAATAATAACTGCGATGTTATAAAGATTTGTTACTCCTTAACTACAACAAAATTAATTTGGCATACATTTTGAATGATGTTAGATTTGGCTTGGCTTCGGTAAGCCGAAAAACTTATCTTTAGCTATAGTTTGCTATAGAAAACTCCCACGAAATGGGAGAATGGGAGATGGAGCAGAAACGAGAACCGGATCAGCAATGAGTCAAGGGATAATCTTCAGTTATTAACATTGACACAAGCCTTTTTAAAAGCCTTGGTCTACTCGAACTTAGCAGGCATCTGCTAGTATAATAAAGTAATTAAAATTAAACAAGAAGTTTTCATCGAACCTACGATCGAAGAAGATCTATTCATGTAGGTGATTTTTTCTCCATATTATTCATATCTCTTCATATCTCAGGTTATACAGATGTAGTCGTGAAGTGTTTTTACAGATTATGTAAGAAAATTGAGACAAAGCATCACATTTTCTGTCTTATACAGCGTGCCGGTTTTTCGCTTGGTCAAAAAAGTACAGTACAGTATTCCGTATTTTTTGCCTTTTCATTTGGGGAAAATTTTGCACACTAACAATAATGTGGTATAAAAAAAATAATTATCAAATCACGTATTTCAAAAATTTGCTAAAATTGTGATCGCCATATTCTTCACAATGAAAATTTAAATTTGACATGACATGAAATTACGGCACAGAAAAATTAAAAAATTACTCCTGGAACTCCTTTAATTTTCAATATTATTTTCATGATATGTTGTTATTGTAAAAATAATTGCTTATTATTTTCAGTACTACCTCTCACGCCCATGTGCAAAATAAATACATATAAAAATAAGTAAACCTACATACATATTACATAAATACATACACATAGATAGACGGACGTACAGCGGTGGGTTAGTGATACGGGAATTTTACGGACCGTCGATTTAGGCCTTTTTTTATATACATCGATAACATTATCCACAGCTGTTGGAAAACTACGTATATTTACGTTTTTTCTTAGTGTTTCCTCCTTTCATAATGTTAGTCTATGGTACCTGTAGTATCAACGGATACTAACTAATTCCATGAAAAGGCTAGAAACTTGTGACTCAAATTATCCTAGCTCGCACTCGGCTATGCACGTGAAATGTAACTAGAGCTTACAAAAGGTGTGTATGAATAAAAATCCGTAATTCAAAGGTAGCTACGTCTTTTACATTCACGGTAATACAGTTACGTAGGTATGAAAGCGTCGAAATTGTTGAATTCGAGTCTCGTACATTTTCTGGCTGCTAAATCTCGTATATCCTGTTACGAATAAACTACACAAAATAGCTGTGTGCGTCTCAGTAACTCCCCGACTTGCCGATTTGAAATCTTAAGCCCACCTTAATTCCACGGCTCTTCAGCGAGTTTCCATGTGTTCACTTCTCACGTCCATAAGCTGAAGGATCAGAGAACCTACCTCGGTTACCTACTCACAGTACAATAAAAGGAATCGTCACATCAAAGTATTGAAATTCAAGCGATTGCTTTTCGAATGCGCACGGAGCTCATCTTCCTACAAGTAATGCCAAGCATTTTCAGTTCAACTACAAGTAGGTAATACAACCAAATTGTTTCACCGAAAAGAAAGAATGTTCCAAATACGTGAAATTAAGTAAACCATTTCCATGACACAACACTTCGTGGTGTTATGTTACGCCACGAAACATTTCTGTATACTTATACCCCTAATGAGAAATATATACCTATTGAGACATACGATATTCAAATGGTTGTGAATTTAAGTGTGTTGTAATCCGTTCTTATCGTAAATGGAGCCAGTTTTGGATAATACCATTTGGAAAGGAAGCTATTATGCTAAACGCGTGTGCGAATTCGCCCTTGTCGTTTACATGTAGCCGAAACTTTCAACAAAGTCATCGCCGTAATTACATTGGAACATCCAATACTTGAAAACTTATTTATTTTGGGGCCTTTATTTTGGGTCGATCGGAAAGAGTTTTGCTCAATTGGTGGATAAAGTGAAAAATGTAACAAAATTGTGTTCAAGCGTGAAAAATACAAAGCAATAGTTTTGAAATAGGTCCCTTGTGGCAAATGCAGTCGACAGGTGTGGCGCGTCGCCAATGTGCACGTGACTGCGAAACAATGACTCGAAGAAATAATAGGACATTATTGTGTTACCTCAGTTGACTTCACCGCATATACACTACGAATAGTTTACACAAGAAATGCTACGGCGTTTTTCTTTTGTTTTCGTCTGTTGACCTGACAAATATGGACGAATTTATCGTTCAACCACCAAACAGCGGGAGATATTAGGTATGTGTCTAGCGACTTACTACCTCTTGATATCGTCTGTCCACCTAACCATGGATGTCCCACAACATCGTCTTTCCAGTAGCCGTCGAGCTGCGAGTAACTCCCCCTTGTCTCGCTCGTTTCATCTACGTACCTCAGTTCTGATTTATAACGTAGCGATAAGCCAAGCATAGATCCCTTTCGAAGTCTGAGTGACTGAAGAGTGAGTGAAAGATAGTCTATTTTCTGAAGCTTATAGTTAGCCAATTTGCTCTGTCAACGCGCATTGTTCGGATAGTATGTTCTGCAAGTTTTGAATATTAGACGAGAAGATGTCACGGAATTTGGAATTTAGCCAGTCGAGTTGAATTTAATTATTATAAACCACTTTGCCATTTAGTTACTATAAAAAGGTAAAAGTATAGGAATAAGAAACAAAATAAAAACAAAGCAGTGGACCGTGCGCCCCAGGTTTATTCTTGTAGTCTGCAAATGTTTGCAATGTAGCTAGTCATGTTTTTCGGTTTTCTGTGCCACTTGCTTGACAATGTAAATCGGATCAAGATCGTGTTCAAAATTTTTTATAATCCGGCCCCTCGGAAGTCTCTACGAATCTACTAGCGAGCCATATGTTTGTTTGGCAAATTCTAGACATGATTCAGAAGAAATATTAGTTGTAAACTAATATAAATTCTTATTCTGTAAAATAACTATAGCTTATTTGCAATAATTTTGCGAACCTATAGCTAATTTGAATTAAATAGCTTTAAGAATTCTATGAAAATAATATAAAAAAATTGAGATTGGTAACGTATAAAAGTTCGTCTATATGAAAATAAAATGCACTCCGATAAAGCCATTTTAATGTCGATTTGCAGAAAAGCCAGCAAGTTTCCAACTATTCATGTTTTTGGAGGTCAAGTAATGATGGTCGTGAAGTGAATCTACTGAAGCTAAGTGCTATAACTTAGCATAAATTATTCAACGGAGATAAAGTGAACAAGGAAAGACGAGTGTCTGTATTCTTAGATGCGCATCTTTTCGGTCCCTGTCGTTGGCGGTTTATCCCTAGAGAAATAGTGCCGCTTAGGTAGCAGACATTTTATGGAATGTTTTGCATCTTTGATCTATACTTAGAAACACAGATGTGTGATCTTTCGCCAAAAAATTATCGTCTGAGCTTTCATCATTATCTTGAACCGTCTACACGAAATACAGATGAGTTTAGTTTAGACTTCTAAGTTAAGAATAACACACGTGAGAAGGTTTATCTGCCTTTTTATAAATGGGGAATTATAATTCAAGCCATAGAAAAAAATAATTAGAAAATGAAAAAGTATGTAACAAACTAAATCAGGATTTAAAAAAACTAACCAAATATTCCAAAGCTAGTGCCAAAGAACAACAGTAATTTTTATCGATCCTACTGGGTTATATACATTGCCTGACTCAGTCACTAGTTTTAATAATAATACGTTTTTTTAATGATTGATGGATTCATTAAGGTTATTATTTTTCACTTCAGCATTGGTTTTGCACTGACTCAGTAATTCGGTGAAGTCTTAGAGGCAAATAATGATATACAAAAGAAGTCTGTTTAATTAGAATGAATTAAACAGACGTAATTAATATCAGATGAAAGTGAGTTGTTTGGAATGGAACAAAGGTTGCACGTGCAGAGTTGTAAGTTGTGACATAGGATGATGTAGTATTTGATGGCGTGTATTAACTTCACACTTATTGTAATATTTCTTTTTTTTTCACTAAAAGTTAGCCCTTGACGGCTATCTCACATAAGTGATGATGCTGTCTAGGATGGTAGCGGGCTAACCAGTTAGGATGGTAAGCCCACGCTCCTAATTGGCTTCTACGCGACATCGTCCCGGAACGCTAAATCGCTTGGCGACCTGCTTTGTCGGTAGGGTGGTAACTAGCCACGGCCGAAGCCTACCACCAGACCAAACTCGAGCCGGGAATCGAACCCAGGACCTCCACTTTATAATACGACAGGGCACGCACTGCGCCACGGAGGTCGTCAAATCATTTCGGATCAGCTACCAGGAAGCATAAATTCTAATTGAGTAGATTGTATTATCCACGTCCAAGCTAGATTTTGTACTGAGCGAACCAATCGAAAAGTGGATCGTTGCGAAGTCAAAGTTACAAATACAGTCAAGGAAAAATGCTCAAAAAATGACTACAATCTACAGAACTCGGCGATTTCAATTTATATATAATCCTTCGCTCGATAGAAACTTACGCAATTGCATCGGTAATATTGAAGTACGCTGGAAATCTTCCTTTACAATTTCCGATCATCTTGAACGGAAGATTTTTAAACAAATTGAGCGAAACGCGATGAATAAACTTTATGTCAATTGTGGCACATAACTTTTGAAGTTAGTTTGTAAAATGTTGCAGAAATGTTGTTGAAATGGATTTTGTAATATATTGCATTGTAATATGGACTGGTTTCAAAACAAACAAAACGACTGCCAGTGTGACTTAACGCAAATAGGCGGGCTTTTCACAAACAACTGCGCTCTGTTTATGACGTTGAATGCTTACTCGTGGAACGGTGTTAGTATCTTTTTACAAGCTTTTATTTAACTTCCAACGTTCGTAAGTCCTACTATGTAGTGTTATATTTTCTATTGATTTTTCTGTCACTTCCGAGATTCGATTGGACTAAAATTATTCAGACTCTTATATGTGTAGTTTTATGATTATGGTTATATTTTCTTTTATGCAGAAGTTTGTGTTTGTATGTTTGAAACGTTTTCAAGCTAACTTCTGATCTAAGCTGGATGAAATTTTGAATGGTCATAGATTATTAACTGGATTAGCACAGAGGCTTTTTATTATATAGGTCTAATCCATCGTTCCCGCGGGATTTGTAAATAACCGAATCTCATGTCGAGGAGCTACAACTGTAGCTGCGAGTGAAAGTGTAGTGAAGTGAAGTTTGCTAGAAATTTCATGTATTTTTCTTATTCTATAGTTTTTTTTAATTGTATTTATTTTCCTATTGTCAGTGAATATAAGTTAAAGGTATACAAAATTTCGACATAATATAACTATAAATAATATAAAACTTTTTATTTTTTATCATCAACTTTAGTTTTCAATGTCACACCACTGGACAACTCACTATTGCATTTATAATATTAATGGTTTTTTTTAATGCTAAATTAAAAATATTGATAATATTAATAAATATTATATTTTATTCGTTACAGGTAAGACCAGTTCCAGAAGCTGTAAGTTTATTAGTTTTAATTTACTTCACCTATATAACTGTTTGCTGAATATGTTTCAGCTTAGTTTCATTTATCTCACCATCAAGTCATTTAGCCTATTCTGTATGTTGAATATAATCAAAGACTGCTTTCATTAGACTAGCAAAGTGGGCTAATAAGATTTTATGCATTGAGATCGGCTTTTATAAAGCTGTAACATAATTCTTCTTTATCTTTATTAGGCTTATATCTAAATGTGATGTCTATTCCTTTGCGGTCAACGAAAAGTAGGAGATTCGTGAAGGTATTAAAAATGAGGTAACGATAACAGCTAATTTAAACGTATCGTACTAAATTTAACATATATTGGTAGCCAAAAATTATAAATTGATAGTTTTGTAACCAATGCTTAGGGCTGAAGCTTAAAATTAGCGCCGTGACATTTATTATTTGTGTTTTACAGACGCAAAATAAAGTGAACAATTCCTGTAGTAAAAATATCGATTTATTTCCCAAAACGAAACTTTCAATTTTGTACATTTATAGCTAACGCTCTCGGTCAGTATTTCGGCTATTTTTTAACACAGAACACCAGTCGAGATAGGTAATAAACCTTGTTGTCAATTTATCTTTCAAACTCCATTAAGTCTTAACCGATTTTGACGATTATGTTTTTATTAGAATGGTTGTTTCGACAGCTTAGATTACGTGAAGCAGTAATGAATATTATTGACTGATAACAGAACTCATTAGCGTACAGCAATATATCCCTCACTTAAGACTTAACGGTAGGTTTTACACATGCCCCGTGAAGGCGTGAAGCTTTCATTAAAAAATGGTGCGGAGTTTTAAAATATTCATAGAAGTGAACAAAAATACAATATATAGTATAATAATATATAGTATATGTCGAGTCAAGGGAGTCCGAGTTGTTTTTTTTGTAAGGGTGACGTCAGGATTTTGTTTACTTTCGATCATAGTAATTAAAACCACAGCTTGCCGGTTTACACTTTTATTGCGATAATAACTTAGAGGTCCGAACAGTACGACGTCTCGAGCGAGAGAGTCCGCGAAAGGCATCGACCGCCCGTATTTATAGCACAAAACATGCTTGTACAAAATTGATTGTCACTGGCCAAATTGTGTTAGCAAAACCATCAATAGCTAAAATGCGGGTAATTATTGAATTCTTGAGGTTTTTGGCGCCGCTTAATAAAGTTAATAACTTCTTCGCGCCGACATATATATATTCAATATTCGATTACCATTACCAAATTATCCTTCCAATTACTAACTTTAGCAACATTGGTTGTTTCCACAGAATTTCTGTAAGAACTTTATCTTAGTGGACGAGTCATCAGCTGTTAAATCATAAATACATATTTATTTAAAATAGAGATGTTAAAGTATTCAATACTGGTATATGTTGATCTATTTGTTAGGTTATCTAAATTACAATTTTATACCAATAGACTTTACAATGCTTGGACACATAAATTAATCGACAGGGCAATCACGTAAACTTATAAAATCTATACTTATAAAAGGCTTAGTAGCATAAGGCTGACGTATGCTAGTTTTGATTTCATTTGGCTGTATATAAGGATATATATACAAATTTAGCTTTTTATACTACAAGCACGAATTGAATTGTGAGGGTTGTCGAAATATATAATGGAAAATGCTATGTCTGTAGGTAGGACCGTTAACAGGTCGATTATGCGAAGCCATCAAGTGGGTACTCGGGCGAGCCGGGACCTCTCGCCGCGTTCCTAATGACGGGTCACGCATTTAAATAGCCTGATTCCTATCCGATCGCTTATCGTATACATATTCACATGAAATTAATTTTCATTATTTCACGTACAATTTAAATTCAACACGGCCTCGTGTACAAGTCTTTATTACGTTGAATAAACCTGGGCCTCTGATAATATATTTTCAGTATATAAGTACTGGTGCTGCAATTTCGCAGATATGATTATACGGTACGGTAAAAATATTGTTGATCGGTTTTCTGCGATATCCTTGTATCCGATGCGTTTATTCTTGGATCCTAATTGGATAACATTCTATGAATAACACGATCTTAAAGTCAGCTTGTAATTGCAAGTTAAAATTAGTCTGTTTCATCTTCTTGGTCGCACACTTCATTGCTGAAGGTCGTGTCCACATGAAAGTGCCTTCGTCACGTTGGTAACTAATGCCTTCCACTCTGTACGGTGGAAAGGATTACAAATTTAACGTCATAGAATAAAATTCGTGCGCAGTTAAGATTTCAATGCAATAAAGAACCATTGTACGTTTCCATCTAAAACTAACTTTTCATATAGACGACCGAACGTTTGTAATTTGCTATTTCCATAATTACATATACATGATAAATATGACAGACGTTAGTTAACATGATAAGTTGCACTTGGTGCTTAGGTTTTAAGATTCACAAAAAATGTAAACTGACGTATCATAGCTTTTATTATAGACGAGAACACACTGCAGAAGTTACTGCGTCGATACAAAATATTCGCGAACCGCACCGTTTCGAGCCAACTGTATCTAACCGGCTTTCGTGGAATAGACTTTACATAGGATTCCTGACAGCGCAGCGATAAGCTTATTAAATATAGAGCTCTTCTTACCATTCGAATGAAAATGAGCATTGACTTCATAAAGAGGATTGTAGGTATTACAAAGAATTTTGTGAGTAGAACTTAGGTTTCACCAATAAAATATTGTACAACAGGTGATGTCAGTTATATATAATATATACAATTATATATTATCATGTTATGATATGTTAAACACAACAATACTTACAATAGCTGATTTGCTACTAATCATGATGTACAGTCTGTACAAGGTATTTTTATATATCCACAGGTCGCTGGTTCAGATCCGGCTCGAAGGACCATAAAGATGTAGGGTTTATTATACGATCTTGAGATGATACTAGTGCTGATGGAAGAAATGATAGGCTAAAACGTGATAAGGTGCGGCTAATGAAACGAAGTTCACCGCTGATATATATAAATTTAATGCACACATTTGATAATAATTACGAGCCTTATATACTAAGTGAAATGCTGACTCGAGCAGCGCCGCAGCTGAGAAGATTAGCAATAAAAATACCTAGTAGAGACTGTACATAAGATGTGGGGTGTAGTCCTTCGTGGAACGCTGGTCGTTAAAAACTTGATACTGATATGTGAACTGTATTTCCTTTAATAATGATAATGATATATTATATGATGATATTCATAATGAGTACGCGTCGAGGGGCGGCCTGAAGTGCACTGTCTTAGTCACAAGCACGAGGCCCGACGATGGCGTAAATTGCTGACGGTGCAGGGTTCGGTGCACGCAGTGACCGGAACACATGATCATTACCTGCCCCTGACAGGTCGTAGTCCGCCACGCTGGCCGAGTGCGGATTGGTACAATTTACACGCCTTTGAAAACCAGTGGCGTGCACTGATCGTTTGACCAGAATATGCAGGCAGATAATCAAATTTATCTGATATAGGTTCCTATGTTAGACATATGTATGCAGTACATGCTTATGTTCTTTAAATACGTTTTTCAACAACACTTATCAAACAAAGATATTTTAACTTAAATTGTTGGTTCCTCTGACGCCCGTGGCGTATGTTATACACTGCTTTTACGCGTATATAAAGTGCACGCCACGGCTGAGAATATTATGTTAAAGTCGGGACGTGTAGGTTTCTACACAATATTTTCCTGTACTATTAAAATTAGTGAAAAGAAAGTTAAAGTTTCTTAAATTCAATTGATAAAAACCGACGTGGTTTCTTAGTAAAAAAATCTAGAGATGCGTGCTGCAAAAATTACCTACTAGGTCTTCCGGAAAGATAAATTCTCGGTTCCAATTATCCGGCTTAATTGGAACCGAGGTCAAATAAGCAAGTAACTATTCATATAAATTTTAAACTTCCATTCTTTTTGCAATTGTACATTGTCATGAATATCACCGCTTCTAGATCATCATGATCAACCCATTACCGGCTCACTACAGAGCACGGGTCTCCTCTCAATATGAGAAGAGTTTGGCCATAGTCCACCACGCTGGCCATGTGCGGGTTGGCAGACTTTACACAACTTTGAGAACATTATGGAGAACTCTCAGGCGTGCAGGTTTCCTCACGATGTTTTCCTTCACCGTTGAAGCAAGTGATATTTTAATTGTTTTTTAAAAACCCACATAACTCCGAAAAGTTAGAGCTGCGTGCCCGGATTTGAACCGCCGACCTCCGATTAGGAGGCTGACGCCCTAACTACTAGGGCGAGGCTATCACAGCTTCGCTTCTAGATATACAGTGAGTCCCATAGAGTAATTCTTAGCAATTTTCATTAGAATAAAAAATGAGAATTGACTCAATAAAAAGGAGTATATTACAAAGTAGGTTGCGAGCAGACTGCTATAGTTATGCGGACGTTAAAGCAATTTAAAACAGGTGATGCGAATACATATCATACGCTTCCATACCGTGCCCGTACCTAACAACTGCACGCTGCATTTTAACGTTAGATTCTTTTATTGCTGTGCAGCATCATGTTGTGGAATGTGCTTTTAATATCTAACGTGGAATATTACTTTGCGAAATGAAAAGAACTGTTACGAGTTCGTTAATATAAGTTTTATATAGTGGATGACTTTGAGATGTTGAGACGGTAATGTTATGGCAGTTAAAGACATGAATAGTTTTGCCGGTTTTTTTTCCCTCTTTTTTTCTCTCCAGCAGGGTGCCCTCTTCCAATAAAAAGAGACCTTGGCGTGCTTTATTGTGTTCATCAGTCAATACATGTTTTTGTCTTCTTTTTTTAAGGTATTTACATACAAAATAAAGAATTTTAAGTTAAACCAATTATAATCAATATACAATTTTTATATCAAATGTCAATACCTAATAAATTACAATTTAAAACAATTAAAATAAACAATTAAATCAAATTACTTTCAATAATACACAAAAAAGCTTCATTTTCAAAGATATATTTTAAATAAAAACATTAAATACAATTAATTTATCTTAAAACTAAACGAAAGTGTGGTCTACACAGACTTAAGTCGCACAAGATATGCTGTTAAAAACACCATTTACAAGATTTTTATGCTCAGCAAAGAATTTAAGTCATTCGTATCAACTATGTACATTACAATTCACACAAAAGCCTCAACTATGCAGGTGAAATAAGACAAAAAGTTATAAGTATCACTTTGTGAAATGTTGACTGAAAATAAATAGGTACATTAAATATGAAGATCACCATCCCAGTCTGACCATCCATTAGTTCCGTATTCTGGGACCTTGGGGTCGTGAGCGACCAGAGTGGGGAATTCTGGTAACTCTTATGCGACCTCGTGACGAAAGACAATATGCTACTCAGTAAGCCGCGTTTGTTTTGCGGACCTACATCCGCGAGGAGGCAAATAGGAGCACAAGGGAGGCACCGGTGAGTTCCTAGGAGATCCCGGAGCCTCCTACTGTTTTATGCTGATGGTGGCCACCGAGGGGGTTTTAGTGGGTAAAAATCCCACATAACCCGAGCTTTTCCCCAAAGGAATAGTCGGGTATCTCATTAGATTTCCCCCCCGTAAACAAAAAAAAAGGCACATTAAATATTGATTAAACTGATTGGGCTAAAACAAGAAGATTATTTCAAATACTGGAATATTCTTCTCATTCAGTATTATTTCCTAATTTCAATTGTATTACATAGTTTCTTCCTTGAGGTTATTATTCTCTTACCTTTTTGAATAAGATCTTTTTATTTAGTCTGGTGGCTATTTAACACCCTACCGATAAAGACGTGTAGCCAAGAGATTCAACGTTTCGGCGCAATGTTGCGTTTAAACCAATTAGGGTTATATCTCTAAATTTTTTGTCCGCTACCATCTAAAACTGCATCATCACTTACCACCAGGTGAGATTGCCGTCAAGATAAATGTATAAAAAAAAATGATGGAATGATGAAATTCTTCCGAAACAAAAATCTTTTTTGAATGCCACGCCATAAGGGAGACTAAATAACTTTTAATCAAAATTACAAATTTTTGCTCTAAGATATTCCTAAACTCGAGATTAAATATATGACTAAATAACTATATGTTATATAGATGACTTAAGAAAATCTAATTGGTTTCGTATTCATGCAAACTATCGATCAAAATAGGCAACGGATAAGTAGGTAAGCTAGGCTCCATACTAGAATATGTAAACTCATGTGATTTGCAAAACCTGATTACGTAGGCACAAAAATACATAGCGAAATATTAAACTTCTTCTTTTCGGGTTAGTACATAAAACTTCATGAAATCCATAAAGTCCCTTTCAAGCGAATTACTACTAAGTATGTACATAATATATTGACTTGAGTAGTATAAGTTTGGAAACTGTTTGTCTTATGGAGAATAATATCTTGGTTGATATAAATAAAAAGGAAGGGGATAATATAGAATCGCTTTCCTTATTTTATGCAAGTCATCTGCTGGAAATAATTACCTGCCTGACGCGTAAAATTATGAAGTTCATCTGATTACATCTAGTTTGAAGTAATTTAACCTCAACCTATAAATTTGGAATGATTGCGTAGGGTTCTTAGTTACCTGGGCGCTGTTCTAGGATCGGTTTAATACGATCACTGTACGTTTGAAATCTTATTAAAAGGCGCCAATGTAGTGTTGTAATTTTGAGTAGTTAATAAAGTGACATATTAACAAATTTGTGTTTAGCTATATGTAATCAATATTTTTGTAAATAGTATCTTAAACCGAGGTAAGAACTTTTTACAAATATTCACATTGCCCTTTAAAAGTTGTTGTTTTAAATTTGGCATATTATTTACGATCGGCCGCCAGTCTGTCGTCAAGTCTCGTTGGGAATATTTTTCGGATTGATTGGTTTAATAAACACCTCCTTAAGTTCAAAGGAAGTAACCTAATCTAATAATCCGTAAATCAATTGGATTTTTAAATCAAAGGAACAGGATAAATGATTTTTAACACCTGCTTACTAAACTGCTATTTTATACTGGACTCTTTTTGTATAACTGTTATACGTTGTTGATATGTAACCGTTTCTAATAAAATGCGTAAAAAGGTACGGTACGCAAAATGGATAAAATCCTTTTAACGTGCATTAGCATGCGACTACATAATTTGGCCGGAGCGTCATTGTTTGGAGCGGTAATTTATATTATGCTTTGCGAAATTAGCGACGCCACAACAACCCAGGTGGCGCCCTCGGCCATTACCACGGGATTTAGACTGCGGAACATGGACTTTAACTAAGACCGAGTAATCTTTTGTGTAATTGTCGTGCCCATTAAAAATGTATTAAGCTCTATGTTCCCTAATTTAATCTGTGCGAATCTGGCATAGCGTCACTTTTGCGTACCAACAGCATGTGACTTTAACGTCTGCAGTAATAGTCATTACCTTCTTTAGTTATTACAATTCGTTGTTGCTAGAAAATATATAATGTTTTTCGTTTTTCAAACATAAGAAGGTCCCATAAACTAGGTTTTAGAGACAGGGAGGTAGGTACTAAAATATTAATTTTAGGGCAGCAGCTTTATTTCCTTATTCACCCCTTTCTGTGTGTTAGGAACGTATACACTGTAAATCATGCTCTTTCATACATATCATGTGACAACTATAAATAAAAAAACAAGATCGACTCACAATATATTAATCTTTCGAGCACGTACAATCCTCGATATTTGTTTAAAACATGAGCTCTACAATGTATAAAGAATCTTTGTAAGGGAATTGAGAAACGTATCTTGGGAAAAATTCTTATTTGGGAGCAGCGTTGCGAACGAATTACTGTTCGATTTTCAATTGAGATTTTCTATTAAATTTGCCTCCTCGTTTCTGGAAACTTATCACGGCTTAGCGTCACGCGGGCCTCTTTAAGGCCTTCTTATGTCTATACTTAGCTTAGTCGTCACAGTTCCATTAATATATATGTAATAAAAAAGCAAGCTTTGATAAAAATATTTTAACTCCTCTCTTAAAACACGTCTTATCTTTTTTTACTTACGTGCTGCCGTCGATTGCCGAATTAACTCACAGTTTTAAAATTTTGATCGCTGAATATACGCAGAAAAAATTACTAGCGCTGTTGTAAGCAGTTGTTTTGAAGAAAAAAGTATCGTAAAAGAAACTGGACCCCAAAAACTTTTCGGTCAAATCTTTCATATTTATGTGTACTTCGTAGTGACCCTGTCAACAAATTGAATCAATTTACCGCTTTCATGCCTTCTTATATGTATATTATATACGCTCTATATGCTGCTAAATTATGGGGGAATTTCAAATGTCTTATTGCGTTTTACCCTCAGTAATGTAATGTGAGTACAAATTTATTTATTCTTTCGTGGCAATCCTGCCTCGATCATGTTTGTTTCTGAAGCTCTCGTTTTGAATAATCAAGCAGTTCTTACCTTTACAATGTTGCAATTGTTGGTCAGATTGAATGATTTGTTTATTAAAGGACCAAGCACAAAATGCTGACAAGGCTTGGTGAGTTGATAGTTCCAGAGTATCTTCTTGTTATTATTATTAATGGTGCCAATTGTAACTCTTGCCTGAAATGTTAATTAAATGATTAACTTCTGGTACTGGGAAGCACGTGGATTGGTGTAAGCTCTTTAAATTCACAAAGGGGAGAAGGCATGTATCCAGAAGAAAATCAATCAGTATACTGATGATAGTGATAAGCATAATGAATGTCTCACGCGAAATATGAATAATAACGATTTGTACTTACATTTTTGACTGGACAGTCCTTTGAAAAGTTCAAAATGAAAGGTATGTTGGACATGTTGTGAATATTATCAATACGCACGGTTCCACATTCCGCTCTCTTTGGGCCTTTGCATGTTTCATATTTTAAAAATTCTACTTTATAAGGACCCTGTAATGGAATTAAAAAAAACATATAACACGTTATTCTAATGCTATGAAGTCATTATTTTTTATTGTAATCAAGTAGGTCAAGTAAGCAATTC
Organism: Lasiommata megera; assembly: GCA_928268935.1. NCBI lineage: Eukaryota > Metazoa > Arthropoda > Insecta > Lepidoptera > Nymphalidae > Lasiommata > Lasiommata megera. The sequence goes on from OV743309.1 coordinate 11,150,500, forward strand.
ATGAAATGCGTAAAAATTCAGTTTAAATGCACAAAGAAGCACAAGCGTAAGTGACGTCAACAGAATCAACATTATGAGACGTGTGTATCAACTCGACAAGGTGCTGTTATCAACTATTCTTTGTGAGCGGCTGATACTGAACATCAACTAGTATTTGCAAATATGATCTCAGTCTGCAGATACTACACTACGCATTTTCTATAGCTAAAAGTCCATTGGCAAGTCTGCGACAAATAGAAATTAAATTATGCACTTAAAAATCTAACTAACGAGGTTTTTGGGATTAACTTGATTCATCACATCTATAGAAAATGAAATAACTAAAAACATGATGAGTACAATCCAATTAATTTTCATTTTTCGAACAAAATTCACGGCAGCGACCGATTTAACTTTCCGCGGCTAATCGTGTTGTGAACCAAAAAACAATTGGCTCTTGAATTAAAATCGGAAGGCGGAAACAGCGATTTTATCATAAACAGTTTTCCGTCGTATCAAAAAAGTTAATTTCCTGGTATTTGTTCAATGAAAAATGTTTTAAAATATATTTTTTTATATTGTAAATATTTTCAATTATCGAAAAAGAAATCAAACGCTATTATGTATTATTATTGGCTTAATTCCGATTTATATCCTTATTTAATTCGTTCCAATTTTCAGTTGGTGACCAACAAACGAAATTAAATTGTCGTGCGAAGGTACGCGGATATTTTATGCTTGAAATTTTTTGTTTCATTTTTATTTACTCTGTTTGTTTTGCAAGGAAACTATGCGATGTGACAAATCATTTTTAAAATTTTAACCCTCTATTTCATTCAGAATGATTTTATATTTTTCCGTTTCGTTGTACAATATATATATATAAGTACACGAAATTGATCGAGATAAATTCAGCAGTATAGCCATATCTATTGTTTCTGTAAAGGTATTTTTAGATTATCCTTGTACACTGACAAAAAAAGATTGCTTAATAGTGCAACCCCAAAAATATTTTATGTTTGATTCTAATAAGAAATAACTGTACTGATAACCATACATAAGCGATAAATCAAAATGATTAAATGTACTTAGTTGAAACAGTCATTTTGGAATGTCACTTTGCAAATTTAATAAAGTACCATGGTGAGGCTGGCATAGCATTACATTGACACAAATGTTAACTTGCTTAATTCCTGTATGTTAAATGGTCAGTTTTTTGTAACAAGGTGTTTTATGTTTCTAGCAATTTTTTTTCTTGATAGTGATTGACAAAATTTTATGGGCAGCAAATTTTCTTTTACTATTATAGTTGACAGTTTTAATTAGCCTTCAGCTTTGGCAAAACTGACTTAGGAGTTGGACCTTGAAGGTACGAGTACCTACGTACCTACTGGTCGCCGCAAAAAGTGATGTCGTTAGTGCATTTTATTTCAGCGTTCATTTCCGCAGCGAAGTCCGTGGATAGCTTAATGCATTCCTCCATTACCTGTCACCTGTGCCATCAACTATTCTTTTTCGCGTTACCTTTCAGGCTTTGATTGCAATATTTATATTTCAGTGCGTGTTATTCTAAAGTACGTAAGTAGTACGCACGTGTATTTTATCTATTTGCAATTGGATTCTAGCGTGTTCATACATTTCTAGTTTGTATAGTTTTAAAAAATGAACTGTTACTGTTATTGCATACACTGCGCAAAATTGTTGTTTATTTATTGAATAATAAAATAATTTGTTTATTTTATCGTATTAAAATTTCAATTTGTTTTAATTTAAAATAAAAAATAGTTAAAAGACAAAACAATTTAGGTGCGATAAATTATAAATTCAATTTGTAAGCTTGTACGAGTATTTATTTGATATACAACCATGCAAAAAGGGAAACAATGCCGTGGTCCTTAAATGTTAGAAATTGTAAAGTTGTTGCATGAAACCAAATACTGTAGACTGCGCTCGGTCAGGGGGTATATCTAATTCATCCCACAGACTCCCGACCTCTCTGTTGGAGGCTTATGCGGCGATCACTGGGCTTAGTCTAAATTGCAATTAAATGAACTTGCGAGCCTCGAGCCGGGTTTTACTTAAGGATTTAAAAGTCATTGAACATCCATAAACGGTTCAGACCTAGGCAAAAATTTCAATATTTCGTCGCATTGAATTTATCACTTCGACAGCCTGGCTCGTTCGACCCCGCTCCCTTTGCAAGCGAAGTATAACTTCTGCAATATCAAGTGCATGCACTTTATCTTTGGCGATGAAAGAGATTCAATGGAGATCATTAATAAGCAGACGCCAAGGCTTTGTTCATTCAATTACGTTTTTTTTTACCGGAAGGAAATTATGCTTAATTAAATATTTGTAGGTTTATCAACTGTTTGAACCAGATTATAAATTTCATGCTTGACTAGAGATCACGTGGTACGAGTTGACGAATTTGGTATTCGGTTTTCCATTGTAATCTTTCTCCAGTAGTTCCTTCACTACTGAAGATCGTGGCCCTAGTGTCCTTGCAACCTGGCGCGGATTATTTGTTTCCAACGGCTTTTATCGGAGGCTAGTCTCGCCATTGTGTGAAATTTGCACTTAGTAGAGTTCCTCAGCTGGTCTGCCCATCTGGTTCGTGAGCGGCCTCTCCATCTTTTGCCGTCTGTATTGCCTGTCACAATTAGCTTTTCCAGGCTATCACTCCCCCAAAATAGGAGAGCAGATGTTGGTAACATATGGAGGAAAGTCGCGTTTTTATTCCTAGCTGTGTCAGGATGGACGCGTTTGTGTGCTTGGCTGTCCTGTCCATGAAATCCTCAACATGCGTCTCCAGCACTATCCTTTGTCTTTTCCTCGCCTTGATGGTCCATGTTTCTACTCCTTACATGAATATAGGGAATATTAAGGCACGGACCAGACGGCTCTTGGTGTTGTTACTTACGATTTTGAGGATTATATAAATGATAAAAAAGCTTGGGTCTGGTATCTCCATAGGTACTATAATTTATTATTGATAATGTGAGATGGTGATAACAAAAAAAAACCCGGCTAAGTTTGTTGTGGGCTTCTTCTTAGACCAGGGGGCATTTGGAACTCTCATCGCTTTAGTTTTAAGTTTACGAATGTAGTTATCACCATTACACATTGTGGTTATCACTAGGTACTATGTAAATTATTGACGCGTCAAAAGTGCCTATTAAAGGACTATTTGAATAAAGATTATTTGAATTTAAACCACGATACCTCCATATTCCGGTTAGGCTAGTCATGGCTATTTGCGCCATCGCAATGCGTTTCCTTATTTCTGGGACACAAATCCCATCGTCACTTATTTGGGAGCCTCCATCGTAATAGCAGATAGGAAGTTGGCATAGCTTCTTTGTTCGTGTGACAGTTATCTTTGCTGTAAAGCCTACCAATCAGCATTGCAGTAACGTAAACATCCTAAGCTCAAAATCCCTCAATCGAATAAGTAAAGATCTGTGCCCAACTGTGGGACACTAATAGGCTGATATTGATGATGATGGTGGTTGATTATGGAACCTGGAACAAACGGATTCGTTTGTTCTAAAAACAGAATTGAGCTTTTTATTTTACTAATGCAAAAAGACAGATTCAGTCATTAAGGACCTAATGACTTTTAAAAGTATAATTATAAAAACGCACCGAATAAAAAAACCTCCGCTTTTTTTGTGGAGATGGTTAAGACTGCCAAATGTTTTCAAAGTTTTAGAATTAATTCTTGAGTTTAGTTTTTTTACTGTTACTCGTAGCTTCGTAGTATGTTATAAATTTTATGGTTTTAAATAGATGAAAACCAACGGAGTTAATTTAGTTAAAACTACCTGTAACCTATAGAAATGCAATATTAGGTAAAAAAACACACACATATACATATTTCTAGCCGCGTGGCTACTGGCTTTGACTACTAAAGTCAAAAATCATTCTGATCATTGCATTCGAAACGCATTGATGATTAATATAGTATAGATCAGAATATAATTCCAGTATAAAAATATATATAAAAGATAACAATGCTGTGCGTCATTCGTCAGATTGAGTTTAATATTTTTTTTCCAAAGTCGTTTTAAATTAAAGAAAAAAAATATTTAAAAGCAGGTAGGCGAAATGTACATGTTTCGATCGATCAGCTTTCTTCGGAAGCTAATTACGTATCTTCACGGCATATTAATAGATTCAGATCCTTACATTGCTTTGCTTGCTTATCAGTAAGATCGAATTATCTGAAATAAATTTCGCAATAGTGGGCCAAGGGGACTAAAAATTACAGTGATAGTTAAGACCAAAAGTATCTTTTAGTTATCAAGCAAGAGAACTGTGTGTGCAGACAAAGGATGTTGGAACAACTTGATAACGATTACGGTACAACAAGGATGCAACGAGCATCCTCGGTCGAGATTAAACGTTATGTTGTTGCTGCAGGCGATTAAACCGATAAAATCTGCCAGGAGAGTCGGTCTCCTTCTTATCTATTGAAACCCCAGTCACAACATCCTGTATCACTATGCGAAACTGGTCTGATGAATCGTGCTAGAACAACGAATACCTATCATGTTGTTGGATATGATGAGGCTGGCATGTTCTTAAGAACTAGTCTCTTAATTATAAAAACAACAAATTACTATAAATTGAGCGTGTTTCGTAACAATCAATCAATCGGTCAATCATAAACTTTATTCAAATAATCCTCTAAAATGATAACTACATTCGTAAACTTTAAACTAAAGGGTTCCAAACACTCATGTTTATTCCACTACTAGGTGTTGCCCGCAATTTCGTTTGCGTGTCAATTTTCACGGAGGAACGAGTTTTTATTTGGCATAGAAGGTCTATGTGTTATTCTACTCTGTTATCTATCTCCGTGCCGAATTTCATCCAGATCCGTTTAGTTGTTCTGGCGTGATTAAGCATTTATTAATAGTGGTATTTATTAAAAGTATACAGGATATTGTTTCACTGTATAATATTATGTATACCAAAAAGTAAAAAAAAAAGGTATTTTTCATTTAAATTTATAAATTATGAGAAATAGAATAGTCCGAATACGATAGGATGAGAAAAAGCAAAGATAGGTATCGCAGGGAAAATGTCGCCCGGGGCGAGAACTATGAAAATTATTGAATTCGCTAGCATGGAGACTTTGTTTACAAGACCAGACGCACTGAAGAGTGTGCACTTCGCAATGTGCATATATGTCAGAGGGGTTTCTATAACGATATGATAATATGTAGATACATGGCGCGAGGCGATTGAACGTGACTTCTATGATTGCCGCAGGCTAACTCGCTGGTAGAGATCGTCAGTTTCGTCTGTATTCTTACCGGAATCGAAATATGCTGCTAACTTTGCCACATTCTCGACTACATCGTGAATTGACTTTGAATGAATTGGAAAGACAAATTAGAAGAATTTTAATGAAATTGCAGTACGCGAATTAACTTAACGTGATGCGATAACAAATATGAATGCCCATCCAAAATAACGTGATTTAATGTTTTATATTTTGATATGTTGTTGTTGTTAGAAAATGTGTTTCTGATAAACAAACAAGCAGTGAGTATAGTATTCCTTATTTTTACCAGTTATATGGGTTGAAATTGAATAGGGGTGTATTCATGTACCCCTGATGAATTTATTAACGGTTTAATAAAGACGCGCTTGAAGACGGGATGGATGAATGTGAGGTTCTAATATGCCATGCCTTCGTGGGCGACCGCTGTCAGCTCCTAGTAAGAATACCCGTCATACACCCACCGCAATTTCTCTATTCATATGTATAGTGTGGGATAGTTTATTTAATACGATGCGCACCTTAATAAAGCTTTTGATATTAATCTGCATGTAAATTTTCGTCCGATATCATGTTTATGTCTACCTGAGTTTACCTTTGGTTCAATTAAATTTATTAATATGTTAGGTGTGTACAACTCGACTGGTTTAATAAAATTATCAAACCCAACAGTTGATGGTTTGTCTTTTTAATAAATATATTATATCTGATATTTTATAAAATGTGCGGATGGATATCTCGTATTTCGTCACACGGAAAAATTGTGGATAATCGAAAAGTTTTGATCCAATTCATTCGCACCAAAATGTTTTTGTCCTACTTTTGTTCCGGTAGCTAAGTCACAAAGTTTTCGAGGGATAACGAAGTTAACATTGACGGCAGAACACCTACAAATTTAGTAGATTTACATCTCAATAAGGTTAATCTTATCTACCTCAGTTATCGTTTCATTCTTAATTTGTAACTTCGCTCAAAGTTATACTTGGATGTCTATTAAAAATATAAATTCATATACATACGGTATTTTTTACTCTTATACGCGAAAATTACTGTAACATAACTAAAAACTAACTTACATTTCTCATTGTACTGCCATCCTTCGGCTTTTTCACTATCATTTTAATATTTATTTTTATCATATTTTATTTAGTTATAGTTGTAGATAAGAGTCCTAAGCTATTAATGACGTCGTTCTCCATCTAAAATCAAAAGGACCGTTAAGACGAAACCAAAGATAACTGCTGATTCATTAATTGCAAGCTCATTATATACTGTATTACTTATATATATACTATAATACTTTAGAATATAAGAGGAATAAAGAGACAAAAACACAATCTTACAATCGCAGACATTGTGTATTAGTTATCACGAAGTGCACATAGAAATTAACTTCAAGGGTATATTGATTTTTATTCAATAAACACTTTTCTTTTAATATTCGATATAGGATAAGGCATTACGATGCATCGCTGCAGCACTTACAGCGCTCGAAGTGTGATGAATAGCGGTGTCGCGTCCGGGTTCCCATGCTTGTGTGATCGATCGGGCATTATGAGTTCAAATTAGTTGAGTAATACTCAGAGCACGCGATCCTTTGATTTTTTTCTATAACGAGTTATTTTCTTATAAACTCCCTCTTTTTTAGCAACTACCGCATTGTTATACCATCGTTGACCTCTTAGTTTGCCAATACTGGCCATAGGCTCTCTTATGGAAGAGTCCGATTTAAAACTCTTTAAGCTACTCTATTACAGGTGAGATGTGTTGTGTGTACATTCGAGTAGGAGTTTCACTATGAAGCACCACTACAGATTCTACAGCGCCAGAAGTGTGATGAATGGTCGTGTCGCGTCCACGTTCACATACCGCTTGTGTGATTGATTGAGCATTACGAGTTCAGATTAGTTGATTAATGCTGAGAGCAGGCGAGCCCTTGATTCTAGAGCGAGTTATTTTCTCGTACATTCTTTGATTCTTAATGAATATTGAAATTTGGCTCTATAAGGAGGCTGATAGACATATACACACACATAATGCTAGAATTAGGAAATGTTCTTTTCATGCCTAATATGCTTACTCAGTTCCTTTAGTTTTAAGCTGTTATGTTACTGATTAGCACCGACGACAAACCTCTTTGGTTTTTTCAGTGCCTTTATTATATAACTAATTTTATTCCTTGTATATTAATAATAAATAAATAAATAATAAATAATAATTATACTTTGCAAATATAGTCGGGTAACAAAAGTAGTGTACGTGCGAGTAAATTCAATTTTCCTTATATTGATGAATTTTTTAGACGGTCAATTTTCCAAGCGTTTGTGTGTTGTATATCCGATTAAGAGTTTCACTACGAATAAACTTCGTAGTTTACCTTTTTCGAGTGTTTGCCTCGTTTTATCGATTTAAGGTTATTTTGATTGCCGCAATCTGACCTACCGAAGTAAATATACCTACCCTTCAACCTTTCCCTTCTTGATTGCGCCAAACGATCTGAGGAATTAAATTGCTACAAAGCAAAATATTTCTTTTCGCAAAATACTCTAATATGCCTTATTAGATTATTTTGCGTAGACATAACTAACTAACCAAGATAGTTATTGTTTATGTTGTAAAAAATAGAATTCAGTTTCACTTCACTTCTGGTTTTTGCATTACTATCGTATTTTGTCTGGGTAGCTCTGTGTTAAAGCGGCGATAGCCTAGTGGTAAGGGCGTCAGCCTTCTAATCAGAGGTCGGCGGTTCGAATCAGGGCACGCACCTCAACTTTTCGGAGTTATGTGCGTTTTTAAATAATTAAAATATCACTTGCTTCAACGGTGAAGGAAAACATCGTGAGGAAACCTGCACGCCTGAGAGTTTTCCACAATGTTCGCAAAGGCGTGTGAAGTCTGCCAATCCGCACATGGCCAGGCGTGGTGGACTATAGCCAAACCCTTCTCATATTGAGAGGAGATCCGTGCTCTGTAGTGAGCCGGTAATGGGTTGATCATGATGCTGTCTGGGTAGGTTCTTAGATTTTTCTAATGGCTATAGGCAATCAGGAGGGTTACAACGCTGTTTATATTTCTTAGTACCTACCTCTGACGTGTTTTTTTTTCCATTAAACAAGTACTAAAATCAGATAAATTAATTCGTTTGGTAGCTTTAACGGTTTCTAGGCCGCCAGCGTTGTATTTATTATGTTTTAATTTTAAGTTCATATATCTTGTTACTTTAAATACGCGAGGTTACATGTTCGGGTTAAATGATTGACTTACCTCTTTTCAATTAATCCTTGTATCTAAGATATACTTATATTTCGTACAACGTCCATGTGAAGAGATCAATATCTACAATAGAACCTTGATTGGTCACCTCAATTTAGAAGACATTCCGGTGTCAGCCTCGAGAATTCCGGAATAGTTCCCATTCCCGATCAGACACCGTAAAGGTCCTATACATTCACGTAATTATATTTTACGGGAATTACTGTATTGTAATCCTTGAATGTATTCGATATCCAGAATATTCTTAGTGTATTTAAAGTTATTCGAATCCAATACCTATTAATTATTTCATTTCAAAATACTCGTCGAATGAAGGAAGAAAGGTAGGAAGTTAATTGAAGAAGCGTAGCTTAAATATAAACTAAGCTAAACTTGAAGAGTCAATACGTTAAAATATTTGATAAAAGTCAATAAATCTTCTATTAAATTGTAATGTATTTTTTTTTTGGAATATTCTCAAGAACGGCTTTGCTTAATATTTTTCTAGAGGACGCATCTGTTCAATAGATACTCATACGTTACAAATAAATACAACGCTTTCCTCTTTATAACGTTAGTGTAGACAATATTATCAAATCGAAATTTTTAAAATGCTATTCACATGCGAAAGGTGATTTGTTCTAAAGCTATTATGCAACAATAACTGTCTTCGCCGTCAGCCTAATTTACCTCCCATTGCTGGGTACAGGCCTCAGTACTTATGTGAGGAAAGGGCAAAGAGTATTGAGCGAATCCTTTACTCTAGTCCGGATCAGCGGATCATCATAATGCTACTTAATATTAATCAACTTGGGGTGAGATATGTTGTATTAAATATTGAATACAGTTAAAAGGATTTCCCTATACTATTGCATTAGCATATAACGACTGAGATCGTTATAAGGCTGGTTTATATATAGTCAGTATCATGTACGTTACCTATAGGGTAACAGTTATTCTCTTTTCATTTATTTATTTACACTTTTTTGTGTACAATAAAATTGAAGTACATTAACAAGAAAAACAGAAACAGGATCCAAAAGGCGGCCTTATCGCTTAGTAGCGATCTCTGCCAGGCAAGCTAATCCTAAGATTAGGAAATGGAAAATAAAATGCGGATGGCGCAATAAGATCACAAACATATATGAATACACACATAATACAAGTTAATAATAGATAAAAACAAAATAAATATTATTAAATACGAAAACAAATAAAATTTACTTAATGGATAAAAGTAATTATTTAGCAAAATTATGGTATTTTACAGCACATTTAAATATAGTGAGTGACTTTGATTGTAGTATCCTTGTTAGGAGTGTATTGAATTATTGCTTATAAAGTATCTTACTCTAAGAAATAGAAACTTATTTCGAACAAATGTTACATTAATATTTTATTATTTATTTATTAAAACATCCTAATTGCACAAAATAAGCACAAACAGAAGAAAAGTGGAAAAAATATAAAAATATACATAATAAATAAAAGCGCTTTCTATTCGAATGGATCCGACAGAAATATAAGAAGGGAAATCGCATCGCTTATATATATATATATATATATATATATATATATATATATATGTATATATACATACTAATATAATATATGACGAATTAAGGGCGTCCGAGTTGTTTTTTAGTAAGAGTGACGTCAGCATTGCTGACGTCACGCTTTTGTTTACTTTCCCTCATAGTAATTAAAACCACAACTTGTGGGATTACACTTTTATTGCGACCATAATTAAGAGGTCCGAACGGCCTGACGTCTCGGGCGACAATGCATGCTTGTACAAAATTGATTGCTACCTTCTAAATACACTGATTAACAAAGAAATTATTAATTAGTGTTTTAAAGAGTTCAAATGTGGGTAATTATTGGATTCTTGATTTTCTTGGCGCCGCTGAATGAAGTTAATAACTCCTTCGTGCCGACATACACTCGTATATTGCAGGCAGATATTTTATGACTAACTATCTGCCTGCGTTTTGCCACAAAGTTTAACTGTAAGGGATAGTCATAGGTAAAATCTTCTTTGGCGTATTGAGCTCTTGATACAAGTCCCTGTAGAGGAAATACAAAGACTGTTAGGTTGCAGTATGTACATACTGGAGGTAATCTGTAGGCACATAAGGTATTCTCGTTCTGCGTTTGTTCCTCGTGACAATGCTATTTATAAATGAAGCTGTACATTTAAACAAGACTATAAGAGCAATTATTTCATTCTTTTATTTGAAATCACTTGATGTTAAAAACAAGGGATAAAAGAAAGACCAAAGAAGAGATGGATGGATTGTTTAAAAGGTGTGGGTAGTGAGGTGACGACTGATAGAAGTACGAAGACGTGTTGTGCCGACCCTACATAATGTGGGATAAGGGCATTAATAAAAGTTTAAAATCACTTTATGCAATATTGATTGTTATTTACATATTAGACAATCCCCAACCTAAAAGCTCGTTGTATTATTACGAAGCAGCAAATCTTTTTGTTGTAATATGGAAAAATGATTTATGTATTTCTGTTAAATTATTTGCTACGCAAACAGTTTAAAAATTATCAGCGCAGCTTGGGAGTGCGATGAGAAAATAAGATTTCAAATAATAAATGAACTTCAAACGTCAAGTGATATAATAAAAGCTGTTTAATTAGAGAGCGCCCTGTCGTTGTCTATTACCTAACTAGATCTGAAAACTTTGATTGTGTGATCGATTTGAATAGTCGCCATATGAACCTATAAATTAGATAAATAGAGAGATGTTTATCGAATTTTAGATAACTAAAAATACAGACACTGCCCAGTAGATACAAATTAGTATGTTCGTAAGAAAACATCCTGAGTAATTCAAATTACTCAAGATAATTTTCTTTCGAACTTAATAATTAAGACCAGTCATTCGTGTACGCAAACACATACTGAAATCTTAATTAAAAGTAGTAAAAAAACGTCATTAATTGTATTCCACTTACAGAGGTAGCTAGAAGGCGATCATACTTACGTCATCAATTCTTTTACTGAGGGAAGAGCTTTGTCTAAAAAGTTTTATTTTTTTCCTTGGAAGGATTATAATTAAAAATGTTGCGACAGTAACGACTAGAGCTATGTAATAGCTGTAATACGTTAATGATAAATTATTACAAAATATACACTAATTAAGCGGTGATAGCCTAGTGGTTAGGGCGTCAGCCTCCTGATCAGAGGTCCGCGGTTCGAATCCGGGCACGCACCTCTAACTTTTCGGATTTATGTGCGTTTTAAAAAAAAAAAAATGTCATTTGCTTTAACGGTGAAAGAAAACATCGTGAGGAAACCTGTACGCCTGAGAGTTCTCCATAATGTTCTCAAGGGCGTGTGAAGTCTGCCAATCCGCACACGGCCAGCGTGGTGGACTATGGCCAAACCCTTCTCATATTGAGAGGAGATCCGTGCTCTCTAGTGAGTCGGTAATGGGTTGTTCATGATCATGATGATTCACTAACTTGGTAATCAATTTTTAACATATTTATTTTTAACATATTCCTAATTATGAAATAAAAAAATGCAAGTAGGAATTTTAATTCCAATATAGCCCATCTATCGGCTCCGTGTTCTTGTTTCACAGCCAATTATGTATACTCGTAACATCGTCTTATTATTAAATGTATGAAGCTCCGCGGGATTTATTAACCAAAGAAAAACGGCAGAAAAAATGTAAAATACTTTCGCCGCTTAAAATTTAGACTAGAGAAACGATAATAGCAGGAGGTTCATGAATGAGTGAATTCATCTTGATATCTGTTGGAGGATTTATTACTGCAGCGCAGTTAGTACTCATATATCATGTGCACAAGGCCTTCGAGGAATATACATACCTTCACACAATAGAAATATCTCCGTATTAAACTTTCATACCGACGGAAAATCTAAGCCATGAAGCTAATATTTTGCATATAAGCTTTGCACTAGTTTACTTATATTCTTAGTGCGAGTGAACACATATATTTTGGCCTTACATGCTTCTTCATTTGGTATTAGCTATTTTCCACAAATTCAAACGTGCTCGTTTTGAGATCTTGATAATCTTCGCAAGCTATTATTTTTGGACAAAAATCAAAACGTTAAACTACGTTAACGTTTGACGACCTCCGTGGCGCAGTGTGCGCGCTGTCGCATTATAAATTTGGAGGTTCTAGGTTGGATTCCCGGCTCGAGTCTGGTCTGGTGAGAGGCTTCGGCCGTGGCTAGTTACCACCCGACAAAGACGTGTCGCCAAGCGTGTCGGCACGATGTCGTGTAGAAACCAATTAGGATATGAGTTTACCATACACCTAACAGGTTAGCCCGCTACCATCTTAGATTCCATCATCACTTACATCAGGTGAGATTGCCGTCAAGGGTTATGTAGTGGAAAAAAAACGTCCTTCCCCAGGGTGCAATCCGATCGTTGGTACAGTCGTGAAAACCAAATTATAATATTGAATACGCATTAATTATATTCATGGCAGCATTATTTCATCTAAAACTCGTTAAATTAAGATCTTGATTCAACAAATATTACATTAACCACCAGCACTCACGAGATTATTACCCCTATGAGAGGTGGCGGTTTTGTAATAACAATCGTCCTTAAGATGTAATTTGCGCTGAAATGAGAACATAAGTACCGTAAAGGCTTTAATTTTCATTCTTTTGCTAATTTTCTGCGGGAATCGGCCCAGCCCAGCTAACTGGATGGTCGTTAAGAGATTCCTTTATGAATCGGCTACGTGGTGACAATCTCGATCTGTTTTAGTTAGGGGGGCACAAGATGGCAGTTTCGTTGTAACCGCTTAGACAGATCCGGGTGCCGGCCTTTCTAACACGAGGGTGCTTCAATTAAAACTGTTCGAGTTAATTTAAATGTTTGTGCCAGTCCATCTTTAGTTGAGAACGCTCCGGCTCCCTTTTTGCGTAAACTACTGCTATAAATGCCTCTTTCCGTGTTCTAGAGAATTTGGAGTTTCATTCTGTTTTCTACTTTATTTTGGGTTACATTTTATGGTTGGTTGTATTGATGTGCTGCGTAACAAAATTAAAGTTTCGTCTTATTTATATACTACAACTGTTTTATTGTATAAAGGAATGTTTTTCGCTACGGTTAATGTAAAATGGTTTGCTATATCTAAATTAACTATCGGGCTATATGATATGGAGGATTGTTTTGTTTCAAAAGCCAGTAATAGCGCTGGACATATCATTAAACCCCTATAAATACAATTAAAACGCGTTTTTGGCTTAGCGGTGCAGGCTCCAGCCTTTATCGGGACCAAGTTCATTCCCCGTCTTTAAAATTTCAAGTCATGAGCATTTTAATAAAATCATATTAAATTTAATATCACTTGCTTTTACAGTGCAGGAAAATATCGCCTGCGTATGCCTAAGATTTCTCCATAATGTTTGGAGCGTGTGGTATCTTCCAATTCGCAATCCATTCTTACGCTGAGGGTAGACCCACGCCCCGTAATGGATCAATATGTTCATAATGATGATGATGATGATATTAATAATCTATATTTTTTTTGGTTCGCTATCACTAATCCTCCGCTTTCTGTCCGTCTGTCTGCCAGCGAGCTGTATCTTTTTGAATTTAGAGAAAGGGTTGATATTTCTTCAAAATTTCTATTTACGCTATAACAAAAATAAAGTTGAAAATTAAAGGGATTATACAAGAATAGTGTTCTTTGGGGTTTTGTATGCTCGCTAAGATATGAGAAATATTATGTCGTATTTCATTTTTCACCGTGGGTTGGAATACTGGGACATTTCCAACTCGAACTTAGCTCTGGTTTTTATTAAACACCTCAATGTCGAACACAAAAGTGGAATAATAATGGCTATGTTAACGACGTTGGAATTCACGACAAGCGCTTACTTTATATTTGGGCATCGGATAGGCAAGTCAGATTGAAAAGGAGTGGAGATTCTAAAGGTTGACCCATTTTAGCATAACAAATCGCCTTAACCATACAGGGTTACGTAATGTCACGGCCAGTTGCTTTGAGATTACATTCGCTAAATCACTCTTCACTTATATTAATGACGTAGAAGTTTTGGGAAAGTAGCATATTGTGACGTCCAAGTTCTAAACCGCATTGAATTTTAAAGTTTTGATGAAGTTTCTGTACTTTGATAAGTAAGTCTTTCATGTGGGCTCAAAAGACAAGTCATATAACTGTTCCTGACGCGGCTTTATGAGATGTGCACAATAATGAAGTATATTTCAACGTAAATGCTGAGTTTTAGGTAGCAAAACAGCCTTGGAGTTGTACCTAATTAAAATACCATCTTTTGACTGAACATTATTATTATTGAGCATTGTAAATTAATTAAAATTAATAAAAAAAAACCATGGACAGGAAGCTGTGATAGCATAGTGGTTAGGACGTCAGCCTCCTAATCAGAGGTCGACGGTTCATATCCGAGCACGCACCTCTAACTTTTCGGAGTTATGTGCGTTTAAAAAAAATATCACTTGCTTCAACGGTGGAGGAAAACATCGTGAGGAAACCTGCACGCCGAAGAGTTCTCCGTAATGTTCTCAAAGGCGTGTGAACTCTGCCAATCCGCACATGGCCAGCGTGGTGGACTATGGCCGAACCCTTCTCATATCGAGAGGAGATCCGTGCTCTGTAGTGAGTTTGTCTACACTGTTACCTACCACACTAACTAACAGCTAACCAGCCAGTATAATTAAATACTAAACTTCCATAATTATCGCTTTAGCAATCGCACTTATATAAAAGCGTTAGTGCATGTCTTAACTTGCTTGCCAATACTAAGCTTTAACTGTACCGATGAACTAAACATTTTTTTTTATTGTATTAATGTTATCTAATGCCTAAAGACAATAGTCTTCTACGCCTGCGTCTTACCGGTCATGACATACGGAGCAGAAACGTGGACGCTCACGGTAGGCCTTGTCCAAAGTTCAAAATCGCTTAGCGTGCTATGGAAAGGGCAATGCTGGGCGTTTCTCTGAGGGATAGAATCCGTAACGAGGACATCCGTAGGAGAGCAAAAGTAACCGACATAGCCCAACGGATTAGCAAGCTGAAGTGGCAGTGGGCGGGTCATATTCGTCGCAGAACCGACGGCCGTTGGGGCAGACGTGTTCTGGAGTGGAGACCGCGTACCGGTAAGCGCAGCGTTGGACGACCACCTGCTCGCTGGACCGACGACGAAAAGGATCGCTGGTGGCGGGTGGATGAGGAAGGCGGAGGACCGTGTGTGGTGGCGCGCTCTCGGAAAGGCCTTTGTCCAGCAGTCTGATTGATTGATTGATTGATTCATTTTATCGTGAATTTTCATAAGCATTATTAGGCATTCTGCTGTTTGGCTCGGAGACAAACACGACGAAACAAATACCATAAAAGTCCATGCCGCCGGTACTGAGTTGCCACAAGTTGTGTTAGTTACACGCACGCCTTTGTTTTATGTATACAGTGCGCAAGGGACAAGTTAACGAAAGCTACGTGAATAAGCTTCACATAATGCCTACACCGAAACGTATGTACCATTGGAAATTAATGGTTTACGATTTTCATATTTTAGAACACGCATTGTATCTTGAACGATGCGATTGCAACGCTATGAGCTGTACGCTTATCGGTGGAGGTACCTAAGCAATAATGAATAGAAGCAGGCGTTACTTTTCGGAAGTCCATGATAAACAATAAACAGCTAGTATAGTTTGCTATATTCCGCCGACAACCGGGAGATTTGTATAATATAACACCACACAAAATCTTCCACTAGAACCTCTATGCACGTTTCTTAAAAGTAAAGTCAAGTTTTACTTTTCTCGTTGTGAAGTCAACATCTCCTGAGGATGATCCGGTGTCGGGTCGAAACGTGCGTAGAGGTTCTAGTGGAAGATTTTGTGTGGTGTTATATTATACAAATCTCTCGGTTGTCGGCGGAATATAGCAAATTCTTCTTGCTGTTTATTGTTTACCTAAGCAATACTCCTATCTTATAATCTTCTTTACCAGCAAGTTTTCCAGCCCTCAAGTTTGCCAGCGCACGCTATGTTACCACACGCTGGTATGCTCGAGTTATCACTTATCAAGTTATCACCCTTCGTTAGAGCTCGTTGCACAGGCACGCGCAACATAACATGTGTATACATTTTATGTTTATTATCATGTTAAAATTTACGAACACTATTTAATTTACTTGCAAGCTCCTGTTAAAAGACATAGTATGCTCTATAGAACTCAGCCAAGTGAACCGATATTAATATCAAAGTATGGTGGCTATTTTAATACACAGATTTTAATATAATATTCGCGGCAAGTTAAGTATAAATAATAACACCTTTATACATACACACGTTGCCCATTTTTTTTTTACAAGTTAGCCCTTGACGGCTATCTCACCTGATGGTAAGTGATGATGCTGTTTAGGATGGTAACGGGCTAACCTGTTAGGAGTAAGGTAACCCACGCTCCTAATTGGTATCTACGCGACATCGTGCCGGAACGCTAAATCGCTTGGCGATACGTCTTTGTCGGTAGGGTGGTAACTAGCCACGGCTGAAGCCTCCCACCAGACCAGACTCGAGCTGGGAATCGACCTCCATCTTTATAATGGGACAGCGCATGCACTGTGCCACGGAGGTCGTAAAAAATGGGAATGAGGTCATAAAACAAAGCCATAAATTATTTTCTGATAACATAAGGCGTAACTAATCCGATATCTTTATGAGCGTGAAATCGGTGGTCACTCACAAGTGTCCTTGCATATCATCTAATAACGTAACTACGTATTAATTAACACACATTCATATTTATACTTAGTGTTGAATGTACAGATAGATGCTGTTAAAATTCAATTAATTGTTAACATTCTACGTTATCACAGTAAAATGCAACTATCAAGATTTACCGCAACGTCATGCAATTTTGGTTGACAAATTACCATTAATTACAGCGCTGCATGGGTCGTGACTAAAACAATGATTAGTGAAATTAGACCAGGCTTGTAGCCCAGCATTACGGGCGCACTCGCCGATAATTATGTAAATAGCTCGATCGGGGATGCACACGTCGATTGTACGTCACCTCCTGTAACGCGCCGATTAAACGACCAAACACAATACATTACAATTTAAGCCTGCATATACGAACCATTGCTGGCATCATTGAAAAATACTACACTGAGTGCCTGGTGCGAGATTTACACTTATGCGATCGCGTGAGAGTTAACTTCAATTTGTATAGATTCGAAAGTACGCCATCTATTGTGTAAAAGTTCTTCATACCTAACTTTCACGCGACGGAATAAGTAGAAAATCCCGAGTACTTTGATGAATTGAAACGCCACACACACACACAATACAATAAAAGTTACAATACAAATATAATACAAAAACAAAACCAAATACAATAACTATAAATGTTTCTCAAAAAGCTGACTTACAAAAATATTTTTGTAAATTTAATGTTAAAGATCTGTGTTTTTATTTTTGATATAACCATATAAGGTGACTATTTATATAAGCGGTCTTTTGAGAAATTTCATATGGCAGCTTGTGTTGTATTTTTGTTGAATACCTTTATTCCCCATACAAATAGTTTTGTGACTATCAAGACGTCAGGAAATATTTTATATGAACTCATGTGATGCATTGTTAGAAAATCACAAATAACGTGAGTTAATTGAAAATAAATGCAATTATAGAATCGATTGTTTTGATTGAAATTGTGTGAGTTTGTATAAAAAGACTTTCATTTTGAAACATCTTACGATGGGTACAATTCCTTATCGTTCGGTCCATAAATTTTTGGACCGTCTGTCTCTTTCTGAGTAATAGTTGGGTCGTATGTAACCATAATATACAATGTGTGAGTACAATGAACATGCCATCTAATGACTGCAGGGGGGACTATGCTATTAATATTAATTTCTCGAAGCATGCTCCTTGTGGTTGGCATATTAATCTTAGTCTCGTATTTTAGATTGCGCTTCCGTTAACTTAGGTAGGTAAGTTCTCCACTTTATAAACCGTTGTGTTGTTCTTCTTCTTGTAAATTGTCAGAAGTTACTGTAACATGCACACAGGTTTAATAATACATCGGGTATCTAAAGGGTATTTTACAACATTATCGTTGTATAATATGTGCTATAATGTATCATCATCATGATCAACCCATTACAGGTTCACTACAGAGCACGGGTATCCTTTCAATAAGAGAAGGGTTTGGCCTTAGTCCACCACGCTGGGCATGTGCGGATTGGCAGACTTCACACGTCTTAGAGAACATTATGGAGAACTCTAAGGCGTGTAGGTTTCCTCACGATGTTTTCCTTCACCGTTGAAGCAAGTGTTTTTTTTTTAAACTCACATAACTCCGAAAAGTTAGAGGTGAGAGAGCCCGGATTCAAACCGCCGACCTCTGATTAGGAGGCTGACGCCCTAACCACTAGGCTATCACTGCTTCTATAATGTATACACATTATTAATTAAGTATACAGTAGAGTAGATCACTATTAAGCGATAAGGCCGCCAATTTTTCCTTCTGTCTTACCGCTATTAGCATTTTTGTATTATTTTCTGTGGGGTACAATAAAGTATTCATTTATTCATTCATACAGTATATGTATGAATGAATAAATGTAACGTATATGCAGACGGATACTTTTATAAAACCTAGAAGTCACTTTTTGCGAGAAATAAGAACTTGTTCCCTATATGTAATACGTGATTCTTGTGGACCAGCCGTACACAGAGATCGCTGAACGCTCTACGACTACGATATAACGGTTTCAGAATGTTGTTGGGTTTGCCGCGCTATTGTACTCGTAGTGCATGTTTGCATGAGCTCACACAGACGACCTTTTTTGTTATCATAAGTAAGCGCACAGCATCTTTGATAAGAAGATAATGGGCAAGTTGCAACAACATTCTGCGGACTTTAATTGGCAGATGGACGACCCAATCTACAAACAGTTCTTAAAATTGCATTAAGGATCGGAAATTGCCGGGGGTTGAACTCAATATTTTCTTTCTTATTTGTATTTTATTATGTAAATGTTAAATTGGGCCTAGCTGCCTAAAAAAAATAATATGAATCATGATCAACCCATTGCCGGCTCACTTCAGAGCACGGGTCTCCTCTCAATATGAGAAGGGTTTAGCCATAGTCAACCACGCTGGCCATGTGCGGATTGGCAGACTTCACACGCCTTTGAGAACATTATAAACTCTCAGGCTTGCAGGTTTCCTCACGATGTTTTCCTTCACCGTTGAAGCAAGTGATATTTTAATTGCTTAAAAACACACATAACTTTGAAAAGTTAGAGGTGCGTGCCCGGATTGGAACCGCCGACCTCTGGTTTGGAGGCTGACGCCCTAACCACTAGACTATCACCGCTTCTATGATAGCCTAATGTTGTATACATTAGGTTATCACAGCTTCACTAGGCTATCACTGCTTCACAAATAAAAGAATATGAATAACTGATGAAAAATAGGTATTGTTTTTTGTTGCCTTTTATTTTTATATTCTCAATAGATGTCTATCAGACGCAGCTTAGAATATATAATTGTGCTAGCAAGTTCATATGTTTTTGACAGCTAAACGTGTCCATATTAATATTGTGTACTTGAAAGATAAATCTCTTGGCGAAGCGGTTTACTGTGTTAACTTATGGCTGCGGAACCTCCCACCGGACCAGACCTGAGTGAATTTATAAATCACCATTTCCTACAATGGTGACCCAACCGGGACCTCTTCTTGCGAGGAATCTTGAAAATTTTCCTAAATTTATCGATACGAGTAGGTACTTCCGTGCAAATTAATTTTACTTAAATTTTAGACGGTAACATTAGAATGCGTGAACTTCATAGTATATGTCCAGAATGTTGCTATTCATCTGCAAATGGGAGCTATCTGTTTGTAAAATTTCATCATTTCCGGTCGAGTCATTCTACCGAGCATAGTAACCATACCAACACACCACCATAACCCACTCTCTTTTTCGCATTTATAATATTGGTATGGGGGTTCTGCTTTCGGTATAGGAACATGGATTTACGGTTCATTTTTTAGCTCAGTGAAGATGGTGTCTATGATGATAGCGGGCTAACCTGTTAAGTAGGTTACATTAAGTTACATTAAGCGCATACCACTGAATCGGTATATACGCAAAATCGTACCGGAACGCTATATCGCTTAGCGGCACATCTTTGTCAATAGGACGGTAATTAACCATGGCCGAAGTCATGACCATACTTGAGAAAATTCTGAAACTAGAAATTCCCAATTTGCCCCTGCCGGAATCTCGTACTTATAAACCAAAGCGCTCGCCAGGGAGGTCGTCAATTGTCTTCTCTCAATATTTATTCTGCCCCGTATTGGAGAAGCATATTCCACTTCCTGACCAAAACCATTTTTACGCCACAAGCAACACGAATTTAAGTAATCCTAAAACTTATCTCGTCAAATATCCGTAAAACATGAAGTTGTTAGTAAAACTTACTCGATTAAAATATTTATTATTGACGCATACAGGGGCATTTATTATTGAAAGCATTAGAAATAGGTCACCAAAAATATAAAACCTCTTAATGCCCAACCTTTTAGAGTGGCCGGCGAAACGCTTTAAAGTGCAAAGAACATAAAATTATTTTATCTTAATCAGCAGTCTACGTGGCTAGGTAAGCGATTACGTAATAAAAGGATTTCATGACGGTGGCTTGCAAGTTAAGGAGCAATCTCGGGGATAAAAGCAAAAATGCAAGAGCTTTGTAAAAGTATAATATTCTTGAGTTGCGAGGTGTTTGTTTTCAACCCCAGACTCAAGGGTTTTATATGTTCGACCGCTTTGTATGACTGTCTTGTATGTATGTGTGAGCTTAAACGAAATTAAATGGCTTGATTTTATGACCTTACACTGCGTCGAAGGAGATTTTAATCACAATAGTTTCTAGTTATGCTAGATACATATTAACAATTTTCTTACTGGAAGATTATCAACTATTTCTTAGCTGGTGTATCTGTGGCACTGGTTAGGTTACTGTAAACATTTAATCGACTTGAAGTTTGTTATACTATGTAATCGATCACTAAGTAAATATTAAAGGTAACTTTGACAAGCTTCGAAGATGAGAAATAGGTAGCAACATTTTACAGAAGTTTATAATGACAAGTTAAAAACTGTGCTTTAATTTAAGATAAAAATATTATTTTTTGAAACGTCCAGTTGACTTACCTAGTAATACCTAGACCTAGTAAACCCACTCTAAAATTTCAACTCCTCCCTCATATCAACTTCTATAGCTTTGAAATAAATATACACTATATTTTTACACGCTTGGAGGATATTATTATTTGTTGCTACCATAGTTAAAATATACAAGAGGTGTGCTACAAAAGGTATTGTAGAAAAGGTACGGATAGAGTTGCGGTTGTTGGCCAAAGCTTTCCCGTGGCTCCACCATACAGCGGTGAGTAGGAACACGTGGGGTTTTAGTCAGCAGGGGTCTGACTTAACCTCTGTGCCTCCCCGTTGCGCAGAGGTATCCATGAGAATTTTACCCACGAAAAAAAAAAAAACGGTTTATTATACTATGCTCATAATACTACAGGTTATAAAAATACTATCATTTGTTTAAAAATTGTAATGGTTACGTATACGGTTAAATCTAACCTATAATTTAATAGCAACGCATTCGTATCCGTAGGATGGGGTTGGGGTAGACAGAGGTGAGTAAATATGAAAAGGAGAATAATTTTTCAGCAGTCCGGTGATGATAATAGCGCTATTTATCACCATCCCGAAAGGGTGGGTAATTATTAACGCGATATTCCGGGCTACGTTTGTTTGCGTACATTTATGAGCGATATTTTCGCCAGTTAGCGTGTGGACAGTAGGTTATTTCGTTTGGCGCGGGGATGGCTCCGAATGATTTATCGTTGCGTTGAATATGCATGTCGAGATGAAAAATGACGACAAACGCAATAGTTAGTGTGTGTGGATAGATAGGATACGTCGCGGAGCGATTGCAGCCGTCCGCCGTCCCCCGGCCCCCGCACCTCGCCGTACGTGTCACATTGCGGAAGTCGTTAAGAAGATAAATCGGTAGTCGCAAGATCTCTTAATTCTTTTAAACCTGCATTTATTGTCGGTATAGACCGAGGTAGGCTTATCTTTTTGTCTTTTACTGAATACCTAACTAGCAGTCGAGATTTATCTCAACATTTGTATTTTTCTTCATCCTTATCATTTGAACCGACGACGATCACATTCCATGGTCTGTTGCTGCTCGTGCCTAGTTCCCTGCGACTTGCTTGATGTCGTTTGCCCACCCAGTGGGGCTTCCACTGACCGCGCCAACGCTGTGCTTTTCTCTTCGGGTTGGTTTTCCACTTGTTTACTTACTGCTTTTCATCAATCTAATCTAAATCTAATTAAAATTTCAATAACCCTTTCATAGTAAGTCCTCGTGCAAATATCTTTTTGTATCCGTAAGCGGAAGTTAGATATATCGCATTGCTTGAATATGACACAAATTATATATAGTTAATGTCATTTTTAAGCAATTAAAATATCACTTGCTTCAACGGTGAAGGAAAACATCGTGAAGAAACCTGCACGTCTGAGAGTTCTCCATAATGTTCTCGAAGGCGTACCAATCCGCACTTGGCCAGCGTGGTGGACTATGGCCAAACCCTTCTCATATTGAGAGGAGACCCTTGCTCTGTAGTAGCCGAGAATGGGTTGATCATGATGATGATCATGATGAATGTCATTTGTATGTTAGGTCATAACCATGTTGTTTTATCACATTGAATCTGAAGGATTTTAAATAGTAGGCAATCATTGTTAAATACGAACGGAATTTATTATCGCTGTAATCTTCTTCATTTCATATCTGAAGTTGTGACAAATGCGTGCTAATTTAAGTAAATGTTGTGGGAAAATTTCCCCGCAAAGTACTAAAAATTTTACTGTTCTAATATAAGTTCTGTGCCGTGTAAAATACTCGGATGCGACACGGCAAAGTGTGTATTTTGTATACATAGTACGAATTAAACGGGAAGATAGTTGGAAGAAACAATAGCGGGTAAGTTTTAGTTTAGCGGGACGGCTAAAACGAAGGCTCGGAACGTTCATTAAGGACCAGCGCACACAATTCTATAGACCAGCCACGAGTAAAAAACATTTTCTGTGGCCGGGCTTCCAGTTGTTTCTTTTTGCTTTCTGATGTTACATTAAAATAAACCGTTTTAACTTTATTTACATTTAGCGCGAGTTAAATAAGCGGAATAATTGAAGAAAAAAATGTACCGTCTACTTAGCCTAGTACCTGGAACGATTCGAAAAAGAACAGAAAACGACGAGTCCACCGCATAAAATTAATCCTCTATATTAAATGCAATATAAGCATTTTTTCAGAGTGGCTGTGAAAAGGAAATTTTACAGCAAAATACTTATTCTATAGTAAGGTGCTTATCTTCTATCTACGTGACTCACGTAGACCGATTTGAGTGTGAGGGTGCGATAAGTGAGGGAACTGTAGCATAGGAAGACTTTAAACGTATCTATATACGTTGTACGTACGTATACACGGATCTATTGTGTTTTGCTGGAATTCCTTTCAAACTTATAAAGATCACAAGGGTATGTGGTATGCAATTACTTAGTTTAATTGTAAAATGTTTATGTTGTAAAAGCAGAGTTTCTGACCAGTTATAAATGGAGATAGTACCTACAATATGAAAAAAATTTAATGGGTCTTTAGGTTTGACAGTGCCTTTAAGCATGTATGAAATGCATGCTAATGTCTAAGTACGGTTTCCCACAACACAAATCCGATTACTGTCTGTAAGTACGTTTTCCGAAAACACAGATGTTTCTATTTCAATGAAGGCCATTGGGTTAGGGTATGCACTGCTTCTATGCAGGCATGAGTGGCACGCAGCTGCTTGTCGATAGAATTTGCCTTTCGAACCGGTAGTGGGGTTTGAAAGTTTTTAAGTAGTATGCGTAAATAATTTAATTTGCTTAAAATAAATTAATTTTCATAATTTGATTTAAGTCTACACTTCTTGATTCACGTCTTCTAATGAGTAATTAGGGAATTTTATATAAATCAATCAATCATCTTTTAAAATAAACTTTTGATGCGTCAATAACTTACATAGTAGCGAGTTGATGCTTATAAGTACATTCGTAAACTATAAATTAAACCTACGAGGATTCCCAACACGCTCTGGTCTAAGTCGCAAAAAATTTCACCGGGTAAGTATTATTTTTGTTATCTACAGCTAACGTGTTACTTAAAACTATTTGATAGCAATCTTATTAGAGTTATGTTAGTTACAAGTAAAATAAAATGAAGCATAAAGTGTAGTAAAAGCTTCTATTTATCGACGTAGATGTAAAGGAAACTTTAGCGGTCGCCGCGAAATGTCAAGCGGCCGTCACGCCCGCTCCAGATAACCCACCGTGATCCCAGCTTATTTGAACTTAGACTTTTGCCATAATGGAACTTTTACAAGCAGATTAAAATAGCTCGACATTTTTTAGGTTTCGTAGTTGTATTTTAATTCTGCATTTCGAATGAAATGGCAGAACTTTTGTTAATTTTACTTTTACCCGCGTACCTAATGCTGAGAATTTTTTAGATTAACTCTAAATTAGACAAAAATACATTTTACATACTACGCTACAAATACATTTTATACATACGCTAAATTTCGGTTTCGACCTTGTAGCAGAATTCTTATTTTCAATTGTTTCAAAATCCCTTTTGCTATTGGTCCCTAGGTTATAATTAATGGTCTAAATCGAAGCAGTGTTTTACTGTTAGTAACCAACCTAGGTTAGTTTCTGCTTGGTCTACCTATCAGTCAATCTGCTTTAAAACGTATTCAGACCTTCAACGATCGCTATATTATATTTAAAATTCAGGGCAGTTTTTATACCACTTTATATTGATTTGGCAATCTTATACTTTTACGCTGTGACAAAACAAAAGTTCGATAGTCTACTAGAAGGTTTGTTGTCAGTTGACTAATACTATCCGTGAAAAATAAGATCTCACTTACGATTTGAAACCTATTTTTGTTAGTTTGCTAGTGAGAAAACTAATGTTGTTGTAGTGCGCTTAAAGTCCAAAAAAGATGAAACTGATGAATACCTAACTTTCATTTAGAACTTCATCATGATCATGATCAACCCATTACCGGCTCACTACAGAGCACGGGTCTCCTCTCAATATGAGAAGGGTTTGACCATAGTCCGCCACGCTGGCCATGTGCGGATTGGCAGACTTCACACGCCTTTGAGAACATTATGGAGAACTCTCAGGCGTGCAGATTTCCTCACGATGTTTTCCTTCACCGTTGAAGCAAGTGATATTTGAATGTTTTTTTAATTATTTACATTTACATTTAGAACAAATGTATTTTATGTTATAGTTAACATTAAAAATTACATAACAGATATCTATGAGTACAAGGAAATCTGGGTCACTTTGCTTCTATAGATTTTGTTCGGGACTTCATATCTAGTACATTACGAAGGTAGTGAATGACAAGTCAGCTTTTGCTAAATGGCGCCTTTCACGTTATGAATCAACCGAAAAATGTTCTCTTGCGTTCTGCGGTGCACTCCAATGATTCAGCCAAGTTCTGGTGTGTGAGATGCCTTTTAATGGCGCACAGCAAATTGGTAGTTTATCTTTTGTTGTAGGAGGTATAAATCAGCGTCGTAATTTATAAGACTATATATCACGATCGATGCGTTTAAACTTTCAGAATTATCTACACGGGAGCATGATAAATTGCACCTCTCGGTTAGAAAGGTAAAGACTTTTTCGTGCTATTTTATTTTGTCCCGGCGCAAACTGATGGTTAAGTGGATTAGGCTGTCAAACAGTGGAGTTGTGAAGAGCTAATATATTTAATATTCGGCCTCACTGTCTCGTCTAAATATAAGAAAGATAAGTGTTTAGAGAAAATTATAGCCTACTTTCCTTCATAAGTATTTCATCATTATCATCATCAGATCGATGCAGTCCACTGCTCGAATAAGTCTCCATATCAGTTTGTACCTGCTGCCTTCGCGATAACGTCACCCAATCTAGCTGATGTTCGGTTGATACTTCTACGCCCAGTGCACGGTCGCCATCCCAGTATCTCTTGGCTCCAGCGTGCATCCTCGCTACGACATACATGAACCGCTCATCTTCATTTAAGGCCGTTTAAATATAAAGATACCATTGCTGAAAGTATTTATTATCCTATTGATTCATTAATCATGTTTGAATTGGCTTGTAAAAAAATACAATTAAAAGATACAAATCAAGCTGGAATTCGAAATATTTTAATAGAGTTATTCTTATGAAGTTTGATTATTTGTTACTAACTTTTGCTCGGCATTTCGTCACCGAGGAATGGTTTTTCTAGGGTAATCCATATTTCAGAGGTATAGTAAAAGAAGGACAAAGTAATTTAATACTTTTCCACTAATAATATTTATTTGCATGATGACAGGGAAGTAATAATTAAGAGGGTTTTCAGTACTTCTTAAACTTCAAATGAGGCGAATTTCATACGATGCACAATATCTTTAGGGTTTCATTAAAATTAGTTTTGTAAAGATTTCAATTGAACTTTTTTTTATACACTAAAAGTAAGCCCTTGACGGCTATCTCTCCTGATGGTAAGTGATAAGCTGTCTAGGATGGTAGCGGGCTAACCTGTTAGGAGTATGGTAAACCTACGGTCCTACTGCAATTAATTTAGTACTTTATAGAAATATTATACCTATGGAATTACGTTTTTATGTGTTACTTTAATTGTATTTATTCCTAATCATTGTGTTATAAGTAAAAAATATTATAGGGATCTGGTTTCTATTTAGCTGAAACTGGTTCTACGCAAACTAAGTCGACTAGCTACTAAAACTCGCGGGTAAAAATAGTATTTTAACAGAATAAATCTAGCATCAATATCTCGTCACTAGGAAACTATGGCGGCGTTCGGCCACGACATAGTAACACGAGCAGATTGCTCCACAGGGTTGCCATTGCTGTTCCATTTTGATAATGTCCTGAACAATATTATTTAGATTGGTGAAATCTCCCGGAAATTTAACCAGTATTCCGAGTGTACCCTGTATCTTACCAAACAAACAAACTCGTATTCTCCCTTTATAATATCAGTATAGAGTATAGACGAAGGATTTACTTATATGTTTTAAGTGTCGCGTTATTGTCACTCACAATACAAACATGGGACAGATATGAGTTCATGTATTGCTTTTAGGGGGACATCAGCCAGAACTACGACTTTGTTGTTGCATACTGAAGATTCTGTCTCGTATTTAAGTATTGTTTTATTTTTCCGCGTAGATTCCTATTAATTTCTTTCATTCAAGGAATTGAATAGATTGTACCAGCATTAGCAATATATTACTCATACTAAACTTATAATAAACACCTTCTCAGATATTGAAATCGATCCAGTAATGAAAACTGGTAAATGGTAACGAAGACACACGCATAACAAATTCTTCAATTAAAAGTAAGGTACGAATTTATGGATAAAAAAAAGCCTTTATAATCTATAGCTTTGTTCATAACTGAGGAATTGAGAGGAAAAAGTAAAGTAATCGTTCTGGCTGGGGTCATAATTGACTCATCATGATCAACCCATTACTGCCTCAGTAACAGAGCACGGGTCTCCTCTCAATATGAGAAGGGTTTGGCCATAGTCCACCACGCTGGCCATGTGCGGATTGGCAGATATGAAGTCTGCCGATCACTCCTTTGAGAACATTATGGAGAACTCTCAGGCGTGCAGGTTTCCTCACGATGTTTTCTTCACCGTTGAAGCAAGTGATCTTATTTCGAAACTATTCGTGAACGTTGTAAAAACCTGTAAAAAGCTAAACATTAACATACAAATTGGTTTAAAAAGTTCACAACGTTAAAAATTTGTTATGAACAAAATATACTAGGTGTTGGTTTTCCTTAATTACAAAATAAATAAATTGTAATTTAAAATAAATAAATAATAATAAACGGATTGAAACGTAAACTTAATTACTAACTACTTACCTACTAACTAACGTAAGCATCTTTTGCTTTCAGTTTTTTTTTAATTCCCAGTATTCAAAGGAATAAAAAATGTCCGGAACTTGACTTGGCGCGCTGCCCTGTACTTCAGTAACTATGAATTCAAAATTATCATTCACTCTATTACACTATCAAGTAGGAAAACTGTCCAAAGATTTTAATTATTTATCCGGGTTATAAAGCGTTGATTACAGCATCATGAAAATAATAATTAAAACCTAGGATTTTGTCAGGAAAATATGCAGCGTATGTAGCCAGGGGACTGAAAAGGTATCCAATCTATTTCACTTTGCTAGCTGAAATAGCTCTGCGCGCGGCCAGTTTAATTTCACAGTGTACCTATACTGTACTGAGCGACGAAAAATAGATGAATAAAATTCAATTCAATTGTTTCGTCCATTGTTTATGACAATTCTAGCTAGCCGTATTGCCCAAAACAAATCTCACCGATGGGAAATAATCGATTTTCAAAAAAGCCAACGCGGTTTTCATGTGTTTTTACTCCATTTTAATGTAAACTGGGAACTATTGCACTGTAAGCAAGTTATATATTGTTGCTTTGCTTTGAAGATGCATCATTATCATATAGAGTATATTAATGTCCTCATCTCATACGAGAGTGTTTCTTAGAGAGTAGACCCTCAACTTTATGTGAAAGAAAGTTGGCGGGCTTTACTTAATAACTGAGTCCGATATAGTAAACTCAGTGTCTGATTGGTACTAAGAATTTCTCAACAGAAAAATTCTATAACTAACTAACATTAAAAAATAAAAATAAAATTGGCTCCACGCGAGAATCGAACCCAGAACCTCGTGATGCGATGAAGATGCTAAAAACTTAATTTTTCAAGCGGTTGAATCGGCATACAGTTTGCTCTTGCATTTATTGCGTGTGATTTATTCATGTCCTCCGCATCAGTCTCCAAGGATTAAGTTTTCCTTTCAAGTTAAATATATCCTCGAAAACGATCCAGATTTTATGAGGAACATAAAGCGTAACGTAAATACGTTAAAAAAAGTAATCATAATTGATTTTCCTCCAAAAATAACTTCGTTATGTTTATTTTGCTGTGGGTATATTTTATCTATCATCCAATTAAGGTGTAAGCGAATTGAATTATGATATAGCGTCGCTGACGGGCCGTCGATTGATTGAGTGGGAAGTGCTGACGTCATAATATAGCTACTACCCCACCACCGACCATGTTTGTTTTCGTTTTAATTACTACTATTTGTTGAAAATTCAATTAATTATTTCCTAAGGTTTATGATGAGAGAATCTATACATTAATACGTGAAGGGAAACTAAACTTCCTACCTCTTTTAAAGCTTACTACGCAGAAAAAGGAGTGTAAGATTAAGATAGTAAAAGTTTATATGAAGGAAGTGAGCAGAATATTAAAATTTTATATTGAAACATGTTATTGGTTAAATTGTGACTACTATGTTAGTTTTTTTATGGCAGATAATACTGTTATTTAGATATTTAGACAGACTCAAAACCGACTATCTAATTTTGATAAAATTAGGTGTTACCTTATACACGAATCATTTATATCCCAAAAAACCGAAGTACCGTTGCACTGTTTCAAAGCAAAACGAACAACAATAATTCAGTGAGTTTGTTTGCATGCTCTTTTCCACGCAGCATCTTACACTTTACATCAGTAATAAAGTAACACTACACGAGAGCAGAATAAGTAATTGTAATCTTCTTAAATGCCATCCAGTAAGCAGTTAAAAGTTTCGTCGTTTGTTCCGTGAAACGATCGAAATAAAGTATTGTGAGTGCAATGAAATTGCTCTTAATAAGTGATGGTAATGTTTCGGCCAGTTATTGCAATTCCGTTGCCGAGACACGTTTGGAATAAATTAAACAGCAATTTGGGGCCTTTAATATGGAGTGTTGTTACGCAATTGGATAGGCAGCGGCTGGTGCATCGATATGAGCGGCATCCGAATGAGTACTAGACAAAGGGTACATAGCGGGCATTCGGTAATACAGCTGAGCAGATGATTGGAGCAAGTCTCTGTAGACCGCGCTAGCTGTCTTTATCGAATTCGTTCAGACCCGTTAAAGTAATACCTACTTGCATTTACAGAACCGACTGCGACATTCAATAGAAACGAATGTGAAGGTAATTTGGAATTGCAGCTAAAACAGATACTGCTGTATTTAGTCACTGTGGCAGTGATTGTACATCCTTTTAATGTTAGTAACTTGTATAACAGATTGTGATTACAGCATTAATTTGGTCAACACTTGTATTACAAGTGTATGTTATCAAAGAATATATATATGTAATATTCTTTTGGTAAACTTATTTCGGCGACTTAATAATCGTTTGTTTCGAGTTTTTTGCGTTATGAAATCACTTTCTCCAGGATGCATGTTATCTCGGTGCAAAATTTTGCCGTTATCTGTTTCGCTGTCAGCCGTCTTAGTTTTTAATTCGTCCCTGATGATATATTCTTTAATATGTGAAAGTATTGTTTCGGCAAGTCACATTTATCCACTATCCTGCGGGAACAGCCCCGGGTGCTTTTAAGTGGGATAAAAGAGTGCAAGTTATTTATGCGTCTAATTTCGCAGTGTTGGCGCAGTGGTTGTTTAAAATAGTTTAAAACGAAACCTTGACGCAATCAAACAGAAACTCACTGTCGCATTTAGAATATTGAGTGGATTACAATTTCTGGGATATCTCTCAATAAGTTCAAAGTTTATATAAAACGTAAGCTTGTAGAAAAGTCCTACTATAGTGTAAAGGATTATGTAAATGATAAACAAGCAGGGGTGTGAAATATTGCTCTAATAAGATAGCTCTTAACATAATTTTAAGTGGCATGTGAGATGGTGATAACAAAAAGAAAATTTACCTGGCTAAGTTTATTGCTGGCTTCTTCTGGCTGGGACCGGGGCGCGTTTGGAACCCTCAAGCTTTAGTTTTAAGTTAGTGAATGTAGTTATCACCATCAAATCACTACTATGTAAATTATTGACGCGTCAAAGTGCCTTTTAAAGGACAATGAATTTGAAAGCAAAGGGGAATAATATTAAAGTATTAATGGTGCGAATAAAGTACAATTGCATATTATAACGCACAGCAACTCTCTAGTTTGTTGTCACGAACGAATGTCATAGCAAATAAGGGTCTTGGTTTATTAGCACGTTTGCTGTTGCACTTTGCGTAGCCCAGTAATTCAGTTATTACTTTACCCAGTGACCCATGGGATGCTGTGATATAGGTAGAAGGAAGCGAAGTTTTAATTAATTTTCACACTTCCGAGTTGAAACTCATGTAAGTGCCATCATGGGGGGATTTTCATGACGAAGCCGTAGTATTTTTTAGTGGTGCCACGAATATTTTTACTAATTGGGTTTGTGGATTGTAGGTGGGAATTTTGATTAAACCTACGCGTGCGTCGCAAGGAATGTGTAGTTCAACAAGTTTTGTCCAGCGTGGTAGGTCTATCCTTTTCACCACTACTTGTTAGCATTGATAGCCTCGATAGTGACCATAGTTGGCATAGCTTTACCACAACAGTCAACTGATTTTCGCCGTTCCGCGTCGTAACTAAACCCTGCAATTATATAGCCTTTAATAAGTTACGCTAGTTGTAGCTATGATTGCCCAGTGGTTAGGGCGTCAGCCTCTTAATCAGAGGTCGGCGGTTCGAATCCGGGCACGCACCTCTAACTTTTCGGAGTTATGTGCGTTTTAAAACAATTAAAATATCACTTGCTTCAACGGTGAAGGAAAACACCGTGAGGAAACCTGCACGTCTGAGAGTTCTCCATAATGTTCTCAAAGGCGTGTGAAGTCTGCCAATCCGCATTTGGCCAGCGTGGTGGACTATGGCCAAAACCCTTCTCATATTGTGGGGAGACCCGTGCTCTGTAATGGGTTGATCATGATGATGATGATGAAGTTACGGTATTGTTCGGGTCAGTTATTGCGGCGCGGGTGAGACACGTTTTGAATACATTAAACTGCAATTTGGGCCTTTAATATGGAGAGTTGTTACGCCATTGGATACGTAGCGGCTGCTACAACGATATGAGCGGCATTCGAATGAGTACACAAAGGCCGGGCTGCAGTGAGCCATCGGTAATGCAGCCGAGCAGATGATTGCTGCAACTCTCCTCGGACCGCGCCACCTTCCTTTGGCGAACTTGTTCAGACCATTTATATCAAATACGATATTAAATTGCGAACGCTTTAAATTTTTTGGTTTATAAATTTTAAGCAGAACCAGGTCAAAGTTTGCAGGTGTTGCACCACCACTTGGGTTGGCGTTTGCGTCCAAATGTTATATAGTATTTGTACCCTCAATACGAAATATACATTCAATATAACGATATATCGAAAAACTAATATTATTAGTTAAAACCTGTCATCTCACTATTTTTAGTCTTATTAACGAAACGAAACTTATTATGAAATACTGATTAATGGTTATTATAACAGGCTTAATAATTAATTGATACTACCACTTGTCTTGAATTGGCTATAAATGACAAAAAAAGCCGTACGGCAAGATAGTATATTTTTGACGTAAATCTTCTTTAGAGACTATTATTTCATCAAAATGCCATTAAAATCCTTTAGTACTTTTTAATGGTACCCTCAATAAAACCTTGCCAGTACTTTTTAAGAATCCTCATTAGTGTCTCATCACTGGGCACTGGCCTTCGCTCTCATTAGAGAGAGAGGGATTTAGAACTTACAACCTTCACGATTATACAACAGGGGTTAAAAGGATTTATCGATTAACAGCATCGAATGGTGAGGGGGCAAACTGGGGCATCTGGTGGCATTCTAAGGGAGCATAGAAATAATATTATCACGTGTAGAAGAAAAACTTGTTGCGTCAGTATTGTATCATATCTACTGTTAAAGCGAATAAGGTACCCACGAGACAGGATTACCTAGTGTGGGTACCATCGGAATATATAAAAATGTGTAACTGTGTTTTTGGTGAAAAAAATATTTTTTTCATTTTTCGTTTTTCATTGTCAAAATCCTAAGATGATTTCTGAACATATATACAATATATACATACATTACTAAGCTCACCAAAACGCATCTAGAAGTAGGCGCGAGATAGGAGAGTAGGAGAGAGGAAAAAGTTATCACCTAATAATAATCAGATAAAATCGTGCAGAATTTTTCGCCTGGTCACAAAAATGTTTGCTGTAAGATAGATATAAGTGAGCTTAGGTTTAAATTTTGTTAAGGCTCGAAAAAATCGTGGATCGGGGCTGACGATTAATACCACGTGTTAGTGATAATGACCGGCACCGACAGGTTAACGTGCCCACTGAGGCACGGGACTGGAACTACGCCAACTAGCCAACCCCGGGACAGTACTGACATAGTTTCGCGATAGAAAAGCGAAACACCTTGCAATTCTTGGTTTGAACCAGTAATCGAACACAGAGTTTGGGATCTGTGAAAGTGCTCGCTGTCATACCATCAAAACAGTTTTTAGGTTGAAGTTTCTGATTATATTTAATTGTAACCGGCGGATGTCGTTATATTTATGAAACCAAATGAAAACTCTTTCGATTTTCGGTACAGAAAGTATTCTATTACTGATAAACCTTGCCGATGCAACTGTGAAGGTTTATCGAAGTCTGTTGAAGCGTAAAAGGTGACAGACGAACAAAGTTACTTTCATATGTTAGTATGGATAGGTATATATAAGGAAATTTAGTTAGTTAGGAAATAACGCTCTGTTACTGCATAAATTTAAAATATTTTTCTGAGAATATTGGTGTTTGACGCTTTTCCGTTTTGAGAACGACTGTTGACTAGTTGTCTGTTTTTATATATAGGTACATGTTAATTTGATTAAAAACTACCAATAAAACATCAAAAAAATATATTCCTTGCCTATCTTAAATTTCATGTCCATAATTTTATATAAATTATCATCTCAACCTAACTTTGATGCGATTAACATAATTATTTTTTCCATCTGACAAAAAAAATAAGCTGAACGCATTCTATAATCGGACGAATAAAAAGAGAATATTCGTCAAAGAACCGGACTGACTACACGGATAATTTAAAACCAATATTGAATAAAGGCAGTAGTAAAGTTGCATCCACCCAGATTTAACACAATTATGTTGACATGAAATGTCTCCATAGAGATAAACACTGCCTCAATTAACTAACCGTGTGCTGTGTGTAAGGAAGACAGTATGATTGGGTTATATTACACTGCAGTGCAAAGTCGAGCACAGACCGAGACACTAAGATTCGCTCAATTTGCTTCATTTCCATACATTCCATCTTATATATACATTCTTCGATCAATTGCATGTAGTCTCATGCAAAATCTAGAGGAAGTGTCTAGTGTCTGGCTTTTGTCCTTTATAACTAGTTAAGTGGTTAAAAAGTATTGATACCCACCACTTCATCCGCGTACATCAAGGTTTGTAAATCGTGTCATTCTGTAGAAAGAAATCAATCAAATCAATGAAGCGGTGATAGCCCAGTGGTTAGGGCGTCAGCCTCCTAATTAGAGGTCGGCGGTTCGAATCCTGGCACGCACCTTTAACTTTTCAGAGTTATGTGCGTTTTTAAGCAATTAAAATATCACTTGCTTCAACGGTGAAGGAAAACATCGTGAGGAAACCTGCACGCCTGAGAGTTCTCCATAATGTTCTCAAAGGCGTGTGAAGTCTGCCAATCCGCACATGGCCAGCTTGGTGGACTATGGCCAAACCCTTCTCATATTGAGAGGAGACCCGTGCTCTGTAGTGAGCCGATAATGGGTTGAACATGATGATGAAATCAATCAATGGATGGATGGCGAATTCTGGAGGTTTAATTTGGTACCCGTTTTTCAGAGTTCCTAGCATTAGCAATCAATAGTAGTTAGAAGATTAACCAAGGAACATCCTATTTCACTTTTATTAAGTGCTACATTCGCGCTCTTACTCACGTGGCAGGTGTCTATTAAGTATCTTTAACTCCTAAATGACAGGTTAGTTTTACGCTAAGGAATTCTATCCTATATCTACAATAACATTATCTCAATCTTCACGCAATTTTCAGCAACACTAAACTGATGAAACAACCATCAAAACAAAATAAATAAACAAAATCAATTGATGTAGATTTAACGGAAAAATTATTCAATAGTTTTAGAAGATACGCAAACAGATAGACTGCTAGCCAGATAGACAGACCTATAAAAAATGGAATAAAAATCGGTTTTCGATTCAATATTGATATTTTACCAAATATACTCGTACCTATTCAATGTACAGAACGATTCCAGTTAATATTATTATATGTTAAATTATAATAATATTATAATAGCGGCCCGTCCCGGCTTCGCACGGGTAGACATAAATAGGTACAGATATTTAAGTTACGAGTATAAGCATGCTAATTAAAACGACCATGAATCACTAAATTAGAAAAAAAATGTATGCTTATTTTAAAGCCTCCCTGTACATAACACACTCCCGCACTGCCCCTCTCACGAAGAGTTACTTAGTCGATGCGCTGCGTGGTGGCCGCCGCCGGCATGTATTTATATTTTAATTTCATGATATCTTTTAAATGGAATGTCCGATTTCAATAATTCAAAAAGTAATCATTAGATATTGAGACAGTCGCGAATATTAAATTATTTATTTGGATAAAAATTTATAAATGGTATGGATAACACGGTCTGATTTTGATCGGCATTTATATTAATTTGTTAATGTAAAAAACTAGTTAGAGTGACTTAACTACAATAGTTAGACACATGGTCTTGCGAAGTTTTTTGTAGATATTGATATATTCTATAATATTGTCGAACATTTTATTGTCCTATCATCAATACTCTACGCAGCGTATGCGATGAAAGACTAATTATGGCTAATTTTTTTACACCTTCGGTTGGTTTTAATAGGAATTTCTAAAGATTTCTATAGTAATCTAGTACTAAATATAGCCTATGTTACTCAGTGATAATGTAGCTTTATAATGAAAAAATAATTATTAAAATCGGTCCAGTACTTTTTGAGTTTATTCGGTACATACAAAAATACAAATCTTTATAATATTAGTGTAGATTAATATTTAATAATATTAACTTGAAACGTCCTGTATTATTAAAGTAAAGATATAGATACTCGTGGATTACTTGACAAATACGTATTTCTTTCTCTATATATTTATTTTCGAAGTCATTCATTAATACATTGGCTTTTTCACTAAAAAATTAACGAAAAATAGAAACCATATTCCTTATTTTATATGGACACTTTGATGATTGACAGTACAGTGCAAATCTATATATATAATTGAGCGAAGTATCACTGAAGTACAATACATTGTGTTTGTGTTTCCACAGAAACACCAAATGAGCTAAGTAAGTCACACAAGAGACACATAGTTAGGTAATCCGTTACGGGTTGCGTATTTACTCTCTCGGGCTCCATACGTATTACTGTCAACATGTCATATGAATTTTGCTTATGTTGATCTCATAACCGTAAAGTCAAATATTATGATCAGTCACATATTTATCATCATTATCATCATTATCATCATGATCAACCCATTGCCGGCTCACAGAGCACGGGTCTCCTCTCAGTATGAGAAGGGTTTGGCCATATTCCACCACGCTGGCCATAGGCGGATTGGCAGACTTCAAATATCTTTGAAAACATTATGGATAACTCTCATGCATGCAGGTTTCCTCACGATGTTTTCCTGCACCGACGAAGCAAGTGATGTTTTAATTGCTTAAAAACACGCATAACTGTGAAAAGTTAGAGGTGCGTACCCGGCATCGAATTCCCGATCTCTGATTAGGAGGCGGACCCAATCACTAGGCTATCACAGCTTCAATACACACATGTCACATATCTATTATAGTATATGTTTAAAAGTGTTTCATATACTATATGATTAAATGAAACAATGGATTGGAAAACTGACTACTTCATATTCATGTCTGGCAAAACAAGACTTTCTTATCCATTATGTGTTGTTATTATATTAAATTACAATTGTGCGTCGTTTCGCCATAAGTAAGAATATAAATAGAAGGTGATTATAATAGTCATTACTCATATCTTCGCCCAAACGAATATAGTCTATGTGAAAGAATACTATGTTGTGTGTCAGTCATTATTATAAAATTTTGAATAATCGTAATAGATTTTTGTTCGTAGATTAATTACGATTTAAAGAGTGTAATGGCAAACACAAAAAATAAGTTTACTACAAAAATATTTTTGTAAGTGTTCATTCCTCTTTACGATTTTAAGATTTGGTGTATTTTTATACGCCATTTTTTGATCTCTATAAAATTCTAGGATGGCATGTTTGATACGTATAAGCGGTTTATACGTGATAGTGCCTGCTGCACTCTCATGAGATTGAATGTTACCAGGCGTAAAGATTTTTATTTTTATTACTTCCGTGATATCGATGACCGTTGGATCGACTACGCTGCGATACAGATTTTCTGCCAATTCTAAAATTGATAGTTTTTAGGGTTCCTAAACCTCTGGAAGCAAGCGGCCCAAGAGCGTGGACTTTGGAACTTCCCACAAAATATGAACGTCGATCGGTTGATATAAAGAGGGTTCCCAACCCGAACGGTTTACCCCATGTACTGAAATACCTTATTTTTTTTCTTGCCTTTATCCCATATTGTGTGTGGTCGGCCTGAAATATCTATTTCTAACATTTAAATATGTGTATTTCTATTGCCGCTATAGAAGCAAATAATAAAAAAAATAACAAACGCAAATTCCAATTAACGTGTTTTTTCGTTCTACCCGGCATCATATGGAAACGCTAAATCGTTGGGCGGTGTCTTTGCCATTACGGTGGTAAGCCGCGACCGAAGCCTCGCACCAGACTCGAGCCAGGAATCGAACCCAGGACCTCCTACATCCTACTTTATAATAGGTTACCAGGGGGGTCGGATTTTGGACTTAAAGAATCGTTTGTGTACGTGTCCAATTCGCACATAGCCAGTTTTATATTTGATTCATAGGTTCTCAAGTCACTTATACGTATGAGGGTGTGAGCTGCACTCTCATGAGATTGAATGTTACCAGTTGTAAAGATTTTATTTCTATTCCTTTCGCTATATCGATGACCGTTTGAACGACTTATACTAGATAAATGGTCAGTGGTATAACCGTTGCTAGTACTATACTGTTTTTTTTTGTGGCAAATATTAATCACAATGTGGTATTCGTACTTTATATCTCTGAGAGCACGTAAATCCCTGTTATTATCAACTGATAATAAATTTAACAGTTAAGCCTAGGTGGAAAATTATTTGGACAATGCGGTTTATGTGATCGTCCCTAATGACTTGCGGGCCTCGGATTAACTAGCGCTTTGTGTATACGATTAAGTATGTCAAGTTTCAAGTTTAACATTAATATAAGATTTGGTTAAGATGATAGTATTCCTTATTAACAACGGATATAAGGATTTAATTGCTTTAATTGGCGCAAACTACACAAATCTGTGCGGTTTTTATTTACTATTTCTTATATACATTTACTCTTTCAAGTGTTCCTTGTTTTATATAGTTTTTATACGTTTACACGTTTTACTTATCTACTATTTGGTTTCCATTTATGTGAGTGATAAATCTCATCAAATCAAAACATAATTTCTGTTTTTTAAACTTACAAAAACGCCATAGCTTGTTAATAGGCATGCAAGAATATTAAAAAAAAGTTTGGAATGAATTTGGAAGTATTTTGATTTTAAAATAAGCTGGTTTTGTTTCCATCAAAAATGTTGACCATTTATAAAATACTTAGTTATACCTCAACTTTTTTTTATAATTGTGTTATTCTTATCACAAGCCCGAAGAGTCGGCTCAGTCAAAGCAACCGGTAATGTTTTTAACAACCTGTATTTTAAATATTTCACGATCTATATTTTTTCCACATATTAAACAAAACGAGTATATTATAAGCGAAGTGTCAACTATCGTTCCGTGTAAGGGCCATAACAATATCCTTATATATCTATCTATACTTGTAATAAAACTATATCCACAACTATTCCATCGTAATGGAGCAGAGATAAAACCAGCTCCGTTCCTATGAGAAGAGGCTATGCCCAGTACTTGGGACTTGAATAGGCTGTCTTTTTTTATTATACACAAATTATTAATTAAATTACAATTACTAACCTGTTAGGGGTATGATAAACCCACACTCCTAACTGGTTTCTACGCGACTTCGTGCCGGCGTTAAATCGCTTTGCGACACGTCTTTGTCGGTAGGGTGGTAACTAGACACGGCTGAAGCCTCCCACCAGACTAGACTCGAGTAGGGAATCGAACCCAGGAATTCGAAACTTTATAATGCGACTTCGCACGCACTGCGCCACAGATATCGTCAAAAGATATGATACCTATTTGATTTAATACGTCATACCTATATTAATGTAATTTTAACATTCTCAGAGTAAAAATAATAAAAAACTTAGTAACGTTTATATTAATTAAAGTATGCATGACTTGAAATTCGAGATAACTTCCTCAGAAGCGCCAGATGTCGGCAGTTATTATAGGTGAATTATGAGTTCCGTTCCTGCTCATGATGAATATTGAATACTTTTAAAGTACCTTTACAAACAATAAAATACAGTATAATTACAGAAATATACTTGCAAACTTAAGCGAAGCTCTTTATTTGTACTTGTTCGAACTTTCATGAATTGGCATAGAGAATAAAAAGAACAAGACAAAGCTGAATAACTTAAACCCAACAACTATACGTACGTGTGTATTATGGTAATTTTGTATTAATTTATTTGTTGTTTATATTTTTTGTAATCGTCTTAATTGTATTTTATCCGGTTTTAAATTGTAAAAATTTTAATTTTATGACGAATATTATTGTTTTAACGGAAAGTCTTTTACAAATGACTTATATATATTATTAAGACTAAGAATTGTTAAGTGTGTAAGTTGACAATAAAGCAAAACAAGGTCTATTTTACTGAAAGAGGACACCCCGAAAAAACCCAACTACTATTACCTACTATTATAAAGAAGCAACGATAATTTCTTCTTACTGTATTTACTCGTATATATTTTTTGGAATTTAACCTTAGAGACTTTTCATTTCATATTAAATTATCAAACACAGTATCTTTGGTATTTTGGTTTGCACTAATTATAAGTGTAAATGAAGATTCAGGATAGGGAGCATGCCTCCTAGGAGGGGCGGTTAGTTTTGTTGCGGAAGGATGGTCGGTCGCCCAACTGTCCATCGGGTTACCGACCAATCGTCTTGATCGATGAAGTGAGCAAGATGTTCGAGAGAGTTCTGGCCTCTCGACTTAACCTCCATCTTTCACTGCAAGGTCCTGACCTTTCAGAGCGACAGTACGGTTTTAGGTCGGGAAGGTCGACACTAGACGCTATAGGTGCTCTGAAGGGGTTCTGTGAGGATGCAGCAAAACGAGGCGAGGGGGTATTGGCGGTGTCACTTGATATCGCCAATGCTTTCGGAACCCTCCCCTTCGCCGTGATAAAAGAGGCGCTTCGGTACCACGAGGTGCCCCTCTACCTTCGCCGAATAATAGGCCATTACCTGGAGGGAAGAGTGGTGCTATATCAGGCCAGGGACGGGAGAAAAAAGCGACGCATGGCCTGTGGAGTTCCACAAGGGTCTGTTCTAGGCCCCCTGTTGTGGAATTTGGGGTTTGACTGGGCCATTCGCCCGATGTTGCTGCCCCGCATGAGGATCATATGTTACGCGGACGATACCCTAATTGCCGTGCGGGGCGACAGCTACGGGGAGACGGCGAGGAGGGCCATGGTGGCCACCGAATTAGTGGTCACAAGGATAGGAATGTTAGGCCTAAAAGTGGCCCTTCCAAAGACAGATGCCGTTCTATTTGGGGGAGCAGGTTGGCGGCCTCCGGCACATGCCAGTATTTCCGTGTCCGGGGAAGTGGTTAGGGTTAAAGCCCACATGAAATATCTGGGCCTTGTCTTGGACCGAAAATGGAACTTCGAGGAACATTTCCGCCAGCTTGCTCCTCGGGTGGTGGGGACGGCAGCCGCGCTTGGCCGCCTTCTTCCAAATGTAAGGGGCCCTGAAGCCCCATGCCGTCGTCTATTTGCCGGAGTTGTGAGGAGCATGGCAATGTATGGGGCCCCCATTTGGTTCGAATCACTCCGTCCGTCAACTAGGGCCCTTCTCCGGAGGCCACAGAGGGTGGTGGCAAATCGCATCTGCCGGGCATATGCCACAGTTGCCTTCGCGGTCGCCTGCACCTTGGCGGGCACTCCCCCTTGGGAGTTGGAAGCGGGAGTGCTTGCTGACACGTACCGCGCCAGGTCACAGAGCAGGGCAAGAGGCGAAAGACTGGCGCCTGAAATGGTAGGCAGAGTACAACGGATGGCTGCTCGGAGGATGCGGGATAGATGGAGGGTGGGCCTGGCGGATGCCATCTATGGCAAACGAACTATAGAGGCCATCCGCCCGGTCCTGGATCAGTGGTCCCGTCGCAGGCATGGAGCACTTTCCTTCCGCCTGGTGCAGGTCTTGACCGGGCATGGTTGCTTTGGCCATTATCTGCACCGGGTCGCGAAGAGGGAACCAACACCAAAATGCCATGAGTGCGGTGCTGCGGACGATACCGCTCAGCACACTCTCGAGGTGTGCAGCAAGTGGGATCCCCAGCGCCGTACTCTGGTGGCAACGATCGGCGGGGATCTCTCGCTGCCTAGCGTAATACTTGCAATATTAAGCAGTGAGAATTCCTGGAATGCGTTAGCCCACTTTTGCGAAGAAGTTATTTCGCAGAAGGAGGCTGCGGAACGAATACGCGAAGAGGCTTCCGACGCACATCCGCTTCGGCGTAAACGGAGGGGAAGAAGACTTCGGCAATTTGCCGCTCGTCAGCTTCGCTTGGGAGAGGGCGGGTAGCTATTGGGCTAGTTGTCCGCCATTGCACAAGTCTCCTTATAGTTTTGGGGGGGGGTCAAGCTGTCCTGATCCTTCCTCTTGTAGTGCGGGAGAGGCCCGGCGGTAGGCTGGGGTGACTGGTAGGCGACCGGGAAGTATACAATGGGTCCCCCGGGCGTCCAGTAAAACCAGCGAGAGGGACATGCCGTGGTGGTTTTTAGTTCGGGTAGACCACCCATGGGTGGGAGTCCCACATAACCTCCGTCCTGCCCAAGGGACGGAAGTAGCTATAAAGCTTTTCCACCACGACAAAAAAAAAAAAAAAAAAAAAAAAAAAAGGGAGCATGCCTCCTAGCTGTGTTACTGTTTGTATTGAACTATGTTGGTCGAGCGATTCATCGACATAAGCATTAACAATGCAGTGTTGTTGCGTATCTTCATTTACTGGTAACATCAATTACTGTATTCCGTTTATACGAGAAGGCTGAACGCCATTGGCTGTTACATATTCTTATCAAACAATATCAATTGGAATCAACAATTTAATCAACCATTGACCTTTATCGACCTCCGTGGCGCAGCTCGTGCGCTGTCGAATTATAAAGTTGGAGGCCCTGGTTTTCTATCCCAGTTGGTAATTTGGTGTCTGATTTGGTGGAAGATTATTTACCAAGCTACCCACATAATCGTGTCTCCTAGCGATTTGGAGTTCTGGCATGAAGTCGTGTAAAAACCAATAAGGATTAGGTAAGCCATACCCCCACCAGGTTAATCCACTACCACCTCAGACCTGGTGATATTGCCTTCAAGGGCTAATTTATGGATTAAAAAAAACCATTAACATCCCACTGCTGGTCACTAGCATTTATTTCTGTAGAGGCTTTTAAACTGAGTCATCTATCACTCTGTGCCAATGCGGGTTGGTAAGTAGGTATAAAAATATGTTTTGTCTGATCTTTTGTCTGACCAGAGTATACGAGGTTTTATAGTTGTATTTAAGAATGTACGTTTTAATAAAAGTAGTACAAAAACATGATATAACGAGCATGTATTTTGTTGATTAAAGAGCCATAACCTCAAGGCAGGATCAGACTTGTTGGCCAACTCAGTCAGTCAATTATCATCAGACGTCAGTCAAGAAGAGTAAGTTTATACAAGAGAGAAAATAAAGTATATCTAATACTTTAGAAAATTACATACAATTATTTTACTTTCCTATTATTAAGCGTATGTTAGTTAAATTAATTTTCGTGTTAATTCGTCCCTTGTATCAACGTCGCTGGTTACGATGTTAAATATGTTACGTACAACATCTAATGTTGGTATCTGTATACTAACTTAAAATTGACTAGCTGCGCCTCACGGTTAGTTCCCGTTCTTCCGAATAAGGGGCTGAAATAAAGCTGTTGTTACTCGCAGATAATGAAGCTTTCCATCGATGAAAGAATTTTTAAAAAAAAAAAAAAAAAGAAAAAGTACTACGGATCTGATCGAACGGTGCCAGATATTACATCGAATATACGAACTCCTAAAATAATATTACTTACGTGTGATAGGGGCGATTCACTTCACATACTTTATCTACTTATAAATAAAAACATTCGTCAATGCGTTGCATATTATATGAAAC
The DNA here is from genome assembly GCA_928268935.1 of Lasiommata megera. NCBI lineage: Eukaryota > Metazoa > Arthropoda > Insecta > Lepidoptera > Nymphalidae > Lasiommata > Lasiommata megera. Next base: position 11,194,687 of record OV743309.1, read on the forward strand.
TTAAATTATTAATAGGCACACAGGTCGACGTAACAAAAAATATCATTATAATATGAGGTTTCAGCGTAGCACTGACGCGACGGCGTTCATAATATTAACTTGTGCACACGGCTCCATTCCACGTAAATTGATTAAGCCGCTAGAGTAGGTACCCAGTACTACGTGCTGCATTTTTTAATGCTTTTGTGCAAGCTTATCATTTGCGGATATTACTTGCGCGTCATTTCTCCTATTCTCTTTTATTTAAGAGTCACGTTTTTGCACTTGATTTTCAATTTTTCAACCGAAGAGGTTCGATAACGAGCGTTTACCAATTTCATACGTAAGCGTTGAATTTAACCGTATGAAACAGTCTTGGGGAATGATTATAAAACATCCATTTATTGAATTTTAAAATACTCGCAATTGCGAACGTTCAAGTTTCTGGAACTGAAAAAGATAAAAGAAACTTTGACTTTTTGTCTGCCTCTCACCTTTATAAAGTTGAAAAGAGAAAAATGAATAGCTAGTTGGACGAAAATTTTAACCTTCCAGTATTCTGCATTGCATAACTTTATAACTTCTTTTGCTGTTTTTATTTAAAATTACATAGTTGTCGTCGTATGCAAGTATCACTCATTCATGTAGGAAAGATAATAAAAGAATTAGTATTTATGATCTTTAATTCATCAAACATCGTTTATCGCCGTGGGTATTTAAAACAGTTTCTTTTATATTTTCATATGAATGTTTAAATAAATAAAGCACCTACAATTATAACAATAAAACGCAAAAAATAAATTGTTGACTTAGCTGAGGACAAAAACGTTTATTTCGTGGAATACCAAACCGTTAAAGTTTAAAGAGGTTTTAAATTTATTTTGTATGGGTTGGCTAACTTCTTTTTTATTCAAATTTGTTGGGAGTAGTTTCTTAAATTATGAAGTGCATAGTAAAAGCAATTTGCATATCTGTATTATAGAAATGAATATTTGTCCGTTTGTTCTTCACTGCGTTGTTATACCGTTTACACGATGACATTGACGTGATCACGAGAGTAAAAAAATAAAAAATAAAATGCTATTCATATGATGCCGTATATGTTTAAAAAAATTTAGAGGCGAAGTTTTAATTTTCAGAGATAAATTTCGGGATAAAATGTCCCAGGATGCGAAACATGCCAAATGAAATTCTCATAGAGTTACACCAGAATTAATATTATTGGCATGAATCCCTAGAATGCGCTAAGTAGAGTTGGAATAAATGCAGTTTCTACTTTTATACATTTATAATGAGAATAATTAACAAAATAGTCTACGCAAATGAATTAGGGAAATCATTGCACAGTTGTAAGTGGAAAAAAAATGCATTTTTCTTATTGTTCTGTAATATATTTCATGAATCTTTTTGTCTGTCTCTTTAAATGGACTTATCTTATTAATGTATTTTGACGGCAATTTCATAGGCATGTAGAGGATTGGACTGGGAGTAAAATAGATTCGACGAATTCCAGTCTTCCGAACACATCTATTTTTATCTTCAAATATATTAAAGTCACGTTGTCCACTCAGTTCCTGTAACGAAATATTAAAATGCTGGTTAATTATTGGGGAGTTTTCCGGATACTTAGCCAAATAAATTGTTTTGAGCATAAATTGCTTAGCAATAATATAAAAAATATCGAATCGCAACCCGTTATATACTTATTTTCAGTTCCTATTGACCAGAGGTAAAGGTTCACTACAAGTACCTATTTGAAGAGTTCTCTCGATTTATCCATAATGCCATCATCAGATCGTGACAATTTGTCTCAAAGGGACGACCATCTGATTAGGAAACCTCCGTGGCGTATCGCGTGCGCTGTCACATTGTAAATGGAGGTCCTGAGTTCGATTACCCTCGAGTCTGGTGTGGTGGGAGGCTTCGGCCGTGGCTAGTACCACCCTACCGACAAACACGTGTCGATGTCGAAAGCGATTTAGCGTTCCGTCGCGTGGAAGCCCATTAGGTGTTTGGGTTTTCATACTCCTAACAGCTTAGCCCGTTACCATCTTAGACTGCATCATCTTACACCTGGTGAGATGTGAGCCGCAAAGGGCTAACTTGTAGTGGATAAAAAAAGGGTTATAAATGTGCGTTTTCAGTTTGAATTCAGAAGCTCCTGCTTTAAAGAAGTATGTTAAAATTGTGTAGTCAAAATATACTTTAAACCGCGGCAATAATTAACTGTCGCTAGTTAACAAAGTCTAAGCAAGTTCATTATTCATCGCACATATGCGTTTGTATACATACGGACATGCCAATATACCCACACTACAAAATTACTCTGTTTACTTTCTCAGAGTAGCCATATCGTGTGTAATGGGAAAGCAGCACAGGTTTACACACATAGTCGCTCTTGTACAAAGTTTTATTTTACAAACGAGAAGTGTTTGAATTTTTTAAATTTAAACATAGTCACTGAGCCTAGTGTGAGATTCTCTACTTATTCGATCGCGTAAAAGTTAACTGCAATTTGTTTAGAACAGAAAGAGCGCAACGTTACTTGTTTCACGTTTGCAGCACTGAATATACTCATTTTTATGGCTATATCAGACAATGTTTGTAATCCAATAGTGGTATAAACTGTTATGATATTTCATAGTTCGTTCCAGCTCGCTTTGGCTGAATTCAGTGCATGGCAGTTTAGTATAAAATTGCGTAGTTCACGCCCCTTAGTGCCGCCAGCTTCTGAACAAATGACGACTGTTGGCATGGAATACCATCGTAAACAAAGTACCATTCGGAGTCATGCTTTACATAAAATTGAAAACGATTTCTATCCGTACTGGTTACGATTATGAAGTGAGTCCATGTGGATTTATTTTTCAGAAAATAATTGAATAATAACGCCCAGATCTAATTTAAACGAAAACTAATGCGGGTGAAGTCAAGGATAGAAATTTGCGGGACATTGGAAACTTCCAATGTTCCTCCGGTAAGCGCAGCGTAGGATGACCTCCTGCTCGCTAGACTGACGACCTGAAAAGGATCACTGGTGGCGGGTGGATGAGGAAGGCGGAGGACCGTGTGTGTTGGCGCGCTCTCGGAAAGGCCTATGTCCAGCAGTGGGCGTCTATGGGCTGATTGATTGAATGTTCGTCAAGCTGTAATAGATACGTACGAGTAAATGTTAGTTAGTTAGTTAGTAGTTAGTATCGACAGCGGTACACAGAGGTCATGACCGACTATTAAATAAAGTTGCAGAGAAAAAAAAAGTTATTTTTCGCTTTATCGGACAATTGAGAATAGTTTACGACCGTCGAGAGGATCTAATGCAATTGTTTTATAAACTTAAGTGGTGTTTTATCGCTCGGACGTTCGTCTAGACTCTAGACTAGTACACGCCATGTGTCGTATGGGATAGAATATTGTTTACGCCACTAGTGCCCCCAGCTTGTGAACAATTGATGGCTGTTGGCACCGTCCCATCGCAAATAAATTATACGTATAGACGCATAACCATAGATACTCAGTCTGTGTTGCCAGTAGGCATTTTTGTTGCGAGTTTTTATAAACTTTTATAGACAAAAACTCACCGGGAGTTCTTTTGTTTACTGTTTTTCTTTCTCATTCCTTAGATACAAATACAGTTATTTATCTGCTTAGTAACTGGGATTGACAGTTAAACGTGCTAACCGAGACACGGTATACGTAAAACTAATTTTCTGACCTCAGGTTGGGATGATTTCTTGACCTTTTTTTGCCCCCGACCTCTTTATTAAGCCGAAAATCTTGTACAATCTCGTATGGATATATAAGTTTTTATGTTTGTTTATTTAATATCTTTAGCCTAGCTCGTACGTGGAACCGAACTTACCGGCATTCATTTCACTTGTATCAACGACGCCGAAAATTTTACATGGTCAAGTAAGCTATTGGATGTATTAGTGGTGGATCAATGACATCACACAAATATTTTGTACAATGTTAAGTAAAAGAGATTTGTTTGCCAGTGTACACTTTTAATTTTAAGAACTCATTGAAAATCTCATTAGGGTGTAACAGCGTGAATTTGCGCCGCTTGCCTAGTACCTACGTACAGTTTGTCCATTGCACACACATTGTTGTTTATATTAAGGAGTAAACCAATCATAAACACTCTTAGAAAACATTTTAAACTATACATATTACATTATAATTAAACAAATATATTATTATCAAAGCTGTGATAGCCTAGTGGTGAGGACATCCGCCTCCTAATCAGAGGTCGGGGGTTCGAACCCGGGCACGCACCTATAACTTATCGGAGTTATGTGCGTTTTTAAGCAATTAAAATTTCACTTGCTTCAACGGTGAAGGAAAACATCGCAAGCAAACCTGCATGCCTGGGTGTTCTCCATAATGTTCTCATGCGTGTGAAGACTGCCAATCAGCAAATGGCCAGCGTGGTATGTATGGCCAAACCCTTTTCATATTAAAAGGAGACCCGCGCTCTGTAGTGAGCCGAGAATGGGTTGATCATGATGATGATCATGATTAATATTAAGAAACTCTACATGTATACATACATGCACAGTTTTCTCGTTGTCCCATAAAGTTTTGCGTTTAGTCAGAAGTGTCGAAATAAACAAGTCCAACCCCCTCATTGTTTCATGGTGGTGAACAACACTGACCATTATGCACAGTCTCACGCAAACAAAGTGCGAAGCTTAATTGCATACCTACCTAGAATAATTAGACTGGAAATTGATTTTGAGCCACAGTCGCCAGTTTAATTATTTCCCGTAAAGTACGGTTTATTTTCTCTTCCGATTTTAATTAACACTGATCTTGTTCACCGCTCGAATATCATGAATTTAAATAGGATTTTTTTTCACATATAGGAATAATTAAGATCTGTTTTCTATTTCATTAAACTAAGATTGTATTCGGTTTAATTGGAGAAATTCAACAAGTTATGACGCAGTCTTTTTCTTGCTAAACAATGAGTACTCAGTACATAGAGTACTTTTTCATTCGCATAATTGAGAAGTTGTTCCATAAAGAATTCTAAACATCCCCGAGGATCTTTATCAGATCTCTCTCAAAATATATCTATTGGACTAACAAGAATTAAATTTAAAGACATATCATCTAAAACGATTCAGATTTGACAGAGATATGCATAGCATTGTTTGATTCTTTGCTACTTTCTAACGTTTCCTACATTCCTTATTCTATCTGCGTTGTTACATCTATTATTTTCAGAAAGGGCTTTTGGGCATTCAGTTCCATCTACGTATATGTTTTTATGTGTGCAATAAACTAGGTATTTAAAAAAGATGACAATTATTAATAACTTGATGACTATAAAAATATTTGAGATAAGTTTGATAGAAATTAGTAAAATACCCTTTTCAACGCAAAAGCAAAATTGAATCGTATTGGATTTGTTATACAAATTACTGAAATGCCTTACCTTGTTCCATAATTCTACTTTGAATTCATTTTGCGCTGATTATGATCAAACAAAAATCCTTTATCAATAGAAAATGTACAATCTAGGTTTACGTGTAATCTCAGGAACACAATTCTCAACATTAAATTGCTTTGAAATATATTATAATGGAAGTAGGCAGCTAACTTTTCGCCATCAAAACTTCGCTTTAATTAACCGAATATAAGACACGAAAACAGTATTGAACCTGCGAACCGCAATAATTATAAAGTTTGTTGTTTAGGTAACAATGTGGTTGAATTAAGTAAAGGTAATGTAGGTTACACTCACTCGTAAAAGGTAACATACACATATAGTATGTGCTTATAGACGTATAGGAACGCCCTTTCGTATTTTAGCAGGAATAATTTGGGTGAATATTTATACTTATATAAGCTGTGATAGCCTAGTGGTTAGGGCGTCAGCCTCTTAATCACAGGTCGGCGGTTCGAATCCGGGCACGCACCTCTATCTTTTCGGAATTATGTGCGTTTATAAACAATTAAAATATCACTTGATTCAACGGTGAAGGAAAACATCGTTAGGAAACCTGCACGCTTCAGAGTTCTCCATAATGTTCTCAAAGGCCTGTGAAGTCTGCCAATCCGCACATGGCCAGCGTGGTGGACTATGGCGAAAACTCTGCTCATATTGGTAGGAGACCCGTGCTCTGTAGTGAGCCAGTAATGGGTTGATCATGATAATAATAAAACTGTATATGGACGAATCCTGTAGCTTTATTTTATATATTCCTAAAATATGAATATCGCTTTAATATCGATATAGAACCTAATATATTTATCGAGATATTTGTCGAGTTTTTTCTGTGTCTTTCTGAAAAATAGGTAGAAGTCTGTCAGTTCGCTGATCATAGAAAATTTGTTAAGTATTCTTAAATTTACATTTCAGGGTTAGGTTTTAAAATTTCATGTCATTATCATAAAAAAACGAAAGCTCTCTCGTCACAAGGGATCAAACTTTTTGTTAATTTATCTACATTCATTTAACTCAATGAAATGTTTCGGTGATTGACAGAATTCTTTTTTTATCAGAACGTTTTTTTGTCATTTAAAACTTTGTGAAGATACGGTGAAAAAAATAAAATCTTAATTTGCTAAAAAATATAAACTTACATTAACTGATGTACAGCTTGAGCCGGTTTGTCTACTTGGCATTAATTTTTCTACAGGAGTTCCATAATAACGGACGTGAACTTAAAATAAAGGAATTCTGAAAATTTCTGTGACTCCTTGTGTCCTTCCCCCCCAAATAAATCAATACTTGTGACGTGTAAATGCATGACGTTATTATCTTATACAATTATAATGTTTATATTATCTTCGAGTATAATTTTGTAACTGATGAAAAATATTTCTGCAACAAACATCGTGTACAGTGCAGCTCGCAATTTAATCAAAATAAAATTCGGAATAAGCTGGTTAGAAGAGAGCGTCTTCATGTCTCCGTCGACGCCGAGGCATGACATTGCAAAAGTGACAAAAATGTCAACAAATCATTTGTACGATATTTTTAAAAACGTAAAACTATGTGAAGTAGCCATTAAAATTGATAGGTCTATATTTACTGTATTGCGTCGTTATTGCCGAGTTTATAAACATCAAACATAAATTTTGTTAAAAATTTAAATTATTCGTCTCCAGTATCTAAGAAATAAGTGATCGGTTGAGTTGTTGAGCAAGGAAATAATAAACAACAAATCAACAAACTCACTGCCGCATTTATAAGTTAGGTTAGGTTAGTTATCATTACGACATATAGATGTATTACAACATACGTATGTATATGTATAAGTTCTATTTTGGTTCGGTCCCCGAACGAGACCCAGTTACTAAGATTCCGATGTCCATCAGTACGGCCGCCCTTCAACTGTCTGTCAGCGGCCTGTATCTTTTATTAGTAACATGTTAGTAAAAGTATATAGTTGAAATAATCACTACATGATCATTTATCTTGCTGATTGTTTAGCAATATATAATAATAAATTATTGTTTGGTTTTATTGCTCCATTTTAATAAAGTCTATGTAGTGCCGGCAGCTGAGTATGGTATCCTTAGAGAGCGAGATAAATAAAAAAATGACTTCGCTGATTATTTCGCTGATTTTTATCTTAAGTACTCTTTAACAACTTAGAATAATCAAACAGCGCCGCATTTAATGTATCAACTGTTAATTTTTTTTAAATTGCTTTGCATTATAAAATTTTCATAGCTATAGCTGTGTCGGATATTTCACAAAATTGATTCGTTAACCTTAATAATAATATAAAAAAAAACTTTATTGAGGACACTTAAGTCATAGAGACAGATGGCAAGGACGGCCCTGCATTAGTATAAACTGTGTTGCATGAGCCGCCGCCCACCTCCAAACCTTACATTAACAATTTTATGTTCTTGTAAAGAAAAAAAGACTAAATTAGAGGAAAAATATAAACAAAATAAAAGAATTTGCGTGTGTGTGTGCGTGTGTGTGTGGTGTGTGTGTGTGTAATATGGGCATTATTATAAGTTTTTTGGTAACAAATCCTCAGTTTAAATGTATTTTTTTTTTTGTAAAGCCGTTGGAATACTTGGTTTTAACCAAATATTTCGTCATTGGATATATTTTTAACTTTTTGTTGATTTTGTTTTATAAAATTTGTTGTATAGAATATATACTAATAAATAAAGCATATTAACTAACATACACGTAAGTATTACAGCTATTTCAAACAAGATAATAACCACCATCATTAAAGGCCTCGAAAATACATAAAAATATTAACATATGTAGATAGATAGATTAACTCTTTATTGCACACTACAAACTTGAATTCAAAATAAATAAAACAAACATAAAAAAAAAAAAAACAAACATAATGCGCAAAGGCGGTCTTATCGCTGAAAGGAAAGAGTATTGCTATTCATACCTTAAACGTTGAAACATCAACTAGATAAACTTATTTCTTTAAGTTACTATGAAATAAACTACTTAACTAATCATAATATACAATTATTTAATTTTATAAGTACCTTAAGAGTTCGATGCCGGCTTGGTCAAACGAATTTCTGAAACACAGCTGGTCAGGAGCAGTTTCTTTCTAACTAATAAAACATAATGTTCTCATCCATTCCATCAGTTCATCGGTCTGTGGGGGTATTTCACCCTTTATTTACCCCTTACAAATATATTAGCCTGAATAAAATTTGCAATATTTTGATATAATAACAGTTACGAGGACTGCATGCCGAGATAAAACGATAAAACTAAGCAATTTTTTCAACACGTGTTTCGCATCTATGCAGACAAAAACGTATACGTAAAATAAATCGCGAAATTTTATTACTAAACGAGGAGAATTCCAATGAACCGTAAAATATCGTAGCTATCATGAAGATAATATCATGTACAAAATGTACCTAAAAGAACGAGATTTCATTAAAGCTTCTTTTAGAAAGAAAGAAAGAAAAAGTTCATTTGACTTGGAATTTAGACAACCCGCCAATGCGAAATTTAATTAAATTCACTTTGACCGCGGAAGTGGAATTTCTCGTTACTGATATGATAAAAGTTGCAATAAGATTACCTATTGATTTCTGAATCTATAAAATTACATAGTTTCGTGAGCAATTATTCTTTTGAATTAATCAAGATGAGCTACACACATAAATACGACCAATGATATATTCGTAACCATAAATATTTTTCTCGTAGCTTTAGTTGTAGTAGTATCGTTGTATTAACAAATGTACTTATCATCATCAATTCACTCATATGTAAGTTACGGACGCACCCAGTTTTTTTAAAGGATGGTATAAATAAAGTCATGTTTATTGATTAAAGAAAGTAGGAAAAAATCCAGAATTTTAATTTTATACATAATTATATACATATAAATGCTGACTTAATTATAAAAACAGATATCTTTCGGTTGGTATGTTGACCAGTAAGCTGTGCTTTTAAATATATAAATAAATGTAGTAGGTTCCGAAGTAAAGATTCATTTATTTAATTCAAATTCAAATAATCTTTATTCAAATAGTCCTTTAATCGTAGTGATTTGATGGTGATAACTACATTCGTAAACTTAAAACTAAAGCTATGAGGGTTCCAAACGCGCTTTGGTCTAAGAAGCCCACGACAAACTTAGCCGGTTTTTTTTGTTATCACCATCTCACATAATCAATAATAAATTATAGTACCTATAGAGATAGAGCAATTCACACCCAAGCTTTTTTATATATAAGGATTAAGATGATGTTAATGGTATAGTTAACATCGTTTTCGATAACAATTACATAGTCTGGAGATATTGTAGTTTGGCGTATTGATATTGTTACGATGACGGCGTCTTCGTTTGAACAATATCAATTAAAGCCGCACGACGTGCCGGCGATAAGGTAGGGAGTGTACCCCCCTGACTCGCTCGACCCCGCTATCGCTGCGAACTTAAACTGCAATTTGCAAAATATGAAACGTGATATTGCCTAAACAGCCACTTACGTAAAGAGAGTCGTGCACGACCTATTGTTTACTGTACATTAATTAAGATCAACCCTACCGATTTTCCACGGCATACCCTAATTTAACGGCCACTTGTCTTAAGCAATCGATGTCTAAATTTAAGACGTCTTTTTAGAGTAACAATAATGCTGAATAAAAAGATGAAAACTAGAATTGGTTTAGTTAGTAAAGATATATCTGTCTCCAACTCATGTTATACTTTTGTATATACATTCGGTATATCATATCATCATCTCGGTAGCGATTCAATCGTGTCCACATTACGGGCACCATTTTTGATATATTATGTCACGGGCAAACGATCAGACGGGTCACCTGATATTAAGTGATTACCGTCGCCCATGAACTTCTGCAGCACCAGAGGAGCTACCGATGCGTTGCATTCATCCTTCTAACCGGTTTCGACTTAACAGCATACCAGAATCTAAATTGCTTGGCTTTATTGTTGGTCGAAGCTTCCCACCAGAAACCACCATTCAGATTTGATAAGCCAGTCAGCCAGGCCTGTAAGACTCTTTGAATAATTTAAATGCAAAGGCATCGTTGAAATTGATAAGAACTTTAAGCAGCAAAGTTTTATTTATAAACTCATTGGATTTGCTATAGCGTACCTTTTAGTAATCTTTAAAGGCTTCTAGACTTGCCTATATTTGAAAAGTTCTCAGCGGACCAACTCGTACTTTGGTACGCGTTTGTTGTAGACGTTGGTTTATAATAACTCATATAACTCGCATATATTCTACTTCCCTTCTTAGGGTTTGAATGCGAAAGTTGCTGCAAACAAATCATCATAAAAGATATAATTATTGTTATTCTAAGATCTAAGAAAAGATACCTTAATATCCATTATAATATAATTGCGATTTAGATAATATGCTATAGAAATCGAGCATCTATACGGGACAAAGGGTTGCTTTCTATGGCCGATAGAGGACCATAGACACAGGCTAGAAACGTTTATATAGATATCAGAAAATAACTCGCTATTATTCCAACAGTATAATTTTCAGCTGCGGATCACGAGGTTTGTTAATAATTAATCTAAACCAAAATCATCAGATGGAAGATTGATTGTAGGAAAAAGGCACATATTTATTATTATTGCAAAAAGCACTATTAAATTTATTCTTCTATCTGAAGGTTTTGGATAAGATGGATTATTAACATCGATTATTGATTATTGATTGGACCACAAATTATTAGGTTATTATTTATATCTATAAAAATTCAGTATTTACCCCAAAAGGGTATATGAAATTGCTGTCCACTCCGTGTCTCAATGCGCAAGATGAACGATCGTCGATCCGGGATACTATCACTAACATGTGAATAATGATCGTAAAATTATTTCATCCTTATGAAAATTCTCTCACACTTATGATATAACAAGCATGAATACAGATTAAATAAAAATAAATAACCATTCAACTCACTAGTGACGGGGATGGCGCGCTTAAGTGATAATGATGATATCAGTGGGCTGATAATGATGAAAACTTCACTTGTACTATATTGAGTTAACTAGAAGCCGCTAAGAATATGATTCTAAAATTATGTAATTTTAATAAAATTGCACTTCCAATTTAAAACTGAATTTTCTCAATAAACAAATAATTCGTCATTTGAAACGTTAAATCCGAATATAGGTAATCGAAAAAAAGCACTGGAAACGGTGTGTTTTTGTACACCAAATATTTATCTACTTTTTATTCAAAAATGCTGAAACAGCTATTTTTTTATTCGTAAACCCAGCCACTAGGTTGAATTGATATCACTTGTAAAATGAAGGACTTTCATACAAAAATTATTCTCCTGGTTACCTCTTCTTAAAATCACTAAGTACACACACACACACTTTAGTACACCTCTAAGGATTTATTTTGAAACTTTCAAGTTTCCAAGTTGAGCCGTTTGGGCTAGGTCATCTGCCAGTTAGTCAGGTTAAAATCATTAGTATATTGATCAAAAAGCTAATCTTGTCACAATTACGTAACTTTTTACCACGTCATTTCTTAATTATAATATCAAATGAAACAGCAAACTTTGTTATTTATCTTCTAATTCATCTTATTGTTCAAAGAGATAGTATCGGTGAAATTCAAAACAGATTATACCGAGCAGTTTAGAAACTTTGCCGGAAGATGTTACTGATATGAAAGACAAGCGATATCCGAAAATGCTTTCACCTTTTAGATTATACTTGATTTATGTTGGCGTGACTGTCTGTTGGAAACTCTGCTGTAATTTTGCTTCCATTAATCAAGTCGAAACGTTTGCCGGACTAACATGCGTTGTTATCATTTAAGATTTCGTTACCAACAAGGGTCTTCGCTCGACTTAATTAACTTCTATAATTGGCCTTGGGAGAGTCGGAGAGCATTATTCAGGCTTGTGAAGGCCGACACTTTCGTCGATAACTCTCGCCTTGGTACCTTTGGTCATAATCAACCAATGTACGAACAGATTCAATAAAAAATCGATTTCTCAAACAGACAATGTTATGCAGATTGCTTAAGATACACTCGCTGTTTATTTCATTGAACTCCCGTAGCTGATCTACTAAATTGACTGGTATATTTAAATAGCAGTTATGCTTTTTTTTTCTAAAATCTGCAATAGGTATAACTCGTAAGTTTTTCAAAAAACTCATGAAATCATAAAATAATTTAAAAATTAGATTTAATCACGAAACATTTATTTATAAAGTTTACATCTACGCTTGTCGCGCATTTTTTAAATTATATAATTGTAATTGGAATGACTTAATCACAGTATGAATTTTATGGGCACAAAATTTACATTACATACATATCTAATTTCTGTTGCATATTTTCCGAGCCAAAGTTTAATATAAAGGGTTCTTTTAATATTTATGAAGGCCCCAAAAGCCGGTTACCGCTTGAGAGATATTAACATATTATCGAAATTATGTACGCTACAACTAATGTGGATTTTATAACGAAGTTCACGGTAAGTATATTTTATTTCCCTTTCTCGGAGAATAATCTATGATAAAGCGTATATCCTACTTACTACTAATATTATAAACGCGAAAGTTTATAAGTATGGATGGATGGATGTTTTGTACTCTTTCACGTAAAAACCACGGAATGAATTTTTATAAAACATTACAATAATATAGCGTATACATCAGAATAACACATAGGCTACAATTTATAAAGATACTGTGTAAATTGTCCAATAAAATATGACGATAAGTGTCAAGTAAGTAGGAAAAAATCTACCATCTGCGTTTTAATTTTGTCAATGTCATAATGTTAGTATAGTTCTTTTTTACGCCACGATATTTTAAACTACTCGAAGTACTAATCCTGCGCAGACGAAGTTGCGGGCACCAGCTAGTATTAAAAATAAAAAAACAATTTTACGGATCCTTTGCAATAATCGTGACTCCTGAACATTATTTGGTGCATAATAAAACTAACTCTACTCTAGCTGGCTCTTAATTCCTTTGAAGATTAAGTAATAAATAAATGACGTCATATTGTTCGAATATGAATGTGTTCAACATTCTAGAAGTTTTTAATATACCTACGCACTCACAGCAACCAATCCACTATTATGAAAAAACTTGTACACAAGCTTTGAAAGAACGTTTTGTGCTCGTAACGGCAAAGTACTTCCTTAACCATTAATTTAAATTAAACACCTTTTTTTTTCCAAGTTTCCTACATATTCGGCCCGTGGACGAAATTTCTTTTGAGATAAATTGTCCTTTTTTTATTATACTCGTATCAATTAACATTATATCTCTTTTGAGATTTAAACCAATTGATCTCAAAAGAGATACAATAATAATTTTTAACAGGGGCGCCAAATAACTAAACAAAATACTTAACTAAATACTTTTTTTTTACACGCACCCGTCATCACAGAGCCTTATCGACAAGGTGTCCTCTTTCATGAAAAGAGACCTTGTTTTGCTTTATTTTAAAATTACATTAAAACTTTAAAACTTTAAAACATTTAAAACAGTTGGCATAAACAATTAAATTAATTTAAAACTTACAATAATTAGCGCAATAAAGCAGTTTTTTTTAAAGGTCTATAATTAATTAAAATAATATAATCACTTATACCAACTTAAAAACTAATCGAGGGTGTGGTCAACTAAATACTTGCGGGGTAACTCGTTCGGGGTTTGGCAGTTATATGAAACTTTTACCCGATCTGTTTCTACGTGGCAAGACTTTGCGGTAGCTATAGCCATACATTAGAGACAAATCAAAAATTTTAATTCCCAAATTGACCCAGATAGGAATTGAACTCGGAATCTCCCCCTCATAACCCGTATAATTGACGTACCTTTACGTATTATAGTAAATATTTCTAAACCGCCCCACGAATCTCAGAATTATTCTATAACTCAAGTGTCATACACATTGTGAATGCCTCAAAGAGATTTTCCAAAGGAAATGACGCGCGGAGTTTTCCCGATACACTCGCTGGTGATTAATTAGGCACCGTTTCCCGAAGAAGATGTTGTAGGTCGAGATTGATATTTTTATCGGCGGGGAAACGGATCTCGTCAAAATTCACAGGAGCGCCAGCTGCCTATGACGTGCTTAGAGCGCTTGTTCCGCCGCTCCCCTTTTATTTATGAGCGAGTTAAGCGCCGCTTATTGCAGTTGGGAGTGTGAAACATGATTCATTTTCTAGCCTTTTACTTAAGCTTATTACCTTTACCCTTATTTAGCTGTTTGTTGAATGTAACGTTATGATTCGCCTTGCTTAATATGATTTACTGCTGGCGCTGAAAAAATATTGATTCCAACAAATTTTGTTAGTCACATTAAAATGTTTGCATAGACCAACATAAATCGCTTTTTTTCTAGTTGACTTCATTACTGATTTTACCGCTTAATACTTTATAATAAGGCACGTTATCAGCTGCGTCAATGTAAGGACATGTGAGCCTCACCATGACACTTTATTTTATATTTTGAAATGATCATATTTTAATAATTTTGTATGATTTATTTACAATTTCATAGCGTCAAAGTACCTTTAAGTGTTGATAGTAGAAGCGGACTACGAATGAAGCGGTGATAGTGGTTAGAGCGTCAGCCTCTTAATCAGAGGTCAGCGGTTCGAATCCAGGCACGCACCTCTAGCTTTTCGGAGTTATGTGCGTTTTTAAACAATTAAAATGTCACTTACTTCAACGGTGAAGGAAAACATCGTGATGAAACCTGCACGCCTGAGAGTTCCCCATAATGCTATAATAGGCTCACACGCCTTCTAATCCGCACGTGGCCAGTGGTGGACTATGGCCAAACCCTTCACATATTGAGAGGAGACCCGTGCTCTGTAGTGAGCCGGTAATGGGTTGATCATGACGAATAACTACTTCGAGGTATGGAACGATTGACTGACAAATTTGTCATTGATCAAATTGTCGTCAAAAGTGTTACTATGCCCTAATGATCGTGAACCATTAGTGTAGTCATGCACAAGTGCTCTTTTATAACTATTGTGAATACAATGTCTATCGGTACAGGTTTTAGCCGATACCCGCTATTTGTTTTCCTTTCGTAGAAAAGTTACAATAACTTTCCTGCGAGAGCTTCACTCCGTTCTATTGTCTCGAGTCACTATTTCTTTTCCGGTTGATTGTTCGACGAGACAGGAGACGTGTGTTCTGCAATATGTTCAGCAAAATTATAAGTATTACCTTATCGATCATACATTTGATTCATTCTGATACATTTTAATGACTACTACCTAGATATTAAACTGTCATGAGTGAAATTCATATCTAAATTATACACGCTCTGTGCGCGAACAAGCTCATGAATAAGAGCCCCGACTGGGTTCGAAACTAGTCGAATACTCCGATGATAATTCACGTGAGTCCAGTCATGTATAATTTAGACTGCTACTTACTTTCATGGTTCATGAAATTGCTACCTCTCATAAATATTGTACGATAAGTAGGTGTAGTCTATGACGTGAACCATTAAGCTCTCAATATAATATGTACTTTCGTTTTTGTCAAAAACTTTTGTAATGTTTTCTCATTGGTTCGTAGTCCTCTTCAAACTTTGGTCGTTCCTGTCTCAGTCAGTGCCTCCCTGAATTACGAACTTTACACTATTGCCGATGCGTGTAATATATCTTTACGAGCTTTGAAAACTCACAAACGTGCGCGTCTTAATTCCCTTTCCACATTTTTAATTAACAAATTGTTAATTGAAAAACTTTTAGAATTATATATTTCGAGTAGTGAAAATGTTCTCTTTAGTTACATACAAAACAATTTTTCACTATTCCTTTACTCTTTTGTAACGAAAAGCTGTAAAAATTGCAGTTTCATTTTTATGGGAAGCAAAAGGTTTTACTATTTTCCTACAAAAAGATGGCTGAATCATTCGGTAGGCATGATAAGCCTGGCTTACCTAAATGTCTGAAATGTGTCTAAATGAAAGATGGAGGAACTATTTATCTGCTTAATAGAATATTATTGTAGATACTTACATGCATGTACGTGTCCAGTTATTATATCTTATTGAATTTATTAGGTTGTTAACTCATTACGGCAACCTGTGTACGATTGGGTTTAGAGCTCCTTATACAGTGTCCTTATACAGTGAAGCGGTGATAGCCTAGTGGTTAGGGCATCAGCCTCCAAATCAGAGGTCGGCGGTTCGAATCCGGGCCTTAACTCCTTAAATCCGGTACCTTTAACTTTTCGGAGTTATGTGCGTTTTTAAGCAATTAAAACATCACTTGCTTCAACGGTGAAGGAAAACATCGTGAGGAAACCTGCACGCCTGAGAGTTCTCCATAATGTTATCAAAGGCGTGTGAAATCTGCCAATCCGCACATGGCCAGCGTGGTGGACTATGGCCAAACCCTTCTCATATTGAGAGGAGACCCGTGCTCTGTAGTGAACCGGTAATGGGTTGATCAATGAATACAGTGTCTACCGGTAAATTATTCTTAAATGATTTCTTGAAAAGTTTATTTTATCGTTCTAAGTACTTTACAAGCTTTGGTTTCTAACGGCGCAAGCGGCTTGATTGCGTTAGTCCTATTAAACCGCACCCTGACGTCGAACAGCGATGGCGAACTACCATCTTCTACGTAACGAAGTTAATGGCTTACAATTCGAACTCAGGATAGTAATTTTATAGACTCCAGTATTTCTTTGAACTTAAATAAATGTAAATCTTTTATTAGAGCAATTTAAATATTTAGTATTGAATTTTTAATTAAATTCAAAGTATGCCTTATTCAAATAAATGTTTTACTTGTTAAAGCTCTTTTGAATCGTTTGTTACGATCTACCACTGGGTTGGAATGTTGTTCCTTTGTATTAAAGTAGAATGTAATATTTGCGAACATCTCTTCGGGAATTATGTCCGGGGAATAACTCATTAAGTTATTGTACTCATAAAATTTATTTGCATTCAATTACAACATTTGGATTTCCTGAAATTTTGGTTGAAGCGGTACAAAAGTTAACTTTTCTCTTCGCTTTTCTGTTATTTTTAATTTGTATTTTTTGTTTTGTTTGTCTATACACTTGTCAAATTATAGGCAAAAATACCGAGAATCTAAATCTAGAAACCCTGTAATCTTGATAATTTTATCTAGACGTTAAAATTCCATCAAGACCTATGACTTCAATAAAAACTCCGCCGTCTGTCTTCGTAACAGTATTCGAATAAACTTGTTTTTTAATTGCAAAGTAATGAGAATAACTTTGTGATAAAAAGTCAATAAGGTAAGTGGAAGTAGTAAAAATATCAATCTCTACACCAGCGGATAAACGAACGTGCAAATAATCTTCAAAAGGGCAAACATATAATCATTCATCCTCATGAAACAGCTATGAATAAATAAATAAAATATACAATAAATAACTTAAATCATATTATACATATATACATACAAATCGGTATATCTACTTGAGCGCTAAAATGCCTGTTACACTTTGTTTCTGAGGGTAAATAAAGAAAGTTTATAAGCTTTCAAGACGATTTTATTGTTTGTCGTTGAAGTCAACATAGAAGTACAGAAAAGGTTGCGTCTGTAGTTACGATAAATATCTTCTTCATAGATGCGTTATAAAATTCTATATTAAATATGTAAACCCAATAAAATCTTTTTAAACTTATGTAAACTTAGCAACGTTCGAAGGAGGATAAGAAGTGAGATCCATGAAGAACAAAATCCCTACGGACGCTAGAGTCTAGAAGACATGATCGATTGAGACAGATATGTTTGCTTATTCTTTCTCTCCTCTCGGTCGTACCTACTTTGCTTGCGCCAGCTTATTGAGCTACGAGATTTCTACTGAATAGCGTGGTCGCGAACAAATTATGTACATGCCCCAGGCGTGTTTGTTTTATGTTTTAATTATGTCTTCTTTGAATTTCACATACTTCTTAGAAAACGGTTGAAATATTTAAGCACAATAAAACGGTAATTGTGGATTAATAAACATCAAAATATTAAATTACACATGAAATTACACAAAATATTAAATTACACATGTCGTAATTCTGTATAAACCTTCTTATAAAACCTAAGTATATATACACTCCTTGATAAAAATGTTTGAAGTATATTTTAAACTTAAATTACAATATAAAATCACTTAGAATTTTTGCTCCAAATATTCTCCTTAAATTTACTAAATAGTTCTCCTTGGTAATTAATGGTTAATACTCGTAACTCGACTAATTCTTGAGGGTAGGGTTTAGGGTAAAAAGTTTGTTAAACAAAATAAGTTTCCGAAAGTAAATAGAAGTAAGGGTAGGCATGTGGTAAAGTGGATGAATCATCACGAATTTATAATATGTTTTTAAAGATTGGCAAAGCTTGAGTTCAAAACTTACTATTTTATTGTTATCATTCTCGTACGAACTCTACGTTAATAATTATGATCAGAGTTTAACGCAGAACACTGTCACGAAACTTGCAGATTTCACGTGAAATTCTTGGAACATATCCAGCCATATCGCAGTAGACGTGCGTGGATTCTAGAATTCAGTATACATTCTCGAGGTTTTATGATGATTTAATCAATAGGGATTGAATAGTGGTTGCTTTCTCGCAGAAATTTGTGTTTTGAGTCCGCATGCAAGATCCAAATCGATAACTACGAGTATATAGGTACTTGTACGACTTTAGGGTTGCGAATACTAAATTCAACTTTGATTGGGATATCACCTGAGAATAATCTTTAAGTAGTATTTGTCTGTTACCATACTTACTACATTTGAGTAGAGTGGCAGGTAAAATTCAGGCTTCTAAATGTTTAGAGAAGGTGTGTTAGACGAAGATAATTACGATAATAGATTAACTTATCTAGAGCTGATAAATAAACAATCTATGAATTCTGAATGTCAAGCGTTAAATACCCCAGAATGTTTTATTTTATTGTAACAGAGGTCGTAAATAAAGTAATATGAAGATCGTAAAATGAATTTATGTAAATTTTTCTGTATTTGTGAATTATATAGTTAAAAATTTTGTTTGCGACATTGCTGACGTAACAAGATTGGTCGAGTATAATAGTACTCAAGTCTACCGGGTGGTCCTTGATAGACGTAAATTATGTTATTTACTTCACTTCTTGAGAACACTTAAATAACAACCACCGAAGTCACAGTGTATTCACATTTAAATTTAACTTGAATGTTCGCTGATCCAAACCGACTACACCCAGTCTGTAAACCAGATACACCCAGACTGCAAATCGGCTACATCCAACCTGCCAACCGGCTACACCCAGCATGTAAAACAGCTATACCCAGTATGCAAACCAGGTACGCCTAGCCTACAAACTGGCTACACCCAGCCTACGAATTGGCTACACCCAGCCTACAAACTGGTTACACTTAGCCTGCAAATCGGCTACACCAAATCAGAGTTAGAAACAGATTGAATCAAAGTGTTACTATACTGACACTATCCAATCTTGCAGATACGATGACATCCTGGCACCGAATGCTACCTCACGAACAAACTTAACCTTACTAACCTCTTTCTAAAATTTTCGCTTAATACTTATGTTATCTACCCTCTTAAAACTGGTTATATATTGACATAACAACGGTCCCGGTATGTTTTTCCTTTACCTACGTATCTAGACGTCGTTATTACATTTGGCATTGCTGAATCAGCCTTTTGTTCTGGAGACACTGACGTAGGTCAACAGTTTCACGCTATTTTCGTTGTTTACACAAGTAATGATGTAGTCTTAACAAACTACACTACTGTGGATAATGGATATATTGTGCTGCTAGTGTCAGGTTGCTTCCTCGTTACTCTCTGCAAACACAGAAATAATATTTTTGATTCTGCTATATTCTTCTTAATCTATATATACATATAAAAGCGAAAGGTCACTGACGTATTTACTTACTTACTGATTAAACACGAGATCAACGAAAAACTATTGTACGTATAAAGCTATAATTTAGTAAGTAGGTAGTTGGTAGTTAAGAGATGTCAGGATATTTGGAAATTCCACCCTTAGGGGGGTAAAACAGGGGTTGGAAATTTGTATGAAAATCCTTTGTTTTTGGAGTTGGAGACACAAAAATTTGCATTAAGATTAATTATAATTAATAAAAAACATGTACATCAATTTTTTTTTAATATTACCTTTTAAGGGTGGTAAAATAGGGGATGATAGTTTTTGCTGATATTTTTATTATTAAGGCTACAAGCTTGAAATTTTGGAAAAAGGTATCTTTTAGGGCGTAAGTATCAGGTTAGAGTTTTTTTTCATCCAAATCTACCCTGAAGGGCATGAAATAGGGGTCAGACGTTTGTATGAAAGTAGTATGTTTTTTAATTTAGAGACACGAAAATCGGCAATTTGACATTTGCCTGTAGCTTACTTTTTGAAGCACGGTAAACCTCAATCTCACAGGAAATCAGCAATTCTACGCAGACGAAGTCGCGGGCAACAGCTAGTGTTTTAATATTTTTAAAATCCACCTACTTTTATGGGATAGTTATTAATATAAAATCTATTTTCATAGTAATTTATAATTATATTTTAACCGCGCTACTCTCGCTATAATACCCTTGAATGCATTAGATGCTAGCTGTTCCCCGCGCTTTCACCCGCCTTAATTAAAAGCCGTATTGTAATATTATTTTGCATAATAGAAGCCACATACCTAAGCACAATCACGTAAACTCCTCTCCCCCACTACCACTACTATGTATTAGATTTGAATTTTTTACTATCTCCTTAACTATATACGTCCAAATAACTTATTGTAAAATGCAAAGTTTATCTTCATAAGATTGACATAAAATATTTTTTTTTGTTTTATTATGGCGATTGGAAAACACCATTTAATTTTTGAACTATTATAGAATTAAAATGCATTATTTTAATTTAATCGTAGTCGATAGTATTTCGTACATCAGTATTTTTGTGATAGGTACACATAGCATTTCTTTTATAATGTATCATACAAAATATAGCATATATATTTAGTAAATAAAACAGACCGATGATGTGTTTATTTACTAGCTTGCTATACAAATGTTTTTTTTTCGGGCTTATTATTACTAAAATAAACTATAGCCTGTCTTACTTCTACATTTGTAAAGAACTATCGAGCAAAAATTAACAAGCAATAAATATTTACTCTTCACTATACTAGTATAATATATAGTTGAAGCGGTGATAGCCTAGTGGTTAGGGCGCCAGCCTCCTAATCAGAGGTCGGCGGTTCGAATCCGGACACGCACCTCTAACTTTTCGGAGTTATGTGCGTTTTTAAGCAATTAAAATTTCACTTGCTTCAACGGTGAAGGAAAACATCGTGAAGAAGCCTGCACACCTGAGAATTCTCCATAATGTTCTCAAAGGCGTGTGAAGTCTGCCAACCCGCACATGGCCAGCGTGGTGGTCCTTGGTTAAACCCTTCTCATATTGAGAAGAGACCCGTGCTCTGTAGTGAGCCGGTAATGGGTTGATCATGATGATGATGATATTATTATAGGTGTATTAATTGGGTCAGATAATAATTCAAAGTTTAAGCAACTCATGGATTGTTTTATTGAAAACAAATGCCCTGCTACGACTGAAACATATTGTTGACGTTAGATTTAACTGCGTCCCATAAAATACGAAGGTTCTCAATTGTCGATATAGTTTTAGCGAGACTCAAAAAATACTGGTTTTTGTTATGATTTCAGTTTGAAACATTCAAAAACATTGAAACTAGATAACGATAGGCTCACTCATAGTCATCCATATACAAAAGTAGAATAGCAAAAAAAAAATGAAGTATGCATCAACATGTGGCTATTGCATATGCGTGCAAGCATAAAGTGGCTAGTTGTTTTTCTATTCATACAATATATTTGTAAAAGAGTCCCAAGTCACCAATTTACACAAAAACTAAAGCTTACAGAAATAAAACGTTTTGATGAATGCATGAAACTTTAAGCAAATATTAATAAAATCGCTGTCGGGTTCACGTACCGTTTTATTTTAATGTTTACCACGTAATTATGATTAAAAATTTGCAGGCATTATGTAAAAAGTAGTACCTACTGACCTATTCGTTAAACTGCATACCCGTAGGCATTGTAAAAAATGCCTTATTAAGGAAATCGACACTTCTTTTATAAAACTTAGATTCGTTGTAAAAAGACCGACTAAGACTCTTTTAAGAGTGTTGATTTTATCTGTTTCTCGATGATTGGCATTTCAATTTAAAGTTGGAGATTCAGGTGTGTTGGTAGTTTTCATACTTTGTTTTATATCACCGTTAGTTTTAAATTTAAGAGTTACGACTTATTATGCAAATTGTCTTTTCAACAAAATTTATGAGTACCTACTAGTAATCGACCGAAATATCGGCTCTTAGTGGAATTTACCGTTCGAAGATCATGTCGCGGTGGTTGGGTAGCGGCATGCACAGCCTGTGTTCGACCAACGTAGGCATTAAGCTCGTGATATTAAACATGAAAACTTAAAAAAAAACATTCTAGGCGTTCGCAGTTTTAATATAAACTCGCATTGGACAATGTTACTCCATTCTATCTCATCGAAGCGATAAATATATATTTTTTTTGTCTAAGATGGTTGCGGGCTAACCTGTTAGCCCCCTAACAGGTTATCCAGCAACCCGTACTTAGAGTTATGGTAAACCCCATACTCTTTTTTTTTATAAACTATAAGTTACCCATTTCACTTGGTGGTAAGTGATGATGCAGTCTAGGATGGTAGCGGGCTAACCTGTTAGGGGTATGGTAAACCCACACTCCTAATTGGTTTCTACGCGACATCGTACTGGAACGTTTAATAGCTTGGAGACACGTCGTTGTCGGTAGGGTGGTTAAGGTTGCCTATTCAAGTCGAACTATCTGTAGTAATCGTTGCTTATTTAAAAATGTTCGAACACTTTTGTTTCTTTTAAGCCACCAACATGATATCATTGCAGTTCTAAACGATGAAAAGCGATATACGGATATAACAAAAACTAAACAAAATGTTGACTTAATTATTCGGTTTCAGTTAAGTTTTCAGCTGAAGTGTACCCGAATATTCAGTAACGGAAAATCGTGTGTCGGTTAGACACCAATACCTATCGACTTCTAATAATGTAACTTTAGAATTTACTTCAGAGATAGGTTATAGGAGCCTTAAGCCAAATTTGTATCTTCTAATTAATTTTGAACTCTGTTGTTTCCACCATCAAGAAAGGAAAAAAACCTAATAGGTAATCTATTAGGTTTTTTTAATTCCCACCATGTTCGTTTTCAAAACGTGTTGATTTTATTTGTAAATATAATAACTGAATCTTGTATTGTTACAGGTAAGGAGAAATAAAACTAAACTAAACTCGAGCTATAAGCGCCGCGCCAACCACGAGATTTATAAGGTAAGTTTTTTAGAAAAATGTTTCATAGAAATAAAATGTGGAGACAGCGTTTTCATTGTTCAGCGTAGATAAGGCATCAACATTGTTAATCCTGATTACACAGAAGGAGAGCGGCTAGACGTTTAAAAGGGTATTTTTATTATATATTGCTACATTTTGAATGGATTATTATTCGAGCGTTCGATTTTTGTTAAGTTAGGTTTTTGTTTCGATTAGGGTGAGAAAAGTAAGAAAGTGGCATGAAACAAAAACCCAAGCAAGTAAAACAGGTAAAACAGTTTTTACCCCATCAGGTTTCAATTCAATTCAGGTGAATTAGTGTGTTTTTTCCTGTACCCTACGATAAGATAACGATATACGCAAGACATAAGACAAATGTTAAGCAAGACGTAGGATACATAACGTGGCATTATCGCTTAGTTAGAATAAGGAAAATATATCAGGAAATGAGGTAACAGTATGGTGCTACAAATAGGATTTACTCATATTTTTAACTGAAAAGTATCTCATAAAGATTGATGCTTGATTCCAAATAATTTGCGCATATTCAGCTCCAATAAGATGCATTGAACTTTACTCTATTTCATGTCTGTGATCTACCAATACGAAATACTATGGATAATATAATAAAAATTAAAAACAATTTGTTAGATGAGTTACTTGACAACAAAATCCTGAAGACGAGGAATATTATAAATATTTTATAACTACGGTAACTACTTAAGTTAGTCGCAGGTTACTTAAATGTCATTATACCATTACCGGCGGTCCACTACAGAACACGGGTCTCCTTTCAGCATTAGAATGGTTGCGGCCACCACGCCGGCCAAGTGATAATAGTTAAATTTCACACGTCTTTGAGGTATTTAGAACTTTGGCGTGCAGTTTTCCTCGCAATGTTTTCCTTCACCGTGTATGTCTTACACATCGCATTTTTTTATATTATTTTATTATTATCCACTACAAGTTAGCCCTTGACGGCAATCTCACTTGATGGTAAGTGATGATGCAGTCTAAGATGGTATCGGGCTAACCTGTTAGGGGTATGGTAAAGCCATACTCCTAATTGGTTTCTACACGACATCGTGCCGGAACGCTAAATCGCTTGGCAACGCGCCTTAGTCGGTAGGGTGGTAACTAGCCATGGCCGCAGCCTCCCACCAGACAAAATGATTTTTAATTTCAAATTGCTTAAATTAAAACGCACATGGCGTTCCGGGATCTCAAAAGCAAAGCCTGTGTATTAACCACTAAGTTATCATCGCAACAAAAATGTATACACACGAAATACAATTTAGAAGGACAATAAAATAGGATATCTTGAGACAAGTGATACCTACTTACCTACGCATCGTGTTTACTTTTTCCTGCCCTAACTCTAGAGACTGCCTTCGTTATGAAGGAAAATTTTTGGTTACATTTTATTTTGGCGCCTTCTTGTTTTTATGAAATACTAGCTTTTAGCCGTGGCTTCGCTCGCATTGAGATCATTAGGTACAATAGTAGTATATCAATATGATAAGTATATTTTAAACAACCATTTTTATTTTCTTTCATAAAAAAATATATATTTTTTTAGATAAAAGTATCAATACCTCCAAGAATGTGTACAAAGTTTCATGAATATTAAGTTTTCGCGTGAAAGCGTAACAAACAAACTTAGTAGTTAAATTAAGTAGGCTATATTTCTTTAGTGTATATCTTATTGGTAGGATACATTTGAGTATATTTAAAATATAAAGAAAAAAAAAATGTTAATCCCTACTAATAAGCCTAATGCCATAGTGTGTTAATGTTTTACTTTTATGCAGCAGCAGATTATCCGCTACTTTTCATCAGACCGTAAACTGGTTTATATATATATTTTAGTTCTTTATTCTACTGCTAGTTAGATCTTGACTTTTGTTATATATATGTGTATATATATATGTGTATGTAACAAGTGTAGAGGAAGACCAAATAATAGATGGATGGATTGTGTAAAAGAGGATATGCGTGTAAAAGGCGTGGGTGGTGAAGTGTCGACTGATAGAATTGAGTGGAAGAAGAATAAATGTTGTGCTGATTTAACATGGCATAAGGGCTGGAAGAAGAAGAGTAAGATTTTGCACGTTTGACGTTCATAAGAACTTCTAACCCGTCGTCTCCAAGAGGCGGTAAAATTGCCAGTGAGGGTTCACAATAATATAAATCCTAGTGAGATTTCAGGGATTCGTGCCCGAAAGGACCCCATAATTAAACCGCTGCTATTAGACCTTCCGTTTGTCATCAGCGGGCTAATATAATGAACTGTTATAGTTAGGTAGAGTAATAGGTTGAAATTTTCACAGAATGTGCATTTGCTATGCTATAACTAAAAATAATAAATATAAACTAAAATTTTAAAATTAAAGGTGTTCAATATAAGCAACGAATTTTTGTTAGATCTTAATAATGTCTAACTATGTTGTATTTCACTTTGCACCTTATTACGGAAGAACAGCGGTGACTTAGACCAAGATCTATGAAGCGAGCTTAGCTTTCCCTCTGACTTAAGACGCAGTTAAAACGAGACAACGATATGTTTCCGACGTAAATCTGTCTCGTTTTAATTTTATTTTATGTCACACGTAAGGCGAAGCGTGCTTTATAGAACTCTGCATTAGTAATAGGATCACGATTGTATTCTTCGGTTAAAGAGCCCGTGAGAAGATATTAACAATGTCTATATATTCGGGTTTTTGTTTAACCAGTTTTTCAGCGCGTAATAAAGTCACCTGACCACTGCGATATGTGTATTATGTAAAAAGTACTTACTCTCGACGTTAAATAAAAGGTTTGCGGTACGCCGACGTTAATATGTTGGTTAAAAATTTCAAAATATTAACCTAATTTGAATAAAAAAAAATTATATTATACAGTTAATATGGCCTTTTTATATTCATCATCAGCTCACTAAAGAGTTCGGGTCTCCTCTCAATATGAAGGGTTTGACCATAGTCCATCACGCTGTCCACGTGCGGATTGGTAGACTTCTTCTTACGCCTTTGAGAAGATTACGGAGAACTCTCAGGCATGTCAGGCTGAAAGGTACAAAGATATATTCGACAGGATATTCGGAGGGTCTGCGCTAATGGAGCAATGTAGGGATTTGAATATTGAGATTTATTCTTATTGACTGATCTATCAACGTTCAGCTCTAACCACTGGACGGAAGCGACCGAATAAAAATAGCGATTGTAACGTAGCCGTCATCTTAGCTCGATTTTTTAAATTCTTTAGCGATTATAACGTAGGTGTTATTCAGATTTTTAAAATTGCAAAATAGGTAATTTTCTGTGAAATTTCAACATAACGTGGATAAAGGTAAGGAGAAAATACTACCCTGTCCGCATTTGGTTTGTATATTTAAAATCGCGCGGCTCTTTTTCCATATCTAAAAGGTACCACGGTGCAAGGTAAGAAGATTAACTTCTTACCAAAAGTTATCGAATTCTGAATAAGGCGTGAAAAGGAAATAAATAGACTGAGTTATTTTTAACTTCACAATGATACGACCTCAGTGCTGTGGTTTTACAGGGTTTTATCTCGAGCAGGGACAACTTAAGTATTTTTAGTTTTTGAAGTTTCTCTAGTCCGGCCTGGTTGGGTTCAGCCGTGGCTAGTTACCACTATGTTAACTCTAAAGTCAGGGGCTAATTTGTGAAAGAATAAAAATTAACATATTTTAATACAAGTAGTTATTGGAACATAAATGTAATGCCCTTTTTAAATCTTAATCCGTAATTTATAGTATAGCGTGGAAAAAAAGGATTTATCAAATCAAATTAAATGAAATAAAAAAAATAGCTTTATTCACATAAACCTATTACAAGCATCTATTAATCGTTCATTTTTTATTATTTCTGTTAGTGATGGTGATAACTACAATCGCCAACTTTAAAGCTAAGAGGGTTCAGGTCTAATAAGAAACACACAACAAACTTAATTTTAGGGCTTATTCTAGGCACATATGTTAGATTCATAGAAGTTTATATTATATATATTCATAGTTATAAAATAACATTTCCTTGTTTGTTTAGTGTTTATTACGAAGCGGTGATAGCCTAGTGGTCAGGGCGTAAGCCTCCTAATCAGAGGTCGGCGGTACGAATCCGGGCACCTATAACTTTTCGGAGTTATGTGCGTTTTTTAAAAATTAAAATATCACTTGCTTGCCTTAAAATATCACGCGGACTGTGAAGGAAAACATCGTGAGGAAACCTGCACGCCTGAGAGTTCTCTATAATGTTCTCAAAGGCGTGTGAAGTCTGCCAATCCGCACATGGCCAGCGTGGTGAATTATGGCCATACTCTTCTCATATTGAGCGGAGACCCGTGCTCTGTAGTGAGCCGGCAATGGGTTGTTCATGATGATGACGATGACGAAGTATATGTTGCAATCTAAAACTCTCAGTGTCCGAAGTAAAAACCTCGCATCGCCCGATTTCTCAATGCGTATCATTGTACCTCTGAAGGCAAGGATTGTCCGGCGAAACAAAAAGCGTAAAGCGCATTGTTTTCACGTTAAGCTGTGACAGCCGATGGTTGAGACTAATGGAGCGATATTTATTCTGGACCGGGCTTTTACTTTGCCACCAAATAGTTACGTAGCAAATATAACAAGTGTTTGTACAGGAAGGCCCATGTCGCTCGAATTAATTAACTTGGCTTATCAGTAATATTTAGATGGATTGTTACTCCTATTCGAACATATTGTTACACCAGATATTACGTTTTTTTCTTATTATACACTACAAGTTAACTCTTGACGGCAATCTCACCTGATGGTAAGTGATGACGCAGTCTACGATGGTAGCGGGCTAACTTGTTAGGGGTAAGGTAAACCTATCCTAATTGGTTTCTACGCGACATCGTGCTGGAACGCTAAATCGCTTGGCGACACGTCTTTGTCGGTAGGGTGGTAACAAAACAAAGCCTCCCATCAGACCAGACTCGAACCAGGAATCGAACCCAGGACCTCCAACTTTATGATGCGACAGCGCACGCGCTGCACCACGGAGGTCGTGATAAATTAACTTACTTATAAAATAATATAGTACTACTCCTTATTTTTTACTAACATAGAATGAAACTGGGCCAAGTGGTTTTGTTAAACTCACTATTTGCTGAGAGGCTTGTTTGGGAACCGCTTTAATAGCTCATGAATCCTCACATGAAAATTTAAGCAAAGCCGCGAGAGTTTATGACTCGTTCGGAGACTTATCCCCCATAGAAGTGTAAATCACCAAATATATTTTATATACTTACTTTCTATACAGTTTTTTTGTGCCTTGCAGTTTTACCCGGTCTACCTCAAATACAAAGTGTAGCATGATTTTTATGAACTAGCAATCAACGCAATTTTTATACAATCACAGTGTTAGTTCGTGGTATAAGGACATTTAAACAAACAAACTTTCAGATTCATAATTAGTATAGCTAGCTTGAATACAGATAGTACCCATTGTATTGTATGTATTTTTTTAAGCTGTGATAGCCTAGTGGTTAGGACGTCCACCTTTTAACCTTCTCACACTGAGAGGAGACCCGTGCTCTGTAGTGAGCCGGCAATGGGTTGATCATGATGATGATGATGAACGGGATTTTTTTACAATCACAGTGTCAGTTCCTGGTATAAGAGCATTCAAACAAACAAACTTTCAGATTCATAATTAGTATAGCTAGCTTGAATACAAACAGTACCCATTGTATTGAAAGGATTTTCATCTGCTTCAATTATTAAATTGACGACTAAAGACACAAAGAGGTCATTTGTGTCTCTCAAGACATGTATTAAAGATACTCGTGTATTTATATCTAAATACCGACCGATACAATATCATGAATATTCACGGTATGCCAAGCATAATTAATTTAATTATTTATTGTATAGTATATAATATTACCTACATGTGATTCTTATAGGACCTTTCTGGAGTAGATTGCTTTTATACACGAACAGCCCTTAATAATGAGCTTATATATAGACACAGGTGATTCTCTATCTATATCATTCTGTCTTTTGATGACCTCCGTGGCGCAGTGCGTGCGTTGTCGCATTGTAAAGTTGGAGGTCCTGGGTTCGATTCCCGGCTCGAATCTGGTCGGGTGGGAGGTTTCGGCCGTGGCTAGTTACCACCCTACTGACAAAGACGTGTCGCCAAGCGATTAAGCGTTCCGACACGATGTCGCGTAGAAACCAATTAGGAGTGTAGGTTTACCATAATCCTAACAGGTTAGGCCGCTACCATTCTAGACAGCATCATCACATACCACCACGTGAGAAAGCCGTCAAGGGCTAACTTGTAGTGTAAATATATATATATCTCATTCTGCTCAAGTCTGCTCATACTCGTAAATAAATTCATCGGCTACTACATAGAACATTTAAAAATTCTCGTTACGCATATTATTCCCTTAGCCACAATACCTATTACAGGTCGCTTCGTAGCGTATGGGAGACCGAATTTATGGACGAGGCCAGCTGTCAGCACAGAAGCCATGTTTCCGTTCCATATGTCGTTACAAGTAGGACACACTAATTAAATACTTTTGTCTTTAGGCTTTGGATAAATGATTATTGACCAAATGAAGGCCAGAAGCGGTTTGTATGTGTTTCCCGGGCTTGATGAATTCTTCTGTCAATCTGTTTTTGTCGAAGCTATAACCATGTTAATAAGTGTAGCATTTACATTCCTGATCAAGTACAATGTTACTTCTTGGATATATAGGTAGATAGATAGGTTTCGGGATACCGGTTTCATTAAAAATATAGTCCTTTTGCTTTCCTTTATTTTTATATGGATGTTTGTATTTTATAGTAACAATTTTGACCAAAAAACTGGTTTTTGGATCTGTCGAGTAAAAATTCAAGCGGTGATAGCCTATTGGTTAGGGCATCAGCCCCCTAGTCGGCGGTTCACGCACCTCTAAATTTTCAGAGTTATGTGCGTTTAAAAAAAAAATATCACTTGCTTCAACGGTGAGGGATCGCGAGGAAACCTGCAAGCCTGAGAGTTCTCCATAAAAGCTTGTGAAGTCTGCCAATCCGCACATGGCCACTGTGGTAGACTATGGCCAAACCCTTCTCATATTGAGAGGAGACCCGTGCTCTGTAGTGAGCCGTTAATGGGTTGATCATGATGATGATGAGTAAAAATTGTTCACACATCAATGATTTTGGGGAAAATATTATTGTACCGATATCTTACAATAGTAAGCGTGGGACCACTGAATAAATAATAGACTTACTGGAGTAAATGGAGAATTTTTTTTTTTTTTGTAGAAGTTAGTTGTACGTTGTATTATTATAACGTGGTAAATGGATTCGTCCAAAAATCAAAATTCAATTCTAGGTTCTAGTTTTTCAGTTAAATTAAAGGTTTAATTAAAAAGTATTATTTCCCAAAGACCAGAGAACATTAAAGTTTAACAATATTCATGTACAACAAGTAAATAAATTAAAGAGATTAAGTATCAATAATTATTGCGACACTTATTAATAATGATATACTCGTACATATTCATCAATCAAACATGTCTCGTCATATAAATCATGTTTTATTATCATCATTGGTGGTTGCGAATAATATTTACTGTATGCGAAATATAAACGGCACAATAAAAATTTAGTGCATACAATGCCAATAATTTTCGCACTGTCAACGGTATTCGTATGAATATTTTCTAAAGGAAAACTGTGTTCCCGTTTTATGTTTAAAAAAAGATTTTCTCGCTCAATACATAATATAGTTATGTAGCAGTTATGTTTTTCTTTTTAAATCTAGCTGTACTCCTAATTATATCCACAGAATAAAGACATTATCTATTTTCGTATATGGTGTGCCCTATTGTCTTGTTTAAGCGACATTATTCGCAAGTAATAACTGGATGACGTTAGAGGCTCCAATTTGACCTTTAGCTTTCCTCCATGCTTGAGCACGATATAATACCTACGACCTATGTTAAGTGAGAAGTACCTATTGTCTACACAAGCGACCTTTGTTGTTGCTATGTTTTAGTGGGTAGTGTCTATCTTATTGTGCAAATCCTTTAATCCATATATCGTATCCTTGGTCGGGGCGGCGGCGGCACCCCATCCACGAGCGAGTGTGTCGAGTCGATAACTTTCCCGTGCGATCATATCCAAATAGTAGACAAACAAGGCAACCATCAAGCGGGGATACGTGTTGTGTTGAATTGTAAAATCATACTTACGTGATTCTGTTTACATCATCGATCGGCGAATTAGCTGCTGTTCGCAATCTCAATGACCATTTCGAACTATACTCTCAACTAAAACTTAGTTTAGATTAATTTCAGTTTGATACTAAGTCGGTTTTTATTTAGTTAATTACGTGGCAACATATGGCCTGAGTTACCGACATAGCTCAGCGAATTGCGAAGTTGAAGTGGCAATGGGCGGGGCACATAGCTCGGAGAACCGATGGACGTTGGGGTCCTAAGGTGCTGGAATGGCGACCCCGCACTGGTAAACGTAGCGTTGGTCGACACCCAACTAGGTGGACAGACGACATCAGACGAGTCGCGGGGAGCCGCTGGAAGCAAGCGGCGCAAGACCGTGAGCATTGGAACTCCCTACAAAAGACCTATGTCCAGCAGTGGACGTCAATCGGTTGTTGACGATGATGATGATGATATGGGCAGACCTTTCATAAACACGGCGCGAGATTGGCGTTTATTCATGAACTTGTCTTTGTGATATGTACCTCGTACCTAAGCAAATATTTGCTATACTAAGCCATATGGGTCATTGTGTTGAAAACGTATCTACTCCATATTTTTACTTTTCCGGCATCCGGCTATCTCTATTCCATAGTTACTACGTATATGAGTCTTCTCGAAACACGGAAAACATGAACTCCCAGTTATAATAGCGTTGCCACAACAAGCGACTGCAGATTATCTTATATGTTTATGTTATCTCGTGTACATACATATGCCCAGACCAATTTCGTAATAGCGTCATTACCTACGAGTATAAAATATTATTTCCGCATAGTCTTCTAATGTCATTTGCAATTACTTTAGTATTAATGTGGATATGTATCATATGACAGGGTTTTTTTAACCTGTATAAATATTTGAAAGCAGTACAGTTAGTTTTTATATTTAACCGCGCTAATCCCAGCAACTATCATTCCGATTGGAAATTATTTTTGGGTCAGATAGCCCGCTTTTATTGTTGAATGTTAAGGCTTTTTCAATTACTGTTTGTGCCCCGCAGCTTCGTCCACGCAAATCCCATACGAAACATACATTTTTCGGGGATAAAACCTATGTATTACTCGGGGGTATAATGTAACGAATTCTGCTTATTTAATAATACTAAGGATGAATATTGCGGAAAGAGTCGTGAGACATAGCTAATTAATCATCATCATCATCATGATCAACCCATTGCTGGATCAGTATCTCTATACTCCCTTACCTGAGGAGACCCGTGCTCTCACGGGTCTCCTCTCAATATGAGAAGGGTTAGGCCATAGTCCACCACTCTGGCCATTGATTGGCCGACTTCAAACGCCATTCAGAACATTATGGAGAACTATCAGGCATGCAGGTATCTTCATGATGTTCCCCTTCGCCGTTGAAGCAAGTGATATTTTAATTTCTTCAAACGCACATAACTCCGATAAGTTAGAGGTGCGTGCCCGGGTTCGTCTTTATAGAAATACCATACCCCACTCCCAATTTTTTTCGATTCCCAAATTTGAGACAATTGCACGCCCGCAATGCTCGGATGAACCTCAGATAGGCTGTTAAAATACGAACTTTTGCGATTAACTAACACCAGATGACTCGAAAACCTGCAAATGTGTGTTAAATTAAACCCTGAGATCACGCACTCTCAGGTCGAGCGACGCCTGCCAATGACACGCTCGGATGGAAAAGTGCCAAAGACTTGAAGTTTCCGATAAACGACAGTCTCAAAACCTCTGACAAACTGTTAATATGTGATCTTTTGCGATTAACTGACAGATTAATATCCGCCGGGAAACTGTTAGGCCGAGGGCTTTAAGTAGGTATGAATTCGACTGTTTATTAACATTATCAGAGCTTGAGCTTACACTTTAACAATGTATTTTCGTAACCAAAGATAACGCATGAGCGATAATAGGATAAGCCATCGTTTGAATACATCTTACTTGAGCCTACGTATTTAAGAGCGCTCAATGTGTAGTGATTAAAGTACTCGAATGTTACATCTGTGTCCCATTAAAACGAGGAAAATCTTCACATTTTATACACCAGAGCACAAAAATTAACATAAAAATCTAAAAGACGAATGAAGGTTTACTGTTTAAAATCACCAGTCGGGTCTATTGCTTAAATTTTAACTTACGTTTTTAAACTTAAATTTGACTTAAATTTTTTTTTCATACACCACAAGTAAGTCCTTGACGGCAATTTCACCTGATGGTAAGTGATAATGCGGTCTAAGATCGTAGCGGGCTAACTTGTTAGGGGTATGGTAAACCCATACTCCTAATTGGTTTCTACACGACATCGTGCCGAAACGTTAAAAAACTTGGCGACAGGTCGTTGTCGGTAGGGTGGTAACTAGCCACGGTCGAAGCCTCCCACCAGACCAGACTCGAGCCGGGAATCGAACCCAGGACCTCTAGCTTAATAATGCTTCAGCGCTCACGCTGCGCCACGGAGGTCGTCAAATAACAAAGTTACTAACGATTAATG
This sequence comes from Lasiommata megera, assembly GCA_928268935.1. NCBI lineage: Eukaryota > Metazoa > Arthropoda > Insecta > Lepidoptera > Nymphalidae > Lasiommata > Lasiommata megera. The sequence continues at coordinate 11,229,277 of OV743309.1, forward strand.
TGTTTTGTTTGCTTATATCATATAAACTAGTCGGCTATTGAAATAAAGGTGTTGTTATTTAATGGGTATTATTGAGCACTGATAAATTTTAATTGTCAAATGCCTATTAGATTTATTATTTGACTAGTTGATGCCCTCTGCGTAAATTAAAGGTTTAAAAAAAAAATATGAAGTAAGCAACGCTTTGATTGAAGATTATCCCATATCGCAAACCTTTTCTCGTTCCCTTAACATATAAGTTTGCTTTAAGTAACTATATTTAGCAATAGTTGTAGGCCATACGCATGGAATTAAGTTCTTTCAGAAATTTCAGGGAAAAGATAGATTTACCCGGAACAAAAACCCTAGGTGTTAATCCAGTTTACAGTCTCATAATTCCGACGAGAAGGAGTAACAAACATACACACACATGCAAACTAATGCCAAATATATATTAGTGTGTATATATACCAAATGTGTATGTATGTCAAATATATATAGTGTCGACCGCAGCTTTGATATCGTTAAAATTGTCTTCTCGTGTATCTCCAAAACTGGCAGAATTTCATAAAAATTTCAAACCCCGATCTTGCTCATTCGGATTTATTTGCAAAATTCCTTGCCGGTCCGGTGGTTTTAAACGTGCCTTGTTAGAACAGAAATTTAGTCAGTGAGTCTGTACTCTTTTCCTTTCATTTATAAAGTTCCTTGTAAACAGTCAGTCAGTGATTCTACGAGTATACCAGAATTTCATAAAAATTTCAAACCCCGATCTTGCTCATTCGGATTTATTTCCAAAATTCCTTGCCGGTCCGGTGGTTTTAAACGTGCCTTGTTAGAACAGAAATTCAGTCAGTGAGTCTGTACTCTTTTCCTTTCATTTATAAAGTTCCTTGTAAACAGTCAGTCAGTGATTCTACGAGTATACCCTTTTCTTTTCATTTATAAAGTTCCTTGTAAAATCTGTTTAGGTTATTCAAGTGTAGTTTAAAAAAATAGAATATGTACTAAGAAAAGAAGCAAAAAAAATTTCCTTATTTTACATACGAAATTTGAATCCGCTATTAGGAGCTGAGGGTGTCTGTAATCCAGATTTAAATATTTAAAATTTAAATGGTTTTTATCGTTTATGTTCTGAGTAATAAAAAGTAATCAACGCTATACCAATGCTAGCTTTAAAAGACTAGACTTGCCCGCGCCTTCGCTCGCTTGCACTTATTTCTTCTCCTCATATGATGCAACGTGAAATAAGATCGTGAAAAAAAACTCACCAAAGCATTGATACCTACCTATTAGTAGTTATTTCAGGATAGATTTTCGGAATAAAAGTAATCTGTATTTATTTAAAGATATATTATTTATTTTAGGACGTCTTTAACAGATGATATTAAATCGTTTTGTAACGATGGGAATAACAGAATTGTAAAATGGAGATTTTCTTACGGACCTATTATTTTTCGAGTTAAAAAGCCATCAATGCCTCTTTTTTTTATTATACACGACAACTTCGCCCTTGACGGCATCTCACCTGATGGTAAGTGATGATGCGGTCTAAGATGATAGCGGACTAACCTGTTAGGGTATGGTAAACCCATACTCCTAATTGGTTTCTACACGACATCGTGCCGGAACGCTAAATCGCTTGGCGACACGTCTTTGTCGGTAGGGCGGTAACTAGCCACGGCCGAAGCCTTCCACCAGACCAGACTCGAGCCGGGCAAAAATGCAACAGCGCACGCACTGCGCCACGGAGGTCGTCAAAATGTCTCTTTAGACATTTACACCTCTTTGCAAAATATCACATTCATTCGTGGATCTGTCGCTGCGTGAAAGAAAGACACACCAACAAAAACACTATTTCTCATTAATATTTTTAGTAGTTACATAATCCGTGGTTTTAAGTGTGGTCTATTAGCCAAACTATGCAGTCTGCGTCAGATAGCAGTAACGAATCTCGCGAGGATGCTAAAACTAATAACGCTATTTAGTACTTAGCTGCAACAAGCATTTTCATAAAATATATTCACCCACTTCTGCCGGATAATAGCTGTGAAATCTGAAAATGCTCTTTTATTGCAACGCGCACTCATTTATATTTAAACAATGACCCGTGACAAGCGTTCCCTAATTAAAAAAACGAGATCACATTCCGAGAACCCCATTTATATGCTAGTTAAAAGGCACCCTTTTATTTATAATAGATCCACCGTGCTGAACTATTGTACGCTGGTGGGCTAAGGTAACGAACTCTACCACCTAGGTAACGATTATTAGCAGGTGTTAGTGATATTTTACACAGTTTAGCGTACTCAACGGGAAAGTGGAGAAATGCAGAGGTATATCGAATCAAGTTTTACTGATTTGGGATCAACGTTGGATAACCAGCGCCTTATGTAAAGATTCATTAACTGACGCACTGTAACACGAGTAACACTCCATGATCAACCCATTACTGGCTCACTACAGAGCACGGGTCTCCTCTAAATATGAGACGGGTTTGGCCATAGTCCATCACGCTGGCCATGTGCGGATTGGCAAACTTCACACGCATTTGAGAACATTATGGAGAACACTCAGGCATGCAGGTTTCCTCACGATGTTTTCCTTCACCGTTAAAGCAAGTGATATTTTAATTGTTTAAAAAAACGCACGTAACTCCGAAAAGTTAGAGGTGCGTGCCCGGATTCGAACCGCCAACCTCTGATTAAGAGGCTGACGCCCTAACCACTAGGCTATCACAGCTTCTTAATTTTTTTTTTTTTTTTAAACGCACATAACTTCGAAAAGTTATAGGTGTGTGCCCGGATTCGAGCCGCCGACTTCTGATTAGGTGGACGCCCTAGCCACTAGGCTATCACGGCTTCATAGTAGTGAGCAACACTCATGTTTCGTCAATAACGATAACTTTTATACATTAGTTGACTTAATTACGAGGTTGAGACGGCTATCATGATATCATAAGTCCCTTCACCAAAATTCGTTTTATCGTTGATTTAAGATGCATTCGATCTGAAAGCATTACGGTCCTTTACCGATCTCGCAGTTACGCGGCGGTCTTAATGACTCCTCAGAGATAGGTACAGGTCTGTTTAGATATGATTGAAATACTAACATACGAGTACAATATAAAACATCTTTATAAGATGTTAATGATGTGCAGTTTAATGGTTGCTTTGTTACGCATTCCCATGATATATCTAAATATTGATTCGACGGCCGTTGGGGCAGACGTGTTCTGGAGTGGAGACTGCGTACCGGTAAGCGCAGCGTAGGACGACCACCTGCTCGCTGGACCGACGACCTGAAAAGGATCGCTGGTGGCGGGTGGATGAGGAAGGCGGAGGACCGTGTGTGGTGGCGCGCTCTCGGAAAGGCCTATGTCCAGCAGTGGACGTCTATAGGCTGATTGATTGATTGATTGATCTAAATATTGTACAACATGCGGTTATTAACTTGAAATTATAGAAAATTAACCCTCAATACAGGGAATACAGGGTTTGGAAATTTGAATGAAAGTTTTGAAGTCCGAGACAATCAATCGGCAATCAAGTAATTCGATTTAGATTAAAATATAAAAAAAAGCCTAAGTAAGCTATGTTTAAATTCGGACTTGTTAATCTTAGAATTTAGAATATTGATTTTGTTAAAATCGAACTTTCATACGAAAGATTAATTTAGTTTTATTGAGAACTTCTCCTTTATTGCTTAGATTCGGATATATTAAGTTCGATTAAACAATTAAGATGGAGTGAGAGCGTTTATGATGGTTGTTTCTGAAAAATATAATAAATAGTATATCATTTGTTTCCTGTAGACAAGCTGCGAAGAAGAAGTTGGTAATATTTTACCGGGTCGCAATAGCATCAACTTTTTTTTCGTTTACAATATATTCAATTATACGACTCTCATTCTAGAATCTTATACGTCTTACGAAAGTACAGTTCTCTCACTATATAGTCTCAGTTTTTTATCGGATCGCACTCGCTTATGACGGAAGTTCCAAAATGTGTATACCTACTTGACGCTTTAGCCAACTCGTGTTTAATGAAACGTGAACTCATATTTCTTACCCGTTGCTTTTTCCAATATGGTAGCGAAGCAAAAATACAGGTTTATCGAGAATGCAAACTCAGTGTGTATTTTGTATATTTTAAACCTGCTTAATTTTGCGTCCACAGGGACTAAGCCGGCACAATCGCAGTAAGTTTATGTGTTTCTATATTTTCGATTTTATTTAACTTCATGGATTTATTATTGTGTTTCTTATTTTTCACTACAACTTTACCTTTGACCGTAATCTTACTTGGTGGTAGAGTGGTGGCCCTATTTGTGTATGGAAGTTACGCATAATCGTAATGGAACGCTATATACCTTAATGGCACCTCTTTGTCGGTAGCCTTTTCGGTAAACTAAAGCCTGCCACTATTTTTATGGTATTTATATAGTATTAAAATCTATTTTCATATAATTTCTCGGCAGACTAAAAATCCAAAAAATCTAAAAGGGAGTTTTTTTTTAAATAAAATGTTGGCAGTCATTTGTGAATTAAGAAATACGTCTTTTTTGTGATGAGTTAGTAAAACACTAAGTTATCTTAAATTTTTTTAACAATCAATTTTAAGCCTACGGAATTATAATATAACTTACTTTTGCCCGTGGTTTTGCTTATGTCTCAAAAAAAAAAGCTATGCTAAAAGTTCTCCTGTTTCTTAACGGACAGTTATTTAATACAAATTTCAAACCCCTAAGCCAAAATTGCCTCATAGTATGAATGGTCAAAAATCCTATTGTAGCAGATGCCTCGATTATAGCAATCTGTATGCCATATTGGAAACGAATCCAGCGTTCGAGCTTTGCGTTAATACTCACTACTCACTCAGTCGCCTTTTCCTTTTATATATACAGAAGAAGAAATCTGTACATCGCTACACGGTAGGTTAAGTTATTTGGTTATTATTTTTTGGCTACATTCCATTAAGGAAGGAAATGATAGTGTAGGCTTAGATGTGGTGCGTCAGGCGTCATTGCGCGTGAAGGCGGGCGGCTGTCGCTTGGGCGGGGAGGGCGGCCAGTGGCACGCCGGCTTGCAGCGCGACTACGCGTGCCGAACCGCACCGTAACTTCGAACCGCCCGCGAGTTCATTGGACCAACTGAGATTCGAAAGGATATAAGCGCACTGTTGTTTGTGAATTTCAACTGTGTTAATGTGATTGTTCTGTGGAATACCCATAAAAAGTATGGAAAGGATACGCCGATTATAATCGTTTTTTTTTATTTAGGTATATTGAAAAACGTCAAACTTAAAATTCTTAATGAACAGGAGTTCTGTTTTGTGACTATCTTTGAGTAGCACTTCGCATTCAGTCCGAATTCGAGCTTTTGTATATTCATTATTTATTAATAAACATAAATTAAAACAAGTTTTAATGAATACTGGGATTTTCGCCACAAAAGGAATAAGTTTCCATTTCGGATTGATCTGCCTGAATACCATATAGTTAAATGCTAAACTAATTCTACCACACTCAACTAACTTCAAGTGTTTCAAGTTTGCCGTAATAAAGCGATTAATTTGAAATGAAACCATAATATAGAGATACACGTATATAAAAGTGTTTTTTGGTAATGACACTAATGCGAAAGTTTGCATGTGGGTATGTGTGTTTGTCACTCCTTCACACCAGAACTACAGAACCAACTGAGCTGAAATTAGTTAGATTGTATCCTGGATTAAAACGTAAGCAACTTTTAATCCAGGGAAAATCCATGGTTCCCGCGGTATTTGTACAAAACTGAATTTCACTTTCCTACGAGCATAACTATAGTTAACTTCTTTGAATTAATGTTTATGTGTTGGGAACGAAAAAGTGAATAGATATGAGACATGGAAGATAACCTTCAATTGCGATCATTGATTACTGAACAGGATTTTTAACCTTTAATCTAAGCGGTCGAAGTAGCGGGCAAAAGTTAGTTGGAAATAAAAACCGCAACGTTTATTAACCTATAAACTATCAATATAAGAGCGACCCGATCTGAATGTTTATTACTTATGTGCGATTACATTTGAAAACTATTATGAATGCGAGATAGAAAATTGAATGAAACAAAATGGCCGAGCAATTTGTTTAGCATAATTACAGTAAAAAAATAGATGCTGTGCAGTTTCTCCACTAATATTAGAGGGGTAGTTTCACTTTATGCTTGCTTAATTTTAAGCAGCTGTGTTTTTATTAAGTAGCAATTTGAATAATTATATTGTACTTACGAATTATGCAAATAAATGAACGGACGTGGCGGTATTTGACTGTCTCTGTCTAACTTATGGCTCGCTCTAACGTTACTCATTAGGTCAGGTTATTAAGTATATAGTTTGATTTGTGAATAATTTTGAGTGTAGGTTTATATGATTACCGAAGATCCGTCCAATCTAATGACTGTTTTATTATAACTCATAAGGAAAGGTAATGCTTTGTATCGTATGATTTGTGATTAATTAAATTAATTGTTAAATTTAATTAATCGTGTGATTTATTGATGCTTTGTTGATTATCGTTTACGAATTATAGTTTACGAAGTAATTTTTACTACCGAAGCTATGTTCGCCGCTTAATTTACTCCTTTAGTGTTCCAATATAATATAATTAAAATATAATTAGATAGTGTTTATGTAGGAATGCAATAAAAAAAGTATATAGATCACATAAATGTACCTACTATTTAAATAAATCACCTTCAAACCTCGATTTTGGGGCTTTATTGGCCGACTGTAAATATTTGTACCGGTGTTCTGTGCTTTGATTTTTTATTAATGGGCATCAGAGAGCTTTGAAGAATTTTATTTTCAGTGAAATGCTACTAATAATATAAAACCGTTTGCATGAATGGCTGACTAGATCTTTTATTATTTTTATATAAAATCTCTATTGCGCGTAATGAAAATGTCAGTGGGCATAAAATGAGAAAATGATATATTATGAAAGCAAAAGACTTATCACTAAAGGCAAACTCTTCCAGGCTACCTATTCGAAAGGAAGTAAACTGATATTAGTGAAACGCTATTAACGATATTATACGATATTAGTGGAATCGCAAAAATTATGAATATGTACACACTTACAACAACATACTAGGAAAAAATAACATAAATACATAATTGCTATAATGTAAACATCTTTAAACACTTATCTTTGTTACTATATTACAAAAGATTATGAACAGTTTTTAAGTAGAACTACAGTCATAGAAAACTTGTTTTTTGCCAATTAATATAATGATCTATCACGATTTTGTGTAAATTAGCTGAGGCATTACAATAACTGCCTAATAAGTCGAAAAAAAATCTATCGTACTATCTACACGTTATCCTGAAGCCAGTAGGTCAAAATAGAGAATAATAGATAAAATACTCAAATTAAATACTTTATTTGCAATGCAATTTTTATAGCATTTAATTAATTCTTATCAAAATAATAAAAGGTAAACTTTGTTTTTAATTATAGTAACTAACTAATTTTTTATACTTATACTATTTAGACAAGTTGCGGCCGGCCTCTAGCATCAAATAAAGCTGTGGCTTCAAGCTTCAAATCAATGGAGATATTAATGAACTACGCAAAATGTAATCTTCGTTATAGAACGTATTTTCATTATATTTTATCTCCAAAATTGGAATGTTGATAAAAGACAAAAATGCTCAATTTTTCCGTCCATCTAATCAGCGTACACCATTGTTAGATTGAAATATAGCAAAATATGAGATCGACCATTACTTAGTGAAGATATTCTATAAATAAGTGAGGAATTTGTTATTTACTTGTTTGCGTATTAATTTTATTAATTTTGCGTAATTCTGGCCCGATAAAAACTAATTTTCTTTCTGTATTATAAATCCAAACTTTATTAATTCAAACCGATCTTAGTTTAATTATGTATTCTTATATTTATTTCATCTAAGTTTTAAAAGAATAAACATAGACATAGTGTGGGATAAGGGGAAGAAAGAGAAGATTTATGGGGATGATAGTGATAGTTCTCGAACATCAAGACTACAGTTACGTGGCCATACTAACGTGCAATAAACGCTTTTATTAACTAAGAGCCACAAAAAACCAAGGCATGTAACTCACAAAACATGTATTCATATATTCATGATAAATATTTCTCACCAATGTTTTTTTAGTGAAGGTTTTTGTTTACGTGTAAGATTTAAACAACTTCTCGGTGTACAAGTACCTACTTTCTAAAATACCAACACGTGCTCCACAGTGTACCTCGATTGATAACTATTTATACACAACAAGTTAGCCCTTGAAGTCACTCTCACCTGATGGTCTTCAGATGGTTGCGGGCTGACCTTTTAGGGGTATGGCAAACCCGTACTCCTAATTGGCTTCTACGCGACAACGTACCGGACCGCTAAATCGCTTGGAGGCACGTCTTTGTTCGGAGAGTGGTACCTAGCCTCCCACCAGACCAGATTCGAGTCGGGAATCGAAATTAGGACCTCCCAACTTTATAACGCGACACGTTGAGCGTCACGTTGGTCATCAAAAATTGAAATTCAATTATTAGATTTCAATAATAATTCAAGAATTAATGAATTAATATATTGAAGTATAGGTACATTATATATTATGTAGATATATAATGTAATAGGTAAATTAGTTTACTCAAACTTAAAGATTTGTCTAAATATTAGCACCACAATGATTGTTGCTAAGTAAGTAGATATTATTATCATGACATTTTATCGTTTAAGAAATTTTGCAATTCAAACTCCCTGCCAAAGTTACAATGAAATACGTGTTGGCGACTTGGCGTCCAAAACGATTGAAACTTTTATGTTAACAAAGCGCACACTTTTAAGATGCATCGCCAACTTATTTTCACGAGATTCATATTTCACAGTTGAACACAGATGACGCCTGAGTATGTGAATAGAGAAGATAATGTAAAGATATATCACCTGAAAATGTTAATGCAGCTGAAAGTCGGTAGAAATTCAAAGCATAATCGCAATTCTACTGCAAATGTTTGCTCTTAGCATATTTAAATAAATATGCAATTTTTACATATCGAACGGGATTCACCGCAAATTTTAAATTACTTTGGTTCGAGGAAAATCTTAAAATTGAACTTTTCACTGCTTATTTGTTTACATACGAAAATAAACAGAAAATAAAACTGGCACGATTGCGCTCTACAGGTAATATGTTCGAATTCGCATAACGGGGTCGTGGGTGCGATTCCTTGGCCGGGCGGACATTTGTCATGTACTCTGCATTGGTTTTCCTGACAATTTATTTGCAGTGCCAGCTCGGAGATTTAAAGTTGGTGTTACCCATCCCGTGCCTCAGAGAGCACATTGAGCTGTCGGTCAATTTATCACCACTAATATAATTCTTAAAAAAAAGCAAGCAGCTTAAAATTCCCTCTTTCATATGAGAGCATAGGCTCTACCCTTTGTCCAGCTGTGGGATATTAATAGGTTAAGAAAGATATTAAGGATACCGTTGCTAATAAAAGTACCTTCATACCTAAATATTGCGATAAAACAGAATATAAATAGTTCATATAAATATTTTGTACGTGCTTTCTACGTTATATCGTGAGAGGATTGTAGTCTATACATCTGACTTGTTACAGATGCATGCTTCTATCTCGTTTAAGCCTCCGACATAATGGCAAGATTATACGGAGAAACTGAGTAGTTGAGATTACGTATACAATCGTCTTTATGTTGCCTAAAAGATGTGGATATATTAAAATGGAATATCCACCACTTATCTTTTATGGCATGCGCCAGTCAATGATTCGAAAGCTATAAAGACTGTTTATTCGTTTTATAATATATACTTTTCACATTGTAGATTATATCGTAGAGATATTTTTTAAAGAAACTCATGATTTGTCGTGATACTTTGTTTTTTGTTGCAAAAAGAGTTTCTTTATGTTATATAAATCTGTTTTTGCGAAACATGTAAGGTTCAATTTCAATATGTAGTCAAAAATTTGCCTAATGTCTAAGCAATAGCTATGAAACGATGAAAACTTATGTTTGGAAACAAGTGTCGAGGTTATAATAGATTTTTGATTTGCATTTAGAAATATGACTATAAAAATGGTTGAGTTACTGAAAAATTAAATGTTACTTTACACGATGCTTTTTATAACTAGACGAGATAATAACCGATAACTGGGCACTATATGGCACAATAATATATTGACGTTTCGCTTTTCAAACCTCACTAGTAGCTGTTTGTTGGTCAGGAATTCGTCAACGTAAACTGAGATTTAAGAAAATCCGTGGTAAATTTCTTGGATTAGTCCTAGTTCTTAGTTTCTTATGCTCTTCTCAAGAATCAAATCATCCATCTTGCCAAGTTTTATTGAAATTTCTTGAGCGGTTATGGCGTGACATTATATTGTTGTATGTATAAGGATATTTTCTGTTAGTTATCGGTATGCGTTTTCTTTAATAGTGGTATAAATTGAAACCATGCTTTTGAAACTTTAATAAACTTTTAAAAGCATTAGTTTTGTTTCACCTACAAAGAGAAACACACGTGTACATTCAAAGGGTAAAAAATATACAATGTTTTTTATTATTTGTGCTTTTGTCATAAAATGTTAGCGCAGATTTTTCTGCGAGGTGAAACAAAAAGGAGACAGTAGTTAGTTTGGAACGAAATGAAATTTTATTTGAAAAATAAAAGTCAGCAAAGTGTATGTCGTACACAATACACGGCTGTGGCGGCGTCAGTGTTAAACGATATGAGTTAAATTTTTTTTCTCGAAATGACACAATGTGTCTTTCCTTCGTTTTCAGTTATTTTAACATTTTGTAAAATCCCAACTAAATACTAATATATTCTATTAGTAACTACTCCGCGATTTTCTCCACGCAAGTTTAGATTAGTAGTATTTTATATATTTACTACAAACGCTACAAACTATATTGAAAGATTCTTTATAGCATAGTTAATTTGGTGTTATTTGACCTCAGTTTTGCTTGTGATTTCGTGTAGCCACTTTTACTCTTCATGCGATTGGTTATTATCATATATCTCTAACAGTAAATCATTAATTAATACGTTTTTATATCTTTTTGATTGAAACAATCCCACCGTATATTTTTTCATTTAGGTTTTAACGATCTTAATTAATTTTTTATTAATGTATACCTAAATAGATACGATTTTTATTTTACGATCTATTTGACACTTGTCTATTGACTATTATCTTTTAAAATATAATCTATATGTTATTCTGATACTTTTTATTATGAAAAACCAACTTTATGTTATAAATGTGATGTGTAAATAGTTTTTTGGCTTATACTTCTTACAATTTTACAACATTAATTAATAATTTAGAAAACGAATACGTACACACAGTCGAAGCAGTAGGAAGGTCTAGAGATTCATAAACAAAATAGAATAAAATATTTACTACAACTTGGTTCACTGCTAAGTTTCAAGAGCTCCTCTGAATAGAGAAAAGTAAAAGTTTCTTTTAGAGGTTTTTTTAAATATAAAAATGAACTAAGATGACTTAGTTTTCTCATTTAATGAATTAAAAGTAAAACCATCTATGAAACAGTTTTAATATTCCATTCATTTATAATATAAAGTACGATTATCTAGGTAATATAGACTAGGTAACTATTGCAAAATACCACGTAAAAATTAATTCACTGTAAGATGCGCCGTGCTTAAGTGACCATATTATTCCGAGAAAATTACCATTCCTTTATTTTTTAATTAGCAAAAGAAATTCACCTTTCTATACCTACTTACACTATAAATGCGTAAATAAATTACACTATAATATTTTTTATTTCTTAGCAAATAAAAAACAGTAGTAGTTTTTGATGTTGCTCTGAAATTATTCTTCAAAAAATGATATGTGCTGCGTGATAGACGGACAAATTAACAATTACACTTTTGCTTTTATAAAAAAAGTATTAACTGTATCCAGCATGTGTTGCAATGCCTCGTAAAGTATATAGAAGCGGGAAAAAATGATCGGTTTTACCTATTTTTTTGGATCAGGATCCATCGCGGGATCAAAACACCCTTGTAATGTTTCATCACATTTTGATCAACGGTTTCGCAATCCACAGAGGACAAACATACACGCGTTGATTTTAATGTTTACAGATTCAGAGCTGACCTAACATGTAATTGGCTTAAAATGAATAGTTTGTTTCATACTCTACTACGAGGGTAGTAATGAGGGGCTATTTAGAGCAATCCGGCGAGATGGTGGGTTAAATTCAGTGTTCGTATCTTCTAAGGTTGCGTATAAAACTATAGGAACTGAAAGTAAATGTTGATCCAATATTATTGACTGCCATTGCAGGTGAGTCCTACTGCAAAATAGCAACGTTAATAAAATCTAGTATTTATGAGTGTCACGTATCTAATTCAGAAATGTTGTAAGGTCATCTATACCTCGCCCAGCTTCAATATAGGTTTTCTGCGGATAAAAAAAAAACATTTTAATAGTTTATGTCTATCTAAACTCGTAAATAAAGCTGAGGATTTTTTTTTACTTTTTCTGAACACGCTAAACTTCGGAAATACACATATCAAGAAAGATCATTAACTCATAGCACAATTCTTGAGGAATGTTCGAGAATTTTCCACATCACGTTATGATTCTTACGTTAAGGGTGAGTGCAAACGAAGTGATATTAGACACTTAGCTAATTCTGTAAAGCGCGCTTAGCATTAAAAAACAGTTAAAGCTAGGCAAAGTAACGCCCGCGATATGAATCTGTTTCATTTTAACATTAACTTTGTCTGAGCAAATCCAAAGTAATAGATCTCAGCCTTAGTCACTTTGCCAAGTAAAGCCGCCCTTGGTGATTTGCATTGATATGTGGTAAGTTTGACAGAAACTAATTGGTCCGCTAATAAACAACCGATTGGCATATTCATACAACGCCCCAGTCGTATGCCTCGTTGATCCGCCCCGGGACATTAATAGCTATTTGTCAACCGTCAGCTCATGATTGATATGTTATGACGTAATCACTTTAACTACACCGCTATGTATGTATTTCATACTTATCCTTCGACATGAGAAAGCAATTAGGCATGTGTGTTGTTAGCCTATTTTAAATAATTGATGAGTGGTATTCGTACTGGAATTAGTGCTGAGACATTGTGAAATATTTTTGTTCTCTTGAAATTTTATTCGATATTTCAAAATATTTTGGCAGACTTCCATTTCGCTTGCATTAGTAATCTATATTTTTTTACTAACCGAAAGAGTAACGGAACACGCCTTATTGGTTTTTGTCATTGTCTGCTATAAACTTTTTATAAAATTCATGAAACCACTGTTTTTTTATCATATTTAAAAATCATTCAAAAATTAAAATCAAAGAATCGTTAACTTATTATGATTTAATTGCCTTTAAGTTCGTTAGTACTTAGATGATGTAAATTATAAATTATGTACATCTTTATAAATAAAAATTCAATGCAGAGTTTTAGTAAGTAGTAATCAATGATAATCGAACATTTATAAATATTTCAAAACCAGGGTTTTAATATTAAATTAAAAAAAAAAAACAAATTAACGCTTATATTATAATATATATTATATGTCTGTATGCCACAGATAAGCTCGATTCGTTCGCTCGTAATGTGCGTGGACAGTCAATCAGTCAGTCATCTTTTTCTTTTATATATACACAGCTATACGTAAAGTTCGTTAACAGATTTTAGGAAACGGAAAATGGGAAGAGTTGCTTAGAAAAGTGATCTGGTATATGGGTATTTTGTATGACCTTAAGAGCATAGGTCAATATAGTCATGAATACATTTGTCGGGTCAGTACTCATAGTAGGCATGTGATATTATAGAGTCTTAGTAACTACATATTTTATGTTATATATGATTTTGTAGACAAATTATTATTTCAGGGCGCTGGCGTCGTTTATTACTTGTAAATATACCCATTATAATAAGTTAATGAATATGTCAATCCGCCCATGCATTCTTAATAAGTAAAACTCGCGTAGTTAAACGCTTCATGCATAATAGCACTTATGTTCAACAAAATAAGGGTTACAGGTACAATTTTAGACGCGCCGTGTAACTAACCAAACTTACTATCCAAAATGTCCATGAAAGCGTTTAAGTCCTTTATGAATAATAATGTATGCAATATTGTACGTGATGCATTTTCTATTAGTAGAAGAATCTATTAAATTTCTTTCGTTCGTTAAAATAAATTGCTGGCATCAGTGTAAACTTATATTCGGTATATGCATTTAATTTTGATAGCAATACAACAAGTATTATAGAGCAGGTCTGGTGATGAATTCGGAAGCTATAAGGATATCCGCTGTTTTGATGTCGATGATGATGACATTGAAAAATAAGCGTTCTGGATTAACTTTTTTTGCTTAGTTTTGGTGGCAAATAGTAAAATAAAATAGGTTAGAAGTACCTCCATGAAATCGTTCTGTTGTTAGATTCTACAACATTTAAATCATCTTCATATGGAAGTTTTAAATTTATTTGGACTACATTTAAAGCACTTCTGAAATGTCCAGTCTTATCTGTTTATAGGGAGTTTACTACCAGTTCTGATAGCAGGTTCTAGCGATAAGAACCTTTATAGCTAGTCTCTTATAGATAGGTAAAGCTTATAAAATTGACCGTTTCTTTAACAACTAAAATAAAATCGCGACAAATAAGCAACAAACGCCTGACGCAGAGACTGAAATTAATCCATTTATCTTTATATACAGAAAGAATTGATTGTTAATCCACTTTGAACCGTATGTATTGATTTTAACAATTTGTTGATTTCATGTTTGACGTGTTTAACATTTGTTTTAGGGCTCGTGTGAAATTGTTTCAAAAGCTGTCAAGGTGTATTGACATTGGATGTAACGTTTAAGGACACCTTTATTTACCATTCGTCTTTGGTTAAAAAGTACCTGTGGTTAACATTTATCTGTGTTTTATATCCTTTATAAGTCCTGATTATCTAGTTATAACTATGAAAATTATTGAACTTATAATTTTGTAACATGGTTGGCTATTAATCGAGTTGCATAGAGTTATCGCAGGTTTTATGGTGATCAATTTATAAAAATACGTGTTTAATATAGCGAAAGTGTCTGTAAATAAAATTAAGAGTCGGCGTGTTACTGATCGAAAAACTTTAAAGAAGTCGAGGGAAACACTTTTATCCCTACGTTCCCACAGGAATACAGTCGAACGGGTATAGCTAGTCTTTTGTAAAAAGAAAAAATCGTTAATTATGCTTAAATTATCAGAATTACAGAAATTACGCCGAGAATTGTAAAACTGTTTACACATCCTTATCCCTCTTTTGGATGTCCCAGTTTTTATTACGGCCATAACGGCCATAGAGAAAATTGTGATTTATTAATGTTATTCGGACGATTCAACGTAATTCTCACATATTTGATATTTTCGTTACACGCGCGAAACGAAGTAGGTATCCGTATTTGAATTATCAATTCAATTTATTACATTACACCATTATTTTTGAAAATTTTATCAACATAAATTTTATGTATTTATACATAAAACGTTCTCAAAGGCGTGAGAAGTCTGCCAATCCGCACATGGCCAGCGTGGTGGACTATGGCCAAACCCTTCTCATATTGAGAGGAGACCCCTGCTCTGTAGTGAGCCGGTAATGGGTTGATCATGATGATGATGATGATGATGATGATGATGTATTTATATGTAAGTAGGTAGGTATGTACATATTATTTTGTGTTCTTTACTTTATATTATCTGTGCACCTCTAAAATACTTGTCACTAGTTATTACCTTACGAGATCGCTTTTTAGCGATAACGCCGCCAATTGAACGACTTCATTGTATTGTTTGTATTTCAGTAATGATTTTTTCTTGATGTTACAAAAAATATATTTTCTTTCAATCGTCTAAATTTGCGTACTAAGAGTCGCTCAGCCAAGCCCAAAGTCCCTCTACGTAATCGCATAATAAATTAGAAGATAATTAATGGACAAGACTTATTAGCTTAAAGAGTTGAGATACTAAAGTGTCAATAGGCAGTGTAAATAGCTCGGTGCTTCTGCTGGAGGTAGACTCTTCCTCAGCAGACAGAATCGTTTAATTGAATCCCATGTAGTATGTATGTAGATACTTAACTCTACTACTCCAATGAATATAAATAATTTAGAAATACCTCAAAAAGATTTGGCAGCGAATTTATTTATATCATAGTGTTTCTCGTAGTCTTTTTTTATGTTTTTCTAGTTTACACGGCTTTCATGCATTTTGTGGTGATCTTATCTAAAAGTATTTTTACATCATCATCAATGATGTTACTTGTATGTTTTATCGCTATATCTGTTTACATACGTTGACCTAATTGATTAAATGTAGACTGAAATGTTACATAGAAACCCAATTTTACAACATGCTCATTTTAATTGTTTAAGCAAACAGTAAACGCAGAAAATAGTGTATGGAATACATTGAACGTGATTTATTATTGGATGTTGTGTTGATTTGGTACCATGTTTTAGGGATTCGAATAAAAAAAACATTTTCCTTAATTACATAAAATACCCTTTGGTGACCTCGACGAAGTACCTACCGACTTCCTATATACGTTTATTTAAACATTCACGTTAAGTGGGAAACCCTATTAGGCCGTTTTGATGCGTGGACGGTATTCCTCTAAACAGACTGTTATCCTGGAATTTGGGGCACGGTAACTTATCCCTAACATATTTTGATAAGTAGGTACGAGTATTAACGGTATAATAGGTAAATAGATGATTTATCCATTGCCTTCTCATAAATTTGTATAAAGATGTAAGATAAGACTACAACATTTAAATACAAGATATATTGAATTGCATACATACTCGTAGTTCGAAAGAGTTCCTTTTGGGTGAAGAGGAACTGGCCACCGGAACTCAATGATAAGTATTTCACAGCAGGCGGTTGGCAAGCAAATGCATCGCAATGCACAGGGTGTCTATGCGTAAATACAAGGGAACGCCTCAACAACTAATGTTCCTGTGTGAGGAAAATCAATATTTTGAACAGTTATGTACAGTTTGTATAAGGCTATTGTAGTTACAATAGCCTTATACAAACTGACCCACTAAGTAGTAGAGGAAGACCAAAGAAGAGATGGATGGATTGTGTAAGAGAGGGTAAGGTGCGGGGATAGGTGGGTAGTGAGGTGACTGCTGATAGAAGTGAGTGGAAGAAGAAGACGTGTTGTGCCGACATAATGTGGGGTAAGGGCAAGAAAAAGAAGAAGAGATTTAAGTAGTTTAGAAAAAAAATCTTGTTAATCAATTCAATTCAAATAATCTTTATTCAAATAGTCCTTTAAAAGGCGCTTTTGACGCGTCAATAATTTACATAGTAGTGATTTGATCGTGATAACTTCATTCGTAAACTTAAAACTAAATCTATGAGGGTTCCAAACGCGCCCATCAGTTTCCGCAGTTTGCAACATACTCGAAAAGTATTTCACGGATTGCTTGTACTTGGTATAATACGGTTTGTATATACTTTTTATTCTTAAGTTCATACGAGATCGGAAGTCTTATCAGATCGAGCTGTAGTATAACGCAACCGGATATAGCTACGTACTGCTAGTACAAGCGTAGCTGTAAAAGTTAAGAGATAAATAATAAAAATAAAATTAATCAACTGTACAGAATTTTGTCTTAAAAAAGTACAAAATAATAATACAAGAGTATAATGTTGATAAACGGTTGTTATAAAAATAATATTGTAGTATAGCGTGACTGAATTACAGAGTCAAAGGAAACAAAAGGCATTGTTATCCACATAAATGTGAAATCTCGTTTCAGGATAGAGGGTTTTGACATAAAAGGGTCTCCTTATCGGTTTTTATTCGAACCAACAAACAAAAAATGAATGAAATAAATTGACTTATCGTTCCAATTTGCTTTTCCGAGAGTTGCGTGGCATGGCGACCATGGTCAGTTGCGTAATTGACCACAGAGTACCAGCGTCTGTGCTCTGAATTTTTGTTTACCTTATAGATATAAGGTTCCATACTGTGATACAAAGAGTACGATATATCTTCGAGTCTGAACGCGGACATATACAGTAGCTTTTTCAACGAGCTGAGTAATCTTAGATATATAGGTAGCCAATCGTTAACAATTACCAGTTAAGTTTCTGATTAGCCGTCTAGTTAGTGATTCGTCATCACCAGGTTACATGCGATTATATAAACGATAAAAATATTATGGATTATATAAACGAAAAAAAAGCTTGGGTGTGAATTGCTCTATCTCCATAGGTAATAGAATTTATTATTGATTATGTGAGATGGTGATATAAAAAAAACCGGCTAAGTTTGTTGTGGGTTTCTTAGACCTGGGCGCGATTTGAACCCTCTTAGCTTTAGTTTTAAGTTGTCGATTGTAGTTATCACCACCACTTCACGAATAGAAATAACGAAATGAACGATTACAGATGCCTGTAGTAGGTTTACGTGAATAAAGCAATTTTTGATTTGATTTGATGTATAAGTAAGCAGCGTTGTTCTTATGTTCTCTAAGTCACCTAATTAGGCTAATGACGATAATCATTCTATAGTTTAAATTTTTATGACTCAGATTTAGATGTTAGATGTTTAGATGATTCAGATGTTAGTGTTTAAGCACACAACTTGTTTTGTTTGTTATTTTTTATTATTCAGTCTAAGCTAACCTTTGACATGTCTCACCTGGGAGTAAGTGATCATAATGTCCGAATTTAGCGGGGTAACCTCTCAGGGGTATGACAGATTTATTAAGGCCAAACTAATTTCATACGCGTTCATACGCGACACGTATTCATACCGGTCTATGTCGGTAAGGTGGTAACTAGCCAAACCCGAGAGAATTCATAACTGATAAATTCCTTAACTGTCCCTGCCGGGGATCAAATCCCGGACCTTCCACTCGTATAAACCACAGCGCTCAACACTGCTCTAAAAACGATATGCTCCAGTGATCTCATTTATGGCGAATGATTCTCAGTTTGTTTTTTTGTCGTTTTAAGTGTCATTACAACGACAAGGTTCTGTTTAATTATTTCACATTCTACAAATATTTGTTTTTAAATTAAAAAACATAGAATCCACGTCGGTGTGCACTTTGTAACAGGAATAAAAAAATAAAATAAAAAGGAATTGTCGGTCGTGTGTAAATAGTGATCATTGAGCGAAAAATATTTTTTTTATTTTTGTAAAATGTCACGTCTTGCGGTTCTCAGAAGCACCAGTTGAATTCTTATAAGGTTTTCTACGGCGAAATTGGTTCTGTAATAAGGCGTATACAGTTACCTACTCGTGAGCCAGATTAAAGAAGTACAGCCGGTACTTCCCTTTGACTTCGCTCAAATGGCCTCCTTGGGTAGAATATTTCGTTTTACTTTTGTTTTGTCTCATCTACTGGCAACTATGGATAAATACACTTGCTTGAATTAGTAATCTGTCTAATTAATGCTGGGAAAACTGTGCTTTATTAATTAGAGATATAAACATGGTCAATTGATGTCATAAAGTTGGGATAGTGATGATAGGTAAACTTATTATATCGTCAGCTTAAAAATCGCTGTGCAAACGTTCCGTATATTCCGAATGAAATACACAGAGCAAGACGAAGATGAAGCGTTCGAGTAACCACCAACCAGTACTGATATTTATGTAAAATTATATGAATAGCAACTAAAAAAGTAATTTACTAACGAGAAGTAAAGATTTCATTCTTATGTCACCGATGTTCCTCGAACACTTACGAACCGATTTACTTCTTCCTCTTTTCAACGCTTCCATCGCCAAGATCTGGCCTTCCAAATGGATAGTGAATAGACATCTACTTGGCAAAGACGCACCAATTTATTACTGGTGTGTGATTGCGATCAATTTATGGCCTGTATAATTAAAACTACTGCTTTAAGTGCACGCGACATAACTCGTGTTGTCGACGGTTCTTAGCGTAATTATACACGTCAAACCTGAAACAACAAAAATAACTTTACAGCAACTTATGAAGCCAGTAAATACTGCCGGTAATATGAATAAAATCATAGAATAATGTGTCGCATTTTCCATTTTGTAAGTGAGCTTATAAATCAACTAAATCTTATTATAAAATATTATGTTCGGGTAAGAAAAAAAAAGAGATCATCCAAAATAATAAGGGTAAAGTTTACAATGATTCTGGCCCCTTATTTAAGTTTGATCGTAAAGTGTAACAGCTGCAGTGGAAGTAAATGGTAGCCCCTCGAATTGAAACTGGATATTCAAGATGGCTCTAAGTAAGGCGAAATGGTTGAAAAACCCTTTACGACCTCTGCGAGCATTGTGACCTTATAGGTGTGAGGTCCTAAATTTCTTTTAAGACAAATATCTTAGGATGGTAGGATTTTGTTAGGTTTTCATAGATATTTAATAAATAATATTATTGATAGATTGTTATTGGCAAAGACATAGTGTGTCCGTCAAACAAAATAGACGTGAAATAGATTCAACTTTTATAGTTAGCTAGTAAAATTATAAATGTGAAACTTTGAATATTTGCTACTCCTTTAAGCGCGCCGCGATGACCGATTTGGCTGAAGCTTATAATGGAGGTAGATGCTGTATTTGATTCCGAAAAACCTTCCGCAGGAATAACGAATACAGCTGTATTATTATTTTTAGTACTATCACTTTTATTTCTCTCTCGACCCATTTCTGATGTCGACACAACTAAAGTTGTGGGCAGAGGTAATTTTTACCAAATAATTTTCATGCAATTCAAGTAACTAAACGCTGTCTTAATTCAGTTAAAGATCTAAAATTATCATCTTCAAATAGCTTATACGTTCGAATTAGCTGTTTGACAAGTTTCTTTGTTGACGTATGGATCGAAGAAGGAACACGAGAGAGAAATAGTGGTTATACTGAAATGGGGTCACGAATTGCTTTTCTCTTTTGCCGTAGCGATCTGTATTCCCATTTGACTGAAAGAGTCTTGGGTAATAATTAAATAATAAGTCATTTTCACGTCATACATTATACTTAGTTTTGTGAATTGTTTTTTTTTAATTTAGCCTAATATGTAAACTTCAATAAGTGAATTGAAAATATACCCAATTCTCTGAAGAGAGCATTTTGATAACCATTTGTGATCTAGGTGTATACATGAGTCATACTTTCTTTATTCAAGTATAAAATCAAACTACCGTTTGACGACGTCCGTGGCGCACCACGCGCGCTATCGCATTATAAAGTAGGAGGTCCTGGGTTCGATTCCCGGCTCGAGTCATAGGAGGCGTCGGCCGTGGCTAGTTACCACCCTACCCACAAAGACGTGTCGCCAAGCGAGTTAGCGTTCCGGCACGATGTCGTGTAGAAACCAATTAGGAGTATGGGTTTACCATACCCCTAACAGGTTAGCCCGCTACCATCTTAGACCGCATCATCACTTACCATCAGGTGAGATGCCGTCAAGGGCTAACTTGTGGTGAATAAAAAAATCTTTCATTCTTGTTTGACTATCTGGAGGACTCGTATATATTTTGTTTTCTTTAGTGTGAAGCTGTGGTACATTTGTTATTTTTCACATACCAAGCACGGGTAAACTATGATGGTAGGCCTTAGCCCTGTGAAGGGCTTAAAGAGTCTTGCCAGCGAACAATAGCGTCGGTAAGGAGTGCCTCACGGTCAGTAAGACGAGCACTCTGCGAATTGAAACCTATTGTTTTACACAGTTAATTTTAGACTCCCTCCAGATTTTTGGCAAGAAGTTATTTATATATATTTGTTTATATCAAGGTATTTATTTATGTATCTATTTTGCACCACCTTCCTCTTTCCGTATCTCTATATCTTCTACATATTTGGTTGCCTGGAAGAGATCGCTATGTAGCGATAAGGTCGCCAAATACTACTGTCTGCTATTTTCTGTCTTTTTTGTTTTATTTTTCCTTTTTCGTGGTGTACAATCATCATCATCATCATCATTATCAACCGATTGACGTCCACTGCTGGACATAGGTCTTTTGTAGGGAGTTCCAATGCTCACGGTCTTGGGCCGCTTGCTTCCAGCGGCTCCCTGCGACTCGTCTGATGTCGTCTGTCCACCTAGTTGGGGGTCGACCAACGCTACGTTTACCGGTGTACAATAAAAGTGTGTAAATAAATATTAGGTTTGTTCAGTTCCGTTACAAAATTAAGATATAAGTGATTATTGGTACTATATAATTATTACTTTAATTTTTTTTCGTTCATTTAAAATATGTTCTGTTTGGTAGCTTTTTTGAAGATTATTCCTCACTCTTCTTGCAAATTTACTTCTTTTTTCTATTTTTTTGCACGGTTCACCAACTTTTATTTTAAAATAAAAAGGTTATTGCTGTGTCCAATGGCGAGCCTTCGCTGCCATGACCGCCGAAGCCGCCGGTTGCGTTGATATGGCACGATGTTGAAAAGGGTCGTTTTCAACAATTACTGGACGAAATGTGTTTTTTGTTACACATTGCTCTACAAAGCTTCCTTTCTGCCAATGAAATTATTGGTACGTTTTTGTTTTTTAATTTACTTTGAATTATAGGTTATAAGGGTTTTAAAGCCCTTTGAGTGGGCCTAGTTGGGATAACAGTTTTTTTTTTAATTTGATGTTGCAGTCTATAATGGTAGCGGGCTGACCTGTTAGGGATATGGTAAACCCACACTTCTAATTGGTTTCCATGCGACATCGTGCCTGAACGCGAAATCGCTTGGCGGCACGTCTTCGTTGGTAGGGTGGTAACTAGTCACGGCCCAAGCCTCTCACCAGACCAGACTCGAACCAGGAATCGAACCCAGGCCTTCCAACTTTATAATGCGACAGCACACACACTACGGAGGTCGTCTAGTTTGTACTGATTGTTATAATGTTATCCAAGAGT
Source organism: Lasiommata megera (assembly GCA_928268935.1). Lineage (NCBI taxonomy): Eukaryota > Metazoa > Arthropoda > Insecta > Lepidoptera > Nymphalidae > Lasiommata > Lasiommata megera. The sequence goes on from OV743309.1 coordinate 11,252,206, forward strand.
AATACGTAACTAAACTAATGATGATCATGATGACAAATTGACAGGCTACTCTATTGACAACTCCAATCTATATAACACAATTGACAACTCCAATCTAGATAACATAATTTAAGAAATACCTCTACATAGCTTATACATACAACACAGTACATTTATAAAGCACGATTAAACCAACGTATCTGAGCAAAGATATTGGTTTCAGCTCGTTTAATCCATACCTTTAATTTACACGCAGTTGGATACAAAAGATTTCAGCCTATAAATGGAATAAATTTAATCGTGAAATATTTGCGATCACCCGTTTTAACTCCCAACTCAAAAAGAGGGTGTTATAACATTTGTGTGTGTGTGTGTGTGTGTGTGTGTGTGTGTGTGTGTGTGTGTGTGTTTATGGGTATAGTATTTGGTCTTCATTTAAAAGGATTGATTTTGGTGATGCTTTCTTTTCAAGTTGACTTCAACGTGGAGCATCGTCTGCTAATTTTGTACTAGATAAAAGGTCTTGCCAATTTTACATTGGAAAAAAATCTGTTTATAAAATTTTGTCAATCACTATCAAGTATAATGATTGCTTTGGGGAAACATAATGCACATTGTTTCTAGCAATAAAGCTAACTTTTTTACCAATTAACATATTAAAATTAAGCAAGTTACCATTTGTGTCAGTGTAATGCCGTGGCAGCCTCACCATGACACAGTTCAATTTACACAAAAATATTTCAAAATAATGATTTTTTAATAAGAATATTTTTATGTTTTGTCTTTCTAGCTAGTGACATTTTTGGATTATCGGGACTATAATTCTGTCATAGGAATCAACAATAAAATACTTAAACAAGTGTCATTCTCACTTATTGGACTATCTATTTTTTTGAGGGTCTACACTTTAAAGCATCAAGTAGCATTCGAGATACACATCTCCTCAGCAACTAACAGCAAATATAGCATGTTCTGTCTCAAATTATGTGTAATAATATTTCGGGTTTAATGTTCTACAAATGAAGATCGATGCTCCAAATTAAATAAATTAAAATCTCAATATTGTGAGCTCTTTTTTGAGCTCATTAAAATTTTTGATTCAATTTAAATAATTATTGCGTTTCATAATTTACGTGGCTTCGTTGAGATCTAGAACAGTTGACGATAGATTTAAATATTTTATTAATACAGAACAATAACGATTTTCATAATTATGACGAGATTGTTAGTTCACGTCAGTGATCGTGTCATGTCAGAGACAGACAATGTTGATGGCGGAAACGTGCCTAAGGCTGTTGAAACGAAAGTGTTTTTCAAAACGCTTGTATACCTAAGCTGTTCAGCCTTATTTAGCATTGTACAGCATACAGTTTTGAGTTAGCATAAAAGTTATCCTGAATAAGCTTCGTATTAAAATAAAATTCTATTCTTCGTGTAAAAACAATGCCTTTATTAGTCCACAGGGTATGGCTGATGAAACTTTTCTCGGTCTTCTTACACTGAGGGAGGGATGTTTTATGTCTTGAGATGTAAAAACTTGTATTTTTGTTTTCTTAATTTGTACCGATAATTATAAAATGGTCGTAATCTCCGAAATTTCATGTAATTAATGTTTCGAATGATTTGAATGTTGATGTAATTAATGTCAGTAAGCGGTGATAGCCTAGTGGTTAGGGCGTCAGCCTCCTAATCAGAGGTCGGCGGTTCGAATACGGGCACGTACCGCGACTTTTCGGAGTTATGTGCGTTTAAAAAAAAAAATATATCACTTGCTTCAACGGTAAAGGAAAACATCGTGGTGAGGAATCCTGCACGCCTGAGAGTTCTCCATAATGTTCTCAAAGGCGTATGAAGTCTGCCAATCCGCATATGGCCAGGGTGGTAGACTATGGCCAAACCCTTCTCATATTGAGCCGCAGTGCTCTGTAGTGATCCGTTAATGGATTGATCATGATGATGATGAATGTTTCGAAACACAGTCCTAATTAAACGTAATATAACGTTTTCATTTTTGAATTCAATATTCACCAACTAATTTCATGATAATGTAAATAAAAGCGTCAAATAAACTAGTTCATATACATAGCAATAACAATTTAGTTCAATGTGTAAATTGCTAGTATCAATGATAACGTTTTAGTTACAAAATACTGTTTCGACAAACCTATTTACTTTTACTAGTGAAACGTTTTGGTTACTGCATTCAGTAATAATTACCAATAAAATAAAGTAGACATATAGAGGGAGTGCTTTGCTATAAGCTCTAAGGCAATGGATATTTTAAATGTGCATAGACATATAATTATCATTTACTAGAGAACGTGTATATGTGTGCCGTAAGCTGTGATAGCCTAGTGGTTTGGGCGTCCGCCTCCTAATCAGATGTCGGGGTCCGAATCCGGGGACGCACCTATAACTTTCGGAGTTATATGCGTTTTTATGCAATTAAAATATCACTTGCTTAAACTGTGAAGGAAATATTATCAAAGGCGTGTGAAGTCTGCAAATCCGCACATGGTCAGCATCTTGGACTATGGCCAAACCCTTCTCATATTGAGAGGAGACCCATGTTCTGTAGTGAGCCGAGAATGGGTTGATCATGATGTGTATATGAATAATATCATACATGAAAAAATGAGAAGATGTTAAGCATTATCATTAAATATCATCATCATAATTATCAATCCACCGACACAATAAGAGGCGTGGGTCGCTTCTCAGAAATAGAAGGGCTAAGGGAAGGGTAATCCGCCAAGCTGGCCAAGTGCGGATGGGTGGACCACACACGCCTATGACAACTTCATGCAGAAATTCTCAGGCATTCATTTCAAAAGTTTTTCTCATGTTTTTGGCACCGTTAAAGCTAGTGGTAATTTAATATAAAATTTCTTCGGATAGATTTAAAAAAAACGTGTTCGTGCGTACAGGGATTAAACTCTGTGTCCGCGAAAGGGAGACCGAAGTCAACCACTAGGCTATCACCGCAAAGAAGAAATATTTTTCATTAAAAATCCTCTGTTTCAATGTTTGCATTTAATATTTGGCCAAATTTAAGAATGGAAATAATTATAAGGATGTGAGATTCTTTTTCAGATTTCTAATTAGAAATGAAAATGCGACGAAGCCATTAGTCAAATATTAGCATCGTATGTGAGAAAATGTGCAAACATTTTATCGAGAGAAAAACTGCATCGCGTATTATTAATATTTCATGCCCGGAGAACATTAATGTCGCTTTCAACGCTACACTGTGATGAAAACTACCAGTTTTGCTTTGAAACTACGTTATTCAGACGGCTAGTTTTGATAATAATATTATTTCATTTATCACTTATATAAAGACAAAAAGGTATTTTTTAAAACAATGTATATTTATTTTTTTGCATTTAATACGCACTTTCGATTCTTTTCCATTTACATTTAGTTTTAAAAGCATCTTCAACTTTATAATGAACCCATACACGCTTTACTCTAGCTAAACAGTCTGATATATAAATGCAATGTTATAAGATTCAAAGTAAGATCGGAGATTTTTCGTGTTATGCGAATACTGAAATACGGAAGATGAGTATTGTAAAGCCTTATGAGTTCGTATGTTACATTATTGGCGTGATGGGATGTAATTTTATGAATACCTACACCAGGTTACCTACATCAATACCACTGATAAGATTAGAAAAGTTCTGCGGAGACATATTCCTCTACTCAGTTAAAGAACTCTCACGTAAGACGTGCGAACACGTTTTCTGTAAATTATATTATTGAAAGAAGAAAATATATACTGAAGGTACAAAATTCTTATATCGTGTATTCGAAAACGATTTTATAAGTCTCGAATCGGCTTATAAATTAAATTGCCGCAAAAACGTAGTCACTTTTTATCGTTGGGGACGTCTCTCGCTTTGTGATAAAATGTTTATTGTACATCTGGCACATGGGGACGGGATACAATGGGAATAATTATTGATCTAACTAGGTTTTGACTGTGCATTTGCAGAAAAAAAAATTAAATAGGTTATGCTAATTTGTACTTTTTTCTGTAATTTTTCAATTGTAGTTGCATTTCACATCCGCTCCGAAAGCGACATAGGCAGAACTGCACCGCTTTTGGTGGTGGCATGTGGGGTATGTAACCATAACCCAACAATGTTCCTTACCGTCGCTTGGTTGCTGGGTTACGAGAAAGCTCGTGCACTCATTCGCACACACGGCGATTGCCTAGGTGGACCCATTCGTAGATACTTTTTTGTAAGTAAAGTTATTCTTCCTTAATACTGAATCTAAATTTGTAATATTTGAAATGCCATTTTATGGATTATTTTACCTCCTAGTGACAAAAATTGTTATATTTATATATATCTTACTAGATTGTATGATGTTTTGATCTAGGCCGGTAATAGCTTGATAATGATAATGAGGTAGTTATAACTTAGTCTAAAACAGCACACGGAATATTACAATCACGTATTCCCACAAATAGATCCCACAATATACATATACAGACATGCCTATACCTACTTACCGAATGATATTTAAAAAAATTGTATAAAAACACATACGATCTACTTTTAATCCGTTATTTGTGTTAGGAGGATTAGTTTTGGTTGTAATTTGTGACTAGTATCGCAACATTGTTAAATTTCCATCACTAAAACTTAGTTTCTGATCTTGTTATGAAACTATTTTGTATTATTAACCCTCGAGCTATTTACTTCATATCTTTTTTTAAATTGCGGTGTTTTTGGCTCTTTATATTATCATCCTTACCAATATTATAAATTAAACCTTACCAATAAAAACTAACTGATAGTTTGCGTTTTAACTTAACTAATGATCATGTAATTTTGCACTTTTCCAACTTATATCCTGGAGATATCCAGTGGATACTTTTTGTTCGGGGTAAACAATACCAGGGGGATTTATACTTCTCGCACCCTAATAAAAGATCTTTTAAACTTTCCGGGATACACTGTATCTTACGCATTCGTTCCGCTTACGATATCTCGTTTTAGTGGTGTGGAGTACCTAGCCAATCTTTAAACATTATTAAAATTAATTATGTTTTGTTACTATTTAAAAAAACTCTTAAAGCTTATAATAGATCTCTCGGTAAATATTGTAGTGCAAAAAAATGTTGTACCTCTTTATTTGTTTGTCACGTACAAATCAATAGACAATCGCATTACCAGTTTTGACGCGCACGTTGTACAAGACGTGTTTTAGGTTCTGTCAATATGTTTCGATACGCGACACAACATTGCCACGCTGAGTATAGAAAATATTTTGCCTCAGAAAATACACAATTTTTTCCGTGCAAAACTAACTATAGCTTGTTCATCGCAGCATAGTGCGGGTGACAGGCGAGAGTTTGACATCACTAGAAATTGGATAACATTTAATCGAATATCTACTAATATTGATTAGTTTGCTAACGATATTATAAGTGATTATCAGTTGTTATTAAAACGTACTTATATACTACTGATATATATATATATATATATATATATATATATATATATATATATATATATATATATATATATATTCATAATTCTATTACAAATAGTTATGTAAACTATACTATTAAATATATATATATTTAACAGTATAGTTTACATAACTATTTGCAATAGAATTATGAATTCGTCACGATATATAGATATTATATTATTAATCTACAAAAATGCATTAGGTCTTTTATACATTTAAAATATAATCTTTGCTAACTAACTGATAAACCATCAGTTCATAGACAAAGTATCGTAAATCCTGTAGCTATATTTTATAATGTAGTTTCAGTGGTTTAAAACTGTTAGTATAACTCTAAAACAAATGATACGAATTTGTTCTGCTCCGCTGGAGGCAACTAGGACCGTGTTTGGAGTTTACGTCACGACGTCCGACCTAAGTTTACGGTCGCTTGTGTTATATTGTATCGAACTGCTCTTCTGTTATACTATGCTTGTACCCATACCTTTTCATTCAATACGGCTAAAATACCAGTAAGATTCATTCGGAATTTTTCCAAATCCATCCTTTGTATCTCTCATCTCATATCCATGTCGAGACATCATAGGCAAAATTATGTCCAAAAAAGTTGTTTGTTCCAAAAAGTCAATATTTAATACTGCAAAACTCAAGAATAAGTCTGGTGGGAGGCTTCGGCTGTGGCTAGTTACCATCCTACCGACAAAGACGTGTCGCCAAGCGATTTAGCGTTCCGGCACGATGTCGCGTGGAAACCAATGAGGAGTATGGGTTTAACAGCCCGCTGCCATCCTAGACTTCATCTCAGATCACTTACTACCAGGTGAGATAGCCGTCAAGGGCTTATTCGTAGTGTATAAAAAAAAAGGTAATTTTCAACGATAAGTGTAATAATTCACAAATAAATTGAATAACATCTGAGAAAATATAAATAGAATGTATTAAACAGCAAATTATTAATTTTAATGTTTTTTTTTAAGATGATAAAATTTTTATTTAGCATCGACATCCCGGATTCCACAAGTGGGCAAGGTTATGAAATTAAACAAATGCTAATTGTCTAGAAAAAATAGTTACTAATAGTAATCGTAATAAAACGATGACTTACTATATCTAGAATTCAATTCAGTTTAATTATGTACTTACTTCTACCACTGTTGAGCAGGGCCTTCTTTTTTAGAGAAAAGGAATAAGAATTCAATCAACACGATTAACAATAACACGATTAGCAATGCATCACGCTTTCAAATGTTCAATGTGTTTAAGTGAGTAAGAAAAGTCAATGAAGGAGTTGTATAAATTATAAGTAAACTAGAGTATTTGGCCGTATAGAAAAACGATGAGCTTTTTAAATTTATTTGCTTTTCTCAAAGATACTGAGTGAAAGGAAAATAATTAGTTCTTTGCATTTGGCTTCCTAGGAATATTGACTTAATTAAATAAATAAAAAACTAATCGACGAGGCGCCGGAACGAGCGTTTCTTTCTCCTTTTCATAAAAATGGTGAATATTTCATTTATTATCGAAAGCAATTTATATAGCGGTCCGGGAACTTATATCTTTGATATCTTATTTCTTATGTCTGACCTAGCCAGCGGAAAAGTATTTTTAAAGTATTGAAAATCGGACTTTGAAACAGAGTTCCGTAGCAACTTTCAATAAAATACTCCTTGAAAATTATTTGTGCAATTGCTCTGTATGAGCTTTCCTAAGCTTTCGTCAGGTTTTCGTAGTATTTTTTAACGTTTCTTATGCGAAGTTGGTGAGGAAACCACATTTGAATTTAACGTGAGTATGTCATTATTCGATTATTTATTTGCATGTTTGTAACAATATATAGGTACGCCCCTCAGTTTGTCTTTCACAACTATGGTCGTTTATCATTGACTTGTATTTCCTGAGATTAAAACATTGAAATATACGTACTTACAAGCTAAATCATTTAGCTCTATAATCATTTTTTGAATATATTTTTAGACCTAGCTTTAATGTTTTGTAACATCTTATGATATGATAGATACTCTTTGTTTAAAGAGCAGTACCTTGAATTATTCCTTGTTTCTGTAAAAGGGAAGTTTACACTTTAAAAAACTTACGTTTGCTTATTTATATATACCTGAGCTATCTATATGGACTTACCTACACGAGCCTTTTTTACTCATGTCATGTTCAGGATGATAAAAAAATGCATACAAATATACTTCCTCCCATTAAAGATTCAGTTATATCTTTTGTTTTGCGGTCGCAAAAGCTCGTAAAAAAGTACGTAAGAGTCAGTCCATTGTTTAAGTACAAAATTCCCGGTAAATCGAAATTGGGAAAGTTATTTAACGTGCACAAACGTGTCAGAAACTTTGGCTATTTGTAACGTGTGTTAACAGTCTGCGCTGAATATGCTTAGTTAAATTAGAAGTGATATTGCAGCATAAGCGTAAGACAGTGTCAGTGTCTACCATATACTTGGTATATACCGCGTGTAATATCAATATTATGTTTATGCATGTTAATGTGTTTATGGTCGCCATTCTTCTTCTTATCATGCCATCTTGTTGAAATATTGATTCTATAACCAATGCATACAAGTTTCTTATTATAATATATATATTATTGGCTCTAAATAGGTTACTCTAAAAGTGACAATGTGAGATGATGATAACGAAGAGAATGCCTTGCTATTCTTCTTAGACCAGGGTGCGTTGGGAATAGTTTTAGTTTTAAGTTTATAAATGTATATATAATAGTTATCTTCTCACGACAATGTGAATTGAAAACAAAGCCGCTTTTGATTATATACGATGCAAATACGTTTGTGTAATCATAAGAGTCCATGTTAAAAAAAAAATGCAATTTATACATGATCTCTTTAAGATATATATCTGCAGCATCCATTTGTACAACTACATCTCGAGCATAGTATTTATTCCGCATGAATGCTTTGTGATTCTCAAGCAGCTATCTAGACTTCAATAGGTACTCTAAGTACCAGAGTATGACGCAATAGTGAAACTTACGAAATCCATCAACGTTGTTAACGAACTTGTACTAAGGGCATAGATAACTTTTATAGCAAACTTCACTGCGATTACGTTCATCGGGGGCAAAGGGTTCAAAATACCCGAATCTTTTACTTGCGAGACATTTTAGATTGTGCCTATAATTATATACGTATAGACACGAGCTTATTGAGTTTTACGCTGAGAGTTTGGCCCTTTGCTGCGCTAATGGTCAAACTTTTGTAGGTTTTAGTATAAGAAGGTAAATACCACAGTCTTTTTACAGAGGGGGTTATTCGAGAATGCTGGGTATTATAGGTACTATGTAAGCGTTTTATTTAGATACTGAACTAACGTAGATATTGTGTATGATTGAAAACAACGTAAATCTACCTCTTAAATTGTATTAAACCCAAATCCTATGTCTGGTCTTCTAGAAAGATCGATAGAACAGATATTTTCTTTCGATATAAGAATTAGAAACCAGTGTGCATTTTTTTCTAAGTTGTTGTTAGTTAAAACTTACTAAAGCTATTTTTCATAACTATACCTTTTCCGTGGTAAAAACTTTTACTCCAGGTAGCTTTATGATGAGCAAAATTACATCGACATGATAATATAACAAGGCAATAAACAAATAAATTGACATATTTGCATTTATATTATAGGTATGGTTTGATTTATTACCCAGCGTGTGATAAATCCCATCGCATCGTCCCTAGTATCAAAAACTCATTACCAAATATAAAAAAAAAAAACATTACCCCATTAAACATTGCCTACTCCGTATTATGAAAAATGTGCAGACGGAAAAATAATTTCACATAAATGAATTTACTGTGTGTAAGATGCGTCTGTTATTATAAAAAAATATAAATGGATAATGGTGCCCATGTAACCTTATTTGCATGAAAATATGATAAGCGTTTATTTTGATTTTCTTTTCAGTTACAACTGAGGATAACTCAAAACTTTAGCGTAATAAGACTTATTAAAAGTTATCTGTATTCAATGACTCACGGGAAACATTCAAACTAGAGTTGTTTTCTGCTTCAACTCCTACGGTAGTACACGGAACTCTGTCTAACCACATCCACGATCGACTTCCCAACTACTTGACATTCACTTCCAAACTATTACATAAATTAATGTGTAGTAGTGTACAGGGCACTAAAAATACCATCCCGGGAAATGGTAGCAGTAGTTTTTGACTTCAATGTACAACACACTATATTATAAAATATTCAACTCGGAATGGTATTGAGGTATTTCGATTGAATGATATGATTTAAAAACTAAATAATATATGAGCAATTTTTATAGAATTTAGCGAGGCCACAGAGTTTTATTAATATTTAACTGTTTCGTTTGCCAATGCGTTATTTTACTTCTGAAGGAATACACTAACGGTAACTTTGAATTTACAAATATTATGTATTAAGGACGCTAACCCAAAACTAAAATTTTAATTTATAATAGAGCTCTCATACAGTCAAACATGCGTCAAAAGGTGACGGCAATCTCAACTCGTGGTAAGTTATGATGCGATTTCGGATTAACATGTTACGGGTATGGTAAAATCGTAGTCTTTATTTGGTTTCTACGCGACATCGATCCGGAACACTCATCTAGCCACGGTCGAAGCCTCCCACCAAAACAGATTCCAGTCGGAAATTGAACCTGGGACCTCCAATTTTATAACGCCGTAGTTCGTCAAAGAAACGGGTTCTTCGTCGAGTTAAAAAGCATTCTTTGAACTGAGCACAAACTTATTTTTAATCTTCTTTGTCATTTGACAAAAGCTGACAAAGTAGGTAGTTGTTAACAGGACTA